>LR738709.1:302843018-302962187 GCA_902687465.1 Secale cereale
CGCCGCCGCCGTTGCTTGCCCCCTCCCCCAAGCTACCCCCTTCCCCTATATATATAGCTGCCCCCCTCCCACCACCGCACCCCGCCGCAGCCGCCACAAGCCCCGCCGCGGCCGCAAGCCCGCCGCCGCCGCGAGCCCGCAGCACCGCCGCCGCCGCTGCAGTCGCCGCCGTCGCTGTACGCCGCCGCCGCTGCAAACGCCGCCACCGCTGCCCACCGCCACCGCCACCGCAGCCCACCGCCACCGCCGCCGCCGCCGGCTGTTTCGACGAGGTAGCCGCCGCCGTCGGTTTTCGGTAGAAAACCACCGGTTTTCTTTTAGAACCCTAGTTCGTTTTTTTTAATAGATCGGTTTTCTTTTTCGATTTAATTAATTAGTGAGCGTTCACCCGTTCGTTCGTTCTAACGAACGAGTTCATCGTTTAGTCTCAGCGTACGAACGTCCGTTAGTTAAGCTGTATTAGTTTTCCTTTTTCTAGTTTATTTTCTGATCGCGATCTCTGATCCGATCTTTGTTTTAGTTTATCTTTTCGCTCGTTTATCAGAATCGGGCGATTCAAGCGCCTGGAGTTTCATCTCAAAATTCTCTTTACGTTTAACCTAGTCACTCAAGCATTTGCCTCTTCTAAATATGGATTTAGGTCCAGATTGGTTCGGAAGTTGTTTTTCTTTCGCACTTTGTCTTTCGTTGTTTTTCTTTTGCCGTTTCTTTTGCAAACCGGAGTTCTTAAGTTGAACTTTCTGGTTAGATCTCTTATTCGAGTTTTACCCGTGCATTAGTTAAGTACTTATTGTGTGCTTGTTTGTTTATGATATAGTACCCGGAGTGTGTCGCTTGCTACTTTGAATCTCTAGGTTTTGCGGATCATCAGCAAGGCAAGTAACACTTTGATCATACTTTCCAATTACCCAGTTTTCATTGCATTAGTCAAACCCTCACACATTGCATGAGTAGGATCATATAACTTGTGAGACTGGGAAGTAGATTGAGGTAGTACCTATTACCTGCATTACATTCAAACCTTTGGGAGGTACTTCTACGTTTGCTGTTAGGCCATGCTATGCTCGTAGACGTGGATTGGGTGAGTGTATCCATGACAGATGTGAGATTGTTAATTAATGGTTCAACTTAATGTGGCAACTTTAACACACATCTGGGTGGATTGCGGCACCTGGGTATTCCAGCGATTGCCTGTTTTTCTTTTGGACCGCCACCCAGGCTCAAAGGGATCATGAGATTTTTCATACTAGAAACTTCCATGTGCAGCCACATGCCAATATGGGCTCTGGCATAGTTGAATAAGTTGTGGGAAACCTTTCCATGATGGGCTAGCAGATGTAGAGGGATTGTAGATGTACCGGCCTATCTATCTGGTTAAGGGGACCTCTTCGGAAAGACTGTGTCTCGGTCATCCGTTTCTCAAACACCATGCAGTGCGAGAAACCAAACGGAGGCGATCGAGTCTTGTGGGAAAAGTGCACAAACCTCTGTAGAGTGTACAAACTGATCATGATTAGCCGTGTCCCCGGTTATGGACGTCTTGAGTATCTAGTACCTGGATATCATGTGAATCTCATCATGTTACTTTAATTAATATTGTTGGGTTTAATGATGATTTATTAAATGGGGTTGAGAGGATGTCTATCTTCTCAACGATGTTTCAACTACCATGATAGTTAAATTAAAATCTATTCCTTTGATGTAGGGAAAATTGGCTTTACGCAAAAACTGTAACCATAGAGCTTTCCACCAGCCATATTGCATATAGTATAGCTTTACTTTTGTTACTCTCTATGTGTTACTTTGCCAGCATATTCCATGTGCTGACCCGTTTTCGGGCTGCAACGTTCATGTTGCAGACTTTTCAGACAACGAGTAAGGTGCCTTTTAGGTCGTGGTTCTATACTCAGTGATGCCGTTGGAGTTGATGGACTCACTTATCTTCCAAGCCTTCCGCTGTTATCGTGTTAGATGGCCTTAAGCCATTTTTATTGTAATAAGTTCATCGTTGGAACTATCGATGTAATAAGTGTGTGATTGCTACTCTGTTATAAATCCTTCAAGTACTGTGCGTGTTAGCATTACTGATCCAGGGATGCCACTGATGCACAGAGGTCAGACTGTTTGAGGTCTGGTCGCTACAAGATGGTATCAGAGCACACGCTGACTGTAGGACACGACCACTAAGTTAAAGCCCTAGAGCACTATTCACTCTTCTCTTGTCTGACTCCTCATCTTTTCTACTCTTTTAGGATGGTGGATGCAAAGAACAAGTTCACTCAACCTGATGAAGATACACCATTTGGACGACACCTGAAGGAAGTCACCAGATATCTAAACATTGGACTACCAAGTTTCAACGGAACCTACAACGCCACTCTACCTGAGTAGGAGTGTTGGTTGATTCAAGCTCAAGTTCCAGGAAGGACGTTCAAGCCCGTCACCGCACTCATAGCATTTTCTTTTAATGCTCCTACATGGAGCCTAGGTAGGAGCATGGCAGCCCACATCGCTATGGGAAGGATTGGAGAAGTCTATAAGCAGGAGCTAAAAGACACCATCTGTCAAATTTGTGGATGCCGAGATGAGAATTGGGATATGATCAACACCCGGAAGGATATATCCATTGCAGCCTTCATCCAGGAGTTGAATCATCACATTCGTCGCCAGGAGCACCAGATGTGTGCAGGGATGATAGATTTGAAGAAAGCACTAAACCGAAACTTGGAGTTAGAAGAGGAACTCAAGTCTACGCGCGACGGATACGAGGAGGAGATGCTAATACTTGTGGAGAAGAATGATGACTTGACACGGAAGTTAGGGATACTCATGGGAGAAGAAGAAGAGGAAGAAGAACCCAGGGAGATTCCACCGAAAGACTACATCATCATTGACGACACGGATTCGGAACCCGATGTTAGCAAGGACGAAGACTATGAAGATGAAGCTGGAGCAGATATCATGGAATCCTCTGTCAATCAAAATTTCTAGAAGACCTTCCCATGACTAGTAGTTTTTCCACTTAGAAGACTTAGAACACTTTTGTAACGATTAGATCCGTGTAAGCCCTTGTTTGAAATTGATTTTGGTGTTATGAATTGTGTGTTTGCCTCATGTGCATATGGGTAGTGATTTTCCCTTAGACCTCAATTCTGTTCTAATCTCTTCCCTCTACACCCATCAGATGCCTCCAAGACGTGAGCCCGGATTTGAGTTTCCCCCTGAGCTCACCAGTTGATCCAGGAGCAGAACACCCTGATGCAACTACTTGTCCAGAATACTCAGAACAACCAGAACAACAACAACAACCCTCCACCACCACCACCCATGGACAACCTGACACGTTTATTAAGGTTGCAACCACCAGTGTTTGCTAGCAGCATCGAACCAATAGTCGCTGACAACTGGCTGCACAAGATTGGAAGGGATTTAACCACTACAAACTGCTCAGATGCTGAGAAGGTGCGTTTTGCCGCACACCAGTTGTGTGGACCAGCTGCAGCATGGTGGGAGAATTACACAGCCACTTTTCCCATAGCCAATGTGACTTGGGATCAGTTTCAGCAAGCTTTTCGTACCGCCCATGTCTCAACTGGAGCTATGAGTATGAAGAAGCAGGAGTTTCGCAATTTGCGCCAAGGCAATCGTACTGTGGCTCAGTACGTGGATGAGTTTAGTACCCTATCTCGTTATGCCCCACATGATGTGGCCACAGATGCCGCTAAGCAGGAGAGATTCATGGAAGGGCTGAATGATGAGATGAGTGTACAGTTGATGGTGGCAACTTTCAATAACTACCAGGAGTTGGTTGATCGCGCCCTAATGATTGAAAGGAAGCACCAACAGATTGAAAGTCGCAAGAGGAAGTATGGACAAGGAAAGTACAATTATGGAGCACAGCAGAAGCCTCGTTTTACCCCTAAAACGGTAGGATAGTTTCAACATACCCATGGAGGAGGTAGCTCGCACAATCACAATGGCCCTAAGAATGGAAATGGGAATGGAGCAAGTAGTAACCAGAGCCACCCTACCCCGTCCACACCCACCAAGAAGGATTTCAGCCATGTCACCTGTTACAAGTGCGGGAAGAATGGACATTATGCCAATGATTGCCCAGAAGCTAAGAATGGGAACGGCAATGGAAGCGCCGCGAAGAAGCCCAACCCATTCAACAAAGGACAAGTGAACCACGTGACTGTGGAGGAGGTAGAAGAGCAACCAGATGCTGTTGTCGGTAAGTTTTTGGTTAAGACATTTACCGCAATAGTTCTTTTTGATACTGGTGCATCGCATTCATATATTTCAAGGGGATTTGTAAATAGACATAGGATGTCCACCCAAGTTCTTAAGACCCCATGTTAGTAAGTTCACCAGGAGCAGAGTATATGGCACACCAAGGATGTTTTCAGATGCCATTGACCATAGGACGCCACACTTTCCCCTCTGACCTAATAGTCCTGGAGTCACAAGGATTGAATGTGATTTTAGGTATGGATTGGCTATCGAAGTATGGAGGTAACATTGACTGTGCCAGTAAGTCTATTTTAGTCTATTTTGCTCACCACCCCGGAGGGAAAAAGGATTAAGTATGTATCTAGGCATTCGCTTATAAGGACTCAAGTACATTCTCTCACGAGAGTTGTTCAGGAGGAAGTGCTAGTAGTGAAGGATTTTCCGGATGTGTTTCCAGAGGAGTTACCTGGCATGCCACCGGATAGAGATATAGAGTTTTTGTTTGAGCTTTTGCCAGGCATCGGGCCAATTTCTAAGAGACCATATAGGATGCCCGCAAAGGATTTGGAGGAGATTAAGAAACAGATTAAGGATTTACTGGATAAAGGTTACATACGCCCAAGTTCTTCGCCTTGGGGTTCGCCAGTACTTCTAGTGGAGAAGAAGGATGGATCGTTAAGAATGGTTGTTGATTACCGAGGACTGAATGAAGTGACGATCAAGAACAAGTACCCACTGCCGATGATCAATGATCTGTTCGATAGATTGCAAGGAGCTAAGGTATTATCCAAGATCGATCTGCGATCAGGGTACCATCAATTGAAGATTCGAGAGCAGGATATACCTAAGACGGCCTTTACCACTAGGTATGGGTTGTACGAGTATACCGTTGTCGGGGAAACTGATCCACGAGCACCTATGGGACCGGCGGACCGAGTCCCTTTCGGTTCGACGGGGGCGGAGATCGCACGAAGAGCGGATCGAGGCGAAACACACGAGCAGTTTACCCAGGTTCGGGCCGCACGGATGCGTAAAACCCTACTCCTGCTTTGTGGTTTGTATTGAGTTCTTGCTCGGGAGCGCTGAGTGCTACAGTACACACCAGCAGCTAACGAGACTGAGCATGAGTGTTCTTCTCTTCCTTCGTCCCCCCTCTACATTGCGCATGGGCCTCCTTTTATATGCTCAAGGGGTCACCGACAGGTGGCAACGTAGACAAGGGTAAAAATGGAAAGGTGTTGTGGTTGGTACAACTACCTGTACAATGTATCATACCTAACCCTGACGGCAGGGGACAAGGGCATTAAATGCCCGTCTGCGTCGCCCAAATAGTGCAAAAAGGACCGTCAGGGATGCCACCGCTCGCCACGATGGCAATCTTGTCAGCGCCGCTTGCCACCGCGCACCGCTGGCTGCACAGCCTCCCGCCACGTACGCCTGGAAGAGTCCTAGAGCGACACGTTGGTGGATGTGCTGGAGCGCGGGTACAGAGTGGTAGCTTGCCGCGGCAAGCGCCTTGCCGCGGTCGTTGTCTTGTCGCGTCCGGGAGCTTGCCGCTCACCGGGCCTTGCCGGGACGCGTGGCGCGTCGTGGCAAGTTCCTTGAGATGCCTTGGTTGGCCTTCCCGGCAAGCTCCTCTTGCCGGGGTCTTGTCTCCTTGGCTTGAATACTTTGTTCTTGAATGGCTCCAAAGGAACCACGGAGGACCTTGGCGGTCACCCAGCAAGCCTTGCCGTGGGATGTTGCGACTACCCGTGCACGAGTTCGGGATACTAGGGTACCCCTACTCTAGTACACCGACAGGAGCCCCCGGGCCTGGGCCATACACGGTGCCGAGCGCTGTTGGGCCAGGCCCAAAACAGGGCACGGGGACGCGCGGCCTGGGTTATGCCGTATCTCTCTTCGTATCCACCGCGCCCTCCCCGAACGACGCGCGTTGAATGCGTCGTCGTGGGAGAGATCGTGGGTGGTTTCTTTATTCGGAAAGACGGAACGTCCGCCCCCTCCCTCCTTATAAGCAGGGGAAACAGGGGCAGTACACCCACTCGCCGATTGCTACTCCAATCTCGGAAACCTCCGCCGCTCCCCCTTCTTCCCAAAGCTGAAAGAGAGCAGCGCTCTGTCCCCCATCGCCACCAGCACCACGAACACCGTCGGCCTCCCCCACCACTTCCGCCATGGCTCCGAAAGCCGACAAGGGGAAGGTCGTGAAGTCGACCGAGGCGCAGCGGCTCATGGCGCTGCGAAAGGAGCGGGCAATCTTCCCCCCAAGCTCGCCGCGAGGGAGCTGAGGGACTATTACTACCTCTTCTGGTCGACGGAGACGCGGGCGCATCCGCGCACGAAGGTACTTCCAGCCGTCGCTTCGGGAATGGCTCCAAATGGATATCCCTTCTTCGCCTTGTTCTTCTACTGCGGGCTCTGCCCGCCTTTCTCTGAGTTCTTCTGCGATATTATGAACACCTACGGGTTCCGCCTCCTTGACTTCACCCCCAATGTTGTTCTGACCATGGCAGTTTTCGCACATCTCTGCGAAAACTTTGTCGGAGTCTATCCAAACGTAGCTCTTTTTCGCCACTTCTTTATGCCCCGGGTTGAGAGGAGAGCCTTTATCCGGCGGAATCGCCTGGATCTCGAGAGCCGGCAAGAAGGATGCTCATCTGGAGGGAGAGTTCCGCGGCAAGTGGGAGGAATGGAGAGCAGACTGGTGCTGGATTGTCGAGGAGGACCCGCAGCCGTTTACCGCCCGGCACCAAACACCAGTAGCGTGCGGCAGCAATTGGAGCAACGTGGCCCCGGAAGACGACAGGCTGAAGATTGCCGTCACCCGGATCCAACGCCTCAGGCTTGCTGGGCTCACTGTAGGCGATGTCGGCGCAGATTTCCTTTGCCGCCGCATCGCCCCCCTACAGGAGAGGAGGAGACCCGCCTGGGAATTCAAGAATGCGGCGGACATCATAAGGCTGCGCCCGGGCCTCAACTTCAACTTCACTGTACTAGAACTTAACGCGATGCTCCAGGAGATGTTCAAGTACGACCCTCAACATCCCGAAGTGTTCAGGTTGCCGAAGGGTGTCGTTCCGCTGTGCAACAACTCCTCGCTCGACCGCATCCGTGCAATGATGCTGCTGTGCGACTCGCATGGGATTGTCCCAACTTGGCAAGAGCCTGCAGACGACGTCGTGTAGGAGTTCTTTGACGGCTTGGTAGAAGTGTCGGTCCGCTCCGACGAAAAGAAAAGCCTCACTCGCGGCACCACCGATGCGGAGATGAAACGCATCGCCACTAGGCTGGAAGAGGCGGCGGCAGCCGCAGCAGCGGGCGAGTTTGGATTCACCGTGGAGGAGGCAGAGGCAGCAGAGGCGGCAAGCCGTGCCGAGCGAGAGGAGCTTGTTGGCGAGGAAGAGCTTGCCGGGCATGACGTCGAGTCGAGCGAGCCCGCCGAGGATACGAGCGGCTCGTTGGAGATCGACTCCTCTTCCTCCTCATCTTCAGACAGCTCGCCGTAAGTAGAGCCCCCAGCTCCACCAAGAAGGCGTCTCCGCAAGGCCGGGGATGTAGCGGAGTGGCGGACGAGTCGACAGTCGCGACGCCGCGTGACACGCTCCACCGCAGCAAGCACTGTTGCCGCGGGAGCACCTCACGCTGCTGCGGAAACTGGAGCGGGGTCCTCCCGGACCACCGCTTCTGCTCCTGCCGCTTCTCACGCCGCCGCGGCAGCCGGAGCGGGGTCGTCTCGGACCACCGCCACTGCTCCCGCCAACCGGCCAAGGGAACCTACACCTCCGCTCCCTCGCGCCGTAGGAGAGCCGGACTTCGACTTCTCCGCGCTCAGCTCCGACGAGGAAGAAGAAGAGTAAGATCCTTTGATGTACTTGTAGTTCTTCAATTCTTGCTGTTTTTTCTTGTATCTCATTCGCTTTACTTCGAACTTATTCCTTTTTAGGACTCTGGCCCAGAGAGCGGCGAAGAGAGCCAAGGTACCGGCGCGTCCGAAGGAGGTGATTATCGTCGAGGACGAACCCACCGCGGCAGCAGAGGATGTGTCCGAGAGCACCTTGCCGGACCCGGCAAGCATTCTCCAGAGCAGCCCCCAGCGTAAGTACATGGCTCGCTTTCCGCTGTTAGGCGCGCATGGATGCTCTTTCTTTGCTGACATCTGATTGTTGGTTTGTGTAGGAGCGGAGCAGCCCCACCAGGAGCGCCCGGAGGCCGCCCCCGACATGCCAAGGGAGAGTTCTCCAGCAAGGGAGAGTTCTTCGGCAAGGGAGAGCTCTCCGGCAAGGGACAGCACCAGCGCCCCCCCGGCGGCGGAGACTACGACTGCGCCGCCAAGGGAGAGTTCTCCGGCAAGGGACCCTGCCGAGGAGCCGGCTCGCGTAGGTAATCCTCTCGCTTCAAAACTTCCCTTGGGTTCTTCTTCTTTTGATCTTCTTTTTGGATATTTGCTTGGATCTTTCTCCCTTTTCCGGCCATCAGACCCATCTGCTACGCAGCCGATGGAGACCGAGGTTGCCGGCGAGGAGAACACGTGCGGCAATACCGACGACGCCGCTGCCACAGAGGAAGCAGCCGGCGCTGATGATCCCGCCGGCAAAGAGGCCGCCAAAGCTGCCGCCGGAAAAGCTGGCGAGGGGTCTGGCGATCGTACTGACGGCCCTGAGGCCGCAGGAGCGCCAGGCGCTACGCCGACCGCCGATCCCTCCGCCGCTGCCGCAGCGCCAGGCTCCGAAGAGCCCCAGCCAGGCGTCTACTTGAAGGTCGGCAAAAATATCTTCATCAACCTCCCCTGGGCGTCAAGCTCCAGGGCGCCGGTCGAAGGAGAGAGCTTTGATGGAGAGGTGCTCGCCTCCGTTGGGCTGACGCTAGTTGATGCACCGAGCAGCAGCAGCGGCGAGCCTGAGGAGGAGCGGCTGTTACGGAAGCTGCTGTCGCTCTACCATGCTCGGCAAGCCAAGGTGGAATCCCGAGAGGCGCTTGTCGCGAAGGCGGGAGCGGACATTGAGAAGCGTGCGGAGGAGCTCCGGGGTCTCAACCAGGAAGCTCTCCGGTCCCTGGCAGAGGAGCGGGAGCAGCTTGCCGAGGAGCAGAAGGCCTTCCTCCTCGAGAAGGCTGAAGTCGAAGAGCAACAGCGGCTTGCCGCTGAGAAGCTGTCTGCGCAGGAGGGCGAGCTGGCGCAGCAGAAGGTTAACCTTGACAGCCACGAGGAGGAGCTTACCGCGCGTGAGCAATCATTCGGCGGAGCCCTCAAGCAATCAGAGGATGCTGCCGCAGCTGCCGAGGCCGCCAAGAAGGAGCTGGAGACGAAGGTGGCGCGGTTGGAGGCCGATCTCAAGGCGAGCGGTGAAGAGGCTTGCCGAGCTCAAGCGTGAGAGGGAGAAGGACGCCTACAGCAACTCAGAGCTGCAGGTTCGTCTCGCGAGAAGGGCAAGGAACTTGTCGCCGCCAAGGACTCCAACGCAGATCTTGAGTTGAAGCTGACTACTTTGACCAAGACGCTAGACGGCGCCAGGGAGCAGGAGGTGGCCTTGAAGGAGGAGATCAAGGCCGATAAGGCGCTGCTGGCGAGTGCTGCTGCCGCCCAGAATGCTTTTAGGGAGAAAGTGGAGCACTATACGGAGGGTCTCGTGAATTCCGTCGCAGATATTGACAGGGAGCTGGCGCAGTTAGGGATGGAGGATCTCGGGTATCCCTCCGATGAGAACCTCCAACCCAGCGCCAAGCTCACCTTGTTCTTCAAAGGCCTGGCGACGGCCCTCCAGTGACTCCGGAAGAAGATTCCAAAGCAGCTGGCCGACGAGTCGCGCAAGATCTGCGCGGGAGCTCTCCAAAAGGTGTTGGTGAAGGTGGCCTTCCGCAACCCGGGCCTCAACCTCACCAACGTCATCAAGACCTTGCCGCTGAATGCCGATCTGGAAGCGCTCAAGACCCTTGTCGCACCCATTGTGGACAAGGTGAGCGGGATCAAGAGGATTGAGGGCGATCGCGTAGACTAGGTCGCCCATTTTCTTCTTTTCTTGTCGCTGCTGGTCATGTTATGAGAACAATCTGTTAGAGCTGCGACAAGCTACCTTGTAATATAACTCTATTTTGGGTAGTGATTGCAATGTTATTTCCTTTACTTGATTCCTTCCTTTGTATGTTTTTGCCCTACGCTTTTAGGGAACTTGCCGGCGCAGGCACCTTAGCCGCGAGCGCTTAGTGCGGGACGTCAGCAGCCTGCTGGCGGTGCCGTTACCGACAAGAAACCTTGTCGCAACTAGTCGCAGCTCACTTAAGTTGTTGAGCGGACTCGAAATAAAGTAAGGGCGCAACTAGCTACGAGTTGGTTCCTCCGCGCACAAGTTTTCCATACAAAGCACGGTCGTTCAAGGAAGATAACTTAAATTTTTTAAAAATCTGATTGCTCAAACTTTGGCAACTTAGCTTTTCTGTTGTTTGCTTCCCGGTAAGTCGAAACTTTCTTGAGCGACGCCTGGTCCATACCATTATCTTCTCCTTTCCCAACTGGCAAACTTGTGGGCGAGGGAACCTTCCTTTCCTTGAGAAAAATAAAAAAAAGAAAATAAAGATATGGAGCCTTACGTCTCGTTATTGCTTATCGGGGGTTGGTGCTGCAAAAAGTGTCCGATAATATATGCAAAAAATAGAAAGCATGAAATTGACAAGATGTCCGGAGCACATGAGCTTTATCTACGCACGGGTTCTGCGTCCGGCTTTGTACAAAGGATTACATGCAACAGCGGCAAGACTTGTACAAAAGGTTGTTGCCGGAACAAGTTCCGGCAACCGCGCCTTACGGGTAAAACTTACGAAGATGCTCCATGTTCCAGGAGTTGCTCACCGGAATGCCATCTTCGGTCTCAAGGCGGACAGCGCCAGGCCTAGTGACTCGTTTCACCCGGTAAGGGCCTTCCCACTTCGGCGTCAACTTGTTGGAATTCTTGACGGACTGAACGCGCCGAAGAACAAGGTCGCCTTCCTCGAGACTTCTGGCGTTAACTTTGCGGCTATGGTAGCGGCGCAAAGCTTGCTGGTAGCGAGCAGATCGTATAGCAGCCTGAAGACTGTCTTCCTCAAGGAGCAGCGCGTCATCTTGTCGCAGCTGCTCTTGCTCAAGCTCATCATAAGCGAGCACTCGAGGTGACCCGTATACGAGTTCCGTGGGGAGAACTGCCTCTGCTCTATAGACTAGAGCGAAAGGTGTCTGGCCAGTGGCTCGATTTGGCGTCGTCCTGATCGACCAAAGAACCACTCGTAGCTCCTCAATCCAGTTTCTTCCGCACTTGCGCAGCCTGTCGAAAGTTCTGGTCTTGAGCCCACGCAGCACTTCAGCATTTGCCCTCTCCGCTTGACCGTTGCTTCTCGGGTGTGCAACAGAAGCGAAGCAGACCTTGGCGCCAAGATGTTGGACATACTGCATGAAGGTGCGGCTCGTGAATTGTGTACCGTTGTCGGTGATGATCCTGTTAGGGATCCCGAAGCGGCAAACAATCGACCTGAAGAACTTGACTGCTGACTGTGCTGTCACCTTCCTCATTGCTTCCACTTCCGGCCACTTTGTGAACTTTTCGATTGCAACGTACAAGTACTCAAAGCCCCTGACTGCTCGGGGAAAAGGGCCGAGGATGTCGAGCCCCAGACCGAAAATGGCCAGGATAAAGGGATCGTCTGGAGAGCTTGAGCTGGCTGGTGTATCTGCTTGGAATGGAACTGGCACGCTTCACACTTGGTTACTTGTGCAGTTGCATCCTGGAGGGCTGTCGGGCAAAAGAAACCTTGCCTGAATGCTTTGTCGGCAAGTGCTCTTGCGCCAATGTGGTGACCACATATGCCTCCATGTATCTCTGCCAACAACTTTTGTCCGTCTTCCCAGTGAATACACTTCAATTTCACACCGTTGAGTCTTCTTCTGTACAGTGTGTTGTCGACAAACTGGTACATACTTGACTGCCGGGCTACTCTTTCCGCTTCTTCTTGCTGTTCGGGAAGTTCTCCTGTCTGAAGGAAACGGACAATCTGCTGTGCCCATGCTGGAGCTTGTGGCTCGACAACAAGGACTAAAGGCACATCTGCTGCTGCGGGAACATCCGCTTCTACGGCGAGAACCTGCGGCTCAGCCGGAGCTTGACGTTCCCCGGCAAGCTTGCGGAGCAAAACTTGTCGGGAGCCTCTGATTCAACGGAACAAACCCTAGGGCTTGCCAGAGCAGACTGCTCCTCAGCACTCTTGGTGTTGATCTTGGGGACCTTCTTGGCAGCGGCTTCGGGATGCTCTGCCGGAAAATAGTCACCAGAAATCAACTTCCTCTTCTTGCTCTGTCCAGTTGATGGCGTTACAGACGGTTGAGTCAGCTTGAGCACAAAGATCCCTGGTTCCACAGGTAACTTAAGTGCGGCGCACTTCGACAGGCCATCGGCGATGTCGTTCTGAGCTCTTGGAACATGCTCCATCTGTAGGCCGTCAAAGTGCTCTTCTAGCTTTCTCACTTCATCCACGTAGGCTTTCATCAACGGACTTTGATAACCCTTGTTCACTTGGCGGACGACAAGCTGCGAGTCACCCCTGACAATGAGCTTCTTGATCCCAAGGTCTTCCGCGATCCTGAGACCGGCAAGCAAACCTTCATACTCTGCGGTATTGTTTGTTGCTTGCTCCTTGGGAAAGTGCATCTGGACTACGTACTTGAGGTGCTCTCCGGTGCGTGCAGCAAGCAGCACGCCAGCACCGGCGCCTTGCAGCGAGAAGGCACCATCAAAGTACATCAGCCACTATTTGCTTGCTTCCTTGACGGGGATGCTCGTTTTTGGAATTTCTTCATCTGGTGTCGGAGTCCACTCTGCTATGAATTCTGCCAATGCTCTGCTTTGGATAGTTGAAGTGCTCTCAAACTTGAGGCCAAAGCTTGACAGTTCCAGTGCCCACTCGACAATCCTGCCTGTTGCTTCTGGATTCTGCAGTATCCTCTTCAGCGGAAAACGAGTGACAACTGTGATCTCATGTGCTTGGAAGTAATGGCGCAGCTTTCTCGAGGCCATGAGAAGGCCAAAAAGCAATTTCTGCACACCAGAGTACCTTGACCTAGCCCCCTGCAGAAGGGAGCTGACAAAGTAAACTGGGCGCTGCACCATTCTCTTCTTTATCTCCTCGCGCGCCTGCGCAGATCCATCTTTGTCGGGACCAGAGCTTATCGGGAAAGCCCCCTGCTCGTCGCTGGATGCGCCTGCCATGGTTGCTGGCTCATCATCTGCCTCCCTCTCCGCTACTAACGCAACACTAACCACTTGATTGGTTGCCGCTATATACAACAACAACTTCTCTTGTGGCTTAGGTGCGACAAGTGTTGGAGTGGAGGACAGGTTTCTCTTCAAGTCTTGCAGCGCAGCCTCCGCTTCCGGAGTCCATTTCATTGGACCTGCCTTTCTCAATATTTTGAAAAATGGCAGGGCGCGCTCAGCAGACCTAGAGATAAACCTGCTGAGAGCAGCCACACAACCGGCAAGTCTTCGTACATCCTTGACGCGCTTTGGTGCTTCAATCTTCTCAATGGCCTTGATCTTGTCGGGATTGGCTTCAATTCCCCGCTGAGACACGAAGAACCCAAGAAGCTTGTCGGAAGGGACTCCAAACACACACTTCTCGGGGTTGAGCTTGAGGCTGATCTTGCGCAGATTTGCAAAGGTCTCGTCTAAATCTTGAATCAGAGTCGCCTTGTCCTTGCTCTTGACCACTATGTCATCCATGTAGGCTTCCACATTTCTGTGTATTTGTGGCTCAAAAGCGACATGGACTACCCTTGCAAATGTTGAACCAGCATTCTTTAAACCGAAAGGCATCCGTATGAAACAGTACGTGCCACATGGAGTGATGAATGCGATCTTCTCCTCATCCTCTTCTGCCATGAAGATCTGTTGGTATCCTGAGTATGCGTCAAGAAATGAAAGCAAGTCACATCCGGCCGTGGAGTCAACAATCTGGTCAATGCGCGGCAAGGGAAATGGATCTTTGGGACAAGCTTTGTTAACATCGGTAAAGTCGATACAAAGCCTCCATTTCCCATTTGCCTTGCGCACGACTACAGGATTGGCCAACCACGTAGGATGGAGCACTCCTCTGACAAGGCCTGCTGCTTCCAACTTCTTGATCTCTTCTGCGATGAATTCTTGGCGCTCCACTGCTTGCTTCCTGACCTTCTGCTTGACGGGCCGCGCATGAGGACAGACGGCAAGATGGTGCTCAATTACTTTCCTGGGAACACCGGGGATGTCAGACGGTTAACACGCAAACACGTCGACGTTTGCCCGCAGGAAAGCAATGAGCGCGCTTTCCTATTTAGGGTCAAGAGTGGCACTGATGGTGAAGGTACCACCAGTGCCGTCCTCCTTGGCGGACACCTTCTTGGTCTCTGGCGGAGCTGCCATTGTCTTCTTACACTTGCCGGTGGAGCTCGATGGTGCGTCCTCGACGGTAGCGCAGCACTCCGAAGAGGTGCGCTTGCCGGAGTGGGCATCAGAACTCTTGCCGGACTTGGTCTTCTTCTTCCCCCCGGGAGCTTCAACGGCAGGTGACTTGCGATCTGTTGCGGTTGCCGCTTCCCGATAGATCTTGTCAGCGCAGATAAGAGCATCCTTCTTGTCGCCAGGGACAGAGATGACACTTATCGGGCCTGGCATCTTCAGCATGTTGTATGCATAGTGAGAGGCTGCCATGAACTTGGCGAGTGCTGGACGACCGAGTATCCCATTGTAAGGCAATGGAAAATCGGCAACGTCAAAAGTGACCCTCTCAGTCCTGAAGTTCAACTCGCTGCCAAATGTCACCGGCAACGTGCCTTCCCCTTCGGCTTGCTCCTTCAAGGTCGCTGTCAGGGATCTGTAGTTTCTGGAGTACAGCGGAGGAGATCAGGTTCAAGCCGGCCCCGCCGTCAACTAGCATCTTAGTGACCTTGAGGTTGCGGATAGTTGGTGAAACCAACATCGGCAAGCACCCGACCGCAGTTGTGCGATCAGGGTGGTCCTCAATATCAAAGATGATAGGCGTGCTGGACCATTTCAGAAGCTTGCGTGACTCAACAGGTGGTTCTGCCGCATTGACTTCCCGCACCCACTGCTTGAGTTGGCGGTGTGAAGTATGCAGAGAAGCACCGCCGTCAACGCACAAGGCCTCTGTGGCTTTCTGGAACTCCTGCTCACTGGTCTCGACATCATCCATGTCTTCATCGTCGTCATCATCTTCATCCTTGTCGCGGCCGCGGGGAGGTATGTCTCCTTGCCGCTGCTTGGCCTTGCCGCGGCGTCCTCCCCGGCCCGGGCGTTTCTTGCCGGATCCTCCAGCACCTCCTTGGGCCCTCTCCTTGTCGCATCGCTCGTATTCAGCCTTTTGCTGCTCGACAAGCTGCTCGACCTTCTTGCAGCTATGGAGGTCATGGCCCTTGGTGCGGTGGATCTTGCAGTACTGCTTGTCGGTGCCGTCCTGCTTGTCGGCGACCGCCACAGCCTAGCAGTTGGTGCATGCGGCAATCTCCTTGCCGGAGCTACCAGCTTTGGCTTTCTTGGCGCCACCTTCGTTGCCGGACTGCTCAATGACTAGCACATCTTTGCCTTTCTTCTTCCTGTTGTTCCGCCGCCGGTTTTTCTTTGCCGGGGCAGCATCCTCGCTGTCAGATCCTCTTGCTCCTGTATTCTCTTCGGGGAGTTTCCTCCCTTCCTCAGCACGTGCACACTTGTCGGCCAGGGCATACAACTCACTGACGTCTCTGATCTTGCACATCGCCATCTCCTCCCGCATCCTGCGGTTACGCACGTTCTGATGGAACGCGCTGATGACCGCGGTAGGGTGGACATCTGGGATGTTGTGCTGTACACGGCTGAATCTCTGAATGTACTTGCGCAGGGGATCTCCTTCCTTCTGGGCAAGCAGATGAAGGTCACTCTCTTGGCCATGAGGTTTGTGGCCGCTTGTAAAGGCGCTGACAAACTGATTGCATAGGTCTACCCAGGAGGATATGGAGTCGTCCGGCAAGTGCATGAGCCAGGACCTGACGTTGGGCTTGAGCACCAGCGGGATGTAGTTGGCAAGGATCTTGTCGTCCCGCCCCCCGGCAGCCTGCACCGCGATGGTGTAGATGCTGAGGAACTCCGACGGGTGCGACTTGCCGTCGTACTTCTCTCGTATGTCTGGCTTGAAATTCTTTGTGCCGGGCCACTTGACTTGCCGCAGCTCACGAGTAAACGCAGGGCAACCTACCGCGTACGGCAAGTCGCCTGGTTCCCCTGGCGCATGCATGTCGACAGAGGGCCCAGTGCGCTGGTCCGATTGACGCCGCGCTTCTCTTCGGCGCTCGATGCGAGTACGAGCGTCTTCTTGCTGTCGTTCGTGAAGAACTTGGCGCTGATCGCGACGAGCTCGCGGATCTGATGATGCGGTGGAGTCGCTGTCGAGGTGGATCCGGCGAGTCGGCGATCTTGTCTTTCGGGGCGGAGAGTGCACGGTGGTTGCACCCCCACCGGTCTTGTCGCCACCGGCTTGTGCCTGGCTAACTTGCCGCGGCTGCGATGTACTCGGCTGCCGTGGAGTGTCGCCGTTGGCGAAACCGACGAGACTCTGAATGGTGGCCCTCCAGTCGTCGATCTTGTCCGCCGTCGGAGGGTAGTCCAGGAGCAGTTGAGCTCGCGCCAAAGCTTCTGCTGAAGTGGCGGGTGGCGGTGGCGAACGGTGTGAGGAGCGGGATATGCTCGGACTTCTAACTATGTTAGAAGGAGCAGTATCCCGTCCAGGCGACCGTGCCTCGCTCGTGCCAGCATGTTGGCGTGCATGCTGGTCTTGAGCACCCCGAGATCCACCAGCTCGATCTTGGTCCAGCAAACGTATGGTACCGTGAGTACCATGACGCCGCCGGTCCCGCGCCTCCTGAGATGGGCGCGGTGCATGTACGGACGCCGAGGTCTTGGAGTGCGCCCGGTCGTTGTGGGAGCCGGCTACGCCGCCGATGGGCAGCGCAGCCTTGTCCTTTGACCTGGCAGCACCGTGAGCTCCCTCGTCGACGCCCGTTCTCCCGCCGGCGTCTACCCCACCAGCCGTTTGCTCCGGCGGTGGTGGGTTCGGCGTGGACGGAGCAGCCGCCTCCGAAGCCTTCTTCTTCGGCGGCATGTCGATGAAGACGATGAAGGTCGGGCTCGTGTGAACGCCGGATCAGGTTCACACAACCTCGACGCCCCTACCTGGCGCGCCAAAGTTGTTGGGGAAACTGATCCACGAGGACCTATGGGACCGGCGGACTGAGTCCCTTTCGGTTCGGCGGGGGCGGAGATCGCACGAAGAGCGGATCCAGGTGAAACACACGAGCAGTTTACCCAGGTTCGGGCCGCACGGATGCGTAAAACCCTACTCCTGCTTTGTGGTTTGTATTGAGTTCTTGCTCGGGAGCGCTGAGTGCTACAGTACACACCAGCAGCTAACGAGACCGAGCGTGAGTGTTCTTCTCTTCTTTCGCCCCCCCTCTACGTTGCGCATGGGCCTCCTTTTATATGCTCAAGGGGTCACCGACAGGTGGCAACGTAGACAAGGGTAAAAATGGAAAGGTGTTGCGGTTGGTACAACTACCTGTACAGTGTATCATACCTAACCCCGAGGGCAGGGGACAAGGGCATTAAATGCCCGTCTGCATCGCCCAAATAGTGCAAAAGGGACCGTCAGGGACGCCACTGCTCGCCACGATGACAATCTTGTCAGCGCCGCTTGCCACCGCGCACCGCTGGCTGCACAGCCTCCCGCCACGTACGCCTGGAAAGGTCCTAGAGCGACACGTTGGTGGATGTGCTGGAGCGCGGGTACAGAGTGGTAGCTTGCCGCGGCAAGCGCCTTGCCGCGGTCGTTGTCTTGTCGCGTCCGGGAGCTTGCCGCTCACCAGGCCTTGCCGGGACGCGTGGCGCGTCGCGGCAAGTTCCTTGAGATGCCTTGGTTGGCCTTCCCGGCAAGCTCCTCTTGCCGGGGTCTTGTCTCCTTGGCTTGAATACTTTGTTCTTGAATGGCTCCAAAGGAACCACGGAGGACCTTGGCGGTCACCCGGCAAGCCTTGCCGCGGGATGCTGCGACTGCCCGTGCACGAGTTCGGGATACTAGGGTACCCCTACTCTAGTACACCGACAACCGTTATGTCTTTTGGTCTGACTAACGCACCAGCATACTTTATGAACCTGATGAACAAAGTATTTATGGAGTATTTGGATAAGTTCGTCGTAGTGTTCATAGATGATATATTGATCTTCTCAAAGGATGAAGAGGAGCATGCAGAGCATTTGCGTTTGGTATTGGAGAAGCTCAGAGAACATCAGTTGTATGCCAAGTTTAGCAAATGCGAGTTTTGGTTGAAGGAAGTTGGATTCCTCAGACACGTTATATCCGGAGAAGGAATAGCAGTAGATCCCACCAAGGTGGACACTGTGACACATTGGGAAGCACCGACAACAGTTGGAGAGGTCCGGAGTTTTCTTGGACTTGCAGGATACTGCCGGAGATTTATTGAGAATTTCTCGCGGATTGCCAAACCAATGACAGAGTTGTTAAAGAAGGACACCAAGTTCAATTGGACCGAAGAATGTGAGGCCAGTTTCCAGGAACTAAAGAAACATTTGGTCTCATCACCTGTGTTGATTCTGCCAGATCAACATAAGGACTATGAGGTGTACTGCGACGCTTCACGTCGAGGACTTGGAGCAGTTCTTATGCAGGAAGGAAGAGTTGTTTCGTATGCTTCACGACAACTGAAACCTCATGAGTTGAACTATGCCACTCATGATTTGGAGTTAGCAGCCGTAGTGCATGCATTGAAGACGTGGAGACATTTTCTCATCGGAAACCATTGTGAGGTATATACGGATCACAAGAGTTTGAAGTATATATTCACTCAGAAGGAGCTGAATCTCAGGCAAAGGAGATGGCTGGAACTCATTAAGGACTATGACATGAGATTGCATTATCATCCCAGAAAGGCTAACATAGTAGCCGATGCGCTAAGCCGTAAGAGCCATGTCAATACCCTAATGACGAAGAAATTTCCAAAGGAGTTAGCCGAGGACTTACGAGAACTACGTTTGGAGATAGTTCTGAGAGGCTACGTAGCAACACTAGAGATCCAGTCTACCCTGATGGATAAAATCAGAGAAGCTCAGAAAACTGACAAGGAGGTTGCCTCTATAAAGGAGAGGATGAATGAAGGAAAGGCTAAAGGATTTCGTGAGGATGAACACGACACCTTATGGTTTGAGGACTGCATTTATGTGCCTAATGACCCAGGGATCAGGAAGTTGATTCTACAGGAGGCCCATGATTCACCATACTCGATTCACCCAGGAAATACTAAGATGTATTTGGATTTGAAGGACATTTTCTGGTGGACCGGTATGAAGAAAGATATTGCAGAGTATATAGTAGTTTGTGATGTATGTCAGAGAGTGAAGGCAGAACATCAGAAGCCGGCAGGATTGTTACAACCATTGCCAATACCCGAATGGAAGTGGGATAAGCTAGGTATGGATTTTATTACGAGATTACCCAGAACTTGTTCTGGCTATGACTCGATTTGGGTCGCAGTCGGTCGTTTAACAAAGGTAGCTCATTTCATCCCCGTAAAGACTACTTATACCAGTGCAAAATTGGCAAAGATATACATGGCCAGAATCGTATGTCTGCATGGAGTTCCGAGGAGCATCGTATCAGATAGAGGAACCCAGGTTACCTCAAAGTTCTGGAATCAGTTACATGAAACCTTGGGTACCAGACTAGAGTTTAGCACAGCTTTTCATCCGCAGACAGATGGACAGACTGAAAGAGTCAATCAGATTTTGGAGGATATGCTGAGAGCCTGTGCACTAGATTATGGATCTAGTTGGGACGACAATTTGCCGTATGCCGAATTTTCTTACAACAACAATTATCAATCCAGTTTGAAGATGGCCCCTTTCGAAGCGTTATACGGAAGGAGATGTAGGACTCCGTTGTCGTGGGACGAAGTTGGAGACCGCAAGCTGTTCGGGCCAGATTTGATCAAGGAATCAGAGCAGAAGGTGAAGTCGATTCGCGATAGGCTCAAGGTAGCCCAGTCCAGGCAGAAGAGCTACGCAGATTCAAAACACAAGGAGATCGTTTACGAAGTCGGAGACCGAGTTTATCTTCGAGTATCTCCACTTCGAGGAGTTAAGCGCTTTGGAGTTAAGGGAAAGCTAGCGCCCCGTTTTGTAGGACCATATAAGATTATGGAACGTATGGGAGAAGTAGCCTACAAGTTGGAACTGCCCGAAGGACTGTCAGGAGTTCATGACGTATTCCACGTTTCCCAGTTGAAGAAATGCCACGCAGAGATGACTGAGATACCGCTGAGGGATACAGTGCCATTGGAAGCTATTCAGTTGGACCACGACTTGACCTATGAAGAGAAACCATTCAAGGTTCTTGAGTATGCCAGCCGAGTCACCCGCAGCAAGGTTATCAAGTTTTGCAAAGTTCAGTGGAGTCACCACACCGAGGATGAAGCCACCTGGAAAAGAGAGGAAGACCTACGGAAGGACCACCCTCACCTATTTTCTAGCCAACCCGAATCTCGAGGGCGAGATTCATCTTAAGGGGGGTAGGTTTGTAACATCCCAAATTTTCAATTTGGAATGTTATACAATAGATCATCATGCATATCATATTTTCTTGCTTTTGGTGGATCCGAGAAAAATCCTAAGCAACTCAAGGACCCTCGGAGAGAGTTGGGGATTTCAATATTTTCATATTTGAGGTTTCTCAAATTTTGAAAATAGGATCATTTGATTTTATTTATTTTCTTCAAGTATTTCTATCATGAAAACATGAGAGAGGGAGTAAAATGACTCTCCCAAAACTAAAGAAATACCGAGGATTTAATAAAAAAATCAAATAAGTTTTATTTGGATTTTATTTGAATTAGGAAAAATTGCATGTTTTCAAAAATGCATTTTAGTGCCAAGAAAATGTTCATCTTGTTCTAAATATTATATTTAGACGGTGAAAATTTGTTTTGGCAATTTTAGTTTTTTATTTCTTTTTCTAGAGTTCTTTTCATAGCGCTGGCGTAATTAGAAAAAAGGAGAGAGGACCCGACCCGACTGGGCCGAAGCCCAGCCGAGCCAGGCCCAGCCGCCGCCGCGACCGCCTTCCCCGCCCGCGCTCGCCGTGCCCGCGTCGGATTCCTCCGACCGCCGCCGCCGTTGCTTGCCCCCTCCCCCAAGCTACCCCCCTCCCCCAATATATATAGCTGCCCCCCTGCCACCACCGCACCCCGCCGCAGCCGCCGCAAGCCCCGCCGCCGCCGCAAGCCCGCCGCCGCCGCGAGCCCTCTGCACCGCCGCCGCCGCTGCAGTCGCCGCCGCCGCCGCAAACACCGCCACCGCCACCGCAGCCCACCGCCACCGCCGTCGCCAACGCCGCCGCCGCCGCCCGTTTCGACGAGGTAGCCGCCGACATCGGTTTTCGGTAGAAAACCACCGGTTTTTCTTTTAGAACCCTAGTTCGTTTTTTTACTAGATCGGTTTTCTTTTTTCGGTTTAATTAATTAGTGAGCGTTCACCCGTTCGTTCGTTCTAAAGAACGAGTTCATCGTTTAGTCTCAGCTGACGAACGTCCGTTCGTTAAGCTGTATTAGTTTTCCTTTTTCTAGTTTATTTTCTGATCGCGATCTCTAGTCCGATCTTTGTTTTAGTTTATCTTTTCGCTCGTTTATCGGAATCAGGCGATTCAAGCGCCTGGAGTTTCATCTCGAAATTCTCTTTCCGTTTAACCTAGTCACTCAAGCGTTTGCCTCTACTAAATTTGGATTTAGGTCCAGATTGGTTCAGAAGTTGTTTTTCTTTCGCAGTTTGTCTTTCGTTGTTTTTCTTTTGCCGTTTCTTTTGCAAACCGGAGTTCTTAAGTTGAACTTTCTGGTTAGATCTCTTATTCGAGTTTTACCCGTGCATTAGTTAAGTACTTATTGTATGCTTGTTTGTTTACGATAGAGTACCCGGAGTGCGCCGCTTGCTACTTGGAATCTCTAGGTTTTTTGGATCATCAGCAAGGCAAGTAACACTTTGATCATACTTTCCAATTACCCAGTTTTTATTGCATTAGTCAAACCCTCACACATTGCATGAGTAGGATCAATTAACTTGTGGGACTGGGAAGTAGATTGAGGTCGTACCTATTACCTGCATTACATTCAAACCTTTGGGAGTTACTTCTACGTTTGCTATTAGGCCATGCTATGCTCGTAGACGTGGATTGGGAGAGTGTATCCATGACAGATGTGAGATTGGTAATTAATGGTTCAACTGAAGGTGGCAACTTTAACACACATCTGGGTGGATTGAGGCACCTGGGTATTCCAGCGGTTGCTTGTTTTTCTTTTGGACCGCCACCCAGGCTCAAAGGGATCATGAGATTTTTCATACTAGAAACTTCCGTGTGCAGCCACATGCCAATATGGGCTCTGGCATAGTTGAGTAAGTTGTGGGAAACCTTTCCATGATGGGCTAGCAGATGTAGAGGGATTGTAGGTGTACCGGCCTATCTATCTGGTTAAGGGGACCTCTTCGGAAAGACTGTGTCTCGGTCATCCGTTTCTCAAACACCATGCAGTGCGAGAAACCAAACGGAGGCGATCGAGTCTTGTGGGAAAAGTGCACAAACCTCTGCAGAGTGTACAAACTGATCATGATTAGCTGTGTCCCCGGTTATGGACATCTTGAGTATATAGTACCTGGATATCATGTGAATCTCATCATGTTACTTTAATTAATATTGTTGGGTTTAATGATGATTTATTAAATGGGGTTGAGAGGATGTCTATCTTCTCAACGATGTTTCAACTACCATGATAGTTAAATTAAAATCTATTCCTTTGATGTAGGGAAAATTTGGCTTTACGCAAAAACTATAACCATAGAGCTTTCCACCAGCCATATTGCATATAGTATAGCTTTACTTTTGTTACTCTCTATGTGTTACTTTGCCAGCATATTCCATGTGCTGACCCGTTTTCGGGCTGCAACGTTCATGTTGCAGACTTTTCAGACGACGAGTAAGGTGCCTTTTAGGTCGTGGTTCTATACTCAGTGATGCCGTTGGAGTTGATGGACTCACCTATCTTCCAAGCCTTTCGCTGTTATCGTGTTAGATGGCCTTAAGCCATTTTTATTGTAATAAGTTCATCGTTGGAACTATCGATGTAATAAGTGTATGATTGCTACTCTGTTATAAATCCTTCAAGTACAATGTGTGTCAGCATTACAGATCCAGGGATGACACTGATGCACAGAGGTCAGACTGTTTGAGGTCTGGTCGCTACATAGGCTTAGGATTGGGTCTTGTCCATCACATCATTCTCCTAATGATGTGATCCCGTTATCAATGACATCCATTCTCCATGGTCTGGAAACCGTAACCATCTATTGATCAACGAGCTAGTCAACTAGAGGCTCACTAGAAACATTTTGTGGTCTATGTATTCACACAAGCATTACTGTTTCCGGATAATACAATTAAAGCATGAACAATAGACAATTATCATGAACAAGGAAATATAATAATAACCATTTTATTATTGCCTCTAGGGCACATTTCCAACAGTCTCCCACTTGCACTAGAGTCAATAATCTAGTTACATTGTGATGAATCGAACACCCATAGAGTTCTGGTGCTGATCATGATTTGCTCGTGGAAGAGGTTTAGTCAACGGATCTGCGACATTCAGATCCGTATGTACTTTACAAATATCTATGTCTCCATCTTGAATATAATTTCAGATGGATTTGAAACGACGCTTGATGTGCTTAGTCTTCTTGTGAAACCTGGGCTCCTTGGCAATGGCAATAGCTCCAGTGTTGTCACAGAAGAGAGTCATCGGGCCCGACGCGCTTGGAATAACTCCTAGGTCGGTGATGAACTCCTTCATCCAGACCCCTTCATGCGCTGCTTCGGAAGCAGCTATGTACTCCGCTTCACATGTAGATGCCGCCACGACGCTTTGCTTGCAACTGCACCAGCTGACTGCCCCACCATTCAAAATATACACGTATACAGTTTGTGACTTGGAGTCATCTAGATCTGTGTCGAAGCTAGCATCAACGTAACCCTTTACGACGAGCTCTTCGTCACCTCCATAAACGAGAAACATATCCTTAGTCCTTTTCAGGTACTTCAGGATGTTCTTGACCGCTGTCCAGTGATACGTCTCCAACGTATCTATAATTGTTTATTGTTCCATGCTATTATTTATGAAGTCTTGGATGTTTAATGGGCTTTATCATTCACTTTTATATCATTTTTGGGACTAACCTACTAACTCAAAGGCCCAGTCCAGATTGATGTTTTTTGCCTATTTCAGGGTTTTGCAGAAAAGGAATATCAAACGGAGTCCAAACGGAATGAAACCTTCGCGAGAGATATTTTTGGAGAAAATCACGCACGGGAAACTTCAGGACCAAGTCAGGGGATAGAGGGGCTGCCCTCGAGGGTGGGGGTGCACCCCCCTTCCCAGGGCGCGCCCCCTGCCTCGAGGCTCCCTCGTGTGGCCCCCGGTGCCCTCCTTCTTCCTATATATATCCACGTACCCCAGAAAACCCATACGCAAAGAGAAAAAACTAATTCCACCATCATAGCTTCTGTTCCTGTGGAGATCCCATCTTGGAGCCTGTTTCGGAGCTCCACCGGAGGGGGATCCATCACGTAGGCCTTCATCATCATCATCATCGCCCTCACCATGAGTTGTGAGTAGTTTACCACAGACCTTCGGGTCCATAGCTAGTATCTAGATGGCTTCTTCCCTCTCTCTGGATCTCAATACAAAGATCTCCTCGGTCTTCGAGGAGATCTATTCGATATAATCTCTTTTTGCGGTGTGTTTGTCGAGATCCGATGAATTCTGAGTTTATGATCAAGGTTATCTATGAAAGATATTTGGTTCTTCTCTGAACTTTTTATGTGTGCTCATAATATCCTTGCAAGTCTCTTCGAATTTTTGGTTTGGTTTGGCCTACTAGATCTATAGTTCTTGCAATGGGAGAAGTGCTTGGCTTTGGGTTCAATCTTGCGGTGTCCTTTCCCAGTGACAGTAGGGGCAGCAAGGCACGTATTGTATTGTTGCCATCGAGGATTAAAAGATGGGGTTTTCATCATATTGCTTGAGTTTATCCCTCTACATCATGTCATCTTGCTTAAGGCGTTACTCTGTTCTTCTGAACTCAATACACTAGATGCATGTCAGATAGCAGTCGGTGTGTGGAGTAACAGTAGTAGATGTAGGCAGGAGTCGGTCTACTTGTCTCGGACGTGATGCCTATATACAATGATCATGCCTAAATAGTCTCATAATTATTCACTTTTCTATCAATTGCTCGACAGTAATTTGTTTACCCGCCATAGAATATCGCTATCATGAGAGAAGCCACTAGAGAAAACTATGGCCCCTGGGTATATTCTCAACATATCAATCTACATCTACTTTAGTTTTACCACTTTTATTTGATTTTTTATTAAACCAAAAATATAAACTATCATCTCTATCAGATCTCACTCTCATAAGTGACCGTAAAGGGACTGACAACCCCTTATCGCATTGGCTGCGAAGTTCTTATTTGTTTGTGCAGGTGCGAGGGACTCGCGCATGGTCTCCTACTAGATTGATACCTTGGTTCTCAAAACTGAGGGAAATACTTACGCTACTGTGCTGCATCTCCCTTTCCTCCTCGAGGGAATAGAACGCAAGCTCAAGAGGTAGCAAGAAGAATTTCTAGCGCCGTTGCCGGGGAGCTTACGCAAAAGTCATATACCAAGTACCTAACACAAACCCTTATCCTTCGCATTACATTTATGTGCCTCTCGTTTTCCTCTCCCCCACTTCACCCTTGCCGTTTTATTCGCCCTTCTTCAGCCGTGTGTTTATTGTTCGCTTGCTTCTTGTTTGCTTGTGTGTTGCGTGCTGGCTTGCCCTCATGTCTGAGATGGGAGATGATTTTATCGAGAAGGGTAGCAATGCCGAGGGCAACGTTTATGTTGACCCCCCGGATGAAGCTACCACTTTACATATTAAGAAGTTCCGGGTTGGTAGTGGTAATATTATTGGAAAAGGGGTTCTTGAAGACTTCTTTACTTGTGCCGGTGCTTTGCCCACTATGGGCGGCTCTATTATTCACAGAACTAGTAGCTTTGCGGATGCTGTATATATGCTCATAGTAGAAATTGAAAGGCAATTTATCCATATGCATCCCTATATTCAGAGAGTATTTTTGGAGTTCTCCAATATTGAGCATTCTTCCGTTAAGCGTGCAGCTACTATATTTTTGGCTCATGAATTTAGATATATCATGAAAGAGGCCAGAGAAATCTTTGCTCATTACAGAGTAGATGCAGGTCGACCTCCTATAGAGGCTATCTTGTTCAATCAAGAAGACCTTATGCGTTTGCGATCTCCTGATCATGTTGCTTTTAGTGAAAACCTTAGAAAAAAGGTTCCTGTTGAGATCTTAATTGATAGAATTTCTGAGGTAAACGATGAATTTGCTGTTCAAAATAATGGGTTAGGCTTCTCCCTTGAACGAAGGCTTATGGCTTTCTGCCAAAAGAATGCCTATAATGATGAATTGGTCATCCACAACAAGGGGGCAAAGGAGGAACATGTTCCTCCCGAGATTGACGTAGGGGACTTCTGCCCCATTAATTTTAGCCCTTTTAATTACTTTTGCTTGCCACAAAGGAAGCTTGCTGCTGAACGTAGAGAATATGAGATGAGCTTTCGCGACATATAGTACCACTATGGCTATCCCTAGATCTATCTTGTATCGTGCCTAGCTAGGGGCCTAAAACGATAGCGCTTGTTGGGAGGCAACCCAATTTTATGTTTTTTGCCTTTGTTGCTGTTAGGGAATAAATATTGCATTTAGCCTCTGATTAGATGTGGTTTCATGTTTTGTTTAGTGTTTGCGCCAATTAGAACCTTTGGGAAGACTTGTGTGAAGTTTATATGATCTTGCTGTGAAACAAGGAGTAGCAAAGGTGTAATGCCGAGTATGAGATTATACCTCCCACGTGTCGAGGCACGACTTAAAGGCATAAGCTCAAACTAGAATGATCTCAAGTATGGTATCTTTGCACGACTCATGTAAAAGAGGGATGAAATTGCAAAAGAGTAGTTGGCTTACACTCGCCACGTCACACAATGCATTACATAAACAAACATCATCCAAATAACATCAGAGTCCGGCTACGGACGAAGATCCAAATGAAAGATACCATAAAACCACAAGGCCGGATCGCCCCTAGTAGGATCCACTACTGATCGTCGAAAACGTCACATACATACGGTCATGCTCTTCATCGAACTTCCAGTGAAGTTCTGAACCATCTCCTGCACTGTTCTCAGCGGTACCTACATCTGGTGTTGTGTTGAATCTGTGAGCCACAGAGGACTCAGCAATCCCATAACCATAGGTATCAAGACTAGCAAAGCTTAATGGGTAAGGAGAGGTTAAGTGGTGAGATTGCAGCAGCGGCTAAGCAATATATGGTGGCTACCTTACGAGTACAAGAGTAAGATGAGCATCTACGCAAGCGGTCGCAAACTAGTAATGATCGCTAAAGATCCTGAACTACCTACGAGTCAAACATAACCCCACCATGTTCTCTTCTCAAAGTGAAAAGAGACAGTCACGGTTACTCACAAAGTTGTGTGTTTTACTTCGGATCCTCTGTCAAGTTTTCTACTACCGGACATTAACAAATTCCAATCTGCCACATAACCGCGGGCACGGCTTTCTAAAGATCATAACCCTGCAGGGGTGTCCCAACTTAGCCCATCACAAGCTCTCACGATCAGCAGAAGTAATAATCATATTACCCCTTATCTTAGGGACAGCCCGATCAGACTCGGAATCCCGGTGCGCAAGACATTTCGACAATGGTAAAACAATTCCAGCAAGGCCTCCCGGTGTGCCGACACCCTGATAGTAGCCGCGCGTATCTCGTCTCAGGCCACGTCCGGATGAGCAATACGTACAGCAACCAAAGACCCCAGGTAACTGGGTGGCACCGCAAGTGGCTCTAGTTTGAGACCAACACCATCAGCACTGGCCCCCCTGTTATGTAGAAGAATCCTCGGGGACATGACCCCCTATGCAAATTAATTAATTAATTAAGTTGTTATTATGAGGCAAATTAAAACCAATGTTGGGCCTTGCTGGAGGAGTTTTATTCAAAGACGAACTGTCAAGGGGTCCCCATATACCCAACCGTGTAAGGAACGCAAAATCAAGGAACATAACACCGGTTTATCGGCTCCTAAGGCGGCATGAGTGGAACAAAACACCGAGCAAAAGGCCAAGCCTTCCACCCATTGCCAAGTATATAGGTGTGTTAACATATATAAGATATATTGTGATATTCCCCAAAACATCAAGTTCCAACATGGAACAATCTTCATCTTCACCTGCAACTAACAACGCTATAAGAGGGGCTGAGCAAGCGGGTAACATAGCCAAACAACGGTTTTGCTGGGAAGGTGTGAAAGGTTAGAGGTTACATGGCAACAAGGAGAGGGGCTGACAATAAATGATGGGTAGCGCGACATATAACGATAGCATCGAGACAGCTAGCATGGCAATGATAGTAAAGGTATCCAAGGTGATGGTCATCTTGCCTGGGATTCCGCAAGGAAGAAGAACAAGTCCATGAAGTAGTCGAACAAATCCTCACAACTCCGCAACGGAACCGAAGCTAACAAGAGAAGCAACCGGAAAGAAGCAAACAACATGGTAAACACACATATCATAACCATGGCATGATGCACAAACAAGTATGATGCATGTCCGGTTCAAATATGCGTGGCATGGCAAGGTGCACAAACAAGTACTACAAGTTAAGTGGAGCTCAATATGCAACGAGTTGCATATTGACGAAACACCACATGTTATTTATTTAGTTGACTCTCGTTTATTTACAAGACAAGATTAAATGTTTTTATTAAACATGGCAAGAGATGAAGCAAAAACAAACCACCTATTTAGTCATTTTAAATGAGGCCCGAAATAACAATAACAATTCCGGAAACTCCTCATGTGCATATTTATGAATTTGGTACTGTTCTGCCTAAAACATATTTTAAAGTTATTAAACAGCAAAAATAAATGCACCATGTTATTCTAAACATTTTTCTACCCCATTTACATATAAAGTTTATTAAATTTGGAGCTATGGTTATTTAGGTATGAAATAAATCATTTTAACATGTTATTTAAGCAAATTAAGTCAAACAACAAGTTTAAGCATTTTAAACATGGATGAAAGTGGCATATTATTAAACTACATAGAATTCTAAGCAGTTTTCATATTTAAAACATTTTCAAACGATGCACGGTTAGTGAGATATTAAATGCATGAAGTCTAGGGGTCAAACTGCAAAACTGCTGACTCTGGAATAATTAGACAAATCGTTCCGTGAAAAAAAAACAGTGAACGGGCCGCAACTGCTGGCCCAATAGTGCACAGGGTGCTAGGGGGGATTTCTCACCATGGGCCTCGGCCCGTTTGGTGGAGGCGGCTCAGGGGAGTGTAGCAGGCCGGCTCGGGAGGAGGCCCAAGCGGGGCGCTAGAGCGGGCGACGCAGTTGCAGGCAGACCAGCGGCGCGAACCTGAAGATGGCAGCGAAACTGAATATGACAGGTCGGCCATGGCGCTGCTCTCATGACGAGGACGAGGCTAGGAGGCATGGATCCAGCCGGAGGCGACGGGGATCCAGATGAGGATGGCGCCGGGGTCCCGTTTCCCGCCGGATCGAAGCGGAGGCAGCGGGGAGACTCGAGGTGAGGCTGGCTGGAGATAGCACGATGACGAATTTGAGGCGACGGCGGGACTCGGGAACGGTGGGAATCGAGCGCGGAGGAGCGGGATGGCGGATCTAGGCGCGCACGGCAAGAACTTGGCGATGGCGGCTTCCTCCTTGTGGCTCCTGCACGGACGTACATGGGAGAGACAGAGAGCATGAGAGGGGAAAGAAAACATGCGAAGAAAGGGAAAGAAAGGAGAGGCGCGAGCGAGGCTGGCCTGCGGGTCGACGACGGCGACTGCCGGGGTGGCTGGGCGCGGGCATGGCTGAAGCCACGATGGACTCGGGCGGCGACGAAGCCGGCCTCCGGCGAAGTAGGGGCGCAAGGACGAAGCCGACGCAGTCGAGGATGACAACCTCGGGTCAGAGGAGCTCGGGTGCAGGGGACATGGCTCCGACGAGGTTCGGCAATGACGGGGATGACCGGCCCGACGGCTGCTCACGGATGAAGCACGGGGCTGAGGAAGCTTCTGCGACCATGGGATCTGGATCGAGGCAGGGAGGAGCTGCCTCTCGATTGGCCGGGCACGGAAATCCAAGTGGAGTTTGGTGGGGTGGCGGCGCTGCAATAGGATGGATGGGACAGATCTCCTAAAAACTAGGGTTGGACTGTTTAAATAACTAGGTGGACTAGCTTAGGACAAAACGGACCCTCCGATCAAAATCGAACGGTCGAGAATAAAATAGGTAGGGAGTTCAAATAAGAAAATGGTGATATTTTAGGGATGTTTGGGGATGATCCAGACACATCGGTAGCGAAAACCTGATTCGGGTTTTGGGGCAGTCTCGGGCGTGCAGTCAAGGGGGTAAACGTGGGCTGTGTAGAGTGATTGGGCTGAGAAGAGAGGGAAAGAGAGGGGCCCGACGACTGTTTCGGAACACCGAAACGTCCGACAAATAAACCGGCTATAATGCCGCTATATGTTTAACGGTTGGGCTATCAAACGGACTCCGAATGCGTTGAAATTTGGCAGGCCGGCTACCTACGCTATAATAAGACCGCACGCCAAGTTTCAACCCATTCCGAGAACATTTTCCGGCCACTTATAAAATAAAATATCTGAAGGTGCCGCGGGCGCGTGCGAGTGTGTTTGGACTCAGGACGGACAACAGAGAGAACTGGGGAGCCCAAACGAATGCAAGTTTTGAAAACATGCTGCTGAAATGCACATGATGACAAGGCAAAGTGCAACACGCAAGCAAATGACACGGCAACGATGACGAATAACTGGCTGACACCTGGCGCATCGGTCTCGGGGCGTCACAACTCTCCCACACTAACAGAGGATCTCGACCCGAGATCCTAGAGATGGTACCGGATAGAAGAGGAAAAATAAAAGGTAAAACAAAGTTGCTTCTTCGACAAACAAGTGAAAACATGAACCTTGAGGTTGAGCAAATTGAAAGAAGAATACAACGGAGACGAACAAAGATGAAATACTCCGTTAGAAAAAGATGAACAAGGTACATTACGAGAACCTTGTAGGTTGAAAGACATGAAACAAGAGCTTACGAACCTAAAGAATAAGAAACCGCAATGGTATAGCCAAGGAATAAGAATGACAGAATTTGGACAGCACTCCATCTGAAAATGTAAGGAATTAACATGCGCTTGAGGAGATGGGCTGATAGTTGATGAAATCAACAACACACTGCCTCCAAAACTATTGAACGAATGTCACAAGGGGTAAGAAGAATTTAGACAGCACTCCGGTTGAAACGAGAAGAAAAAGTTGATTAGATGAGAGAATTTGAACGGAGGACACGACCTCGTGTTAAATGGACTGGAAAGGACAAGAGCATGATCTTGATAAAACGAGATGATGGTTTGGAGAGAGCAATATCATAATGCCTCCGGAATGAAAGAATAGATGCTAGATTGTTAGGAAGAAATAAAGTAGAAGAAAATGATAACTTCTACCACCAATGAATTTGGAAAACATCCTTACGAAGAAGGGTAGAACGGAGTTGTTGAAAATAATCAACAACAGAAGAATAATCTTGTTGAGGGCTTATGGAAAACATCTCAAAATTATGAGGTGACAACCGTCCACTAACGGGAAGCAATAGATTAGATTGAGATCAACGAAGATATGAAAACTTCTTTCACCGAGTGGATAAATGAAGAATTTGGGTCATTTATGAGCACCACAATAGCAAGAATCCTTAGGGAAAGCTTTAGGTGAATTATAACCCAAGTTAACTCCAACGAGGAAATTGAAGGTTGAAAAGATCTCATGGACGAAGAAAATGATGGGTTTACATATTTCATTCTTGATAACTTGTGAATCATGAAACACGAAGGGAAATAGTCAAAAATGACATACCACCATCTCAAAAGATTAGGTAGAAGGAATTGCACTTCAACATGCATGAGGAAAAATACTTGAGGCCCAACAAGAATGTTGAAGAAGACCTCGAGGATTAATTAAATCATGATGAACCACCAAGAAGAACTCCGGTAACAAAAGGATGATGAGTGAAGGATGAAAAGAATATGATTGAAACCTTGCAATGATTTAGATGAACCTTCATGACAAGATAATTGATCTAGTTTGGAACTCCGGAAAAAGAAAGTTGGAGCAATTCGAACCGAGAATATGATATCACAAACGAACTCCGGACGAAGGAATTAAATCACCTTGAAGAAATAAGAATAGGAATTATGGCATGCTTATCCTTCACCAATTTAAATTGATGACAACCAATGGATTTAGCATACTACTTAATTCTCATTACAAAGAATTAAAGAGAGATCTCGCACAAACTTGAGAAAGTATTCAACGAATCACCGGTAGGATTTCGGAAAGAACGAATTAATTGATACGATAACAAAGGAAGAGAAATCTTGAAGGAACCACCGTAAAAATTTAAACCGGATGATGAAAAAGAATAATCCACCGGGAAGAATAAGCACTTGAGGAAATTTAGATACAAGAGACGAAGAGATGGCGAACCGATTAAAGAATATTTGAACAAAGCACCGGTATAATATGGAGACGAACGAAGAGACATCAATGAAGAATATTTGGAGGACGAAGTTGAAAACTGAGAACGAGGAAATCTTCTGAAATGATGGCCTTCGGAGGATCACAATGGGAAGAATTCATGAAATGCTTCGGATGGGTATAAAAAGAATTCCTCACAATCGGAACAATAATGAGGATGGCATGAAGCTAGAATCATGAATCTTGGGAGAACGGGTAAGTATTCAAGAGGAACTCTTCTTCGGGTCTTCAAAATGTGAGAAGACGATGAGATACACCACCATGAATTGTTGAGGCACTCCGGAATGAAGAATTAAAAGGTTGAATCAACAATGAAAAGAATTTGAAAGCGATCTTGGAGAAGGCATATGACTGATGTAATCCATTCTTACGTCACACTTTGAAAGGAATTTCAGAATAACTCCCGAAAAATAGAAGAGTCAGGTAAGATCCTGGGAAAGACCTGTGGGTTAGGGCCCACTAAAGAAATAACCGTTGAACAAGATTGCTTAAGAGATATTACACCGGTTGAATTAAATGGCTTGAATAAGATGACAATCCTCAAAATAGCTTGAATGGATTAAGAATGGAAACGCGAATCTTTTGAGATATCTTGAACACTCCGGATATGAATAAAGAGATGTGAAGAAATAAGAGAGCCTTGGATAAGAAATTCCCACACGGAAAACATGTGAAACAAGAGGAACAGATATGATCAACACCAAGCTTGAATTACATCCATCGGCAGAATTTGAGAATGAAAGAATGATGAACTTGAAGTTTCCTGAGCATCTTCCTAAGAAATCACCGGATAATGAAATTGATAGAAAAGAATGAAGAAACATCACATGAATAAAATGATACTTGATTTGAGATCTCTGGCTCCGAGAAGAAGAAGGGTGGGAGGCTGGGAAAACAAGACAACTTGGGATGAGTGAAACAGACACCGATGAGAAAAACCAAGACTTGGTCTTGCACATATAAAAAGGATAGGTTTAACTTGAAGAGAAGCGCACCGGTTGAAAAGAATTTACATGACAATCTCGATGATCAAGAAGGACTAGCACTCTCATAGGAATATGAGAACACCGCTTAGGAAAGGTATGGAATCAACATTTGACATCGAAGCAACTCGAATACCAGAATCAAAACAAAAACAAAGGATAGATATGTTGCAACATATAGTCTTCACAATATCATTCGAATAGAGAATTGAACGAATGAATTCCACAGTTTAATGGTACAACAATCTTCTCGAGAAGCCACTTGGGAGAACAAAAGGTAAATAAAAACAACAAGGAGCAGATAGAACAAATACAAGATAGAAGCTTCGTTCCACATGTTCGTGCTGAAAGCTCATGGAACGTGTTACAGAAGGGTTTTGCAATCCCCGTATCAGCATAGCCAAGGACCCTTTAAGATGCAACTTCCGATCGGAACAACGCCCATAAAACTACTTCACTCAATGTAGAACCCCGAACTCCATATCATGCATTCGTTGGAAGAATGCCTACGAGCTACTAGATGAACCCACCTATTAATTTCCGAAAGTTTCCAGTTATGCAATCAGGTGTTGGGGATACAGGGGAAGCATCACGCACTCAACTCTAATCCTACATCTAGCTGTATCCATCCTTCAACACATAACTAGTTATTTCCGGAAACCGTCTACCTCGGACCTTCGAAACGCATCTGCTATACAAGATATGGCAATACTCCTGAACTACCTCCCAGTACTGGGTGATGTCGGGGTTATCTTGCCACTAACCGCATAGAAGAGTTTTCGATGTCGGCCGTCTTAAGTATTCCAGAACTGCTGCGATAGATTTGTGACGACAACACCTCGGAGCTCAACTCCCCGGGACACTGCCACAACCCCTAAATGACAGCAGGCATCGAGAACAATGTTCTCGTCACAAAGATATCGGAACAATCCAAACAATACTCGCATGATCCTAAAAAAATTAGTGAATTTTTTTGAGAGTAGAAGAGATAGAGTAATCGTCAGGAGTCCTCACCAGAGTGATAAAGGGATGAGGAGTAAAAAGAAATCCTACTCTCCGATATATATAGGACTCAAAACATTTTCATGTCTGTGCCTAGACTCAACCGTCAATGATTCGATCAATCAGTGGGGGCTCCTAGGTCGGAGAAGGCTCTGATTACCAACTTGTAATGCCTAGTATGAGATTATACCTCCCATGTGTCGAGGCACGACTTAAAGGCATAAGCTCATACTAGAATGATCTCGAGTATGGTATCTTTGCACGACTCATGTAAAAGAGGGATGAAATTGCAAAAGAGTAGTTGGCTTACACTCGCCACATCACACAATGCATTACATAAACAAACATCATCCAAATAACATCAGAGTCCGGCTACGGACAAAGATCCAAATGAAAGATACCATAAAACCACAAGGCCGGATCACCCCTAGTAGGATCCACTACTGATCGTCGAAAACGTCACATACATACGGTCATGCTCTTCATCGAACTTCCAGTGAAGTTTTGCACCATCTCCTGCATTATTCTCAGCGGTACCTGCATCTGGTGTTGTGTTGAATCTGTGAGCCACAAAGGACTCAGCAATCCCATAACCATGGGTATCAAGACTAGCAAAGCTTAATGGGTAAGGAGAGGTTGAGTGGTGAGGTTGTAGCAGCGGCTAAGCAATATATGGTGGCTACCTTACGAGTACAAGAGTAAGATGAGCATCTACGCAAGCGGTCGCAAACTAGTAATGATTGCTAAAGATCCTGAACTACCTACGAGTCAAACATAACCCCACCATGTTCTCTTCTCAAAGTGAAAAGAGACAGTCACGGTTACTGACACAGTTGTGTGTTTTACTTCGGATCCTCTATCAAGTTTTCTACAACCGGACATTAACAAATTCCAATCTGCCACATAACCGCGGGCATGGCTTTCGAAAGATCATAACCCTGCAGGGGTGTCCCAACTTAGCCCATCACAAGCTCTCACGATTAGCAGAAGTAATAATCATATTACCCCTTATCTTAGGGACAACCCGATCAGACTCGGAATCCCGATGCACAAGACATTTTGACAATGGTAAAACAAGTCCAGCAAGACCTCCCGACGTGCCGACACCCTGATAGTAGCCGCGCGTATCTCGTCTCAGACCACGTCTGGATGAGCAATACGTACAGCAACCGAAGACCCCAGATAACTGGGTGGCACCGCAAGTGGCTCTAGTTTGGGACCAACACCATCAGCACTGGCCCCCCTGTTATGTAGAAGAATCCTCGGGGACATGACCCCCTATGCAAATTAATTAATTAATTAAGTTGTTATTATGAGGCAAATTAAAACCAATGTTGGGCCTTGCTGGAGGAGTTTTATTCAAAGACGAACTGACAAGGGGTCCCCATATACCCAACCATGTAAGCAACGCAAAATCAAGGAACATAACACCGGTTTATCGGCTCCTAAGGCGGCATGAGTGGAACAAAACACCGAGCAAAAGGCCAAGCCTTCCACCCATTGCCAAGTATATAGGTGTGTTAAGATATATAAGATATATTGTGATATTCCCCAAAACATCAAGTTCCAACATGGAACAATCTTCATCTTCACCTGCAACTAACAACGCTATAAGAGGGGCTGAGCAAGCGGGTAACATATCCAAACAATGGTTTTGCTGGGAAGGTTTCAAAGGTTAGAGGTTACATGGCAACAAGGAGAGGGGCCAACAATAAATGATGGGTAGCGCGACATATAATGATAGCATCGAGACAGATAGCATGGCAATGATAGTAAAGGTATCCAAGGTGATGGTCATCTTGCCTGGGATTCCGCATGGAAAAGAACAAGTCCATGAAGTAGTCGAACAAATCCTCACAACTCCGCAACGGAACCGAAGCTAACAAGAGAAGCAACCGGAAAGAAGCAAACAACATGGTAAACACAAATATCATAACCATGGCATGATGCACAAACAAGTATGATGCATGTCCGGTTTAAATATGCGTGGCATGGCAAGGTGCACAAACAAGTACTACAAGTTAAGTGGAGCTCAATATGCAACGAGTTGCATATTGACGAAACACCACATGTTATTTATTTAGTTGACTCTCGTTTATTTACAAGACAAGATTAAATGTTTTATTAAACATGGCAAGAGATGAAGCAAAAACAAACTACCTATTTAGTCATTTTAAATGAGGCCGGAAATAACAATAACAATTCCGGAAACTCCTCATGTGCATATTTATGAATTTGGTACTGTTCTAACTAAAACATATTTTAAATTTATTAAACAACAAAAATAAATGCACCATGTTATTCTACACATTTTTTCACCCCATTTACATATAAAGTTTATTAAATTTGGAGCTACGGTTATTTAGTTATGAAATAAATCATTTTAACATGTTATTTAAGCAAATTAAGTCAAACAACAAGTTTAAGCATTTTAAACATGGATGAAAGTGGCATATTATTAAACTACACAGAATTCTAAGCAGTTTTCATAATTAAAGCATTTTCAAAAGATGCACGGTTAGTGAGATATTAAATGCATGAAGTCTAGGGGTCAAACTGCAAAACTGATGTCTCTGGAATAATTAGACAAATCGTTCCGCGAAAAAATAGTGAACGGGCCGCAACTGCTGGCCCAATAGTGCACAGGGTGCTAGGGGGGATTTCTCACCATGGGCCTTGGCCCGTTTGGTGGAGGCGGCTCAGGGGAGTGTAGCAGGCCGGCTCGAGAGGTGGCCCAAGCGGGGCGCTGGAGCGGGCGACGCAGCGGCAGGCAGAGCAGCGGCGCGAACCTGAAGATGGCAGCGAAACTGAAGATGACAGGTCGGCCATGGCGCTGCTCTCCATGACGAGGACGAGGCGAGGAGGCGTGGATCCAGGCGGAGGCGACGGGGATCCAGATGAGGATGGCGCCGAGGTCCCGTTTCCCGTCGGATCGAAGCGGAGGCATCGGGGAGACTCGAGGTGAGGCTGACTGGAGATAGCACGACGACGAATTTGAGGCATCGGCGGGACTCGGGAACGGCGGGAATCAAGCGCGGAGGAGCCGGGGATGGCGGATCCAGGCACGCACGGCAAGAACTTGGCGATGGCGGCTTCCTCCTTGTGGCTCTTGCACGGACGTACATGGGAGAGACAGAGAGCATGAGAGGGGAAAGAAAACAGGCAAAGAAAGGGAAAGGAAGGAGAGGCGCGAGCGTGGCTGGCCTGCGGGTCGACGACGGCGACTACCGGGGTGGCTGGGCGCGGGCATGCCTGAAGCAACGATGGACTTGGGCGGCGACGAATCCGGCCTCCGGCGAAGTAGGGGCGCGTGGACGAAGCCGACGCATTCGAGGATGACGACCTCGGGTCAGAGGAGCTCGGGTGCAGGGGACTTGGCTCCGGCGAGGTTCGGCAACGACGGGGATGACCGGCCCGACGGCTGCTCACGGATGAAGCACGGGGCAAAGGAAGCTTCCACGACCATGGGATCTGGATCGAGGCAGGGAGGAGCTGCCTCTCGATTGGCCAGGCACGGAAATCCAAGTGGAGTTTGGTGGGGTGGCGGCGCTGCGATAGGACGGATGGGACAGATCTCCTAAAAACTAGGGTTGGACTGTTTAAATAGCTAGGTGGACTAGCTTAGGACAAAACGGACGCTCCGATGAAAATCGAATGGTCGAGAATAAAATAGGTAGGGAGTTCAAATAAGAAAATGGTGATATTTTAGGGATGTTTGGGGATGATCCGGACACATCGGTAGCGAAAACCCGACTCGGGTTTTGGGGCAGTCTCGGGCGTGCAGTCGAGGGGGTAAACGTGGGATGTGTAGAGTGATTGGGGTGAGAAGAGAGGGAAAGAGAGGGGTCCAGCGACTGTTTCGGAACACCGAAACGTCCGACGAATAAACCGGCTATAATGCCGCTATATGTTTAACAGTTGGGCTATCAAACGGACTCCGAATGCGATGAAATTTGGCAGGCGGGCTACCTACGCTATAATAAGACCGCACGCCAAGTTTCAACCCATTCCGAGAACATTCTCCGGCCACTTATAAAATAAAATATCCGAAGGTGCCGCGGGCGCGTGCGAGTGTGTCAGGACTCAGAACGGACAACGGAGAGAACTGGGGAGCCCGAACGGATGCAAGTTTTGAAAACATGCTGATGAAATGCACATGATGACAAGGCAAAGTGCAACACGCAAGCAAATGACATGGCAACGATGACGAATAACTGGCTGACACCTGGCGCATCGGTCTCGGGGCATCACAAAAGGCCTATGCTTGGGGATGCCCATGGCACCCCAATTAAATTCAAGATAATCAAAAGCCTAAGCTTGGGCATGCCCCGGGAAGGCATCCCCTCTTTCGTCTTCATCCATCGGTAACTATACTTGGGGCTATATTTTTATTCGCAACATGATATGTGTTTTGCTTGGAGCGTCTTGTATAATTTGAGTCTTTGCTTGTTAGTTTGCCACAATCATCCTTGCTGGACACACCTATTTGAGAGAACTAAAAAAGGCCTTGGAATTGTTAGAACACTCTATGTGCTTCACTTATATCTTTTGAGTTGAATAGTTTTTGCTCTAGTGCTTCACTTATATCTTTTAGAGCATGGTGGTGGTAATATTTTGTAGAAAGTGTTGAACTCTCATGCTTCACTTATATCTATTTAAGAGTCTATTAAAACAGCATGGTAATGTGTTTAGGCTAAAGAAACTAGTCTTCAAATGATAAACATCAATGTCAATGTAGTAAAAAACTCACATCAAGTGCATTGAATAGAATGAGATGTTGGATGCTTGATAATTGTTTTGAGACGTGAGGATAGTGATATTAGAGTCATGATAGTGGAGTTATTATTAAATTGAGAAATACTTGTGTTAAGGTTAGTGATTCCCGTATCATGCACGTATGGTGAACCGCTATGTGACGAAGTTAGAGCATGAGGTATTTGTAGAGTGCCAACCTTTGTGTGGAGGTCAGGGGCGCGCGATGGTTAACTCCTACCAACCTCCCCCCTAGGAGCACGCGTTGATTGCTTTGTTTTGATGACTCGTAGATTTTTGCAGTAAGTATTCTTTATGACTAATGTTGAGTCCATGGATTATACGCACTCTCACCCTTCCACCATTGCTAGCCTCTCTGGTACCGCGCAACTTTCGCTGGTGCCATAAGCCCACTATATATCCTTCCTCAAAACAGCCACCATATTGTTCCTCAAAACAGCCACCATACGTACCAATCATGGCATTTCCATAGCCATTCCGAGATATATTGCCATGCAACTTTCCATCGTTCCTTCTATATGACACGCATCATATTGTCATAGTGCCATGCATGATCATGTAGTTGACATCGTAGTTGTGGCAAAGCCACCATGCATAATTTTTCATATATGTCACTCTTGATTCGTTGCTCATGCCGGTACACCACCGGAGGCATTCATGTAGAGTCATACTTGTTGTAGTATCGAGTTGTAATCTCGAGTTGTAACAAAAAGTGTGATGATCATCATTATTAGAGCATTGTCCCATGTGAGGAAAGGCTAATAAAAAAAGAGATGGCCCAAAAAAATAGAGAGGGGCTAATAAAAAGAAAGAGAAGAATACCCTCCAAAAAAATGAGAGAAAAGAGAGAAGGGACAATTGCTACTATCTTTTTCCACACGTGTGCTTCAAAGTAGCACCATGTTCTTCATTGTAGAGAGTCTCATGCTTAGTCACTTTCATATACTAGTGAGAACTTTCATTATAGAACTTGGCTTGTATATTCCAACGATGGGCTTCCTCAAATGCCCTAGGTCTTCGTGAGCAAGCAAGTTGGATGCACACCCACTAGTTTCTTTTGTTGAGATTTCATTCTTATTTAGCTCTAGTGCATCCGTTGCATGGCAATCCCTACTCACTCACATTGATATCTATTGATGGGCATCTCCATAGCCCGTTGATATGCCTAGTCGATGTGAGACTATCTCCCTCCTTTTTGTCTTCTCCACAACCACCTCTATTCCACCCATAGTGCTATATCCATGGCTCACGCTTATGTATTCCATGAAAGTTGAAAGGTTTGAAAAGATAGAGTATGAAAACAAATGCTTGGCTGAAATCGGGGTTGTGCATGATATGAATATTTTGTGTGATGAAGAGGGAGCATAGCCAGACTATATTATTTTGTAGGGATAACTTTCTTTAGCCACGGTATTTTGAGAAGACATGATTGCTTTGTTAGTATTGCTTGAAGTATTGTTATTTCTTATGTCAATATAGACTTTTATCTTGAATATTTCAGATCTAAACATTCATGCCACAATTAAAAGAATTACATTGAAAAACTATATTGGTTAGCATTCCACATCAAAAATTCTTTCTTTATCATTTACCTACTCGAGGACGAGCAGGAATTAAGCTTGGGGATGCTTGATACGTCTCCAATGTATCTATAATTTTTGATTGTTCCATGCTATTATTTATGAAGTCTTCGATGTTTAATGGGCTTTATCATTCACTTTTATATCATTTTTGGGACTAACCTACTAACCCAAAGGCCTAGTCCAGATTGCTGTTTTTTGCCTATTTCAGGGTTTTGCAGAAAAGGAATATCAAACGGAGTCCAAACGAAATGAAACCTTCGCGAGAGATATTTTTGGTGAAAATCACGCACAGGAAACTTCAGGACCAAGTCAGGGGACAGAGGGGCTGCCCTCGAGGGTGGGGGCGCGCCCCCCTTCCCAGGGCGCGCCCCCCTGCCTCGAGGCTCCCTCGTGTGGCCCCCGGTGTCCTCCTTCTTCCTTATATCCACGTACCCCAGAAACTCCATAAGCAGAGAGAAAACCCTAATTCCACCGCCGTAGCTTCTGTTCCCGTTGAGATCCCATCTTGGAGCCTGTTCCGGAGCTCCACCGGAGGGGGATCCATCATGGAGGCCTTCATCATCTTCATCATCGCCCTCACAATGAGTTGTGAGTTGTTTACCACAGACCTTCGGGTCCATAGCTAGTATCTAGATGGCTTCTTCTCTCTCTGTGGATCTCAATACAAAGTTCTCCTCGGTCTTCGAGGAGATCTATTTGATGTAATCTCTTTTTGTGGTGTGTTTGTCGAGATCCGATGAATTGTGAGTTTATGATCAAGGTTATCTATGAAAGATATTTGGTTCTTCTCTGAACTTTTTATGTGTGCTCATAATATCCTTGCAAGTCTCTTCGGATTATTGGTTTGGTTTGGCCTACTAGATCTATAGTTCTTGCAATGGGAGAAGTGCTTGGCTTTGGGTTCAATCTTGCGGTGTCCTTTCCCAGTGACAGTAGGGGCAGCAAGGCACGTATTGTATTGTTGCCATCGAGGATAAAAAGATGGGGTTTTCATCATATTGCTTGAGTTTATCCCTCTACATCATGTCATCTTGCTTAAGGCATTACTCTGTTCTTCTGAACTCAATACACTAGATGCATGCCAGATAGCGGTCGATGTGTGGAGTAATAGTAGTAGATGCAGGCAGGAGTCGGTCTACTTGTCTCGGACGTGATGCCTATATACAATGATCATGCCTAGATAGTCTCATAATTATTCGCTTTTCTATCAATTGCTCGACAGTAAAAAAATTCCCCGAAGTAGAATATCGCTATCATGAGAGAAGCCACTATAGAAAAGTATGGCCTCCGGGTCTATTCTCAACATATCAATCTACATCTACTTTACTTTTACCACTTTTATTTACTATTTTATTAAACCAAAAATACAAAAAATCTAAACTATCATATCTATCAGATCTCACTCTCGTAAGTGACCGTAAAGGGATTCACAACCCCTTATCGTGTTGGCTACGAAGTTCTTATTTGTTTGTGCAGGTGCGAGGGACTCGCTCGTGGTCTCCTACTGGATTGATATCTTGGTTCTCAAAACTGAGGGAAATGCTTACGCTATTGTGCTGCATCTCCCTTTCCTCTTCGAGGGAATACAATGCAAGCTCAAGAGGTAGCATCCAATGCCCCATACCGGGATCACTTTGGTACCTCCCCACCAAACTTATGGCAAGGTTCACATTAGGTCTGGTACACAGCATGGCATACATAATAGAACCTATGGTCGAGGCATAGGGGATGACACTCATCTTTTCTCTATCTTCTGCCGAGGTCGGGCATTGAGCTGTGCTCGATCTCATACCTTGCAATACAGGCAAGAACCCTTTCTTGGACTGATCCATATTGAACTTCTTCAGTATCTTGTATGGTATGTGCTTTGTGAAAGACCAATGAGGCGTCTCGATCTATCTCTATAGATCCTGATGCCTAATATGTAAGCAGCTTCTCCAAGGTCCTTCATTGAAAAACATTTATTCAAGTAGGCCTTTATGCTTTCCAAGAATTCTACATCATTGCCCATCAGCAATATATCATCCACATATAATATGAGAAATGCTACAGAGCTCCCACTCACTTTCTTGTAAATACAGGCTTCTCCCCAAGTCTGTATAAACACAGATGCTTTGATCACCTCATCAAAGCGAATGTTCCAACTCCGAGATGCTTGCACCAACCCATAGATGGAGCGCTGGAGCTTGCATACCTTATTAGCATTCTTAGGATCGACAAAACCTTTCGGCTGCATCATATACAGTTCTTCCTTAAGGAAGCCACTAAGGAATGCAGTTTTGACATCCATTTGCCATATCTCATAATCATAGAATGCGGCAATTGCTAACATGATTCGGACAGACTTCAGCATCGCTACGGGAGAGAAAGTCTCGTCGTAGTCAATTCCTTGAACTTGTCGATAACCTTTAGCGACAAGCCGAGCCTTATTGATGGTCACATTACCATCCGCGTCAGTCTTCTTCTTAAAGATCCATTTATTTTCTATGGCTTGCCGATCATCAGGAAAGTCAACCAAAGTCCATACTTTGTTATCATACATGGATCTTATCTCGGATTTCATGGCTTCAAGCCATTTGTTGGAATCTGGGCCCACCATCGCTTCTTCATAGTTCGAAGGTTCACTATTGTCTAACAACATGATTTCCAGGACAGGGTTGCCGTACCACTCTGGTGCGGAACGTGTCCTTGTGGACCTACGAAGTTCAGCAGTAACTTGATCTAAAGCTTCATGATCATTATCATTAACTTCCTCTCTAGTCGGTGCACGCACCACAGAAACATCTTCCTGCGCTGCGCTATTTTCCGGTTCGGAAGGGGTAACAATCACCTCATCAAGTTCCACTTTCCTCCCACTTACTTCTTTCGATAGAAACTCCTTCTCCAGAAATGATCCATTCTTGGCAACAAAGATCTTGCCTTCGGATCTGAGGTAGAAGGTATACCCAATGGTTTCCTTAGGGTATCCTATGAAGACGCATTTTTTCGATTTGGGTTCGAGCTTTCCAGGTTGAAGTTTCTTGACATAAGCATCGCATCCCCAGACTTTTAGAAACGACAACTTAGGTTTCTTCCCAAACCATAGTTCATACGGTGTCGTCTCAACGGATTTAGATGGCGCCCTATTTAAAATGAATGCAGCAGTCTCTAAAGCATAACCCCAGAATGATAGCGGTAAGTCGGAAAGAGACATCATAGATCGCACCATGTCCAACAGAGTACGATTATGACGTTCGGATACACCATTTCGTTGAGGTGTTCCAGGCGGCGTCAACTGTGAAACAATTCCACAGTTCCTTAGGTGCGTGCCAAATTCGTGACTAAAATATTTTCCTCCATGATCCGATCGTAAGAACTTTATTTTTCTATCACGTTGATTCTCAACCTCATTCTGAAATAACTTGAACTTTTCAAATGTCTCAGACTTGTGTTTCATCAAGTAGACATACCCATATCTACTTGAGTCATCTTTGAGGGTGAGAACATAACGATAGCCACCGCGAGCTTCAACACTCATTGGACCGCACACATCAGTATGTATGATTTCCAATAAGTTGGTTGCTCGCTCCATTGTTCCGGAGAATGGAGTCTTGGTCATCTTGCCCAAGAGGCATGGTTCGCACGTGTCAAATGATTCATAATCAAGAGACTCCAAAAGTCCATCTGCATGGAGCTTCTTCATACGTTTGACACCAATATGACCAAGGCGGCAGTGCCACAAGTATGCGGGGCTATCATTATCAACCTTACACCTTTTGGCATCCACACTATGAATATGTGTAACATCACGTTCGAGATTCATTAAGAATAAACCATTGACCAGCGGGGCATGACCATAAAACATTTCTCTCATATAAATAGAACAACCATTATTCTCAAATTTAAATGAGTAGCCATCTCGCATTAAACGAGATCCAGATACAATGTTCATGCTCAAAGTTGGTACTAAATAACAATTATTGAGGTTTAAAACTAATCCCGAAGGTAGATGCAGAGGTAGCGTGCCGACGGCGATCACATCGACCTTGGAACCATTCCCGATGCGCATCATCACCTCGTCATTCACCAGTCTTCGCTTATTCCGCAGCTCCTGCTTTGAGTTACAAATGTGAGCAGCTGCACTGGTATCAAATACCCAGGAGCTACTATGAGCGCTGGTAAGGTACACATCAATATCATGTATATCACATATACCTTTGACGTTGCCGGCCTTCTTATCCGCTAAGTATTTGGGGCTGTTCCGCTTCCAGTGACCCGTTCCCTTGCAATAAAAGCACTCAGTCTCAGGCTTGGGTCCATTCTTTGGCTTCTTCCCGGCAAATGGTTTACCGGGCGCGGCAACTCATTTGCCGTCCTTCTTGAAGTTCTTCTTACCCTTGCCTTTCTTGAACTTAGTGGTTTTATTCACCATCAACACTTGATGTTCCTTCTTGATCTCCACCTCCGCTGATTTCAGCATTGAATACACCTCGGGAATGGACTTCTCCATCCCTTGCAAATTGAAGTTCATCACAAAGCTCGTGTAGCTAGGTGGGAGCGACTGAAGGATTCTATCAACGACCGCGTCATCTGGGAGATTAACTCCCAACTGAGACAAGCCATTATGCAACCCAGACATTTTGAGTATATGCTCGCTGACAGAACTATTCTCCTCCATCTTACAACTGTAGAACCTGTCGGAGACTTTATATCTCTCGACTCGGGCATGAGCTTGGAAAACCATTTTCAGCTCTTGGAACATCTCATATGCTCCGTGTTGCTCAAAACGCTTTTGGAGCCCCGATTCAAAGCTGTAAAGCATGCCGCACTGAACCAGGGAGTAATCATCACTGCGCAACTGCCAGGCGTTCATAACGTCTTGAGTTGCTGGGAAAACGGGTGCATCACCTAGCAGTGCTTCAAGGACATATGCTTTCTTGGCATCTATGAGGATGATCCTCAAGTTACAGACCCAATCCGTATGGTTGCTACCATCGTCTTTCAGCTTGGTTTTCTCTAGGAACGTGTTGAAGTTGAGGGCAACATTAGCGTGGGCCATTGGATCTACAAGACATATTGTAAATATTTTAGACTATGTTCATGACAGTTAAGTTCATCTAAACGAATTTAATGAACTCCCACTCAGATAGACATCTCTCTAGTCATCTAAGTGCTACATGATCCGAATCGACTAGGCCGTGTCCAATCATCACGTGAGACGGACTAGTCATCAACGGTGAACATCTTCATGTTGATCGTATCTTCTATACGACTCATGTTCGACCTTTCAGTCTTCCGTGTTCCGAGGCCATGTCTGTACATGCTAGGCTCATCAAGTCAACCCTAAGTGTATCGCGTGTGTAAATCTGGCTTACAACTGTTGTATGCGAACGTTAGAACCTATCACACCCGATCATCACGTGGTGCTTCGGAACAACGAACCTTAGCAACGGTGCACAGTTAGGGGGAACACAATTCTTGAAATTTTAGTGAGAGATCATCTTATTTACTACCGTCGTTCTAAGCAAATAAGATGTAAAACATGATAAACATCACATGCTATCAAACAGTGACATGATATGGCCAATATCATTTTGCTCCTTTGATCTTCATCCTCGGGGCTCCATGATCATCATCATCACCGGCATGACACCATGATCTCCATCATCGTGTCTTCATGAAGTTGTCTCGCCAAACATTATTTCTACTACTATGGCTAACGGTTAGCAATAAAGTAAAGTAATTACATGGCGTTTCCAATGACACGCAGGTCATACAATAAAATAAGACAACTCCTATGGCTCCTGCCGGTTGTCATTCTCATCGACATGCAAGTCGTGATTCCTATTACAAGAACATGATCAATCTCATACATCACATATATATCATTCATCACATCCTTTTGGCCATATCACATCACGCGACACATGCTGCAAGAACAATTTAGACGTCCTCTAATTGTTGTTGCAAGTTTTTACGTGGCTGCTATAGGTTTCTAGCAAAAACATTTCTTACCTACGTCAAAACCACAACGTGATATACCAATTACTATTTACCCTTCATAAGGACCCTTTTCATCGAAACCGGTCTGACTAAAGTGGGAGAGACAGACACCCGCTAGCCACCTTATGCAACTAGTGCATGTCAGTCGGTGGAACCTGTCTCACGTAAGCGTACGTGTAAGGTCGGTCCGGGCCGCTTCATCCCACGATGCCGGAAAATCAAGATAAGACTAGTAGCGGCAAGTAAATTGACATGATCTATGCCCACAACAATCTTGTGTTCTACTCATGCATAGTAACTACTCATAGACCAAGCTCATGATGCCACTGTTGGGGATCGTTGCAGAAAATCAAAAATTTCCTATGTATCACCAAGATCCATCTATGGAGTCTACTAGCAACGAGAGGGGAGTGCATCTTCATACCTTTTAAGATCACGATGCGGAAGCGTTGCAAGAACTTGGTTGGTGGAGTTGTACACGAAGCGATTCAGATCGCGGTCGAATCCGATCTAAGCGTCGAACAACGGCGCCTCCGCGTTCAACACACGTGCAGCCCGGTGACGTCTCCCACGCCTTGATCCAGAAAGGGGAGAGGGAGAGGTTGCGGAAAACTCTGTCCCGCAGCAACACGACGGCGTGGTGGTGGTGGAGGAGCGTGGCACTCCAGCAGGGCTTCGCCAAGCACTGCGAGAGACGAGGAGGGAGAGGGGTAGGGTTGCGCCAAGAGGAAAGGAGACTCGTGCGTCTGGCAGCCCCGAAACCCCCACTATATATAGGGGATTGGAGGGGCTGCACCCCCATCTAGGGTTCCCCCCTTAGCGGTGGCGGCAGCGCCAGATCCCATCTGGGGGGCGGCCAGGAGGGGGAGAGAGGGGGCGCCCCTAGGGTGGGCCTTAAGGCCCATATGCACCTAGGGTTTGCCCCCTCTCCTCTCCCCTGCGCCCTGGGCCTTGGTGGGAGGCGCACCATCCCACCTATGAGCTGGTCCCTTCCCACACTTGGCCCACGCAAGCCTCTGGGGCTGGTGGCCCCTCCCGATGGACCCCCGGAACCCTTCCGGTGGTCCCGGTACGTTACCGATAACGCTTCCGGTGACCAAAACGGGACTTCCCATATATAAATCTTTACCTCCGGACCATTCCGGAACTCTTCATGACGTCCGAGATCTCATCCGGGACTCCGAACAACATTCAATAACCACGTACTACATTCCCTAAAACCCTAGCGTCATCGAACCTTAAGTGTGTAGACCCTACGGGTTCGGAAACCATGCAGTCATGACCGAGACATATCTCTGGCCAATAACCAACAGCGGGATCTGGATACCCATGTTGTCTCCCACATGTTCCACGATGATCTCATCGGATGAACCACGATGTCAAGGATTCAATCAATCCCATATACAATTCCCTTTGTCTAGCGGTATAGTACTTGCCCGAGATTCGATCGTCGGTATATCGATACCTTGTTCAATCTCATTATGGCAAGTCTCTTTACTCGTTCCGTAACACATCATCCCCTGACCAACCCCTTAGTCACATTGATCTCATTACAATGATGTCTTACCGAGTGGTCCCAGAGATACCTCTCCGTCATACGGAGTGACAAATCCTAGTATCGATTCGTGCCACCCAGTTACGTTGTGACGTTTGGCACACCCAAAGTACTCCTACGGTATCCGGGAGTTGCACAATCTCATGGTCTAAGGAAAGGATACTTGACACTGGAAAAGCTTTAGCATACGAACTACACGATCTTGTGCTAGGCTTAGGATTGGGTCTTGTCCGTCACATCATTCTCCTAATGATGTGATCCCGTTATCAATGACATCCAATGTCCATGGTCAGGAAACCGTAACAATCTATTGATCAACGAGCTAGTCAACTAGAGGCTCACTAGGGACATGTTGTGGTCTATGTATTCACACATGCATTACTGTTTCCCGATAATACAATTAAAGCATGAACAATAGACAATTATCATGAACAAGGAAATATAATAATAATCATTTTATTATTGCCTCTAGGGCATATTTCCAACATCTTCGTCCTAGTGCAGACCCCACCCCCGTGGCTCCGCTCTCATACCACTCTCTTCGTCGCGCCGCCGGGAGCCAGGCATGACAACGCGTATCGCGCCCGTCGTCGGCGCGAACCTCCTCGAGCAGCACTCGGTGGAGCGCAACCAGGACGCCACCACCTACGTCGGCAACCAGCAGATCTCGGGTAGGGGGGCCCAAGCTTTGCGTTTAGAGGATCGATGGTAACAGGAGGCTGGGGACATGATGCTTACCCAGGTTTAGGCCCTCTCGATCGAGGTAATACCCTCCTTCCTACTATATTAGTATGGATGAATATGAATACAAGAGTTGATCTACCTCGAGATCGTAATGGCTAAACCCTAAAGTCTAGCCTATGAGGATATTGTGATGTTGATGATCCCCTCTACAGACTAAACTTCCTGGCTTATTTACACGCCAGAGAGGGCCTAGGGTTACAAGGGTGACTTGGGGAGGAAGTAATAGATACATCCGGACTCTATGCTTGCCTCTCTACGTACATAGGAGTCCTGACCGAATACGAGGGAGAGTCTTCTGCTTCTTCTTTTACGACCCATTAATATGACCCAGCTTCATCGACCCGGACACCTGAGGACCCCTGAATACAGGACTCCCTTAGTAGCCCCCAGACTTGCCTTCAAGGACGAGATCGTGTCCGGCTTCATGTCTTCGGTCTTGCAAGGTGAGTCCTCCTCGATGATAGTTCGACTTCTTTTAATATTGTATTCTGTTGATTCCTCACCGCCGTCGCCTTGGCTTCCACGTGTCCAACGAATGCGAACCGTCTGGGCAGTTTTACAAATACCCCCTTGATTGTGTAGGGAAGGCACAAATATAAGAGAATAGATCCAGTTGCCTCTCCATTCCATTCCACGCGGAAGAAACCCTAGTGCCTACAAAAAATCTTCAAACATGGCTAGCGCCCCAAGCTCTTCATCGCCCCCTCATGGCCCTCGTGCAGGAGATTGGAAAAGATGTTCGGTATCCCATGCGCATCTGAGGACGCTTCAAGCACAGGGGTATCTCCCTCTAGAGGGTCTAGTCCCCGTCTGGGCCGGACTAACTTCTATTAACAATCAAGCCCTGGCAAAGAGCTTTCCCAACCCCTCCGATGGAGAGCGGGTATGTTTTGTCCCTTTCCTTTTAAGAGGCATAGGTTTCCCCGTCCACCCCTTCCTTACGGGACTCCTGGAGTGCTATGGTCTTCAATTGCGCGATCTTACGCCGGGATCTATCTTGCATATCGCGGGTTTTGTCGCTTTATGCAAACTATTCTTGGGCTGCGAGTCTCACTTTGAGCTGTGGCAAAAGTTCTTCTGCCTTTTCCCTCGCTCGGAAAAGGGATCCATATTTTAAGTTGGGGGCGCCGAAGTATGGCGTATAGCAGGGACATGCTATCTGCCCGGTACTCCAAAGAAGGCATCCGAAGAGTGGCCTTCGGAGTGGTTTTATATTGAGGATGTTGCGCTGCCGGATCTAGTTTGGAAAGGCCTCCCCAAATATTCCAGTGCTCCGCCAAAGAAGCTTTTCAACTGGTGTCCCCGCAGTTCCTCTGAAGAAGAGAGAGCAGAGGTTAGCAGACTGGACGGCAAGATCAGATTGCTCGCCAGTTCAGGGTTTTCCATAATCGAAGTGATGGCTATTTAAATAAAGCGATGCGTCCAGCCGCTCCAAGCAAGAGGATTTCTAATGTGGCATTATAATGGCATGAATAATGCCTCGCGCTGCTTACACCCGGGTCTGGATGACCCTGCCGCTCTAGCCGTCATCCTGGAAGGTATTTATAAGGGAGAGAAGCAAGACTTCATTCGTTTGACGTGCTGGGAGGGTTTTTCTATGTATAATCCTCCTCACTGGGTAAGTCTCTCTCGTGACCGCTATATTAGCCCATTCTTCTTTGTTATGATGTATTGACCGAACTAAATTCAGTTTTTCCCAACAAGAGTGGAGGAAGGTGGTCGAGGGGATTAATAGTCCCGCCCCACAGCCAGAGGGCCGATTCCAAAATACGGGCCCCAGATATGATGAAGATCCGGACATAGTCATAGAGCTAGAAGAGGGAGTCTTCTATCAAGCTTGCCGTGAGGGCACCCTGGTGGCTATTGTAGCTGATTACCCAGGCATCATTCCTTCTTCCCACGTAAGTACCTAGGACATATCTCATCAAAGAGAAGATTCCCATCGCGCCTTACCCATCGTATTTTATCATACTAAATAGGGACAGCGCTCCTCACGCCGAACTGTGCGGAGACCTTCATCCCAGAGGGTGACGCCTGCATCGGGTGAGGCCTCAAAGCGAAAGAGGACCGCGAACACCAGTGAACCTTCAAAGAGGTATGTTTGTTTTGACACACGCTGGGTGGTGAAGTCGGTATTACAACTTTTCGCTTTGTTTTTCCTTTTAGGAGGAATACACACCAAACTATTTCTGGAGAACATGCAGACCAAGCTCCAGCCAATCCGGCATCCGGCCCGTCAAGGGTTAATGTGGATTCTGTGCCGGACTGTCCCCTCCAGGAGGATTCGGACGGAATGTCAGTTACTAATTCCGAAGTGGAGGTTGCGATGGTTCACTGGCGGCGGAAAGCAGCCATGCGTGACCCAGCCTTTTCTGAGGAAGCGTTTAACGCCCTCAGCTCTCCAGGTGCCTATATACGAGCCGCTCAAGACGGTCTCGCTGGAGCCACTCACCAGCTTTCAAAAGATACGCGGGTAAGTGTACATTTTGATGTTCTCGTGCCAGTAGCCCCCGAGACTTAAAGCAGTTGGTACAACTGATTTGAGGATCGCTGTGTTTTTGCAGGTACTTCAAGAAAATAATAACAACTTATCCAAGGAGCTAGAAGAGTTTCGGACCCAGCTCGCCGAATTGGAAAATTCGAAGAAATCCGGAAAGGATACTGGTGGTAAGAACAATGGTGTCCGGACATTATGATATTTGCGCTGATCACTGAGTCTTTAAGTGCATACTAATTGTAATACAGCAATAGGGCCGACAGACCAAATGGAAAGGGAGCTAAGGGCTACTTTGGCGGACAAGAAATTTGCCAAAGGGGAAACAGCTGCTGGCAAACGCGTATTGACGCAAGCCATAGATAAAAGAAACCAAGCGCAGGATAAAAATGTTAGGCTAGAACAGGAGCTAAAGGACGTAAGAGCCCAACTCTCAAGCGCCTTGGAAGAGAACCGGAGGCTAAAAGGCGGCATGTTTAGTATGTCCCTTATACCTAGCTCTCCTTATAGTCCCTTGTTTAGGAAGTTTTTCATAAAACTTTTCCTGCAAGTTTGTTAACTGGGCAGCCCAAAGGGGGAGTGTCCGGTTTTGAGGGTGACGTGTTGCAAGAGCTTTCCAGGGTCCACGAGCGAGCTCGGAAGGCCATGAAGAATATGGCCAAGGATTTATGGCCGGGCGATTCGCCTCTAGAAACTATGGAGGACTTGGCGGACTTGTTCAAAGGGGCTCGATGCCGCTTCGAACTGTGGAAAGCATCAGCATGTCGCATGGGTGCTCGAGAAGCCTGGGCCATGGTGAAGACGCGCTACACTCGTGTTGATCCGAATCATATGGCCCGTGTGGGACCTCGAGGGTCCGATGAACAAGAAATCCCTCTGCATTTGGTATATGACCAAGTAGAGACAACTTCCAAGTTTTCCCAACAGGACTGTAGACTAGACAACCCAATAGAGGGAATAGAGGAAGAGTAGTCGTTTGATTCTATGTATTTAATGTACTTTTACCATCAAACTTATCTCCGGCCAAATTTATAAAAAGGTTGTCATGGCTAACCTTCTACTTTAACCTCCATAAACCCAAAGGCTGGAGTGTTTCCGAATACTATATCTGTGGTAAACACGTGATATGTTCGAAAACCAAGCAATCCGGTCATAATTGCTTGAACAGACAAATTGTTTTCGAGGAGTTATGTTATATTACTGTTTAACGTAAGAAACATCTTCTAGAGAGAATAGTTCCGTTAGGGGTTCCTTTCCCTAGGTCAGCGTGCATGCATACGCGGGCCTATGCTTTTGATCCTGTGAAAAGGATTGTAGGATGCCATATCCTGTGGTAGTTTAAAATACATGCTTTAAAAAGCAATATGTCGTGTATCCGCCGACCGATTATTCCCTTAAGAGCGCTAGCTTTTGGCTTCACCTAGTCTGAGGTACATGTCCGGATTACCCGGCTGTAACAATCGCGGAGGTGCTCCCTTTACACCCTAGATGAACAATCAGAAACGTAGGGGTAAACATAGGAGCCAGGCAACTCAGCTTGGCCAGAACTTAAGTCATATTGGTGAATATAATGGCAAGGAAGGACTGTAAAAAACAGACGGCATTTTAAGAAAGAAGCTTTATTGGTGATGGGCTTCATTAAAGAAGCCCCCGGGTATATTTGAGGTAAATACATTCAAAGATGTACTTATCCTGTGGCAGTTCGGGCGAGCCGAATACTTTCCAATGAGAGAAAAAGTATTAAAGAGGAGAAGGAGAAAAATAAAAGATAAAAGATAAGACCTAAATTAGAAGGAGGAAAAAATTGCTACCGAACTATCCATAGAATAATCAGAGCCCGGCAGCGTTCCATGGGTTCGGCTCAAGGTGGTTGTCCTGTGCATTCCGAAAGCGATAGGCTCCCCCGGTGAGTACTTCATCGATAATGAAGGGGCCTTCCCATTTTGGTTTGAGCTTGTCCTTCTTCTTATACGAGAGGCGTAAAACGAGTTCGCCGACGTTGTATGTCTTGGCCCGCACTTCTCTGCTCTGGTATCGCCTGGCCTGTTGTTGATAAAAATACATAATGGGCTTGCGATGTATCGCGCTCCTCTTCAAGTCCATCTAGGTCGTCCTGCCGATCTAGCTTGGCTTCTCTCTCCTCGTACATGCGCACTCGAGGTGAGTCATGAATAATGTCGCAGGGCAGAATAGCCTCTGCGCTGTACACCATGAAAAAAGGTGTGTATCCGGTCGTCCGATTAGGTGTGGTCCACAGCCCCCAGAGTACGGAGTCAAGCTCTTCGACCCAGTGTTTATCAGACTCACGTAGGGAGCGCACTAGTCGGGGTTTAATGCCGCTCGTTATCAGAACATTGGCTCTTTCGACTTGACTGTTTGTTTGTGGATGGTACACAGAAGCGTAATTAAGTTTAATACCTAACTTTGTGCACCAATTTTTTACCTCATCAGCTGTGAAGCCGGTGCCATTATCTGTGATAATACTGTGCGGGACACCATAACGGTGTACTACGCCGGATATAAAATCTATCACAGGCTCTGCCTCAGTTGTTTTTACTGGATTGGCTTCTATCCATTTAGTGAATTTATCCACCATCACTAGCAAGTATTTCTTCTTATGGCTTCCCTCTTTAAGGGGTCCTACCATATCAAGCCCCCAAACCGCAAAAGGCCAAGTAATGGGGATTGTTCTAAGAGCGGTGGGAGGCATGTGACTTTGATTTGCAAAGAGCTGGCACCCAACACAGTGTTGTACTAGGGTCTGGGCCTCTGCTCGGGCAGTGGGCCAGAAGAAGCCAGCTCGAAAAGCTTTGCCGACGAGCGCCCGGGCTGCGGCGTGATGGTCGCCCATTCCAGCGTGTATTCAGTGAGAATTTGCCTTCCCTTCTCTTTGGAGATGCACCGCTGTAGAACACCAGTAGTGCTTTTCTTATATAGTTCACCTTCGTGAACTTTGTAGGCTTTAGAACGCCGGACTATGTGGCGGGCCTCATTTTGGTCATCGAGGAGCTCCTGCCTTTTAAGGTAAGCTAGGAAGGGCTCTATCAACGGGGCTATGACAGCCATGATTTCGTGAGCCGAAGGAGTTATCTCCATGTCGGTGTTTCCGATGACGTCTTGGTTAAGTTTGGCTTGGGGGTGTATTCGGATCCGGATTCGTACCGACGCCCGCGTCCTGCCATGTTACTGATGGATTAAATAGCCTTTCCACAAATGTGTTAGGCGGGACAGGATCGCGTTTAGCGCCCATACGAGCGAGTACGTCAGTGGCCTGGTTATTATCCCGGGATACGTGATGGAATTCCAACCCCTCGAATCTAGCCGATATTTTCAATATAACATTGCGATAAGCTGCCATTTTTGAATCCTTCGCATCAAAATCTCCATTAATCTGGGAGAAAGCGAGGTTTGAGTCTTCGCGTACCTCGAGGCGTTGTATGCCCATGGATATAGCTAGGCGGAGACCATGCAATAGGGCCTCGTATCGGCCGCATTGTTCGAGTCAGTGTACATAATTTGTAGGACGTACCGGACTGTATCCCCAGTTGGAGATATCAATATTACACTGGCCCCAATCTGGCTAGCATTTTGGAACCGTCGAAGTACATTGTCCAGTGGGAGTATGAGCCGTACTCTTTAGGGAGTTCGGCTTCGGTCCATTCTGCGACAAAGTCAGCCAACACCTATGATTTAATAGTCCGGCGTGACTTGTAAGATATTTCGAACGGTAAGAGCTCGATGGACCATTTGGCTATGCATCTAGTAGCGTCTTTATTGTTAATAATATCCTTGAGTGGTACCTCGGATGCCACTGTGATCGAACACTCTTGAAAGTAGTGTCGAAGTTTCCGACATGACATGCACACCGCATAGGTAATTTTCTGACAATGGGGGTACCGTGATTTGCACGGTGTTAGAACTTCGGATACGTAGTATACGGGTTTTTGAACGGGGAATTTATGTCCCTCTTCGGCTCGTTCAACGACGAGTATGACACTCACTACCTGGTGAGTGGCTGATATATACATCAACATAGGTTCGCCAACACCTGGAGCGGCTAGGATTGGGTTGCTTGCTAGTAAAGTTTTTATTTCTTCCAACCCAGTTGTGGTCGCGTTCGTACATTCGAAATTGTCAGTGCGTCGTAGCAATCTATAAAGTGGCAATGCTTTTTTCCCTAACCTGGAGATGAAGCGGCTTAAGGCCGCTACGCAACCTACTAGTTTTTGCACTTGCTTGAGGTCGGTTGGTCTTTTGAGTTCTGACAAGGCCCGGATTTTAGCTGGGTTAGCTTCGATTCCTCTATGGGATACGATGAACCCTAGTAGCTTTTCGGCTGGAACGCCGAAAACAGATTTTTCTGGATTGAGCCTTATGTCATATTCTCGAAGGTTGGCAAACCTAAGGCGGAGATCTTCCACCAAAGTCTCGACGTGTTGGGTCTTAACGACCACGTCGTCAACATATGCCTCCACTGTCTTGCCAATTTGTTTTTCTAAGCATGTTTGAATCATGCGTTCGTATGTGGCGCCAGCGTTTTTAAGTCCAAAGGGCATAGTGTTGAAACAGAAAGGACCGTACGGGGTGATAAATGTCGTTGCGGCCTGATCGGATTCCTTCATCTTTATCTGATGGTATCCGGAGTAAGCATCAAGGAGGCATAACGAGTCGTGTCCGGCCGTTGCATCAATAATTTGATCAATGCGGGGCGAAGGAAAGGGATCCTTAGGGTAGGCCTTATTTAGGTCTGTAAAGTCGACGCAGAGGCGCCAGGATTTATCCTTCTTCGGCACCATGACTAAGTTGGCTAGCCAATCCGAGTGTTTAATTTCTCTGATGAATCTGGCTTCCAATAGCTTGGCTAGCTCTTCTCCCATTGCTTGTATTTTGGGTTCGAAAAACCGTCACAGTGACTACATGACTGGTTTGAACCCTTTGATAATATTGAGGCTGTGTTTGGCCAGCCTGCGTGGGATTCCCGGCATATCTGAAGGTTGCCAGGCAAATATATCCCAGTTTTCTCGAAGGAAGGCGCGTAACGCGCTATCTACCGCCGGATCCAGCTGCCCCCCGATAGACGCTATCTTGTTAGGGTCCGTTAGGTTCACTTGGAATTTTATGATTTCATCTGCTGGCTTGAAGGCGGTAGATTTCGATCTTTTGGCGAGGATTACATCGTCCTTGTTCACCGTTGATCGTAGGGTAGTTAATTTTTCGGCCGCGAGGCCTTCGGATAATGCCTCTAAGGCTAAGGATGCTGTCTTGTTCTCGGCGCGGAGTGCTCTGTCTGGATCACTTGTTAATGTGATCACTCCATTGGCCCCTGGAATTTTAAGCTTCATGTACCCGTAATAGGGTATAGCTTGAAAGCGTGAAAAAGCGTCCCGTCCTAGAAGGGTGTGGTATCCGCTATGAAAGGGAACAACGTGGAAGAGCAGTTCCTCCGACATGTAGTTATCGGATGTGCTGAATACTACATTAAACTTAATGCTTCCCGAACACCGGGCTTCACGGCTAGGTATAATTCCTCTAAAGGTTGTGTTAGTGTGCTCAATGCAGGATTTGTCGACCTGCATTTTTGCAAGCGTTTCCTCATATATGAGGTTTAGTCCGCTTCCTCCGTCCATAAGAACTTTAGTGAGGTGAAAATCGTCCACTACTGGGTCTAGTACAAGAGTTGCTGTTGCTCGGATCGGCCGGACTCGGGGTGCGTCTTCGGCGGAAAAACTAATTGCCGTGTCGCTCCATGGGCTTGCAGAGCTAATTTGGTAAACCTTGGCAAGTTCGCGATTTGCTCTCTTGCGTCGGCTATTTGAGGAGAATGTCTCGAAGACAGTGAAGACACTAGCGCCTTTCTCCCCTGATAAGGCGGTGGCAAGGATTGCTACACCACTCTTAGCTACCTGCCGCAGTACCCAACATGCTCCAAGGCAGTGGTTTGGGATATTATCCGGGGCTGCGTGTATCTGGCAAGGTTTATCGAGCAGTTTGTCCAGTACGGACCTGCATCTTAAGAAGGGTTTATTCTTCTTGCCAATAGGCATATTATCGGATGACCTTCTAGAGTATGTCCGTTTAGCCTTGAGATTGTGTTGTCCGAATACAGACTGTTCGAGAGGTATGTTCTGGGTTTTCCAAGTGGTTTCCATTGCGCAGTACTGTCATACTAAATGCGACAATTCTGTGAAACTCAGAACGCGATGTCGGTTGAGGGTGTTCAAGAATCCCTCGTCCGTGCAGTTGCGGTAAATAAGGAGACCACCTCGACGTCGCAGCAGTCTTGAATTTTGTTTTTGACAAGCAGGAATCTGGCCCAGAAGTGGTTGACCGTTTCCTCCGGCTGCTGATGTATGTTCGCAAGATTATCTATGTCCGGGAATCCAGATTTACTTGCAGAGTTTTTCCCAGGGTGGGCGGGTGTTGGTAATTTTGAGTCCCGACCCAAAGTGGTATTCAGGGTTTTGACAACCTCTGATGTGGACGATCCGGGCTCTGCGGGACCTGAATGTCCCGGGAGTCTGGCGTCAATCCCAGAGCTCAAAAAACACGAAGTGTCTCCCGACAGGAGTGTGTTCGGCTCGGTGGGTTCGAAGATCCGAACTGTGACGGTCTCTGCCTCGAGAGGGGGAGTTTCTTCGGCTCCGTCCTCGACTGCTGCCACTAGATGAGTGATCGGGATAAGATCGATTTCATAGTGACCATATTTAGTTCCGATCTGATCTCCTGGCGATGAAACCCCCAGGGCGGCGATGCAATCCAGCAACTCGTTTAAAGGTGAGAGATCTGCCAAGGTTGTGTCATCGGAGTGGCCGGAGTCAACGTAAGGGTGGTGCTCGATGACCGCGGGGAGTGCGGCCGTCCTAAGGCCGTGCGGGCGCATACAGCGAAACCGCTGAGCTGGAGAACCTGGCCGATGGCCAAGTTGTTTCCGAGGGTGATCCCTTTGTTGATGAAGATACGAGCCATTGATCGCTCATCGCGAGCGCACAGTGGAGCTCTCAATGAAAGCACCATTGTCGGTGTCAAAACCGGCAGATCTCGGGTAGGGGGCCCAAGCTATGCGTTTAGCGGATCGATGGTAACAGGAGGCTGGGGACACGATGTTTACCCAGGTTTAGGCCCTCTCGATCGAGGTAATACCCTACTTCCTGCTATATTAATACGGATGAATATGAATACAAGAGTTGATCTACCTCGAGATTGTACCGGCTAAACCCTAAAGTCTATCCTATGAGAATATTGTGATGTTGATGATCCCCTCTACAGACTAAACATCTTGGCTTATATATACGCCAGAGAGGGCCTAGGGTTACAAGGGTGACTTGGGGAGGAAGTAATAGATACATCCGGACTCTACGCTCGCCTCTCTACGTACATAGGAATCCTGACCGAATACGGGGGAGAGTCTTCTGCTTCTTCTTTTACGACCCATTAATACGGCCCAGCTTCATCGACCCAGACGCCTGAGGACCCCTGAATACAGGACTCCCTCAGTGCATATCTAGCTTCACCGCACACCAACCTTCCTTGCCTCAGCGTTTATTCTTGATAGCATGGAGACTTTCATAGGCGATCAACACGTTATCAGTAATGAGTCTACCGGGAACAAAAGCACTCTGAGTTGGACTAATAATTTCCTCAAGAAAAAGCTTCAAATAAAATGCTAGCAATTTGGAAATAACCTTATACACAACATTACAGAGGCTAATAGGCCTAAACTGATTTACCTTCTCCGGTTACTAAACTTTTGGGATCATATCAATGATAGTAGCATTCCATCCTTGCGGCATGGTACATGTATTAATAGCTTGCAATCCTTCTTCCACTAGAAACTCACCAAGCTTTGGGCAAAATCGTTTGTAAAACACAAAGTGTAGTCCATCTGGCCCAGGGACTTTAAAATCGCCGATATCAAACAAGGCTTTTCTCACTTCTTCAACAGTGTAAGGAGTTAACAAAACTATTCATCTCGTGGGTAACTCTGGGAGCCACTCAAGATGGCACATTTGCATCTCGACTGGACACATAAGAAGAAAAAGGTTAGCAAAGCAGCCAGAGATGAGTTGTTTGAGTTGGTCCGAACCTTACACCAATTTTTATTATTATCCATTAACGTTTTTATTTGGTTCCTCTTTTTCCTGGCCATGGCTGCCTTGTGAAAAAAAGTCGTATTCATGTTTCCAGCACTCATAAATTTAATGAGCTTCAAACGAACCTAGTCGAGCAGAGTTTTTTGCTCGTTAATCTTAATGAGCTTAACAGGCCGACCCTTAACGAGCACGAGCTTAACGAGCTGAAGCTCGTTACTCCACCCCTATCGAGCAGCAATTCGCCCATACGCAGCTCTATTTCTCGCCAATTCAAAAATTTAAAAAGAAAAGAAAATAACCCCTATTTCTCTCGCTGCACATGGTGAACAGCTAACCCTAGCCGCCGCCACTGCACCGGCGCCTCCCTTGCCCCACTGACTGGCTTCCTAGGGCTTCCCTCCGCCCGTTTCTTCACCGGCACGTTGGTCGCGAACCCTCCACCCTCGCCAGCGCTGGTCCCTGCACAAAAGGCACGAACGCCGCCGCCCCGTACAAGATACTGCATCGACTCCCCAGCCCGTCTTCGTCCTAGTGCAGACCCCACCCCCGCGGCTCCGCTTTCTTACCACTCTCGCCGTCGCGCCGCCGGGAGCCAGGAATGACGATGCGTATCGCGCCTGGTGTGGGCGCGAACCTCCTCGGGTAGCACTCGGCGGAGCGCAACCAGGACGCCACCACCTACGTCGGCAACCTCGACCCGCAGGTTGGTGTTCCCCCGCCCCTACTCCCCCCTCCTATTCATCCCTGTAGAAGTATAGATCCCCACCTTGCTCTGGGAGCGGGATCCGTGTATGACTCTATATGACTGCCTCCGGCAGTGCACCGGGATGTGCAATGAATCAATAATGACATGTATGGAAAATTATGCATGGTGGTCTAGCCACAAATACGATGTCAACTACATGATCATGCATGGCAATATGACAATGATGAAGCATGTCATAAAAAATAGAACGTTGGAAAGTTGCATGGCAATATATCTCGGAATGGCTATGGAAATGCCATGATAGGTAGGTATGGTGGTTGTTTTGAGGAAGGTATATATTGGGTATATGGTACCGGTGAAAGTTGCGCGGTACAAGAGAGGCTAGCAATGGTGGAAGGGTGAGAGTGTGTATAATCCATGGACTCAACATTAGTCATAAAGAACTCACATACTTATTGCAAAAATCTACAAGTCATCAAAACAAAGTCCTACACGCATGCTCCTAGGGGAAGGGTTGGTAGGAGTTAACCATCGCGCAATCCCGACCTCCACACAAAGGATGACACTCAATGAAATACCTCATGCTTCCAATTTGTCACACAATGGTTACAATATGTGCATGCTACGGGACTTGCAAACCTCAACACAAGTATTTCTCAAATTCACAACTACTCTACTAGCATGACTCTAATATCACCATCCTCATATCTCAAAACAATCATCAAGTATCAAACTTCTCATGATATTCAATGCTCTTTTATGGAAAAAAAATATTACACCCATCTTGGATGCCTATCATATTAGGACTCGTTTTATAACCAGAGAACATTACCATGCTGTTCTAAAAGCCTCTCAAATAGATATAAGTGAAGCATGAGAGATCAACAATATCTACAAAATAAAACCACCACCGTGCTCTAAAAGATATAAGTGAAGCACTAGAGCAAAACCTATCTAGCTCAAAAGATATAAGTGAAGCACACAGAGTATTCTAATAAATTCTAATTCATATTTATCTCTCTCAAAAGGTGTGTCCAACAAGGATGATAGCAACGAGAGGGGAGAGTGTGTCTATGTATCCTCGTAGACCGAAAGCGGAAGCATCTAGTGATGCGGTTGATGTAGTCGAACTTTCTTCGCGATCCAACCGATCAAGCACCGAACGTACGGAGCCTCCGCGTTCAGCACACGTTCAACTTGATAACGTCCCACGAGCTCTTGATCCAGTAGAACTTCGCGGGAGAGTTTCGTCAGCACGACGGCGTGGTGATGGAGATGATGAAGCTACCAGCGCAGGGTTTCGCCTAAGCACTGCAACGATATGACCGAGGTGTGTTTCTGTGGAGGGGGGCACCGCACACGGTTGGGAGAGATAAACTTGATCAACTTGTGTGTATAGAGGTGCCCCCTGACCCAGTATATAAAGGAGCAAGGGGGAGGCCGGTCGGCCACTATGGCACGCCCTAGGAGGGCTACTCCTACTAGGAATAGGATTCCAATTCGGACTCCCCTTGAGGGAGATGGGGAAGGAAGGAGAGGGAGAGGGAGAGGGAAAGATGGGTCGCGCCCCCCTCCCCTAGTCCAATTCGGACTCCCCTTGGGAGGAGGTGCGCCCCCTCTTGGGTTGCTGCCCTCTCTCTCCCCTAAAGCCCACGAGGGCCTAATACTTCCCCGGGGGGTTCCGGTAACCCCCCCCCCCCCGGGCACTCCGGTTTAATCCGAAACTTTTCCGGAACACTTCCGGTGTCCGAATATAGTCGTCCAATATATCAATCTTTATGTCTCGGACATTCCGAGACTCCTCGTCATGTCCGCGATCTCATCCAGGACTCCAAACTACCTTCGGTACATCAAAACTCATAAACTCATAATACCGATCGTCATCAAACGTTAAGCGTGCGGACCCTACGGGTTTGAGAACTATGTAGACATGACCGAGACACATCTCCGGTCAATAACCAATAGCGGAACCTGGATGCTCATATTGGCTCCTACATATTCTACGAAGATCTTAATCGGTCAAACCGCATAACAACATACGTTGTTCCCTTTGTCATCGGTATGTTACTTTGCGAGATTCGATCATCGGTATCTTAATACCTAGTTCAATCTCGTTACCGGCAAGTCTCTTTACTCGTTCTGCAATACATCATCTTGTGACTAACTCATTAGCCATTTGCTTGCAAGTCTTATTATGTTGTGTATTACCGAGAGGGCCCAGAGATACCTCTCCGACACTCGGAGTGACAAATCCTATTCTTGATCTATGCCAACGCCACGAACACCTTCGGAGAAACCTGTAGAGCATCTTTATAATCACCCAGTTACGTTGTGACGTTTGATAGTACACAAGGTGTTCCTCTGGTATTTGGGAGTTGCATAATCTCATAGTCATAGCAACATGTATAAGTCATGAAGAAAGCAATAGCAATAAAACTAAACGATCATAATGCTAAGCTAACGGATGGGTCTTGTCCATCACATCATTCTCCTAATGATGTGATCCCGTTAATGAAATGATAACTCATGTCTATGGCTAGGAAACATAACCATCTTTGATCAATGAGCTAGTCTAGTAGAGGCATACTAGGGACACTCTGTTTTGTCTATGTATTCACACATGTACTAAGTTTCCATTTAATACAATTCTAGCATGAATAATAAACATTTATCATGATATAAGGAAATAAATAATAACTTTATTATTGCCTCTAGGGTATATTTCCTTCACTTTGTTCCATAGTCCATCAAAGCCATACTCAAAACTTGAAAACTTCACAACACAAAACTTAGCCAAAAATCTCGTGAGCTCCGTTAGTATAAGAAAACAAACCACCACTCAAAGTTACTGTAATGAACTCATTCTTTCTTTATATTGGTGTTAAACCTAATATTTTCCAACTTCTCCATGATTCATACCCCCCGATACTAGTCATAGATTCATCAAAATAAGCAAACAACACACGAAAAACAGAATCTGTCAAAAACAGAACAGTCTGTAGTAATCTGTAACTTTCGAATACTTTTGTAACTCCAAAATAATTGAAATAAATTGTTAAATGTGAGGAATTTGTCTATTAATCATATGCAAAAATAATCAACTAAATAGCACTCTCCAGTAAAAAATTACAGCCAATCTCGTGAGCGCTAACGATTCTGTTTTCCACAGCAAGATCGTATAAACTTCACACAAGTCTTCCCAAAGGTTCTACTTGGCACAAACACTAAACAAAACACAAAACCACATCTAAACAGAAGCTAGATACAATATTTATTCCTAAACAGAAGCAAAAACAAAAAATATAAAATTGGGTTGCCTCCCAACAAGCGCTATCGTTTTACGCCCCTAGCTAGGCACGATACATGGATAGATCTAGGTATTGCCATCTTTGGAAGGCAACCCATAAGTGGCTCTCATAATAGATTCATATGGTAATTTGATTTTCTTTCTAGGAAAGTGTTCCATGCCTTTCCTTAATGTAAATTGGAATCTAATATTTCCATCCTTCATATCAATAATTGCACCAATCGTTTCAAGGAAAGGTCTATCAAGAATAATGGGACATGAAGGATTGCAATCTATATCAAGAACAATGAAATCTACGGGCACATAATTCCGATTGGCAACAATACGAACATCATTAATCCTTCCCATAGGTTTCTTAATGGTAGAATCCGCAAGATGCAAATTTAAAGAACAATCATCAAGCTCATGGAAACCTAACAAATCACACAAAGTTTTTGGAATTGTAGAAACAGTTGCACCGAAATCACACAAAGCAAAGCATTCATGATATTTAATTTTAATTTTAATACTCTCCCAAGCTTGTGCAACATGCTCATGATCTAGTTGCTTAAAATTCATAATATCGTTTCTAAGAGAGATAATCTTAGCGGGAGGAAAATATTTAGAGATAAAAGCATCTTTGCACTTATTCCATGAATCAATACTATTTCTAGGCAAAGAGGAAAACCAAGTTTTAGCACGATCTCTAAGTGAAAATGGAAATAGCTTCAATTTAACAATATCATTATCCGTATCCCTCTTCTTTTGCATATCATACAAATCAACAAAGTTGTTCAGATGGGTAGCGGCATCTTCACTAGGAAAGCCAGAAAATTGATCTTTCATGACAAGATTCAACAGGGCAGCATTGATCTCACAAGATTCAGCACCGGTAATAGGAGCAATAGGCGTGCTAATAAAATCATTATTGTTGGTATTGGAAAAGTCACACAATTTGGTATTGTTCTGACCCATAGTGACCAGCAAGCAATCCAACACAGAAGCAAACAAGAGGCAAGCGAACGGTAAACACACGAAAAAACAAGGGCAAATAAAAACGGCAAGGGTGAAGTGGGGGAGAGGAAAATGAGAGGCAAATAATGTAATGCGAAGGATAAGGGTTTGTGATAGGTACTTGGTATATGACTTTTGCGTAAGCCTCCCCGGCAACGGCGCAAGAAATTCTTCTTGCTACTTCTCGAGCTTGCATTGTATTCCTTCCAAGAGGAAAGGGTGATGCAGCACAGTAGCGTAAGTATTTCCCTTGGTTTTTGAGAACGAAGGTATCAATCCAGTAGGAGACCACGCACGAGTCCCTCGCACCTGCACAAACAAATAAGAACTTCGCAGCCAACGCGATAAGGGGTTGTCAATCCCTTTACGGTCAGTTACGAAAGTGAGATCTGATAGATAGGATAGTATAATATTTTTGGTATTATTGGTATAAGAACAGAAAGTAAATAAAACAAAGTAAAGTAGATGGAAGATTAATATGATGAGAATACACCCGGGGGGCATTGGTTTCACTAGTGGCTTCTCTCATGATAGCAAAATTCTACGGTGGGTGAACAAGTTACTGTCGAGCAATTGATAGAAAAGCGCATAGTTATGAGAATATCTAGGCATGATCATTATATATAGGCATCACGTTTGTGACAAGTAGACCGAAACAATTATGCATCTACTACTATTACTCCACACATCGACCGCTATCCAGCATGCATCTAGAGTATTAAGTTCATAAGAACAAAGTAATAATTTAAGCAAGATGACATGATGTAGAGGGATAAACTCAAGCAATATGATATAAACCCCACCTTTTTATCCTCGATGGTAACAATACAATACGTGCCTTGATGCGCCTGCTGTCACTAGGAAAGGACACCGCGAGATGGAACCCAAAGCCAAGCACATTTCCCATTGCAAGAACTATAGATCTAGTAGGCCAAACCAAACCAATAATTCAAAGAGACTTGCAAGGATATTATAATCATACATAAAATATTTCAAAAAATAATCAAATATTGTTCATAGATAATCTTGATCATAAACCCACAATTCATTGGATCTCGACAAACACATCGCAAAAAGATTACATCGAATAGATCTCCTCGAAGATCGAGGAGAACTTTGTATTGAGATCCAAAAAGAGAGAAGAAGCCATCTAGATAATAACTATGGACCCGAAGGTCTGTGGTAAACTACTCACAACTCATTGGTGAGGCTATGGTGTTGATATAGAAACACTCCGTGGTAGATCCCCCCCTGCGGAGCTCCGGAACAGGCCCCAAGATGGGATCTCACGGGAACAGAAGGTTGCGGCAGTGGAATTAGGGTTTACTCTATTGCCTCGATGTTTTTCGGGTACATGGATATATATAGGAGGAAGGAGGGCATCGGGGGAGCCAGAGGGGGCCCACGAGGGTGGCGGCGCGCCCAGGGGGAGGGGGCGCGCCCTGGACCCTCGTGGCCATCTCCTTCGTTCCCTCGCGTGTACTCCAAGTCTTCTGGGTAGATACGGTTCCAAAAATAACTCTCCCGAAGGTTTCATTCCGTTCGTACTCCGTTTGATATCCCTTTTCTGTGAAACTCTGAAATAGGCAAAAAACAGCAATTTGCACTAGGCCTTGGGTTAGTAGGTTAGTCCCAAAAATAATATAAAAGTGTAAAGCAAATCCCATCAAACATCCAAAACATAATATATAATAGCATGGAACAATAAAAAATTATAGATACGTTGGAGACGTATCAGCTCCCAAGTGACACCTAACCAATCTAGGAGACACCGCTCTCCAAAAGGTAATAGATGATGTGTTGATGATGAACTCCTTGCTCTTGTGCTTCAAATAATAGTCTCCCCAACACTCAACTCTCTCTCATAGATTTGGATATGGTGGAAAGATGATTTGAGTGGAAAGCAACTTGAGGAAGGCTAGAGATCAAGATTCTTGTGGTAGGATTGGAATATCTTGGTCTCAACACATGAGTAGGTGGTTCTCTCTCAGAAAATGAGTAGTGGAAGTGTAGGCATGTTCTGATGGCTCTCTCTCTGATGGAGAATGGGGTGGAGGGGGTATTTATAGCCTTCACACAAAATCTAACCGTTACACACAATTTACCAAACTCGGTGGGACCGAATAGTGAAACTCGGTGAGAACGGCCTGATTCGAAATGTGAACGTTCGGCTTTTCGGTGGGACCGACATGATCAACTCGGTGGAACCGACGCGCTAGGGTTAGGACGAAACCTCATCTTGGTGAGACCGATCACATGAACTCGGCGAGACCAATTTTAGTAATAAGCAAGCATAGACTTGGTCAGGCAAACTCGGTGGGACCGATCGCTCATTTTGGTGAGACCAAAACGTTACGAAAAGGAAACAGAGAGCTTGCATTGCCAACTCGGTGGGACCGATCGCTCATTTCGGTTAGGCCGAAATGTTACGAAGGGAAACAGAGAGTTTGCAATCCCATCTCGGTGAGATCGAATTGATTAGGGTTTCTCGCATTGGCTATGTCAAATGAACTCGGTGGCGCGGGATAGATCAAATCGGTGGGATCGAGTTTGACTTTAGGTTTAGGACATATGTGGGAATGAGAAAGTGGTTGAGGGTTTTGGAGCATATCACTAAGCATTTTGAGCAAGTAAGCCATTAAGCAACACCTCATCCCCTTTTAATAGTATTGTCTTTTCCTATGGACTCAATGTGATCTTGGATCACTAAAATGAAAAATTAGAGTCTTGAGCTTTTGCCAATATGTTTCCTTAGCATTTTGAGGGGTCCACATCTCTAGTCCATGCCATACCAACCATTGAACTTTCTGAAACATTAATCTTGAATGTATATTAGTTCAATGAGCTATATGTTGTTATGAATTACCAAAATCACCCGGGGATTAGTTGCACTTTCAGTAACAATCATCTATAACTGCTGTTGCCGGTCCAGCAAAAAGGCCACCATCTTGCATTGCTTGGATCACATCACTATTATCAGAATTTATCACCAGTCTTAAGCACCCATAGCTTTGCACCAAGTTAAGCCCTAACCGAAGCGCAAGGGCTTCAGCCATGAAAACATTCATGCATTCACCAGTGACATTATTTTCTGCTGCCAAAAAATTCCTAGAGTTATCCCGCAATATTACACCAATTGTACCTTGTAAAGTGTCGGAGTCAAATGCCGCATAAATATTGAGTTTCACTATCCGAGCAGGCGGCCGCACCCACATATTCTTCTGGATTTTCGCCTTCGACGGAGAGTCAACCAAGAAGTTTGCTGCAAGGCCCCGAACCGATGCAACAATTTCAGAAGGTTGGGTTGTCCGCTCTTTATGGACAAGCTTTTTGCGTTCCCACCACAGATACCACGATGCAGTTGACACAATAATATTTGATCTCTCATGTCCCAATACAACTGTTTCATTTGCAGGTGGGTTTAATAGATGTTCAAGCACAACTTCTCCTGAATGGTCCATCTCACATGCCCATGAAATAACCTCCTGAAGTCCCAATTCCGTCCAGACTTGTTTAACCTCTTGGCACTGGAATAACATGTGTTTAATACTTTCACGCCCTTCGCACGCCGGGCATTTTGTATCAATCTTCATGTGTCTATCAGCCAGTGTAGTTCTACATGGTAGAGTTCCATGTAATGTTCTCTAGAGGAATATTTATACTTTGGCAGGGCAAGGTAATTTCCACATAACATTCCAGGTACGGTTCAGTGATGCGGAACTAGGTCCATGTGTGGTTTCTCTCGCCTCATACTTAGACATCCACATGACATAATAAGCTGATTTCACCGAGAACATCCTTGTTTTTTTCAGATGCCATGAGATGAAGTCCTCCATCTCGAAAGCTGGTAGAGGTATCGACAGGATGCGTGGTACATCGATGGGCCAGAATGTCTGCTCAGTCAATCGCACGTCCCACTGTCCTGTTGTTGGGTCTATAAGATCAGCCACCATGGATAACAAGTTAGCTCTGCGAGGTGTAGTCGGTCTTCTGTTGTTGGATTGTGGTATCCATGCATCTGACCAAATCTTTATTTTGTGTCCATCTCCTATCCTCCAAATACTAGCAGAGTGCCCGTGCGTTGCTACGGGCTACAATGCATATTAATGAATTGAACAAATGATTAGGGTCGTCTCCAAGTCCGACCCTCATTTCTTCCTCGTAGGCCCGACCATGTTCGGACGTGAAACGGTTGCCTAGCGGGCTTCTCAAAATTCAACCGTTTAGACAGTCCATGCTACCCCAAATTCAGACCATATGCGTGAGAGAAATATGGTTGTTCGCCATGTTATCTTCAGCATCCTGCCCCAACACAAAAAAATAACCATCCCATGATTGACCCTTTTCTTTTTTAGTGGACCCTTCCTGCCGTAGCAGGATATTGCTTGCTAGAACCCTCTCCTTTAAAACAAAATGATGCCCATATTATCTTCACCATGACACCCTATCTCCTTCACGCCATATTTCCCCGTGGACTGCCAACCACCACGCTCTCTGCCCTGACCCCGCCCCCTACTCGTGTCGATCCACCATCGCATGTAAGTTGTATATGCATCTATTAGAAATGCATGTTAAACGCATTTTTAAATGTTATAAATAGTTCCAAAACAAGATTTCTCGCCTACATCTCTACAAAAATATGTGCGCGACATAAACTTTTGTAAAAATACATTATTTTATTTTGCCACCACAAAAAAAGACAAATTTCAGTGGTTGAAAATAGTGTTCCATGAGACACTTTTTTGCACATGAAAAAAAAATCCTTCGGAACTTTGGGCGCACACATAGAATATAAAGATGTACATGCGCAACTATTTTTAGATTTTTAAAAAACTTAAAAATGTGTCTTTCGAAGTGGGTGCACATGTACTTGGGTTCATCCATGTATTTTCCCGTCATGTTAGGTGTATATGCACCCATCTCTTAGAAATGCATGTTAAACGCATTTTTAAATCTTATAAATAGTTCCAAAACAAGATTTCTCGCCTACATCTCTGCAAAAATATGTGCGCGACACAAACTTTTGTAAATATAGATCATTTTATTTTGCCACCACAAAAAAAAGACAAATTTCAATGGTTGAAAATAGTGTTCCATGAGACACTTTTTTCCACACGAAAAAAAATTCCTTCAAAACTTTGGCGCACACATAGAATATGAAGATGTACATGTGCAACAATTTTCAGATTTTTTAAAAACTTAAAAATGTGTCTTTCAAAGTGGGTGCAGATGTACTTGGGTTCATCCATGTATTTTCCCGTCCACGACTAGCAGCATACAACTCATTTTGACCGTTCCCAAGAAAAAATAGACCAGCTACCAGCCACACATAAAATCGGACCACCAACGATGTTGTAAGGACCAAGCCACCCGAAGTCTCCCACAAACTATAGTTCTTTCGCCAGGCACGGCGGAGCGCGCCACCATGTCTAGTTGTAATTAAACGTCCACATTTGCATCTAATCAAGCTATAAAAAGGAAGACACCATCCAACATATATCATGAGCGCATCACATACTCCCTCCGTCCCAAAATAAGTGTCTCAAGCTTATTACAAATTTGTACTAAAGTTAGTACAAACTTGAGACACTTATTTTGGGACTGAGGGAGTATAACACAAGTATGCATACAGTCAAGGCATCCAAGAAATGTGTTGCATTTTGAGACCAACATAATTCATCTTTGTGTACTAATCAATAGTTGAAAATTAGCTAGAAATTATTTAGTCTAGCAGATATTTGGAAGTCCAGTCTACCAGGAAGCTAATCACAAAAACATGATAAAAATCAAACCATAGTCTTTCTATTCCTAGCAATTGATCATCCTATACAGGAAGATATAGTTCATATACCATTAGTAAATAATCTAGGCATGTAGGTACACAAGAGCCACAAGACTGATCCGAGTTTCAGCTTAACATCAACCAATTGCTTACAGTCCAGAATAGAGTCGCAAAATTGCATCGAGAACAGGATCTGACACTTGCATTGTTGTGTTTTCCCACTGTATATCTGACACACACACTACATGCACTCTGCAAATATGTATCCAACCGGCTCTACTCTACGGTTACTGGATTTTGCGGTCTTCTTGGCCATGTTAGGTAAAGAAGCTCCATAAGTGTCATTCCGTAGCAAGATTGCAGCCACTCCTGCCCCCTCCTATATGTAGTACTTGAAAACTTCACATGAAGACTGTCATTAAGAAAATGGTTGTATCAAAGTGAATCTTGTGAAGAGAGTCAATTTACCTCTAGTGTTCAATGTCACAATGTCAGAAAGCAAGCAATAAGAATTCAGTTATATGATCATGCCCTCAACCAGAACCCGCGACATGCCCCGATGCTCGTTCCCCATAACGCACTATTGTGGACGCCTCCAACACTGGTGACATACCCGAGGTTCCCCCAAGCCGACGCGTGAACTGGATCCAGCGACCAGGCGCGTCCATCGGTTGGGATCTTGGCCAGCGCCAGCGGCTCCCTTCAACATCGCCGCCCTCCGGAAATTTCTCACTCAAGAGAAATGGAAACTTCTCACTCAAGAGAAATTTTCTTTTGAAACTAAATATTATAGACTAAGTTACTAAAAGGATCAATGTTCTGACCATGAGATAGTTATAGTGCCCTCCATAGAAAAAAAGAACTTGAATGGGAGATCGATATAAGTTATAGCTCTTTCACCGTCGTTGAAGAAAAATATAATTGTTGCACCATGCTAGGCACTCAGATAGACCCCAAACATATTGTATATTTATTTGGAAGAAACTTCAACAATATAAGAAAATGTAGGGATCAAAATGGTAAATTGTTTTAGGATCTTGCACAAGAAATCAGTAAAACTTGCAAAGCGCAATTGCAGATCCTGTCCTACTATTCTCAAAATTCAGAGATGTCATAAACTGAAGCCACTTCTATTCAGGTTAAAACGGAGTGTCGTGATGTTTGTTTTGGGCGAATTTCTTTTGGCAAACTCAGTGATGCTCTTAAAAACCATAAACCAAAGCAAATGCATGCTGTCTGTTCACTTTTCCTTTTATGTAGGACCTGCTGAACTAATGAGTTGAATAGTTGTATTTGGAATATGATATCATATATAGTAACTCATTGCCTGCTACCAATACAAGAAACCTCACATAAATCATATGACAAGGTTTATCAAACAAGCAAGTAGGATTACCCTCCAGTAAATTACATCAAGATGGAAGCTTTCTATTTAGTACTCCCTCCGTCCAAAAATAAGTGACTCAAGTTTGTACTAACTTTGTACTAAAGTTAGTACAAAGTTGAGTCACTTATATTGGGACGGAGGGAGTAGACAGGTAGTTGATGGGATGTTACCTACAGGACCTTGGTCTTTTCTCCTCCAAGCTGAGTTGTGCCACCATGAAGGACAGTCCTTCCAGTTCCACACGCTTGGACGACCAGTGCCATCCAACGGCACGTGGCGTAGTAGAGGCATGGGTGATCTGCACACGCACACACATCTGCTAGGTCAAGCGCCAAGGGAGGTGGTGCTGACTGACAAAGAACTCGCCAGAGGCGCTTAAATCTACAGTTCACCAAAATATTTCTACCTAATATCCTACTCCCAAATACATAAAAACTGTTTTTTTTTCACAATAAGAGTTATATTATCACGGGCACCAAGAGGAATGATATTGTATCATCTTCAGGGCATACCTCACGGAAAGCAATTTCTACATCAGACAGGAACAGACGCATTGGACAACATCACTTTGATATGGAATAATGAAGAACAAACATGGCAGTTAAACAATTTAACATGAACTTGTGGAAGTTTGGCAAGCAAGACTTGAAGTGTACATGATAAAATGAAAACTCGGTAAAGATTTATCTATGAGCAACAATACATATACTTTACACCATTGATGTTCACAACCATGAGATCAGTAAAAATATCAAAGTCCGCCAATGCAAAATAGGTCCATTTTGGTACATCATCTAAGCAATTCATGGTGATAGACATCTCACAATTTCCCAAACCACAATATAATCTTGAACACCTATGGTCCACAGTATACTTTTCTAAAAGAGGGTATGCTCCATCGTCATTCTTCAAACGTCAGTAATTTCTTAAGAATTTGAAGAAAATAGAAAGATTGTGCTGGATCACCAAGCTGTAAGCCAATGAGCAGGAGATATTAATAGATAAGAATATAAGACCAACTGATAGCGGCGCAGGTAATCCCTATACTCTAGCTCACATTCACGTCACAGGACAAACCACTAAAATCAACCCATTATTGCAATGATCATGGGCAAAGTCAATTGGGATTTTTACCAGTGCAGACTGAGAATCTCAGTATTGCAAATCCTTGTAAAAAAAATTGGGTCAGCCAGCCTTGCACTCAGAAAAATTACACAAAATCATGATGTTACCAGGGTGTCAGATCAGAAAGTATTAGTCCATAAGAGATACACATTTGAATTGGTCAAAAATTAGAACGGAACTCTTAATTGCTTGAGACAAGTTGAAAAGGGTAAGCTTGTGTCTTTTACCAATAAAGTTTTCATCTCCTCGATGTGGCGTGAAAATATTATTATTTTGTTTCAGTCGCCTTATAAAAAACATACAATTTCTTAGTGCTCCTAGAGAATCACAGGACATAATCAATGGATTAATCAGCCTACATAGTACAGACTGACCTTGGGACTCTCCTTGACAAGGAGCTTGCAAGAAGACACAGTTGAAACTGGTGCACCACGTAACAATAATGTTTTTGCAGCTTCCAACTGCTGCCATGACATTCATCCTACTCCATGAAAGAGAAAATTGGCAATGATGTTTAGGTTTGCCATCTGCATTCATGCTTATCTTTCATAGAAAGAACACATCAAAACAATTCCAAATCTCTGAATATTTGCTATATACACAATGATCAAATTAATTATTCTTCTAACTAAGAAATACTCCCTCTGTTCTAAAATAAGTGACTCAACTTTGTACTAACTTTGTACTAAAGCTAGTACAAAGTTGAGTCACTTATTTTGGGACGGAGGGAGTATGTGTTAAGCATGATGGCACCTACCATCTGGTTTCCATCATACAGCAATAAATCCCATGTATTTGTATGGGTCTTCAAGAAATGAAGTGTTCGTAAGAGAACACAAGTTATTGTCTGTCTTCTATCTTCCACTTTCGTTGTTTGTCACTTGGCTTCCATTTTTCCTTTCTCTTTCTCCCTCTCCGCCTGTTCCTTGACACAAGGCTATCACCATTGGTGAAGCTATTAATTAGGGATGAGTGCAACCAGAACATTTATATTATTAAGGGTTAATTGTAGAGTTAAACTGAATTCATTTCGAGGCACCTGGACTCATTTCTAAGCCATGAAATACATAGTTGATGACAAGGTGAGTAAAAAAACAAAATTGAAAAAAAAAGCTTAAACCTAAAAGCTATACAGGGGTAGCTTCATGCAAGAACTCCACGACTCAATTCTTAAAAAGAGATCTACGAGCTGTATTTTTGGTACTTGTGAGATCATAGGAGTAGTCCGTCAATGCAGACAGTTTCATTTTCATGGTTGAAGATTGCAGCATTACATCACTTCAGGATGTTATGAGAGAAAATCCATATCCATAGAATCCTAGAAGCAATCCACAAGCTATCGTTAATGATGTAGTAGATCAATAAATGATCCCGGGAAATGAATAACAAGATCGAGCATCAACTTCTGTAACAGAAAAATATTCCAAAAAAAATAGAACTCTGAAAAAATCTCCATAGCTCACACTGAGAGATAAAACTATGTTGAGTGTTGTTACTATCTAGGTTGGAAATTATAGACTCATCAATAGCAATGCAGCAAAGATTAGTCTTAATTTACAGAAGGAGAACTATAAGTCTTGTATATAGAATTCATTCAGCGGGTTTACGAGCCTAAATGTAAGAACATGTATTGACTTATCTTTAGCACTATAAATGAAGATAGTTTTATGGCCTATTGACGCCATTCGATAAATAAAAAATGAGCTTCTTACATGTACCACCCGCATGTGAACTATGGTCTAGAATGTCATATAAGCATGAACTATATTCGATGGAGTATCAGTGTGAACTCACGCATGCACACACACACACAAGGAAGCATGCGGCCGACCCGGAAAGAAAATCTTGCCCACGCACTCTGCAAGTGATCTCGTTCAATCTCGCCGCCACTCCGTCTTCCCGGCTGCCATTCTCTGCCTTCATCCCTTGATACTCCACCTCCCATATCCCCGCGTCGCTTTCATCGACAGCCACCCGCCGTCGCCGCTTTCGACGAGGTTACTTTCATCGCTGCAACCACAACACGATGCCTCGCCATCATCTCCATGCCCCCATCAGTCGCTTCTATTGATTAAATAGTAGGATTTAGTGTAAAACCAAACCAAATTCAACAAACTGAACCACATATAACTCCCGGGCAAAGAAGGGTACCTCTACATCAGTTCCATAGAGACACAATAGACAACAGATACAGATTTCCCATTAGAGATGAGTAGACAATGTTGCAAACCTCCCCGGACCATTCTGCAAAGGGTTACAAAATGGCTGAAGGGAAATTGAGAAAACATTTTTAGTCCTCCTAGAAAGGACAGAAAATGGTGAGTTAAATTATTTCTTCCGAGGGAAAGAATTCAGTAAGCTAATTAATACATGCAATGGGATTATGTTTTTCTTCTCTTATAAGGCACTTATTTGCCTCACACAAGATCTCTTCCTGCAAAATTATTCAGTGAACTATTAGGAAGATTTAATTTTATATCTGAACAAATTTGTGTGAGAAAATTTATGGATACATATTATGATCAAATTTATTTTGTTAAGGACGAGAACACTACTTGTGATATGTATGTGTGTGTGTGTGTGTGTGTTGAACTGGAAAGTTCAGTACAAATAAGAAAGGTGTACTCAGGAGTAGGTGCAAGACCTAGAATAGCCCCGCTTCCAATTAGTACTGGAATGATATACAAAGAATGTTTACAAGTAGGAGGCACCTAAAATACTAAAGAATTTAGGGGATCATTAACGTATACAGAGCCCAATGTAATGACCATAATGAGGAGACATAAAAATCACTTACCAATCTTTTAATTTCTATAAAATGGTTTGCTTCACTGCATCCATGAATTGCTAAACAGTTGGTACAAGCATGCACATCCCATCTCAACCATTTTCATCCTAATGTCATTCTCCTCCGGACGAAATAATAGGACAAACCCACCAGTTTTCCTGTATGCTTTTAGGCCCCCAAACAATTCCTAAATACCAAAACAATAATTGTTCTTGAGGACACCCAAGAATGCTGCATATTTCGCATGTTATTATTGCTACAGGTTCCTATTCCACCACATGTGTGAAACAGACATGCCCATCTAGCAGACGGGCTCAGTGTTATGGGTTTAAATGGTAGAATTTGTCCTTTTGCAAAGATCCCATCTGGCCCACATTTAACCATGTACACGAGGTCGGTATCGACAAGGGAAAAGCCAAGGATTTCCTAGACCAGATCGACTATGTAAGGTGTTTCCCTGGTAAGAATCATACTGGTGAGAACTAAATGTTTGTGCGTTGCTATGGACCAAAAATTGTGAAGGCCTCACAAAGACTATAGCATGCAAACTTACTCAGCCATAAACCTTGCAACAAAGGACTTGTGATCACTCTGCCAACCATATGAAAAATGTAATGAAGAGTCGCCATAAAAAAAGGGTGATACCTTACTCCTGAAGTATATATGAAGTGGTGCAGAAAAGGGTCAAGATGTAAAGGAATTGCTTGTTTGCAATCTGCATAGCAAATGTATTGAAGGCTACAAAGGTGTATTGCAATCTTGTAGGGCATGTACCCGGCATACATTGGAGATGCCCAATCATCAGGAATAAATAGAGATACGGATCCAGAATAATTCATCTCATATTGCATATAAGTACCAATTCAATTAGTTGGAAATTAAGGGGATTACAACAGATGAAAGTTATCTGAAGAACATCACTTACAAACAAATTTCGGCCAAGCTTTATAAGCACAATCAGTTCTTCAGATGTAAAACCATCACAGTTGTTCAGAAAAGTTAGACTATCCCAAAAACAAAATAAAAAAAGGCTAATGCATCAAACGAAAGAATTGATGACCCTTCTGGATCACTACATGAAAAAAAAGCACACCACCAAGCAAATGCACTCAAGTATGAGACCAAGTTGGTATGTTCCCTATAAGGAGAGTACAAACAATGCCTTACCTGTATAGAAGCAATTGATTTGGATTCCAGCAGGTGCTCCTATGTGGGATGAAACAAATATCTCCGAAATAAAAGCCCCACAGAGCCTATTATGTTGTTCAGCAAATCCTTCTCCCAAAATAGACCTTAACATTTTGTGGCTGCTTCCTCAGAATGGAACAGAATGACAGAAAAAGTATACACACACCAATTTTGATCTCTTTATAAACAAAAATATATGAGATTTAACACTCATTACGTCATCTGAATACAGAATAATTCATAGCTCTGTTGGTGTGTTTGTGCCTAAAGGGAAATATTTTCATATGACATATGGAAGACCTACATACATGATCTTTAATTAATTCAGCAATCACATTGTTCCCATGTTTGCCCCCAACAGATTGACTTTCCGCAACCAGGAGCAAAAAGAAAGACTGTTTTATTACTCAAGAAAACTGAAACAATCTGAATTGAACTCCCTCTGCTGCAGATTCACAAGGGAACAGAAAAGCTAGCTGTAAAATCATATTGGGAGGAAGACACTTAATCACAACAAATGTGGAAGTGAGCAGCAATGGTAAAGTCAATCATAATATAGAGTTTGTGCAGAATATAAAACAACTGACCATTTAAAAATTTTAAACTTATCTATTTCCCTAGTAACTTAGTTGATCTAAACTTAATTGGAGCAATTTACAATAGACTCGAAAATCACCTATTCTGGTATGTTTGCTCTGTATTAACATTCAAACAATTTCCTTGATGGATGCATTTCATCATAAATTAGGTGTTATACTTGATGGCTGCACTTCATCTAAAGGCTACAATAATAATCTAGAATTAGATCGGGAACTTGCATTGGGCGGTAAGGGAAGACTGCAGTTTTAGCCCCTCACAGATTTTCTTACCAACTATGTATCATCCATTTTTGCATGCAGAGGATCCAGTCATGTGCAAACTAACCGAAAATTTTCTGTGTACACCTACATCCTACTGTATCATCTTTATCAGATTAAATCATCAAAGCAACGCTATATAACAAGTAAGCGGAGAGAGTGTTGATTGCCTAAGATCAACAAGATTGTCACTGAAGGCGAATATATATAGGTCACAAAGAAAAAATTGTGGCGGATGGTTGCATAAGTTTAGTGTAGAGCAAGCCGCAATCTGACCTGGATACGCTGCGACAGAAGGTGGAGGTGACTACCGACTGACCACCGTGCATCAGAGAAAATTGAATCAATAGGGGGCTGATACGTCTCCAACATATCTATAATTTTTTATTGTTCCATGCTATTATTTATGATGTTTTAGATGTTTAATGGGCTTTATCATACACTTTTATATTATTTTTGGGACTAACCTACTAACCCAAAGGCCCAGTCCAGATTGCTGTTTTTTTGCCTATTTCAGCGTTTTACAGAAAAGGGATATCAAACGGAGTCCAAACGGAATGAAACCTTCGGGAGATATATTTTTGGAGAAAATCACGCACGGGAGACTTGAGAACCACAGAGTAGGGCATACATGGTGCCCATGAGGGTGTGCCCCCCCCCCCCTATAGGGCGTGCCCCTACCTCGTGGGCCCCACGTTTGGCCCCCGGTGCCCTCCTTCCTCCTATATATACCTATGAACCCCGAAACCATCAGAACAACAGAGAAAACCCTAGTTCCACCGCCGTAACCTTCTGTTCCCGTGAGATCCCATCTTGGGGCCTGTTCCGGAGCTCCACCGGAGGGGGGATCTACCATGGAGTGCTTTTACATCATCATCATCGCCTCACCATGAGTTGTGAGTAGTTTACCACAGACCTTCGGGTCCATAGCTAGTATCTAGATGGCTTCTTCTCTCTCTTTGGATCTCAATACAAAGTTCTCCTTGGTCTTTGAGGAGATCTATTCGATGTAATCTCTTTTTGCGGTGTGTTTGTCGAGATCCAATGAATTGTGGGTTTATGATCCAGATTATCTATGAGAAATATTTCGTTCTTTTCTGAACTCTTTATGTATGATTATAATATCCTTGCAAGTCTCTTCGAATTATTGGTTTGGTTTGGCCTACTAGATCTATTGTTCTTGCAATGGGAGAAGTGCTTGGCTTTGGGTTCAATCTTGTGGTGTCCTTTCCCAGTGACAGTAGGGGCAGCAAGGCACATATTGTATTGTTGCCATCGAGGATAAAAAGGTGGGGTTTATATCTCTAAGTTTGAGTTTATCCCTCTAAATCATGTCATCTTGCTTAAGGCGTTACTCTATTCTTATGAACTCAATACACTAGATGCATGCTGGATAGCGGTCGATGTGTGGAGTAATAGTAGTAGATGCATAATCGTTTCGGTCTACTTGTCTCGAATGTGGTGCCTATATATAATGATCATGCCTAGATAGTCTCATAATTATTCGCTTTTCTATCAATTGCTCGACAGTAATTTGTTTACCCGCCGTAGAATATCGCTATCATGAGAGAAGCCACTAGAGAACACTATGGCCCCCGGGTCTATTCTCAACATATCAATCTACAATCTACTTTACTTTTCCGCTTTTACTTTCTGTTCTTATAATCAAAAATACCAAAAATATCAAACTATCATCTCTATCAGATCTCCCTTTCGTAAGTGACAGTAAAGGATTGACAACCCCTTATCGCGTTGGCTGCAAAGTTCTTATGTATTTGTGTGCAGGTGCGAGGGACTCGCGCCTGGTATCCTACTGGATTGATACCTTGGTTCTCAAAAACTGAGGGAAATACTTACGCTACTGTGCTGCATCTCCCTTTCCTCTTCGAGGGAATACTTACGCAAGCTCAAGAAGTAGCAAGAAGAATTTCTGGCGCCATTGCCGGGAGGCTTACGCAAAAGTCATATACCAAGTACCTATCACAAACCCTTATCATTCGCATTACATTTTTGCTTCTCGTTTTCCTCTCCCCCACTTCACCCTTGCCATTTTATTTGCCCTTCGTCTGCCGTGTGTTTATTGTTCGCTTGCTTCTTGTTTGCTTGTGTGTGTTGGATTGCTTGCTTGTCACTATGGCTCAGAACAATACCAAATTGTGTGATTTCTCAAATACCAACAATAATGATTTTATTAGCACTCCGATTGCTCCTATTACTGATGCTGAATCTTGTGAGATCAATGCTGCTTTGTTGAATCTTGTCATGAAGGATCAATTCTCCGACCTTCCTAGTGAAGATGCTGCTACCCATCTAAACAACTTTTTTGATTTGTGTGATATGCAAAAGAAAAGGGATACGGATAACGATATTGTTAAATTGAAGTTATTTCCGTTTTCACTTAGAGATCGTGCTAAAACTTGGTTTTCCTCTTTGCGTAGAAATAGTATTGATTCGTGGAATAAGTGCAAAGATGCTTTTATCTCTAAGTATTTCCCTTCTGCTAAGATCATCTCTCATAGAAATGATATTATGAATTTTAAGCAACTAGATCATGAGCATGTTGCACAAGCTTGGGAGAGAATGAAATTAATGATATGTAATTGCCCTACACATGGTTTGAACTTGTGGATGATTATTCAGAACTTTTATGCTGGCTTGAATTTTGCTTCTAGAAATCTTTTAGATTCGGCCGCAGGAGGCACTTTCATGGAAACTACCTTAGGAGAAGCTACCAAACTCCAAGATAATATTATGGTTAATTATTCTCAATGGCACACCAAAAGATCTACTAGTAAAAAAGTGCATGCTATTGAAGAGATTAGTGTTTTGAGTGGAAAGATGGATGAACTTATGAAATTATTTGCTGCTAAGAGTGCTTCTTCTGATCCTAATGATATGCCTTTGTCCACTTTGATTGAAAATAACAATGAATCTTTTGATGTGAATTTTGTTGGTAGGAATAATTTTGGTAACAATGCTTATAGAGGGAACTTTAATCCTAGGCCTTTTCCTAGTAATTCCTCTAATAATTATGGTAATTCCTACAACAAATCTTATGGAAAGATGCCTTCTGAATTTGAAACTAGTGTTAAGGAGTTTATGATTTCGCAAAAGAATTTCAATGCTATGCTTGAAGAGAAATTGCTTAAGATTGATGAATTGGCTAGAAGTGTGGATAGAATTACTCTTGATGTTGATTCTTTGAAACTTAGATCTATCCCACCTAATCATGATATCAATGAGTCTCTCAAAGCCATGAGGATTTCCATTGATGAATGCAAAGAAAGAACCGCTAGGATGCGTGCTAAAAGAGAGGATTATATAAAAGTGTGTTCTTCTTGTTATCATGAAAATAAAGATGAAGATCTGAAAGTTATTGATGTGTCTCCTATTAGATCCTTGTTTTCTAGTATAAATCTTGATGAAGATAGGATTGGAGATGATTCTACTTTAAGGTGTCCCAATGATTCGGAGTTTTTAGATCTTTATGCTAAAATTGTTAAAAGTGGGAGTGAAGAAATTAAAACTTTGCATAGTGATGAACCCACTACTTTGGATTTCAAGGGATTCAATTATGATAATTGCTCTTTGATTGATTGTATTTCTTTGTTGCAATCCGTACTAAACTCTCTGCATGCTTATAGTCAAAATAAAGCTTTGACCAAACACATAGTTGATGCTTTGATGCAATCTTATGAGGAAAAACTTGAGTTAGAAGTTTCTATCCCTAGAAAGCTTTATGATGAGTGGGAACCTACTATTAAAATAAAAATTAAAGATCATGAATGTTATGCTTTGTGTGATTTGGGTGCAAGTGTCTCCACTATCCCAAAAACTTGTGTGATTTGCTAGGATTCCATGAGCTTGATGATTGTTCTTTGAATTTGCATCTTGCGGATTCCGCTATTAAGAAACCTATGGGAAGGATTAATGATGTTCTTATTGTTTCCAATAGTAATTATGTGCCCATAGATTTCATTGTTCTTGATATAGATTGCAATCCTTCATGTCCTATTATTCTTGGTAGACCTTACCTCAGAACGATTGGTGCAATTATTGATATGAAGGAAGGAAATATTAGATTCCAATTTCCGTTAAGGAAAGGCATGGAACACTTTCCTAGAAATAAAATCAAATTACCATATGAATCTATTATTAGAGCCACTTATGGATTGCATTCCAAAGATGGCAATACCTAGATCTATCCATGTATCGTGCCTAGCTAGGGGCGTAAAACGATAGCGCTTGTTGGGAGGCAACCCAATTTTATATTTTTTGTTTTTGCTTCTGTTTAGGAATAAATATTGCATCTAGCTTATGTTTAGATGTGGTTTTGTGTTTTGTTTAGTGTTTGTGCCAAGTAGAACCTTTGGGAAGACTTGTGTGAAGTTTATATGATCTTGCTGTGAAAAACAGAATCATTAGCGCTCACGAGATTGGCTGTAATTTTTTACTGGAGAGTGCTATTTAGTTGATTCTTTTTGCAGATGATTAATAGACATATTCCTCACGTTTACCAATTCAGTTTGAATTTTTTGGAGTTGTAGAAGTATGCGAAATCTGCAGATTACTACAGACTGTTCTGTTTTTGACAGATTATGTTTTTCGTGTGTTGTTTGCTTATTTCAATGCATCTATGAGTAGTATTGGGAAGTATGAATCATAGAGAAGTTGGAATACAGTAGGTTTAACACCAATATAAACAAAGAATGAATTAATTTCAGTACCTTTGAGTAGTGGTTTGTTTTCTTATACTAACGGAGTTCACGAGATTTTTGTCTAAGTTTTGTGTTGTGAAGTTTTCAAGTTTTGAGTACAGCTTTGATGGACTATGGAACAAAGAGTGGCAAGAGCCTAAGCTTGGGGATGCCCATGGCATCCCAAGGTAAAATTCAAGGACAACCAAAAGCCTAAGCTTGGGGATGCCCCGGGAAGGCATCCCCTCTTTCGTCTTCATCCATCGGTAACTATACTCAGAGCTATATTTTATTCACCACATGATATGTATTTTACTTGGAGCGTCTTGTATAATTGGAGTCTTTGCTTGTTAGTTTGCCACAATTATCCTTGCTTGACACACCTATTTGATAAAGTTAAATATGGCCTAGGAATTGATAGAACACTCTATGTGCTTCACTTATATCTTTTGATTGAATAGTTTTTGCTCTAGTGCTTCACTTATATCTTTTAGAGCACGGTGGTGATAATATTTTGAAGAAACTGTTGAACTCTCATGCTTCACTTATATCCATTTGAAAGTCTATTAAAACATCATGGTAATGTGCTTAGGCTATAAAACTAGTCTTCACGTGATAAACATTCAATATCAATGTAGTAAAAACTTTCACGCTAAGTGCATTGAATATGATGAGAAGTTGGATGCTTGATAATTGTTTTGAGATATGAGGATAGTGATATTAGAGTCATGCTAGTAGAGTTATCATGAAATTGAGAAATTATTGTGTTAAAGTTAGTAATTCCCGTAGCATGCACGTATGGGGAACCGCTATGTGACGAATTTAGAGCATGAGGTATTTGTAAAGTGTCAACCTTTGTGTGGAGGTCGGGGGCGCATGACGTTTAACTCCTACCAACCTCCCCCTAGGAACATGCGTTGATTGCTTCGTTTTGATGACTCGTAGATTTTTTTTCAATAAGTATATGAGTTCTTATGACTAATGTTGAGTCCATGGATTATACGCACTCTCACCCTTCCACCATTGCTAGCCTCTCTTGTACCGCGCAACATTCGCCGGTACCATACACCCACTATATATCCTTCCTCAAAACATCCACCATATATATTCCTAAAAACAGCCACCGTACCTACCTATCATGGCCTTTCCATAGCCATTCCGAGATATATTGCCATGCAACTTTCCACCGTTCCGTTCATATGACACGCATCATATTGTCATATTGCCATGCATGATCATGTAGTTGACATCGTATTTGTGGCAAAGCCACCATGCATAATTTTTCATACATGTCACTCTTGATTCATTGAACATCCCGGTACACCGTTGGAGGCATTCATATAGAGTCATACTTGTTCTAGTATCGAGTTGTAATATCGAGATGTAAATCAATAAAAGTGTGATGATCATCATTATTAGAGCATTGTCCCAAGTGAGGAAAGGCCAATAAAAAATGAGATGGCCTAAAAAAATATAGAGAGGGGCTAAAAAAAGCCCCTCCAAAAAATGAGAGAAAAGAGAGAAGGGACAATTGCTACTATCTTTTTCCACACTTGTGCTTCAAAGTAGCACCATGTTCTTCATTGTAGAGAGTCTCATGCTTAGTCACTTTCATATACTAGTGGGAACTTTCATTATAGAACTTGGCTTGTATATTCCAATGATGGGCTTCCTCAAATGCCCTAGGTCTTCATGAGCAAGCAAGTTGGATGCACACCCACTAGTTTATTTTGTTGAGCTTTCATACATTTTTAGCTCTAGTGCATCCGTTGCATGGCAATCCCTACTCACTCACATTGATATCTATTCATGGGCATCTCCATAGCCCATTGATAGTCGATGTGAGACTATCTCCCTCCTTTTTGTCTTCTCCACAACCACCACTCTATTCCACATAGTGCTATGTCCATGGCTCGCGCTCATGTATTGCGTGAAAGTTGAACGGTTTGAAAGAATAGAGTATGAAAACAAGTGCTTGGCTGAAATCGGGGTTGTGCATGATATGAATATTTTGTGTGATGAAGAGGGAGCATAGCCAGACTATATGATTTTGTAGGGATAACTTTCTTTAGCCATAGTATTTTGAGAAGACATGATTGCTTTATTAGTATGCTTGAAGTATTATTATTTCTTATGTCAATATAGGCTTTTGTCTTGAATCTTTCAGATCTCAACATTCATGCCACAATTAAGAGAATTACATTGAAATGCTATGTTGGTTAGCATTCCACATCAAAAATTCTCTTTTTATCATTTACCTACTCGAGGATGAGCAGGAATTAAGCTTGGGGATGCTTGATACGTCTCCAACGTATCTATAATTTTTGATTGTTCCATGCTATTATTTATGATGTTTTGGATGTTTAATGGGCTTTGTCATACACAATTATATTATTTTTGGGACTAACCTACTAACCCAAAGGCCCAGTCCAGATTGCTGTTTTTTTGCCTGTTTCAGGGTTTTACAGAAAATAGATATCAAACGGAGTTCAAACGGAATGAAACCTTCGGGAGAGATATTTTTGGAGAAAATCACGCACGGGAGACTTGAGAACCACGTAGTAGGGCATACATCGTGCCCATGAGGGTGGGGGCGCGCCCCCCTATAGGGTGCGCCCCCTGCCTCGTGGGCCCCATGTTTGGCCCCTGGTGCCCTCCTTCCTCCTATATATACCTACGTACCCCGAAACCATCAAAACAATAGAGAAAACCCTAGTTCCACCACCGGTAACCTTCTGTTCCCGTGAGATCCCACCTTGGGGCCTGTTCCGGAGCTCCGCCGGAGGGGGGGTCTACCATGGAGTGCTTCTACATCATCATCATCGCCTCACCATGAGTTGTGAGTAGTTTACGACAGACCTTCGGGTCCATAGCTAGTATCTAGATGGCTTCTTCTCTCTCTTTGGATCTCAATACAAAGTTCTCCTCGGTCTTCGAGGAGATCTATTCGATGTAATCTCTTTTTGCGGTGTGTTTGTCGAGATCCAATGAATTGTGGGTTTATGATCAAGATTATCTATGAGAAATATTTGGTTCTTTTCCGAACTCTTTATGTATGATTATAATATCCTTGCAAGTCTCTTCGAATTATAGGTTTGGTTTGGCCTACTAGATCTATAGTTCTTGCAATGGGAGAAGTGCTTGGCTTTGGGTTCAATCTTGTGGTGTCTTTTCCTAGTGATAGTAGGGGTAGCAAGGCACGTATTTTATTGTTGCCATCGAGGATAAAAAGATGGGGTTTATATCACTAAGTTTGAGTTTATCCCTCTACATCATGTCATCTTGCTTAAGGCGTTACTCCATTCTTCTGAACTCAATACACTAGATGCATGCTGGATAGCGGTTGATGTGTGGAGTAATAGTAGTAGATGCATAATCATTTCGGTCTACTTGTCTCGGACGTGATGCCTATATATAATGATCATGCCTAGATAGTCTCATAATTATTCGCTTTTCTATCAATTGCTCGACAGTAATTTGTTTACCCACCGTAGAATATCGCTATCATGAGAGAAGCCACTAGAGAACACTATGGCCCCCGGGTCTATTCTCAACATATCAATCTACAATCTACTTTACTTTCCGCTTTTACTTTCTGGTCTTATAATAAAAAATACCAAAAATATCAAACTATCATCTCTATCAGATCTCCCTTTCGTAAGTGACCGTAAAGGGATTGACAACCCCTTATCGTGTTGGCTGCGAAGTTCTTATGTATTTGTGTGCAGGTGCGAGGGACTCGCACGTGGTCTCCTACTGGATTGATACCTTGCTTCTCAAAAACTGAGGGAAATACTTACGCTACTGTGCTGCATCTGCCTTTCCTCTTCGAGGGAATACAACGCAAGCTCGAGAAGTAGCAGGGGCGGTTGCACTAAACTTGACCAAGCATATCAGACTCCTGAAAAATAACATTTTATTAGGAATTCATTAGAAGTAGCATAAACATATGGTTATGAACTACTAACCACTATTGAGGCTGGACACCTTGAATTGCATTGCATAAGGACATATGCAATAGCATCGGGTCATCAACGACAGAAGGGACAAGATCAGAGAGAGACTGGAGCGCTACCAAGGTCAAAATCATATATGTGCATGCAGAACGGTGAAGAGGACGGTAGCAACAACAAGCCTACAAAGCCCTCGGGCTGGAGCGGCGCGAATCCTAAAGGTGTGGCCGGAGGAAAAGACGCGGGCAGGGGACACGCAGAGCGGCGCAAGCCTCCGAAGTGCGTACCAAAGCCGGAGTTGCCGGAGTTGGAGGCGACCGATGCCCTTGCCATCGAGGAGCGGCGAATCCAGCCCGATGGGTGGATGCAGCAGCGCGAGGCGAGCACAAGAGGAGTGTTCTGCGCGCCGCCGGAATTGGCCAGCCTAGATCCAGATGGCGGTGACAGAGAGAGAGTCAGGTCAGTGGGAGGGCCGAATCTAGCCGCCGGTTGGGCTCTCTCTCTTATCCTTGGGTGTGGGTGCGGGTGCGGGGAGAGGGCGTTGGGTGGCACCCGCAAAGGAGTGGAGTGGATAGGAGGCCGCCCGGGTTGGGGAGAGGATGGAGGTGGGTGGCGGCAGTGGCGGCGATGGTGGCATGAGGAAATCGTAGCGTTTTCCTTTTGGATGGGAGATCGGGAGGAGCGGTGTTTCCTGCGGGGGTTTTTTCCGCTGGTTTTTCTTCGTTGATTTTTTTACCTCGGGTTCTCGTGCTTGCGAGTGGAGTACGTAGAGACATCGCTAGGTGGTTTGCTTCGAGTTTTTTCTGGTGAGGGGAGAGGTGGGAGGGAGGACGAAAATAAACCAGGGGAGGTGGGACGAAAATTAACCGGTGAGTGGAGGCTACCAACTAAGACATTAGGAGTAGAGATATCCCAACTTCAAGGTATGCACACCCTCCATGATACTTTGCCAGGTATATGAGGTTTTCTTCTTTAGTGTGGCATTAAGTAAGTCCCCTTCCAGATAGTATTTTTCCCTGAGAATCCTTGCACAAAGAGAGTGAGGGTTATCAATCAGTCGCCAAGCTCTCTTATGAGTAGCGTCATCACCCCACAAGTATTGCGCTATCGCATATGTAATTCATTTGCAAACATTTTTAGGAATTTTGAAGACCGACATAGCGTATGATGGTATTGCCTGAGCCACTGATTTAAGTAACACCTCCTTCCTACCTGATGATAATACCTTTTCATTCCACCCACTGATTTTTTTGAATAATTCTGTTATTAAGCAGTGGAAACAATTTGTTCTATCCAACCCAACTGTAGCACGCAGCCCCAAATACTTATCGTTTAACGGTTCAGTCATAATGTCAAGAGTGGTGCAGATTTGCGCTTTTTCCTCCACTGATGTGTTTGGGCTGAAAAGACACTAGATTTCTCAACGCTCACCTTTTGGCCCAAGGCCAGACAATACATATCAAGGACAGATTTCAAACATGAAGCATTCTGATCATTGACCTTTATCAGAATGAGTGAGTCATCCGCAAATAATAAATTAGTCACGATAGGAGCTTCTCTATAAATCATTACTCCTTCCAAGTCACTTGATGTTTCAGCATGAGACGGTAGCGCTGTTAACCTTCGGTACAGAGAAGAGAAAGATACGGGGATAGGGGTCCCCCTGTCGCAACCCCGTAACAGGTTTAAAGCTATATGTTTCCTCCGAATTAAATCGGTCATGGTACTCAAATGAACTTACACAAAGCATGACCAATTTTACCCAATTTGCATGGAAATCGAGTTTTAGAAGCATCGCTTCCAGAAATACCCATTACACTCGATCATATGCTTTGTCCATATCTAGCTTCACCGCACACCAACCTTCCTTGCCTGAGCATTTATTCTTGATAGCATGGAGACTTTCATAGGCGATCAACACGTTATCAGTAATGAGTCTACCGAGAACAAAAGCACTCTGAGTTGGGCTAATAATTTCCTCAAGAAAAAGCTTCAAACGAAATGCTAGCAGTTTGGAAATAACCTTATACACAACATTACAGAGGCTAATAGGCCTAAACTGATTTACCTTCTCCGATGACTGAACTTTTGGGATCATAACAATGATAGTAGCATTCCATCCTTGGGGCATGGTACATGTATTAATAGATTGCAACACTTCTTCCACTAGATCTTCACCTAGCATTGGGCAAAATCGTTTGTAAAACACAGAGTGTAGTCCATCTGGCCCAGGGACTTTAAAATCGCCGATATCAAACAAGGCTTTTCTCACTTCTTCAACAGTGTAAGGAGCTAACAAAACTATTCATCTCGTGAGTAACTCTGGGAGCCACTCGAGATAGCACATTTGCATCTCGACTGGTCACATAAGAAGAAAAAGGTTAGCAAAGTAGACAGAGATGAGTTGTTTGAGTTGGTCTGAACCTTACACCAATTTTTATTATTATCCATTAACTTTTTTATTTGGTTCCTCTTTTCCTGGCCATGGTTGCCTTGTGAAAAAAAATCGTATTCCTGTTTTCATCAACACTCATAAATTTAACGAGCTTCAAACAAACCGAGTCGAACACAGTTTTTTGCTCGTTAATCTTAACGAGCTTAACAGGCTGACCCTTAACGAGCATGAGCTTAACGAGCCGAAGCTCGTTACTCCACCCCTATCGAGCAGCAATTCGCCTATACGCAGCTCTATCTCTCACCAACTCAAAAATTAAAAAAAGGAAAGAAAATAAAAGAACCCCTATATCTCTCGCCGCACATGGCGAACAGCTAACCCTAGCCGCCGCCACTGCACCGACGCCTCCCTCGCCCCACTAACTGGCTTCCTAGGGCTTCCCTCCGCCCGTTTCTTCACCGGCGCGTTGGTCACGACCCCGCCACCCTCGCCAGTGCTGGTCCCTACACGGACGGCACGAACGCCGCCGCCCCGTACAAGATACTGCACCGACTCCCCAGCCCATCTTCTGTTGGGGATCGTTGCAGAAAATCAAAAAATTCCTACGTATCACCAAGATCCATCTATGGAGTCTACTAGCAAAGAGAAGGGAGTGCATCTTCATACCTTTGAAGATCGCGATGCGGAAGCGTTGCAAGAACGCGGTTGGTGGAGTCGTACACGAACCGATTGAAATCACGATCGAATCCAATCTAAGCGCCGAACAATGGCGCCTCCGCGTTCAAGACACGTGCAGCCCGGTGACGCCTCACGCGCCTTGATCCAGCAAGGGGAGAGGGAGAGGTTGGGGAAGACTCCGTCTAGCAACAACACGACGGCGTGGTGGTGGTGGAGGAGCGTGGCACTCCATCAGGGCTTCGCCAAGCACTGCGAGAGACGAGGAGGGAGAGGGGTAGGGCTGCGCCAAGAGGAAAGGAGACTCGTGTGTCTGGCAGCCCCGAAATCCCCACTATATATAGGGGGAGGGGAGGGTCTGCGCCCCCATCTAGGGTTCCCCCCCTTAGGGGTGGCGGCAGCCCCAGATCCCATCTGGGTGCGGCCAGGAGGGGGCGAGAGGGGGCGCCCCTAGGGTGGGCCTTAAGGCCCATCTGCACCTAGGGTTTGCCCCCTCTCCTCTCCCCTGCGCCCTGGGCCTTGGTGGGAAGCGCACCAGCCCACCTAGGGGCTGGTCCCTTCCCACACTTGGCCCACGCAAGCCTCTGGGGCTGGTGGCCCCTCCCGGTGGACCACTGGAACCCTTCTGGTGGTCCCGGTACGTTACCCATAACGCCCAAAACACTTCCGGTGACCAAAACGGGACTTCCCATATATAAATCTTTACCTCCGGACTATTCCGGAACTCCTCGTGACATCCGAGATCTCATCTGGGACTCCGAACAACATTCGGTAACCACGTACTAAATTCTCTATAACCCTAGTGTTAGAACCGTAAGTGTGTAGACCCTACGGGTTCGGGAACCATGCAGTCATGACTGAGACATATCTCTCGCCAATAACCAACAGCGGAACTGGATACCCATGTTGGCTCCCATATGTTCCACGATGATCTCATCGGAAGAACCACGATGTCAAGGATTCAATCAATCCCGTATACAATTCCCTTTGTCTAGCGCTATAGTACTTACCCGAGATTCGATCGTCGGTATACCGATACCTTGTTCAATCTCGTTATGGCAAGTCTCTTTACTCGTTCTGTAACACATCATCCCGTGACCAACCCCTTAGTCACATTGATCTCATTACGATGATGTCTTACTGAGTGGGCCCAGAGATACCTCTTCGTCATACGGAGTGACAAATCCCAGTCTCGATTCGTGCCAACCCAACAGACACTTTCGGGGATACCCGTAGTGTACCTTTATAGCCACCCAGTTACGTTGTGACGTTTGGCACACCCAAATTACTCCTACGGTATCCGGGAGTTGCACAATCTCATGGTCTAAGGAAAGGATACTTGACATTGGAAAAGCTTTAGCATACAAACTACACGATCTTGTGCTAGGCTTAGGATTGGGTCTTGTCCATCACATCATTCTCCTAATGATGTGATCCCGTTATCAATGACATCCAATGTCCATGGTCAGGAAACCGTAACCATCTATTGATCAACGAGCTAGTCAACTAGAGGCTCACTAGGGACATTTTGTGGTCTATGTATTCACACATGCATTATTGTTTCCGGATAATACAATTAAAGCATGAACAATAGACAATTCTCATGAACAAGGAAATATGATAATAACCATTTTATTATTGCCTCTAGGGCATATTTCCAACAGTCTCCCACTTGCACTAGAGTCAATAATCTAGTTACATTGTGATGAATCGAACACCCATAGAGTTCTGGTGTTGATCATGTTTTGCTCGTGGAAGAGGTTTAGTCAACGGATCTGCGACATTCAGATCCGTATTTACTTTACAAATATCTATGTCTCCATCTTTAATATAATTTCGGATGGAGTTGAAATGGGGCTTGATGTGCTTGGTCTTCTTGTGAAACCTAGGCTCCTTGGCAATGGCAATAGCTCCAGTGTTGTCACAGAAGAGAGTCATCGGGCTCGACGCGCTTGGAATAACTCCTAGGTCGGTGAAGAACTCCTTCATCTAGACCCCTTCATGCGCTGCTTCGGAAGAAGCTATGTACTCCGCTTCACATGTAGATGCCGCCACGACGCTTTGCTTGCAACTGCACCAGCTGACTGCCCCACCATTCAAAATATACACGTATCCGGTTTGTGACTTGTAGTCATCCAGATCTGTGTCGAAGCTAGCATCGACGTAACCCTTTATGACGAGCTCTTCGTCACCTCCATAAACGAGACCGCTGTCCAGTGATACGTCTCCAACGTATCTATAATTTTTTATTGTTCAATGCTATTATTTATGAAGTCTTGGATGTTTAATAGGCTTTATCATTCACTTTTATATCATTTTTGGGACTAACCTGCTAACCCAAAGGCCCAGTCCAGATTGCCGTTTTTTGCCTATTTCGGGGTTTTGCATAAAAGGAATATCAAACGGAGTCCAAACGGAATGAAACCTTCGCGAGAGATATTTTTGGAGAAAATCACGCACAGGAAGCTTCAGGACCAAGTCAGGGGATAGAAGGGCTGCCCTCGAGGGTGGAGCGCGCCCCCCTGCCTCGAGGCTCCCTCGTGTGGCCCCCGGTGCTCTCCTTCTTCCTATATATATCCACGTACCCCAGAAACTCCATACGCAGAGAGAAAACCCTAATTCCACCGCCGTAGCTTCTGTTCCCGTGGAGATCCCATCTTGGAGCCTGTTCCGGAGCTCCACTGGAGGGGGATCCATCACGGAGGCCTTCATCATCATCATCATCATCATCATCATCACCCTCACCATGAGTTGTGAGTAGTTTACCACAGACCTTTGGGTCCATAGATAATATCTAGATGGCTTCTTCTCTCTCTCTGGATCTCAATACAAAGTTCTCCTCGGTCTTCGAGGAGATCTATTCGATGTAATCTCTTTTTGTGGTGTGTTTGTCGAGATCCGATGAATTGTGAAATTATGAACAAGGTTATCTATGAAAGATATTTGGTTCTTCTCTGAACTTTTTATGTGTGCTCATAATATCCATGCAAGTCTCTTCGAATTATTGGTTTGGTTTGGCCTACTAGATCTATAGTTCTTGCAATGGGAGAAGTGCTTGGCTTTGGGTTCAATCTTGCGGTGTCCTTTCCCAGTGACAGTAGGGGCAGCAAGGCACGTATTGTATTGTTGCGATCGAGGATAAAAAGATGGGGTTTTCATCATATTGCTTGAGTTTATCCCTCTACATCATGTCATCTTGCTTAAAGCGTTACTCTGTTCTTGTGAACTCAATACACTAGATGCATGCTGGATAGCGGTCGATGTGTGGAGTAATGGTAGTAGATGCAGGCAGGAGTCGGTCTACTTGTCTCGGACGTGATGCCTATATACAATGATCATGCCTAGATAGTCTCATAATTATTCGTTTTTCTATCAATTGCTCGACAGTAATTTGTTTACCCGCCGTAGAATATCGCTATCATGAGAGAAGCCACTAGAGAAAACTATGGCCCCCGGGTCTATTCTCAACATATCAATTTACATCTACTTTAATTTTACCGCTTTTATTTGCTGTTTTATTAAACCAAAAATACCAAAAGTATAAACTATCATCTCTATCAGATCTCACTCTTGTAAGTGATCGTAAAGGGATTGACAACCCCTTATCGCGTTGGCTGCGAAGTTCTTATTTTTTTTGTGCAGGTGCGAGGGACTCGTGCGTGGTCTCCTATTGGATTGATTCCTTGGTTCTCAAAACTGAGGGAAATACTTACGCTACTGTGCTGCATCTCCCTTTCCTCTTCGAGGGAATACAACGCAAGCTCAAGAGGTAGCAAGAAGAATTTTTGGCGCCGTTGCCGGGGAGGCTTATGCAAAATTCATATACCAAGTACCTATCACAAACCCTTATCCTTCGCATTACATTTATTTGCCTCTCGTTTTCCTCTCCCCCACTTCATCCTTGTCGTTTTATTCGCCCTTCTTCCGCCGTGTGTTTATCGTTCGCTTGCTTCTTGTTTGCTTGTGTGTTGCGTGCTGGCTTGCCCTCATGTGTGAGATGGGGGACGATTTTGTCGAGAAGGGTAGCAATGCCGATGGCAAAGTTCCTGTTGACCACCCGGATGAAGCTACCACTTTACATATTAAGAAGTTCCGGGTTGGTAGTGGTAATATTATTGGAAAAGGGGTTCTTCAAGATTTCTTTACTTCTGACGGTGCTTTGCCCACTATGGGTGGCTCTATTCTTCACAGAACTAGTAGCCTTGCGGATGTTGTATCTATGCTCGTAGTAGAAATTGAAAGGCAATTTATCCATATGCATCCCTGTATTTAGAGAGTATTTTTGGAGTTCTCCAATATTGAGCATTCTTCCATTAAGCGTGCAGCTACTATCTTTTTGGCTCATGAATTTAGATATATCATGAAAGAGGCCACAGAAATCTTTGCTCGTTACAGAGTAGATGCCGGTCGACCTCCTATAGAGGCTATCTTGTTCAATCAAGAAGACCTTATGCGTTTGCGATCTCCTGATCATGTTGCTTTTAATGAAAACCTTAGAAAAAAGGTTCCTGTTGAGATCTTACTTGATTGAATTTCTAAGATATACGATGACTTTGTTGTTTAAAATAATGGGTTAGGCTTCTCCCTTGATCGAAGGCTTATGGCTTTCTGGCAAAAGAATGCCTATAATGATGAATTGGTCATCCACTACAAGGGGCCAAAGGAGGAACCTGTTCCTCCCGAGATTGATGTAGGGGACTTCTGCCCCATTAAATTTAGCCCTTTTAATTACTTTTTCTTGCCACAAAGGAAGCTTGATGCTGAACGTAGAGAATATGAGATGAGCTTTCGCGACATATCGTACCACTATGGCTATCCCTAGATCTATCTTGTATCGTGCCTAGCTAGGGGCGTAAAACGATGGCGCTTGTTGGGAGGCAACACAATTTTATGTTTTTTGCTTTTGTTGCTGTTAGGGAATAAATATTGCATCTAGCCTCTGATTAGATGTGGTTTCATGTTTTATTTAGTGTTTGCGCCAATTAGAACCTTTGGGAAGACTTGTGTGAAGTTTATATGATCTTGCTGTGAAAAACAGAATCGTTAGCGCTCGCTAAAGTAGTCGTGGGATGTTACTGGGGCGTGATTTTTAATTGATTCTTTTTGCTTCTGATTGGTAGAAAAATTGCACAAATTTACCAATTTAGTTTGATGTTTTTGAAGTTCCAAAAGTAGGCGAACCCTGCAGATTACTACAGACTGTTCTGTCTTTGACAGATTCTGTTTTTCGTGTGTTGTTTGCTTATTCCGATGCATCTATGAGTAATATTTGAGGATATGAATCATAGAGAAGTTGGAGTACAGTAGGTTTATCACCAATATAAACAGAGAATGAATTCATTGATGTACCTTTGATTAGTGGTTTGCTTTCTCATACTAACGGAGCTCATGAGAATTTTTTTCTAAGTTTTGTGTTGTGAAGTTTTCAAGTTTTGAATATTGCTTTGATGGACTATGGAACAAGGAGTAGAAAAGGCCTAAGCTTGAGGATTCCCATGGCACCCCAAGTAAATTCAAGATAATCAAAAGCCTAAGCTTGGGGATGCCCCGGGAAGGCATCCCCTCTTTCGTCTTCATCCATTGGTAACTATACTTGGGGCTATATTTTTATTCGCAACATGATATGTGTTTTGCTAGGAGCGTCTTGTATAATTTGAGTCTTTGCTTGTTAGTTTTCCACAATCATCCTTTCTGTACACACATATTTGAGAGAGTTAAAAATGGCCTAGGAATTGTTAGAACACTCTATGTGCTTCACTTATATCTTTTGAGTTGAATAGTTTTTGCTCTAGTGCTTCACTTATATCTTTTAGAGCATGGTGGTGGTAATATTTTGTAGAAATTGTTGAACTCTCATGCTTCACTTATATCTATTTGAGAGTCTATTAAAACAGCATGGTAATGTGTTTAGGCTAAAGAAACTAGTCTTCACATGATAAACATCCAATGTCAATGTAGTAAAAAAAATCGCATCAAGTGCATTGAATAGAATGAGATGTTGGATGATTGATAATTGTTTTGATACATGAGGATAGTGATATTAGAGTCATGCTAGTGGAGTTATTATGAAATTGAGAAATACTTGTGTTAAGTTTGGTGATTCCCATATCATGCACGTATGGTGAACCTCTATGTGACGAAGTTAGAGTATGAGGTATTTGTAGAGTGCCAACCTTTGTGTGGAGGTCGGGGGCGCGCGATGGTTAACTCCTACCAAACTCCCCCCTAGGAGCATGTGTTGATTGCTTTATTTTGATGACTCGTAGATTTTTGCAATAAGTATATGAGTTTCTTATGACTAATGTTGAGTCCATGGATTATACGCACTCTCACCCTTCCACCATTGCTAGCCTCTCTTGTACCGCACAACTTTCGCCGGTGCCATAAACCCACTATATATCCTTTCTCAAAACAGCCACCATATTGTTCCTCAAAACAGCCACCATACCTACCTATCATGGCATTTCCATAGCCATTCCGAGATATATTGCCATGCAACTTTCCATCGTTTCGTTTATATGACACGCATCATATTATCATAGTGCCATGCATGATCATGTAGTTGACATCGTAGTTGTGGCAAAGCCACCATGCATAATTTTTCATATATGTCGCTCTTGATACATTGCTCATGCCGGTACACTACCCGAGGCATTCATGTAGAGTCATAATTCTTGTAGTATCAAGTTGTAATTTCGAGTTGTAACAAAAAGTGTGATGATCATCATTATTAGACCATTGTCCCATGTGAGGAAAGGCCAATAAAAAAAGAGATGGCCTAAAAAATAGAGAGGGGCTAATAAAAAAAAGAGAAGAAGCCCCTCCAAAAAATGAGAGAAAAGAGAGAAGGGACAATTGCTACTACCTTTTTCCACACTTGTGCTTCAAAGTAGCACCATGTTCTTCATTATAGAGAGTCTCATGCTTAGTCACTTTCATATACTAGTGGGAACTTTCATTATATAACTTGGCTTGTATATTCCAACGATGGGCTTCCTCAAATGCCCTAGGTCTTCGTGAGCAAGCAAGTTGGATGCACACCCACTAGTTTCTTTTGTTGAGCTTTCATTCATATTTAGCTCTAGTGCATCCGTTGCATGGCAATCCCTACTCACTCACATTGATATCTATTGATGGGCATCTCCATAGCCCGTTGATACGCCTAGTCGATGTGAGACTATCTCCCTCCTTTTTGTCTTCTCCACAACCACCTCTATTCCACCCATAGTTCTATATCCATGGCTCACGCTCATGTATTGCGTGAAAGTTGAAAGGTTTGAAAAGATAGAGTATGAAAACAAATGCTTGGCTGAAATCGGGGTTGTGCATGATATGAATATTTAGTGTGATGAAGAGGGAGCATAGCCAGACTGTATGATTTTGTAGGGATAACTTTCTTTAGCCATGGTATTTTGAGAAGACATGATTGCTTTGTTAGTATTGCTTGAAATATTGTTATTTCTTATGTCAATATAGACTTTTATCTTGAATCTTTCAGATCTGAACATTCATGCCACAATTTAGGGAATTACATTGAAAAACTATATTGGTTAGCATTCCACATCAAAAATTCTTTCTTTATCATTTACCTACTCGAGAACGAGCAGGAATTAAGCTTGGGGATGCTTCATACGTCTCCAACGTATCTATAATTTTTTATTGTTCCATGCTATTATTTATGAAGTCTTGGATGTTTAATGGGCTTTGTCATTCACTTTTATATCATTTTTGGGACTAACCTACTAACCCAAAGGCCCAGTCCAGATTGTTGTTTTTTGCCTATTTCAGGGTTTTGCAGAAAAGGAATATCAAACTTGAGTCCAAACGGAATGAAACCTTTGCGAGAGATATTTTTGGAGAAAAACACGCACAGGAAACTTCAGGACCAAGTCAGGGGACAGAGGGGCTGCCCTCGAGGGTGGGGGCGCGCCCCCTGCCTCGAGGCTCTCTCGTGTGGCCCCGGGTGCCCTCCTTCTTCCTATATATATCCACGTAACCTAGAAACTCCATACGCACAGAGAAAACCCTAATTCCACCGCCGTAGCTTCTGTTCTCGTGGAGATCCCATCTTGGAGCCTGTTCCGGAGCTCCACCGGAGGGGGATCCATCACGGAGGCCTTCATCATCATCATCATCATCATCGCCCTCACCATGAGTTGTGAGTAGTTCATCACAGACCTTCGGGTCCATAGCTAGTATCTAGATGGCTTCTTCTCTCTCTCTCTGGATCTCAATACAAAGTTCTCCTCGATCTTCGAGGAGATCTATTCGATGTAATCTCTTTTTGCGGTGTGTTTGTCGAGATCCGATGAATTGTGAGATTATGATCAAGGTTATCTATGAAAGATATTCGGTTCTTCTCTGAACTTTTTATGTGTGCTCATAATATCCTTGCAAGTCTCTTCGAATTATTGGTTTGGTTTGGCCTACTAGATCTATAGTTCTTGCAATGGGAGAAGTGCTTGGCTTTGGGTTCAATCTTGGGGTGTCCTTTCCCAGTGACAGTAGGGGCAGCAAGGCACGTATTGTATTGTTGCCATCGAGGATAAAAAGATGGGGTTTTCATCATATTGCTTGAGTTTATCCCTCTACATCATGTCATCTTGCTTAAGGCATTACTTTGTTCTTCTGAACTCAATATACTAGATGCATGCTGGATAGCAGACGATTTGTGGAGTAATAGTAGTAGATGCATGCAGGAGTCGGTCTACTTGTCTCGGACGTGATGCCTATATACAATGATCATGCCTAGATAGTCTCATAATTATTCGCTTTTCTATCAATTGCTCGACAGTAATTTGTTTACCCGCCGTAGAATATCGCTATCCTGAGAGAATCCACTAGAGAAAACTATGGCCCGCGGGTCTATTCTCAACATATCAATCTACATCTACTTTACTTTTACCGCTTTTATTTGCTGTTTTATTAAACCAAAAATACAAAAAATATAAACTATCATCTCTATCAGATCTCACTCTCGTAAGTGACCATAAAGGGATTCACAATCCCTTATCGCGTTGGCTGCGAAGTTCTTTTTTGTTTGTGCAGGTGCGAGGGACTCGCGCGTGGTCTCCAACTGGATTGATACCTTGGTTCTCAAAACTGAGGGAAATACTTACGCTATTGTGCTGCATCTCCCTTTCCTCTTCGAGGGAATACAACGCAAGCTCAAGAGGTAGCATCCAATGCCCCATACCGGGATCACTTTGGTACCTCCCCACCAAACTTATGGCAAGGTTCACATCAGGTCTGGTACACAGCATGGCATACATAATAGAACCTATGGCCGAGGCATAGGGGATGACACTCATCTTTTCTCTATCTTCTGCCGAGGTCGGGCATTGAGCTGTGCTCAATCTCATACCTTGCAATACAGGCAAGAACCCTTTCTTGGACTGATCCATATTGAACTTCTTCAATATCTTGTCAAGGTATGTGCTTTGTGAAAGACCAATGAGGCGTCTCAATCTATCTCTATATATCCTGATGCCTGATATGTAAGCAGCTTCTCCAAGGTCCTTCATTGAAAAACATTTATTCAAGTAGGCCTTTATGCTTTCCAAGAATTCTACATCATTTCCCATCAGCAATATGTCATCCACATATAATATGAGAAATGCTACAGAGCTCCCACTCACTTTCTTGTAAATACAGGTTTCTCCCCAAGTCTGTATAAACCAAGATGCTTTGATCACCTCATCAAAGCGAATGTTCCAACTCCGAGATGCTTGCACCACCCCATAGATGGAGCGCTGGAGCTTGCATACCTTGTTAGCATTTTTAGAATTGACAAAACCTTCCGGTTGCATCATATACAGTTCTTCCTTAAGGAAGCCGTTAAGTAATGCCGTTTTGACATCCATTTGCCATATCTCATAATCATAGAATGCGGCAATTGCTAACATGATTCGGACAGACTTCAGCATCACTATGGGAGATAAAGTCTCGTCGTAGTCAATTCCTTGAACTTGTCGATAACCTTTAGCGACAAGCCGAGCCTTATTGATGGTCACATTACCATCCGCATCAGTCTTCTTCTTAAAGATCCATTTATTTTCTATGGCTTGCCGATCATCGAGCAAGTCAACCAAAGTCCATACTTTGTTATCATACATGGATCCTATCTCGGATTCCATGGCTTCAAGCCATTTGTTGGAATCTGGGCCCGCCATCGCTTCTTCATAGTTTGAAGGTTCATTGTTGTCTAACAACATGATTTTCAGGACAGGGTTGCCGTACCACTCTGGTGCGGAACATGTCCTTGTGGACCTACGAAGTTCAGCAGTAACTTGATCTGAAGCTTCATGATCATTATTGTTAACTTCCTCTCTAGTCGGTGCAGGCACCACAGAAACATCTTCGTGCGCTGCGCTACTTTCCGGTTCGGAAGGGGTGACAATCACCTCATCAAGTTCCACTTTCCTCCCACTTACTTCTTTCGAGAGAAACTTCTTCTCTAGAAATGATCCATTCTTGGCAACAAAGATCTTGCCTTCGGATCTGAGGTAGAAGGTATACCCAATGGTTTCCTTAGGGTATCCTATGAAGACGCATTTTTTCGATTTGGGTTCGAGCTTTCCAGGTTGAAGTTTCTTGACATAAGCATCGCATCCCCAAACTTTTAGAAATGACAACTTAGGTTTCTTCCCAAACCATAGTTCATACGGTGTCGTCTCAACGGATTTAGATGGTGCCCTATTTAAAGTGAATGCGGCAGTCTCTAAAGCATAACCGCAGAATGATAGCGGTAAGTCGGTAAGAGACATCATAGATCGCACCATGTCCAACAGAGTACGATTATGACGTTCGGATACACCATTTCCTTGAGGTGTTCCAGGCGGCGTCAACTGTGAAACAATTCCACATTTCCTTAGGTGCGTGCCAAATTTGTGACTTAAATATTCTCCTCCACGATTCGATCGTAAGAACTTTATTTTTCCATCAAGTTGATTCTCATCCTCATTCTGAAATTCCTTGAACTTTTCAAAGGTCTCAGACTTGTGTTTCATCAAGTAGACATACCCATATCTACTTAAGTCATCTGTGAGGGTGAGAACATAACGATAGCCACCGCGAGCTTCAACACTCATTGGACTGCACACATCAGTATGTATGATTTCCAATAAGTTGGTTGCTCGCTCCATTGTTCCGGAGAATGGAGTCTTGGTCATCTTGCCCAAGAGGCATGGTTCGCACGTGTCAAATGATTCATAATCAAGAGACTACTAAAGTCCATCTGCATGGAGCTTCTTCATACGTTTGACACCAATATGACCAAGGCGGCAGTGCCACAAGTATGTGGGGCTATCATTATCAACCTTACACCTTTTGGCATCCACACTATGAATATGTGTAACATCACATTCGAGACTCATTAAGAATAAACCATTGACCAGCGGGGCATGACCATAAAACATTTCTCTCATATAAATAGAACAACCATTATTCTCAGATTTAAATGAGTAGCGATCTCACATTAAACGAGATCCAGATACAATGTTCATGCTCAAAGCTGGTACTAAATAACAATTATTGAGGTTTAAAACTAATCCCGAAGGTAGATGCAGAGGTAGCGTGCCGACGGCGATCACATCGACCTTGGAACCATTCCCGATGCGCATCGTCACCTTGTCATTCACCAGTCTTCGCTTATTCCGCAGCTCCTGCTTTGAGTTACAAATGTGAGCAACTGCACTGGTATCAAATACCCAGGAGCTATTATGAGCGCTGGTAAGGTACACATCAATAACATGTATATCACATATACCTTTGACGTTGCCGGCCTTCTTATCCGCTAAGTATTTGGGCCAGTTCCGCTTCCAGTGACCCGTTCCCTTGCAATAAAAGCACTCAGTCTCAGGCTTGGGTCCATTCTTTGGCTTCTTCCTGGCAACTGGTTTACCGGGCGCGGCAACTCCCTTGCCGTCCTTCTTGATGTTCTTCTTACCCTTGCCTTTCTTGAACTTAGTGGTTTTATTCACCATCAACACTTGATGTTCCTTCTTGATCTCCACCTCCGCTGATTTCAGCATTGAATACACCTCGGGAATGGACTTCTCCATCCCTTGCATATTGAAGTTCATCACAAAGCTCTTGTAGCTAGGTGGGAGCGACTGAAGGATTTTGTCAACGACCGCGTCATCTGGGAGATTAACTCCCAACTGAGACAAGCCATTATGCAACCCAGACATTTTGAGTATATGCTCGCTGACAGAACTATTCTCCTCCATCTTACAACTATAGAACCTGTCGGAGACTTTATATCCCTCGACTAGGGCATGAGCTTGGAAAACCATTTTCGGCTCTTAGAACATCTCATATGCTCCGTGTTGCTCAAAACGCTTTTGGAGCCCCGATTCTAAGCTGTAAAGCATGCCGCACTGAACCAGGGAGTAATCATCACTACGCGACTGCCAGGCGTTCATAACATCTTGAGTTGCTGGGAAAACGGGTGCATCACCTAGCAATGCTTCAAGGACATACGCTTTCTTGGCAGCTATGAGGATGATCCTCAAGTTACGGACCCAATCCGTATAGTTGCTACCATCGTCTTTCAGCTTGGTTTTCTCTAGGAACGCGTTGAAGTTGAGGGCAACATTAGCATGGGCCATTGGATCTACAAAACATATTGTAAAGATTTTAGACTATGTTCATGACAATTAAGTTCATCTAAACGAATTTAATGAACTCCCACCTAGATAGACATATCTCTAGTCATCTAAGTGCTACATGATCCGAATCGACTAGGCCGTGTCCGATCATCACGTTAGACGGACTAGTCATCAACGGTGAACATCTTCATGTTGGTCATATCTTCTATACGACTCATATTCGACCTTTCGGTCTTCCGTGTTCCGAGGCCATGTCTGTACATGCTAGGCTTGTCAAGTCAACCCTAAGTGTATCGCGTGTGTAAATCTGGCTTACACTCGTTGTATGCGAACGTTAGAACCTATCACACCCGATCATCACGTGGTGCTTCGGAACAACGAACCTTAGCAACGGTGCACAGTTAGGGGGAACACAATTCTTGGAATTTTAGTGAGAGATCATCTTATTTACTACCGTCGTTCTAAGCAAATAAGATGTAAAACATGATAAACATCACATGCAATCAAACAGTGACATGATATGGCCAATATCATTTTGCACCTTTGATCTTCATCTTCGGGGCTCCATGATCATCATCGTCACCAGCATGACACCATGATCTCCATCATCGTGTCTTCATGAAGTTGTCTCGCCAAACGTTACTTCTACTACTATGGCAAACGGTTAGCAATAAAGTAAAGTAATTACATGGCGCTTTCAATGACACGCAGGTCATACAATAAAATAAGACAACTCCTATGGCTCCTGCCGATTGTCATTCTCATCGACATGCAAGTCGTGATTCCTATTACAAGAACATGATCAATCTCATACATCACATATATATATATATATATATATATATATATATATATATATATATATATATATATATATATATATATATATCATTCATCACATCCTTTTGGCCATATCACATCACACGGCACATGCTGCAAGAACAAGTTAGACGTCCTCTAATTGTTGTTGCAAGTTTTTACGTGGCTGCTATAGGTTTATAGCAAAAACGTTTCTTTCCTATGTCAAAACCACAACGTGATATACCAATTACTATTTACCCTTCATAAGGACCCTTTTCATCGAATCCGATCTGACTAAAGTGGGAGAGACACACACCCGCTAGCCACCTTATGCAACTAGTGCATGTCAGTCGGTGGAACATGTCTCACGTAAGCGTACGTGTAAGGTCGGTCCGGGCCGCTTCATCCCACGATGCCGCCAAATCAAGATAAGACTAGTAGCGGCAAGTAAATTGACATGATCTACGCCCACAACAATCTTGTGTTCTACTCATGTATAGTAACTACGCATAGACCTAGCTCATGATGCCACTGTTGGGGATCGTTGCAGAAAATCAAAAATTTCCTACGTATCACTAAGATCCATCTATGGAGTCTACTAGCAACGAGAGGGGAGTGCGTCTTCATACCTTTTAATATCGCAATGCGGAAGCGTTGCAAGAACGCGGTTGGTGGAGTCGTACACGAAGTGATTTAGATCGCGATCGAATCCGGTCTAAGCTTCGAACAACGGCGCCTCCGCGTTCAACACACGTGCAGCCCGGTGACGTCTCCCACGCCTTGATCCAGCAAGGGGAGAGGGAGAGGTTGGGGAAGACTCCATCCAGCAGCAACACGACGGCGTGGTGGTGGTGGAGGAGCGTGGCACTCCAGCAGGGCTTCGCCAAGCACTGCGAGAGACGAGGAGGGAGAGGGGTAGGGTTGCACCAAGAGGAAAGGAGAATCGTGCGTCTGGCAGCCCCGAGACCCCCACTATATATAGGGGAGGGGAGGGGCTGCGCCCCCATCTAGGGTTCCCCCCTTAGCGGTGGCGGCAGCCCCAGATCCCATCTGGGGGGGCGGCCAGGAGGGGGACAGAGGGGGGGGCTAGGGTGGGCCTTAAGGCCCATATGCACCTAGGGTTTGCCCCCCTCTCCTCTCCCCTGCGCCCTGGGCCTTGGTGGGAGGCGCACCATCCCACCTAGGAGCTGGTCCCTTCCCACACTTGGCCCACGCAAGCCTCTGGGGCTGGTGGCCCCTCCCGGTGGACCACCGGAGCCCTTCCGGTGGTCCCGGTACGTTACCCATAACGCCCAGAACACTTCCGGTGACCAAAACGGGACTTCCCATATATAAATCTTTACCTCCGGACCATTCCGGAACTCCTCATGACGTCCGGGATCTCACACGGGACACCGAACAACATTCGGTAACCACGTACTACATTCCCTATAACCCTAGCGTCATCGAACCTTAAGTGTGTAGACCCTACGGGTTCGGGAACCATGCAGACATGACCGAGACATATCTCCGGCCAATAACCAATAGCGGGATCTGGATACCCATGTTGGTTCCCACATGTTCCACGATGATCTCATTGGATGAAGCACGATGTCAAGGATTCAATCAATGACGTATACAATTCCCTTTGTCTAGCGGTATAGTACTTGCCCGAGATTCGATCATCGGTATACCGATACCTTGTTCAATCTCATTATGGCAAGTCTCTTTACTCATTCCGTAACACATCATCCCATGACCAACCCCTTAATCACATTGAGCTCCTTACAATGATGTCTTACCGAGTGGGCCCAGAGATACCTCTCCGTCATACGGAGTGACAAATCCCAGTCTCGATTCATGCCAACCCAACAGACACTTTCGGGGATACCCGTAGTGTACCTTTATAGCCACCCAGTTACATTGTGATGTTTGGCACACCCAAAGTACTCCTACGGAATCCGGGAGTAGCACAATCTCATGGTCCAAGGAAAGGATACCTGACACTGGAAAAGCTTTAGCATACGAACTACACGATCTTGTGCTAGGCTTAGGATTGGGTCTTGTCCATCACATCATTCTCCTAATGATGTGATCCCGTTATCAATGACATCCAATGTCCATGGTCAGGAAACTGTAACCATCTATTGATCAAAGAGCTAGTCAACTAGAGGCTCACTAGGGACATGTTGTGGTCTATGTATTGTGACACCCGAAGACCGACGTCCCAGAAGATTCCAGAAGATTCCAGAAGATTCCAAAAGATTCCAGAAGATTCCAGATGTTCCGGGTTGCCCGTGTGTTTCTTTTGTGCTGTGTTATTTATTTTTTGCATGTCATCATGCCATCATGTCATATTTATCTTGCATCTCAACCTAAATAAATCATGTGGACCTTCGGTCCATTTAAATCGAGGGAAGGTGACTTCTCTTTATAATATATAAAAGCCTCTCAATATTTTAGGGAGCTATATTTAAAATATTCCATTTGCTTCGGAATAACCCAACACACTTGCATTTATTCTCCAGACATCTTTTGATTCAAGTTTCACCGTCAAAACCCTCCAGCAATTTTATTAAATTCCTTACATTTTTGCGAGCCCAGGAATAATTGCCCCTTGTCCAAATTCTTTTTGTAACCTTCCTTATTATTTTTTTCTTTTGGACTCTCTATTTAATTTTTTTCTGCAAAGATCTTAGGAGGAAAGAGAGGCCCAAGCCTCCCTCCAGCCATCTCTCCCTCTAGGCCTCATCCCAGCCGCCCAGTCTCCTGGCCCATCTGGCCCATCAGCCTCCAGCCCGATCCCACTCCTAGCGCCAACCCTAGCCCGCTACAGGCCCCTCGCTTCTTCCTCTCGCTCCTCTCCCTTTCCTCACGAGCCGCCGCCAGAGGCCCGAGCCTCCTCACCCTCGCTTCCCATCGCCTCCGTGCGTCGTCCCTCCTCCTCATAGCGCGTCCCTCAGCCCCTCGAGCGCCCCGTTTTCCACCCCTCTGCCCGATTCCCTCTTCCTGCCTCGCCGTCTCCAGGCCGCGGAGCCCGCGACCGCCCTGCCTCCTGCCTTCGAGCCGTCGTCGCGACCGGCCTCCTCCTCCCGAGCACCCTCCGTCCCCAAGACTCTCCTCCGCCACCGGCCCTCAGGCCTTCTCCTCTGCGCGCGCCATGGGCCACCTCTCCAGCCTCGCCCGCGAGCAGCCAGGAGGGCGCTCCTTCCCGCGCGCCTGAGGCGCTCGCCCCGCGAGCCGGCCCGGACCACACCTGCAGCGCCATGGCCGCGCCAGAGCACTTGTGCGCCCCAGGCCGGCGCTGCCCCTGCCTCCGTCTCCCTCCAGGTCGCCAGCCGCCCTTCCTCCGCGTCGCTCGCCAAGCGCCAAGACCCCAGCGACGTTCTCCGTCCTCCAGCGCCGCTCCATTTTGGTTGGGCAGTTTTGCCTTCTGTCATGTGCCAAGTCCTGTTGCTGCTGTTTTTTTTTTCTTTTCGCTAGTGCCAGGTTGACATGTACGCCTTCGAACCATGAACGAGTACCGCGACATCGACAGTGGACCCGTGTATGACGACTGGAGCATCTACATGACCCGACCAAGTACCCCTACACGTCGATGCGGCAAGTACCTCGACGACATGTACAACTACGACTCGAGACGAGACCGGCAAGACCGAACGGCTACGATGGCGAGTACCTCTCCGATGAACGTGAACAACTACATGGCGATGCGACAAGTACCCCTACGGAACGTGTACCACTACCGTCGCCCCGAAGATGTTCGACGCCGCAAGTACCACGACACGATATCGGAACGACTACTTCCTCTTCGGAAACATGAACCACTACTTCCTCTACGACTCGTGAGAACGACTCCTTCCTCTACGATCTCGAACCGCCCCGAAACGATTGTTCCGAAGGTATAACCCCGAGACGACCCCGTGGATGACCTGTGTGATGCTTGCTTGTGTTGTATGAAATGTTTCCCTTGTGTGCTACGTGCCGTTTCATCTTTTGTCGTGCTCCTCGGTTGCCTCGTCCCAGACTCGTGGGAACCCGGTAACGGGATCACCCCACCTTTCATCTTGTTCCACTCGCTCACGCCATCTTTCTTTTGCTCCGATCACTCACCGAGTTACCGGAACCGAGGTGTTGCGTTGCATCATTTTCGGATCGTTACCGTGGCACTCTTTCCTTTCACCACGGTGACAAATGCTTCATATCATCTTCTTGTTAACCTTTTAATAAAATTGCATAAACTTGATCATGTCATCCGCATCATATTAACAACATTAATATGTGTGAATTGTTGTTGCTTATAAATACTAAACATGCTCATGGGGATTTTCCGGGAATTGTTGTTGTTATTTTCTGGCCTCATTTAAAATGTCTTAATAGTGTAGTTTTTATGTTTCACCTCTTGCCATGTTAACAACATTTAATCTTGTCTTGTAAATAACGAGAGTCAATTAAATAATTAATTGTGGTGTTTCGTCAATATGCAACTCGTTGCATATTGAGCTCCACTTAACTTGTAGTACTTGTTTGTGCTCTTGCCATGCCATGCATATTTAAACCGGACATGCATCATACTTGGATGTGCATCGTATGCCATGTTTATGCTTGCGTGTTTACCGTGTTGTTTCTTTCTTTCCGGTTGCCTCTCTTGTTAGCTTCGGTTTCGTTCCGGAGTTGTGAGGATTCGCTCGACTGTTGCTCCGTCTACTTCATGGATCCATTCTTCTCCCTTGTGGAATCCTAGGCAAGATGATCATACCCTTGGATACCGTTACTACCATTGCCATGCTTAGTTGTCTCGATGCTATCGTTACATGTCGCGCTACCCATCTTTTATGTCAGCCTCTCCTTGTTGCCATGAAACCTCTAACCTTGAAACCTTCCTAGCAAAAGCACTGTTTGGCTATGTTACCCGCTTGCTCAGCCTCGCTTGCTCAGTCCCTCTTATAGCGTTGTTAGTTGCAGGTGAAGATGAAGTTCGTTCCAGGAGGGAACTTGTTGTTGGATATATCACAATATCTATAATTATTATTAACACACCTATATACTGGGCATGGGTGGAAGGCTTGGCCTTTTGCTCGGTGTTTTGTTCCACTCATGCCACCTTAGGCGCCGATAAACCGGCATTATGTTCCTTGATTTTGTGTTCCTTACACGATGGGTGAAATGGGGACCCCTTGACAGTTCGACTTTGAATAAAACTCCTCCAGCAAGGCCCAACATTGGTTTTAATTTGCTCATAATAACAACTTAATTAATTAATTAAATTGCATAGGGAGTTAGCGCTACCCGAGGATTCTTAATTCTACATAGCAGGGGGGCCAGTGCTGATGGTGTTGGTCCCAAACGGGGAGCCTGCGGGGCCGCCTTGGGGAAACCCGAGGTATCTGGTATAACCCGTAGCTTCACCCATCCGGTAGTGTCCTGAGACGAGATACGCGCGGCTACTATCAGGGTGTCGACACACCGGGAGGTCTTGCTGGACTTGTTTTACCATTGTCGAAATGACTTGTGCTATCGGGAAGCCGAGCCTGATCGGATTTTCCCTAAGATAAGGAGTGATGATATTATATTTATCACTTCAGCTAATCGTGAGAGCTTGTGATGGGCTAAGTTGGAACACCCCTGCAGGGTTATGATCTTTCGAAATCAGTGCCCGCGGTTATGTGGCAGATTGGAATTTGTTAATGTCCGGTTGTAGAAAACTTGACAGATGATCCGAAGTAAAACACACAACTGTGTGAGTAACCGTGACTGTCTCTTTTCACTTTGAGAAGAGAACACGGTGGGGTTATGTTTGACTCGTATGTAGTTAGGATCTTTAGCGATCACCTCTTTTGTGACCGTTTGCGTAGATGCTCTTCTTATTCTGGTACTCGTAAGTTAGCCACCATATTATGCTTAGCCGCTGCTGCAACCTCACCACTTTACCTTTTCCTACCCACAAAGCTTTGCTAGTCTTGATACCCATGGTTATGGGATTGCTGAGTCCTCGTGGCTCACAGATACTACAACACCAGATGCAGGTTCAGCCGAGAATGATGCAGAAGCTGGTTCAAGTACTTCACTTGGAGTTCGATGAAGAGAGTGCACGTATGCTTGTGACGTGTTCGACGATCAGTAGTGGTTTCTACTAGGATTCGATCCTGACCTGTGGCTTTATGTTGTTTTGGTATCTTTCTTTTGGATCTTCACCCGTAGTCGGGTTGTGATGTTTTGAATGATGAATTGCTTATGTATTGTATTGTGTGAAGTGGTTCCATCAACAATTCACGGTGGTGTATCTCATCGTCTTCTCAGATCTTGAAGACTCGAAGACGAGTTCCTCTTAAATCCTTATCCGTTCTCTCAAGATTCTTCATGAATTCTTCCCATTGTGATCCTCCGAAGGCCATCATTTCAGAATATTTCTTCGTTCTCGGTTTTCAACTTTGTCCTGCAAAATATTCTTCATTGATGTCTCTTCGTTCGTCTCCTTATTTTTACGGTGGTTCTTTCAAGATTACCCTTCCGTTGTTATCATTTTAATTCACTCGTTCTTTTCATAATCCTACCGGTGCTTTGTTGAAGATTTATCCAAGCTTGTGCTAGATCTCTCTTTAATCCTTTCCAACGAGAATAAGTAGTATGCCAAATCCTTTGGTTGTCATCAATTTAAATTGGTGAAGGATATGCCTAACATAAATCTTATTCTAGTTTCTCCCAAGAGGTTAATACCTTCCTTCGGAGCTTGTTCATCATATCTTATTCTCGCTTCTAAGTTGTTCATCTTGTTTTCCGGAGCTCCAAGTTATTTCAATTATGTCATTTCAAAGCTCCATCTAATTCATCGCAGGCCTTGAATCTTATTATTTTCATCTTTCACTTCTCATGCTTTCATTACCGGAGTTCTTCATGGTGGTTCATCATCATTTAATTCATCCTCGTTGTCTTCATCAAGATTCTTGTTGGAGCTCAAGCATTCTTCATCATGCATTCCAATTGCAATCCGTTCTACCTTATCTTTCAGATGGTGTTATGTCATTCTTGACAATTCCTTCATGTTTTATGATTCACGAGCTGTCAGGAACGAGATAATTAAACCCATCACTTTTTCTTTGTTCAGGAGATGTTTTCAACCCTTCAATTTATTCATTGGAGTTATCTTGGGTTGTATTTCACCTAAAAGCTTTCCCTAAGGATTGCTACTAATTATGGTGCTTATAAATGACCCAAGTTCTTCATTTATCATTCCGGTGAAATAATCTTTTCATCTCCTTGTTGATCTCAATCCATTCAAATGTTTTTGTAAGTGGCTGGTTGTCACCTCATAACTTTGAGATGTTTTCCATAAGCCCACATCAAGCTTATTCCTTTTCGTTGTTGATTTTTTCCAACAACTCTGTTCAACCCATCTTCGTAAGGATGCTCTTTCAAATTCAATTTTGGGAGAAGTTGTCATATTTCTTCTCCATTCATTTCTTTCGTTGATCTATATGCTATTCTTTCATTCCGGAGGCTTTGTGATATTGCTCTATCCAAACCATCATCTCGTTTTATCAAGATCATGTTTTTTCCTTGTTTATCTATTTAACCGGAGCGTTGTATTCTCCATTCTAATTCTCTCATCCTATCAAGTTTTAACTCTCTTTTAACCGGAGTGTTGTCTGAGTCTTTCTTAACTTTGCGCCATTCTTTCAATGTTCCGGAGGCTGTGTGCTATTCATTTCATCAAGTATCTTCTCATCTCTTGGCAAGTTCTTGTTAATTCCTTCCATTTTTCAGACGGAGTGCTGTCCAAATTCTGTCATTCTTATTCCTTGGCTATACCATTGCGGTTTCTTATTCTTTTGGTTCATGAGCTCTTGTTTCATGTCTTTCAACCTACAAGGTTCTCATAATGTTCCTTGTTCCTCTTTTCTAACGGAGTTTTCATATTCGTTCATCTCCGTTGTATTCTTCTTTCATTTTGTTCAACCTCTCAAGGTTTCCTGGTTTCACTCGTGTGTCAAAGAAGCAACTTTGTTTTACCTCTTCTTTTTCGTTTTTACCCGGTGATATCTCTAGGATCTCGGGTCGAGATCCTCTGTTAGTGTGGGAGAGTTGTGACACCCGAAGACCGACGTCCCAGAAGATTCCAGAAGATTCCAGAAGATTCCAGATGTTCCGGGTTGCCCGTGTGTTTCTTTTGTGCTGTGTTATTTATTTTTTGCATTGCATCATGTCATCATGCCATCATGTCATATTTATCTTGCATCTCAACCTAAATAAATCGTGTGGACCTTCGGTCCATTTAAATCGAGGGAAGGTGACTTCTCTTTATAACATATAAAAGCCTCTCAATATTTTAGGGAGCTATATTTAAAATATTCCATTTGCTTCGGAATAACCCAACACACTTGCATTTATTCTCCAGACATCTTTTGATTCAAGTTTCACCGTCAAAACCCTCCAGCAATTTTATTAAATTCCTTACATTTTTGCGAGCCCAGGAATAATTGCCCCTTGTCCAAATTCTTTTTGTAACCTTCCTTCTTATTTTTTCTTTTGGACTCTCTATTTAATTTTTTTCTGCAAAGATCTTAGGAGGAAAGAGAGGCCCAAGCCTCCCTCCAGCCATCTCTCCCTCTAGGCCTCATCCCAGCCGCCCAGTCTCCTGGCCCATCTGGCCCATCAGCCTCCAGCCCAATCCCACTCCTAGCGCCAACCCTAGCCCGCTACAGCCCCCTCGCTTCTTCCTCTCGCTCCTCTCCCTTTCCTCCCGAGCCGCCGCCAGAGGCCCGAGCCTCCTCACCCTCGCTTCCCATCGCCTCCGTGCGTCGTCCCTCCTCCTCATAGCGCGTCCCTCAGCCCCTCGAGCGCCCCGTTTTCCACCCCTCTGCCCGATTCCCTCTTCCTGCCTCGCCGTCTCCAGGCCGCGGAGCCCGCGACCGCCCTGCCTCCTGCCTTCGAGCCGTCGTCGCGACCGGCCTCCTCCTCCCGAGCACCCTCCGTCCCCAAGACTCTCCTCCGCCACCGGCCCTCAGGCCTTCTCCTCTGCGCGCGCCATGGGCCGCCTCTCCAGCCTCGCCCGCGAGCAGCCAGGAGGGCGCTCCTTCCCGCGCGCCTGAGGCGCTCGCCCCGCGAGCCGGCCCGGACCACACCTGCAGCGCCATGGCCGCGCCAGAGCACTTGCGCGCCCCAGGCCGGCGCTGCCCCTGCCTCTGTCTCCCTCCAGGTCGCCAGCCGCCCTTCCTCCGCGTCGCTCGCCAAGCGCCAAGACCCCAGCGACGTTCTCCGTCCTCCAGCGCCGCTCCGTTTTGGTTGGGCAGTTTTGCCTTCTGTCATGTGCCAAGTCCTATTGCTGCTGTTTTTTTTCTTTTCGCTAGTGCCAGGTTGACATGTACGCCTTCGAACCATGAACGAGTACCGCGACATCGACAGTGGACCCGTGTATGACGACTGGAGCATCTACATGACCCGACCAAGTACCCCTACACGTCGATGCAGCAAGTACCTCGACGACATGTACAACTACGACTCGAGACGAGACCGGCAAGACCGAACGGCTACGATGGCGAGTACCTCTCCGATGAACGTGAACAACTACATGGCGATGCGACAAGTACCCCTACGGAACGTGTACCACTACCGTCGCCCCGAAGATGTTCGACGCCGCAAGTACCACGACACGATATCGGAACGACTACTTCCTCTTCGAAAACGTGAACCACTACTTCCTCTATGACTCGTGAGAACGACTCCTTCCTCTACGATCTCGAACCGCCCTGAAACGATTGTTCCGAAGGTATAACCCCGAGACGACCCCGTGGATGACCCGTGTGATGCTTGCTTGTGTTGTATGAAATGTTTCCCTTGTGTGCTCCGTGCCGTTTCATCTTTTGTCGTGCTCCTCGGTTGCCTCGTCACCGACTCGTGGGAACCCGGTAACGGGATCACCCCACCTTTCATCTTGTTCCACTCGCTCACGCCATCTTTCTTTTGCTCCGGTCACTCATCGAGTTACCGGAACCGAGGTGTTGCGTTGCATCATTTTCGGATCGTTGCCGTGGCACTCTTTCCTTTCACCACGGTGACAAATGCTTCATATCATCTTCTTGTTAACCTTTTAATAAAATTGCATAAACTTGATCATGTCATCCGCATCATATTAACAACATTAATATGTGTGAATTGTTGTTGCTTATAAATACTAAACATGCTCATGGGGATTTTCCGGGAATTGTTGTTGTTATTTTCCGGCCTCATTTAAAATGTCTTAATAGTGTAGTTTTTATGTTTCACCTCTTGCCATGTTAACAACATTTAATCTTGTCTTGTAAATAACGAGAGTCAATTAAATAATTAATTGTGGTGTTTCGTCAATATGCAACTCGTTGCATATTGAGCTCCACTTAACTTGTAGTACTTGTTTGTGCACTTGCCATCCCATGCATATTTAAACCGGACATGCATCATACTTGGATGTGCATCGTATGCCATGTTTATGCTTGCGTGTTTACCGTGTTGTTTCTTTCTTTCCGGTTGCTTCTCTTGTTAGCTTCGGTTTCGTTCCGGAGTTGTGAGGATTCGCTCGACTGTTGCTCCGTCTACTTCATGGATCCGTTCTTCTCCCTTGTGGAATCCCATGCAAGATGATCATACCCTTGGATATCGTTACTACCATTGCCATGCTTAGTTGTCTCGATGCTATCGTTACATGTCGCGCTACCCATCTTTTATGTCAGCCTCTCCTTGTTGCCATGAAACCTCTAACCTTGAAACCTTCCTAGCAGAACCACTGTTTGGCTATGTTACCCGCTTGCTCAGCCTCGCTTGCTCAGTCCCTCTTATAGCGTTGTTAGTTGCAGGTGAAGATGAAGTTCGTTCCAGGAGGGAACTTGTTGTTGGATATATCACAATATCTATAATTATTATTAACACACCTATATACTGGGCATGGGTGGAAGGCTTGGCCTTTTGCTCGGTGTTTTGTTCCACTCATGCCACCTTAGGCGCCGATAAACCGGCATTATGTTCCTTGATTTTGCGTTCCTTACACGATGGGTGAAATGGGGACCCCTTGACAGTTCAACTTTGAATAAAACTCCTCCAGCAAGGCCCAACATTGGTTTTAATTTGCTCATAATAACAACTTAATTAATTAATTAAATTTCATAGGGAGTTAGCGCTACCCGAGGATTCTTAATTCTACATAGCAGGGGGGGCCAGTGCTGATGGTGTTGGTCCCAAACGGGGAGCCTGCGGGGCCGCCTTGGGGAAACCCGAGGTATCTGGTATAACCCGTAGCTTCACCCATCCGGTAGTGTCCTGAGACGAGATACGCGCGGCTACTATCAGGGTGTCGACACACCGGGAGGTCTTGCTGGACTTGTTTTACCATTGTCGAAATGACTTGTGCTACCGGGAAGCCGAGCCTGATCGGATTTTCCCTAAGATAAGGAGTGATGATATTATATTTATCACTTCAGCTAATCGTGAGAGCTTGTGATGGGCTAAGTTGGAACACCCCTGCAGGGTTATGATCTTTCGAAAGCTGTGCCCGCGGTTATGTGGCAGATTGGAATTTGTTAATGTTCGGTTGTAGAAAACTTGACAGATGATCCGAAGTAAAACACACAACTGTGTGAGTAACCGTGACTGTCTCTTTTCACTTTGAGAAGAGAACAAGGTGGGGTTATGTTTGACTCGTATGTAGTTAGGATCTTTAGCGATCACCTCTTTTGCGACCGTTTGCGTAGATGCTCTTCTTATTCTGGTACTCGTAAGTTAGCCACCATATTATGCTTAGCCGCTGCTGCAACCTCACCACTTTACCTTTTCCTACCCACAAAGCTTTGCTAGTCTTGATACCCATGGTTATGGGATTGCTGAGTCCTCGTGGCTCACAGATACTACAACACCAGATGCAGGTTCAGCCGAGAATGATGCAAAAGCTGGTTCAAGTACTTCACTTGGAGTTCGATGAAGAGAGTGCCCATATGCTTGTGACGTGTTCGACGATCAGTAGTGGTTTCTACTAGGATTCGATCCTGACCTGTGGCTTTATGTTGTTTTGGTATCTTTCTTTTGGATCTTCACCCGTAGTCGGGTTGTGATGTTTTGAATGATGAATTGCTTATGTATTGTATTGTGTGAAGTGGCGAGTGTAAGCCAACTATCTTCTTTTGCAATTTAATCCCTCTTTTACATGAGTCGTGCAAAGATACCAAACTTGAGATCATTCTAGGATGGGCTTATATCTTTAAGTCGTGCCTCGACACGTAGGAGATATAGTCCCATCCTGGGCATTACATGTATTCACACATGCATTACTATTTCCGGATACTACAATTAAAGCATGAACAATAGACAATTATCATGAACAAGGAAATATAATGATAACCATTTTATTATTGCCTCTAGGGCATATTTCCAACATCTTCATCCTAGTGCAAATCCCACCCCTGTGGCTCCGCTCTCTTACCACTCTCATCGTCGCGCCGCCGGGAGCCAGGCATGACGACGCGTATCGCGCCCGTCGTCGGCGCGAACCTCCTCGAGCAACACTCGGCGGAGCGCAACCAGGACGCCACCACCTACGTCGGCAACCAGCAGATCTCAGGTAGGGGGCCCAAGCTTTGCGTTTAGAGGATAGATGGTAATAGAAGGCTGGGGACACGATGTTTACCCAGGTTCAGGCCCTCTCGATCGAGGTAATACCCTGCTTCCTGCTATATTAGTATGGATGAATATGAATACAAGAGTTGGTCTACCTCGAGATCGTAATGGCTAAATGTGACACCCCGAGACCGGTGCGCCAAGTGTCAGCCAATTATTCGTTGTCAGTGCCATGTCATCTGCTTGCGTGTTGCATCTTGCCATGTCATCGTGTGCATTGCATCATCATGTTTTCAAAACTTGCATCCGCCCGAGTCTCCTCGTCCTTTCTGTTGTCCGTTCTGAGCCCAGACACACTCACACGCGCCTGCGGTGCCTCCGAATATTTATTTTATGAGTGGCCGAAAAACATTCTCGGAATGGGTTGAAACTTGGCGTGTGGTCTTATTATAGTGTAGACAGGCCGCCTACCAAATTTCATCGCATTCGGAGCTCGTTTGATAGCCCAACGGATATATATAGCGGCACTAGTCGCCGTTTATTTCGTTGGACGTTTTCGGTCTCCGAAAACCCCCGCGGGCCTCTATTCCCTTCTCTCTTCTCAGCCCAAGGCCCCTCCACCATAGCCCAATTCCTCCTCTAGGCCCAACCTAAACTCCCCTCGCGATCGGATCCGTCGGATCGCGATCGGAGGGCTCTAAAACCCCTCCAAACCCCCAAACCCTAGTCTTTTCCCTATTTAAACCCCTCCCCTTGTCATTTTGGGCATCCCTAGCCCCCCTAACCCCATCCCTAACCTCCAGCCGCAGCAATCCCACCTCCTCCCTCGAATTCCGTGCACCGCCACCTCACCGCCGCCACTTGGCGCGCTCGGATAGGCCGAGCCGCCTCCCAATCCGCGCTCCACCGCTCCCCCGCCGCCACTTGTAGCCGGCCCAAAGGCCATCCGCCGCCAGCGCCGCCGGTTCCAGCCATTCGTGGGGCGCCACGTCGCCTTCTCCATCGTCCCACCGCACCTGGCCCGCGAGGCCCGGCCGAGGCCCGCCCCGGGCCCGATCCGGGCCGAGCGCCCCGCTCCTCCCGAGCCTCCCGCTCGCCCGAGCCTCTCGCTCCCTTCGGTCCCTCGTCCCCATCGACCGGCGATCGATCCGCCCGAGCGCCGCCGCTCTGGCCTCGCCGAAGCAAGCTCACCTGCCGCCCATCGGGATTGCGCCGCCGGCCCTGTTTTCTCTTGCCACCGCCAGATCCGGCGACGCCGGCCCAGATCCGCGCGCCCCCGACCTTCCTCCGTCCTCCGGCGCCCATTCCCGGCCGGATCCCCGCCGACAGGAACCATCCCCGCCGCCGGTACCCTCGGCCCCGTCGCGCCGCCGCACTGCCTCCCTCGATCCAGCGGGATCGGGGAGGACGACGGCCTCGCTCGCCACCGGTCGCGTGGGCCGCATCCCCGCCGGCCCATCTTCCTCGCCCGCGTGGCCCATCGAGTGGGCCAGGCCCGTCTCCAGCGGCCTGCCTCAGCCTCCCCTCCGTCCGTGGCCCGTTTGGCCCAATCTGGTGAGCCCACCTAATCTCCCGCCCGTGCGTCACTTAGCTATATTGCGCCCTGTTGTTTTTTCCAGTCTAGTAAAAATCTGCTAAGTCCCTGTTAACTGTTATAATGTTGCATCTTTGTCTGGTGATAACTTTGTGTGTACTTGTCCAAATTGAGTGTATGATATGTCAAAATGATCGTGGTGATGTTCTCTACACTTTGTTCCATTGTGCCATGCATATTTGAGTTCATCTAGATGCTTAAATATCTGTTGCAAGAGTGCTACTTGTTATAAACTGCTGCTACTTGTTATTTTGTTGCCATGTTAGAGATGTGATAACTTGGTGCATGTTTATCCAAATGATGTAAATGATATGTCAAAATGTTCATCATGAGATGCTCTACATGTTGGTTGCTATAATATGCTTGTTTGAGTTCATATTGCCATGTTAATCTCTATTGCAAAAGTGCAATTGGATGTTATGTTCTGAAACTTGTTACGAGATGCCTAGTTGAGGAGCTCGATGCTATTGATGTGTTTGTTCCCTTGTCACATGCCTAGATGTTTTAGAATCTCCATGATGTGTTCTTTGATGTGGTGCTTCTAACTTTCCATGATATGCCTTGTGTTGACTTAAACATGCTTGCAAACATGTCATGTTGTTATTGTTGTTTTAACACTTAGTGAAATTTCACTAAGTCTGGAATCTGTAATATCGTGATGCTATGTTTGCTTGATGCCCTAGGTAAATCCATGTTAGTTTTGGGGTGGCCATTGATCATTCCTTGTTGTATATGTTGTTGTCTATCCATTCATGCCTTCACTTGCTCTTTTGACTTGCTTTACCTTACTTATTTCTTGCTCCCAAGTTGCTATAAAATATTGCTGTCAGGTTTTTAGTGTCATGATCAAAATGTTGTAGCTTGTTGCTATTGATCCATGCCTCCTATGGAGATGCTCCAATGGAGTTGTTTGCTGTAGGATATGTCTACTTCATGTTCATGCTTCTTATCACCATGTTTGAGTGCTATAGCTTATATTTACCTTGCTCCAAAGTTGCTATGTGGCTGTTAATTTCAGCTTGTTGCTATATCTTGTTTCATGTGTATCTTTTAGCCCGTTGCTCCGTTTGGAGTGTTCCTTATATGAAACTTGTGTGATTTTGCATGTAGAATCATAATATCATTTGTTTTCATGTTTGGAGTGAGTTTGGTTGATGTTTGGGTGCATCTTGCGCCGTTGCCATGTTGTGCTTCCTACCTTGTCATGTTGTGCTTCCTACCTTGCCATGTTGTGCTTCCTGTATAGATTTTTCATGCATCATACCTTGCCATGTATTGCATCATATAAACTTGTGTTGTTTTCTGTGCTTCCTACCTTGCCATGTATTGCTTCCTGTGTAGACTTGTCATGCATCATACCTTGCCATGTATTGCATCATATAAATTCTGTGCTTCCTACCTTGCCATGTATTGCTTCTTGTGTAGACTTGTCATG
>LR738709.1:302963920-302978531 GCA_902687465.1 Secale cereale
GCCCCCCCCCCCCCCCCTCTGGTCCGAATTGGACAAGGGGTGCAGCCCCCTTTTCCTTCTCCCTCTCCACCTCTTTCCTTCTCTCCTACTCCGGAAAGGAAAGGGGAATCCTACTAGGACTTGGGAGTCCTAGTAGGACTCCCCACACTTGGTGCGCCCCCTCTAGGGCCGGCCTCTACCTTGCTCCTTTATATACGGGGGCAGGGGGCACCCTAGGACACACAAGTTGAATTGTTCCAGCCGTGTGCGGTGCCCCCCTTCACAGAAACACACCTCGGTTATATCATCGCAGTACTTAGGAGAAGCCCAGCGCCGGTAGATACATCATATCCGTCACGACGCCATCGTGCTGACGAAACTCTCCCGTGAAGCTCAACTGGATCAAGAGCTCGTGGGACGTCATCAAGCTGAACGTGTGCTGAACACGGAGGTGCCGTATGTTCGGTACTTGATCGGTTGAATCGCGAAGAAGTTCGACTACATCAACCGCGTCACTTGACGCTTCCGCTTCCGGTCTACGAGGGTACGTAGACACACTCTTCCCTCTCGTTGCTATGCATCTGGTAGATAGATCTTGCGTGATCGTAGGAAAATTTTAAAATACTACGATCCCCAATAGTGGCATCATGAGCCAGGTCTATGCGTAGATGATATGCACGAGTAGAACACAATGAGTTGTGGGCGATACTAGTCATACTGCTTACCAGCATGTCATACTTTGCTTCGGCGGTATTGTGAGATGAAGCGGCCCGGACCGACATTACGCGTACGCTTACGCGAGACTGGTTTCGCCGTTACGAGCACTCGTTGCTTAAAGGTGACTGGCGGGTGTCTGTCTCTCTCACTTTAGCTGAATCAAGTGTGGCTACGCCCGGTCCTTGTGAAGGTTAAAACAGCACATACTTGACGAAACATCGTTCTGGTTTTGTATGCGTAGGTAAGAACGGTTCTTGCTAAGCCCGTAGCAGCCACGTAAAACTTGCAACAACAAAGTAGAGGACGTCTAACTTGTTTTTGCAGGGCATGTTGTGATGTGATATGGTCAAGACATGATGAGTTATACGGTGTTGTATGAGATGATCATGTTTTGTAATGTTATCGGCAACTGGCAAGAGCCATATGGTTATCGCTTTATTGTATGAAATGCAATCACCATGTAATTGCTTTACTTTATCACTAAGTGGTAGCGATAGTCGTAGAAGCAATAGTTGGCGAGACGACAACGATGCTACGATGGAGATCAAGGTGTCGCGCCGGTGACGAAGGTGATCATGACGGTGCTTTGGAGATGGAGATCAAAAGCACAAGATGATGATGGCCATATCATGGCACATATTTTGATTGCATGTGATGTTTATCTTATTATGCTTCTTATTTTGCTTCGAACGACGGTAGCATTATAAGATGATCCCTTACTAACTTTAAAGGTATAAGTGTTCTCCCTGAGTATGCACCGTTGCGAAAGTTCGTCGTGCCGAGACACCACGTGATGATCGGGTGTGATAAGCTCTACGTTCAAATACAACGGGTGTAAGCCAGTTTTGCACACGCGGAATACTCGGGATAAACTTGACGAGCCTAGCATATGCAGATATGGCCTCGGAACACTGGAGACTGAAAGGTCGAGCGTGAATCATATAGTAGATATGATCAACATAAGATGTTCACCATTGAAACTACTCCATCTCACGTGATGATCGGACATGGTTTAGTTGATTTGGATCACGTGATCATTTAGATGACTAGAGGGATGTCTATCTAAGTGGGAGTTCTTAAGTAATATGATTAAATTGAACTTTAATTTATCATGAACTTAGTCTTGGTAGTATTAGCATATCTATGTTGTAGATCAATAGCTCGCGATGTTGCTCCCCGTTTATTTTTTATATGTTCCTAGAGAAAAACTAAGTTGAAAGATGTTAGTAGCAATGATGCGGAATTGTTTCGTGATCTGAGGATTATCCTCATTGCTGCACAGAGAATTATGTCCTTGATTCACCGCTAGGTGACAGACCTATTGCAGGAGCAGATGTAGACGTTATGAACATTTTGACAAAAGCTCGGTATGATGACTACTTGATAGTTTAAGTGCACCATGCTTTACGGCTTAGAACCGGGACTTCAAAAATGTTTTGAACGCCACAGAGCATATAAGATGTTCCAAGAGTTGAAATTAGTATTTCATACTCATGCCCGTGTCGAGAGGTATAAGACTTCTGACAGTACTTTGCCTACAAGATGGAGGAGAATAGCTCAACCAGTGAGCATGTGCTCAGATTGTTTGGGTACTACAATTACTTGAATCAAGTGGGAGTTAATCTTCCAGATAAGATAGTAATTGACAAAGTTCTCTAGTCACTATCACCAAGTTAGTAGAACTTCGTGATGAACTATAATATGCAAGGGATGACGAAAGGAATTCCCGAGCTCTTCGCGATGCTGAAGTCGGCGAAGGTAGAAATCATGAAAAAGCATCAAGTGTTGATGGTTAACAAGACCACTTGTTTCAAGTAAAGGGCGAAGGGATAGAAGGGGAACTTCAAGAAGAATGACAAGCAAGTTGTCACTCCCGTTAAGAAACCCAAAGCTAAAACTCAAGCCTGAAACTAAGTGCTTCTACTGCAAAGGAAATGGTCACTGGAAGTGGAACTGCCCTAGATACTTGGCGGATAAGAAGGATGGCAAAGTGAACAAAGGTATATTTTGATATACAGATTATTGATGTGTACTTTACTAGTGTTCATAGCAACCCCTGGGTATTTGATACCGGTTCAGTTGCTAAAATTAGTAACTCGAAACGAGAATTGCAGAATGAATAGAGACTAGTTAAAGGTGAAGTGACGATGTGTGTTGGAAGTGGTTCCAAGATTGATATGATCATCATCGCACACTCCCTATACTTTCGGGATTAGTGTAAAACCTAAATAAATGTTATTTGGCATTTGCGTTGAGCATGAATATGATTTGATCATATTTGTTGCAATACGGTTATTCATTTAAAGTCATAGAATAATTGTTATTCTGTTTACATGAATAAAACCTTCGATGGTCATACACCCAATAAAAATAGTTTGTTGGATCTCGATCGTGCTGATACACATATTCATAATATTGAAGCCAAAAGATGCAAGGTTAATAATGATAGTGCAACTTATTTGTGGCACTGCCGTTTAGGTCATAATGGTGTAAAGCGCATGAAGAAACTCCATAGTGATGGATTTTTGGAATCACTTGATTATGAATCACTTGGTGCTTGCGAACCATGCCTCATGGGCAAGATGACTAAAACTCCGTTCTCCGGAACAATGGAGCGAGCAATAGATTTGTTGGAGATCATACATACAGATGTATGTGGACCAATGAGTGTTGAAGCTTGCGGCGAGTATCGTTATTTTCTGACCTTCACTGATGATTTGAGCAGATATGGGTATATCTACTTAATGAAGCACAAGTCTGAAACATTTGAAAAATTCAAAGAATTTCAGAGTGAAGTGGAGAATCATCGTAACAAGAAAATAAGAGTTTCTACGATATGATCGTAGAGGTAAAATATTTGAGTTAGCGAGTTTGGCCTTCAGTAAAAACAATGTGAAATAGTTTCACTACTCACGCCACCTGGAACACCACAGTGTAATGGTGTGTCCGAACGTCATAACCGTACTTTATTAGATATGGTGCGATCGATGATGTCTCTTACCGATCTACCACTATCGCTTTTGGGGTTATGCATTAGAGACAGCTACATTCACGTTAAATAGGGCACCATCAAAATCCGTGGAGATGACACCGTATGAACTGTGGTTTGATGAGAAACCTAAGCTGTCATTTCTTTAAGTTTGGGACTGCAATGCTTATGTGAAAAAGTTTCAACATGATAAGCTTGAACCCAAATCGGAGAAGTAAATCTTCATAGGATACCCAAAAGAAACTATTGGGTACACCTTCTATCACAGATCTGAAGGCAAGGTCTTTGTTGCTAAGAGTGGATCCTCGAAAGAAGTGAGTGGGAGGAAAGTAGAACTTGATGAGGTAATTGTACCTTCTCCCGAATTGGAAAGTGGAACATCACAGAAACTAGTTCCAGTGATTCCTACACCAATTAGTGAGGAAGCTAATGATGATGATCATGAAACTTCAGATCAAGTTTCTGCTGAACGTCGTAGATCAACCAGAGTACGTTCCGCATCAGAGTGGTACGGCAACCCAGTTCTGGAAGTCATGTTACTGGACCATGATGAACCTACGAACTATGAGGAAGCGATGATGAGCCCAGATTCCGCAAAATGGCTTGAGGCCATGAAATCTGAGATGGGATCCATGTATGAGAACAAAGTGTGGACTTTGGTTGACTTGCCCGATGATCGTCAAGCCATCGAAAATAAATGGATCTTCAAGAGGAAGACTGATGCTGACGGTAATGTTACTGTTTACAAAGCTCGACTTGTTGCGGAAGTTTTTCAACAAGTTCAAGGAGTTGACTACGATGAGACTTTCTCACCCGTAGCGATGCTTAAGTCTGTCCGAATCATATTAGCAATTGCCGCATTTTATGAAATCTGGCAAATGGATAACAAAACTGCATTCTTTAATGGATTTATTAAAGAAGACTTGTATATGATGCAACCAGAAGGTTTTGTCAATCCTAAAGGTGCTAACAAAACGTGCAAGCTCCAGCGATCCATCTATGGACTGGTGCAAGCATCTCGGAGTTGGAATATACGCTTTGATAAGTTGATCAAAGCATATAGATTTATACAGACTTACGGTGAAGCTTGTATTTACAAGAAGTGAGTGGGAGCACTACAACCTTTCTGATAAGTATATGTGAATGACATATTGTCGATCGGAAATGATGTAGAATTTTCTGGAAAGCATAAAGGAGTGTTTGAAAGGAGTTTTTCAAAGAAAGACCTTGGTGAAGCTGCTTACATATTGGGCATCAAGATCTATAGAGATAGATCAAGACGCTTGATAAGACTTTCGATAAGTACATACCTTGATAAGATTTTGGAGTAGTTCAAAATGGATCAGTCAAAGAAGGAGTTCTTGCCTGACTTGTAAGGTGTGAAGTTGAGTAAGACTCAAAGTCAGACCACGACAGAAAAATATAGAGAGAATGAAAGTCATTCCCTATGCCTCAGCCATAGGTTCTATAAAGTATGCCATGCTGTGTACCAAACATGTTGTGTACCTTGCCATGAGTTTGTCAAGGGGGTACAATAGTGATCCAGGAGTATATCACCGTACAGCGGTCAAAATTATCCTTAGTAACTGGATGACTAAGGAAATGTTTCTCGATTATGGAGGTGATAAAGAGTTCGTCGTAAAGGGTTACGTCGATGCAAGCTTTGACACTAAATCCAGATGACTCTAAGTATCAATCTGGATGCGTATTGAAAGTGGGAGCAATTAGCTAGAGTAGCTCTATGCAGAGCATTGTAGACATAGAAATTTGCGAAATACATACGGATCTGAATGTGACAGACCCGTTGACTAAACTTCTCTCACAAGCAAAACATGATCACACCTTATTACTCTTGGGTATTAATCACATAGCGATGTGAACTAGATTATTGACTCTAGTAAACCCTTTGGGTGTTGGTCACATGGCGATGTGAACTATGGGTGTTATTCACATAACGATGTGAACTATCGGTATTAAATCACATGGCGATGTGAGCTAGATTATTGACTCTAGTGCAAGTGGGAGACTGAAGGAAATATGCCCTAGAGGCAATAATAAAGTTGTTATTTATATTTCCTTATATCATGATAAATGTTTATTATTCATGCTAGAATTGTATTAACCGGAAACTTAGTACATGTGTGAATACATAGACAAAACAGAGTGTCCCTAGTATGCCTCTACTAGACTAGCTCATTGATCAAAGATGGTTATGTTTCCTAACCATAGACATGAGTTGTCATTTGATCAACGGGATCACATCATTAGGAGAATGATGTGATGGACAAGACCCATCCGTTAGCTTAGCACTATGATCGTTTAGTTTTACTACTATTGCTTTCTTCATGACTTATACATGTTCCTATGACTATGAGATTATGCAACTCCCGGATACCGTAGGAACACCTTGTGTGCTATCAAACATCACAACGTAACTGGGTGATCATAAAGATGCTCTACAGGTGTCTCCGAAAGTGTTCGTGGTGTTGGCATAGATCAAGACTAGGATTTGTCACTCCGAGTGTCGGAGAGGTATCTCTGGGCCCTCTCGGTAATGCACATCATAATAAGCCTTGCAAGCAAAAGACTAATGAGTTAGTCACGAGATGATGTATTACAGAACGAGTAAAGAGACTTGCCGGTAACGAGATTGAACTAGGTATAGAGATACCGGCGATTGAATCTCGGGCAAGTAACATACCAATGACAAAAGGAACAACGTATGTTGTTATGCGGTTTGACCGATAAAGATCTTCATAGAATATGTAGGAGCCAATATGAGCATCTAGGTTCCGCTATTGGTTATTGACCGGAGATGAATCTCGGTCATGTCTACATAGTTCTCGAACCCGTAGGGTCCGCACGCTTAACATTTGATGACGATCGGTATTATGAGTTTATGAGTTTTGATGTACCGAAGGAGTTCAGAGTCCCGGATGAGACCGGAGACATGACGAGGAGTCTCGAAATGGTCGAGACGTAAAGATCGATATATTGGACGACTATATTCGGACATCGGAAAGGTTCCGAGAGATTCGGGTATTTTTGGGAGTATATGGGCCTTACTGGGCCATACGGGAATAGAGGAGAAAGGCCAAAAGGAAGGAGGCGCGCGCCCCCCCTCTGGTCCGAATTGGACAAGGGGTGCAGCCCCCTTTTCCTTCTCCCTCTCCACATCTTTCCTTCTCTCCTACTCCGAAAAGGAAAGGGGAATCCTACTAGGACTTGGGAGTCCTAGTAGGACTCCCCACACTTGGCGCGCCCCCTCTAGGGCCGGCCTCTCCCTTGCTCCTTTATATACGGGGGCAGGGGGCACCCTAGGACATACAAGTTGAATTGTTCCAGCCGTGTGCGGCGCCCCCCTCCACAGAAACACACCTCGGTCATATCATCGCAGTACTTAGGAGAAGCCCTGCGCCGGTAGATACATCATATCCGTCACCACGCCGTCGTGCTGACGAAACTCTCCCGTGAAGCTCAACTGGATCAAGAGCTCGTGGGACGTCATCAAGCTGAACGTGTGCTGAACACGGAGGTGTCGTACGTTCGGTACTTGATCGGTTGAATCGCGAAGAAGTTCGACTACATCAACCGCGTCACTTGACGCTTCCGTTTCCGGTCTACGAGGGTACGTAGACACACTCTTCCCTCTCGTTGCTATGCATCTGGTAGATAGATCTTGCGTGATCGTAGGAAAATCTTAAAATACTACGTTCCCCAATACTTGAGTGGTTTGTTTGCCGTATTGCTTGCTTCTTCTCGTTAGTGCTTGTTCCGTTGCGTTCGTGTGGATTCGTTCGTCTACCCGTGGTTCTTCTTCAAGGCTTCTTCTCCGTCTTCTTCATGGATCCGTTCTTCTTCCTTGCGGGATCTCAGGCAAGATGACCATACCCTTGGATACCTTTACTATCATTGCCTTTGCTTAGTTGTCTCGATGCTATCGTTATATGTCGCGCTACCCATCTTATTGTCAGCCCCTCTCCTTGTTGCCATGAAACCTCTAACCTTTGAAACCTTCCTAGCAAAACCATTGTTTGGCTATGTTACCCGCTTGCTCAGCCCCTCTTATAGCGTTGTTAGTTGAAGATGAAGATGAAGATCGTTCCAGGAGGGAACTTGTTGTTGGAATATCACAATATCTATAATTATTACTAACACACCTATATACTGGGCATGGGTGGAAGGCTTGGCCTTTTGCTCGGTGTTTTGTTCCACTCATGCCACCTTAGCCGCCGATAAACCGGCATTATGTTCCTTGATTTTGCGTTCCTTACACGATGGGTATATGGGGACCCCTTGACAGTTCGTCTTTGAATAAAACTCCTCCAGCAAGGCCCAACATTGGTTTTAATTTGCTCATAATAACAACTTAATTAATTAATTAAATTGCATAGGGAGTTAGCGCTACCCGAGGATTCTTTCTACATAGCAGGGGGGCCAGTGCTGATGGTGTTGGTCCCAAACGGGGAGACTGCGGGGCCACCACGGGGAAACTCGAGGTTTGGTTTTACCTGTAGGATCACCTATCCGGTTGTGGCCTGAGATGAGATACGCGCGGCTACTATCAGGGTGTCGGCATGCCGGGAGGTCTTGCTGGACTTGTTTTACCATTGTCGAAATGTCTTGTGCACCGGGATGCCGAGCCTGATCGGATTTCCCCAAGATAAGGTGTGATGATATTATATTTATCACTTCAGCTAATCGTGAGAGCTTGTGATGGGCTAAGTTGGGACACCCCTGCAGGGTTATGATCTTTCGAAAGTTGTGCCCGCGGTTATGTGGCAGATTGGAATTTGTTAATGTCCGGTTGTAGAAAACTTGACAGAGGATCCGAAGTAAAACACACAACTGTGTGAGTAACCGTGACTGTCTCTTTTCACTTTGAGAAGAGAACACGGTGGGGTTATGTTTGACTCGTATGTAGTTCAGGATCTTTAGCGATCACTACTAGTTGCGACCGTTTGCGTAGATGCTCAACTTATTCTTGTACTCGTAAGTTAGCCACCATATATATTGCTTAGCCGCTGCTGCAACCTCACCACTTTACCTCTTCCTACCCATTAATCTTTGATAGTCTTGTTACCCATGGTTATGGGATTGCTGAGTCCTCGTGGCTCACAGATACTACAACAACAGTTGCAGGTGCAGGTTTCCGATGTCTTGACGTGAGAGCGTTGTTCTTTTGTTGGAGTTCTTCTTCTTCAGTCTTGGGTTAGTTTCCGGGTCGGCAGCCTGGGATAGCAGATGGATGTCTTTGTGCTTTTCGTGTTTGTATCCGTAGTCGGATACCTTGTATTGATGTTGTTGCATTCATGTGACTTGTATGTATTCTTGTATCCCCCATGTATGTATGTAATGGTACGATGTAATGATATCCATCCTGCTAAGCGCTCGAAATGCGGTTGTGCCCCAATCACGTAAGTGTCACGTGATCGGGATGGAATCGCATCTTGGGCTTGACAAGTTGGTATCAGAGCCTCGACCGACCATAGGATCCCCCTTGATTGATCGTAGTTTGGCCGTTGTTGAGTCTAGCAGAAAACTTTTTCAGAGTCTAGTTATATCGGAGAGTAGGAATTCTTTTTACTCCCCTGTCCCTTCGTCGCTCTGGTGAGGAATCTTGACGTAGGTGTTTTGAATTACTCCTCTTCCCCTTCAAATTTTTTTAGGATCTCGCGTGGTTAGTATCCGTTCGTTGCGTCGTTAGTTCTTTCATCTGGTGCATCTCTCGTCAAGTGGATTCAACCCTCTTCTTCTTTGCAAGTTCAAACCTCAGTTCCTTTTAACCGACGGCGTTATCCCCGTCCGTTGTGTTCTTTCTTTCCCACCCGCCCACCTTTTTTTCTTCTCGGAGCCGGAGTCCTTAATCGAGTATCCATCCTACTCGTGTGAATCCTTTGCATTCTTTCCTCAGTTATTTTTTTCAACCGGTGAATTCTCGTCTAGCTCGTCGTCATTCTTGTCTTTTCTTCTCCGGTGAATTCTCCTCTCGATTTGATATTCTTCACCTCTCCTTCTTTTCCGGTGGACTCAATTCTAAAATCTCGGTGTTGTTCTTATTCTTTCATCGACTCAAGTGTTTTCCTTTTGTTCGTTCATCTCTCGCCATTTTATTATTCCGGAGTTCCGAAGACATCTCAGGAGATTCGTTCGTGTTGCCTTCAATTAATTCGAGGTTGTCACCTCCTTTGAGTCTTTTAATCGTTCCGGTGCATTATCTCCTTTTCAATCCTTTCAACGGAGTTTTCTCTTCGGTGGGGTCATAACCCACAGGTCTTTTTCCCAGAATCTTACCTGACTCTTTTATTTCCCGGATTGTTCCAAAATTCTTTTCAAGTGTGACGTAAGTATGAATTTCATTAGTCATGTGCCTTCTCCAAGATCGCTTTCAATTCGTTCATGTTCGTTCAACCTTTACTCATTTCATTCGTCCGGAGTATTTCATCAATTACTTTCTTTGTGTTCCTCCGAAGGCCATCATTTCAGAAGATTTCTCCGTTCTCAGTTTTCAACTTCGCCCTCCAAATATTCTTCATTGATGCCTCTTCGTTCGTCTATCATTCTCCGGTGCTTCATTCAAGTATTCTTTAATCAGTTCGCGATCTCTTTGTTCTCATCATTCAATTTTCCCCAAGTGCTTTATTCTTTCCGGCGATTCATCGTATTCACTCGATGCATTTTTCTTACGGTGGCTTGTCCTCTTGCAGCGTTCAATTTCATTCCTTACGGTGGTCATTCTCGTTCTTCACTCAATTGTAATTCTTCTCGATGGTTGTTCTCTTTCATCATTTAATTTTAATTCTTCCCGGTGGTTCGTTCCTTTTTTTCACTTGGCTTCAATTCTTACGGTGGTTCGCTCAACAATTCTTTCCGGTGCTGTCATATCAATTCATTCGTTCATTCCCATCTTACCGGTGTTTCATGAAGATTGTCGCAAGTTCGCGATATATCCCTTTTTATTCAATTTCAACGTGAATAAGTAGTATGCTAGTCCATTGCTTCTCATCAATTTAATTGGTGGAGGATAAGCATGACATAATTCTTATTCTTTTCATCGAGTTGTCTGATCCCTTTCTTTGCAGTTTATTCTTGATGGATAAATTCTAGTTCCAAGTCCTTTCATCTTTTTTACCCGGAGTTCAAGTTGTCTCGGCCATCTCGCCGGAACCCCGAATAATCATCGCAAGGCTTTAATCTTATTCTTTTCGTCCGCCATTTCTATATTCGTCATCCTTTCGTTACCGGAGTTCTTCGTGGAGGTTCATCGCAATTCAATTCATTCTTCAAATATTCAACCAATTCTTCCGGAGCAGCTCAAGTATTATTCTTTTGTGTCCCGAGATGCAAATAATTCTCCGTATCCATTTCAGTGGAGTTTTGCATTTCTTCCTTCATCTCAGCTATTCAATCTTTTGGTTGCGGCATAATTCACCTCAAGTTTTGAGATGATTTCAATAAGTCCACAACAAGCTTATTCTTTTGTTGTTGATTTTTCTCAGCAACTCCGTTCAAGTTTTTCTCTTCAAGATGCTCTTTCAAATTCATTCGTGCTCGAAGTCGTCATCTTCTTCTCCATTCTTTTATTCCATCATTTCAATTGTTCTGGAGGCATTTTCTTGTTCATCTCGTCATGTTTTCATTTCATCTCCTCAAGTTCTTGTTCCATTCCATTCATGTTCAATCGGTGTGCTATTTCTTTCAGTTTCAGCCGGAGTGCTGCCCGGATTCCTTCGTGGAGATTCCTTTCTCTATCTCTTTTAACCGGAGTGGTTTCGAATCATTCTTATTCCGTCAACTCTTGCTTCATGCCTTTCAACCTCCTTGATTCTCGTCATATTCTTTGTTCCTCTTGTTTAACGAAGTCTTTGCAACTTCGTTCATCTCCGTCGTATCCTTCTTTTGAGTTATTCATCCTCTTAGGGTTCTTTCTTTCACTCTTTTGTCCTCGAAGAACTTTGTTCTTCCTTTTTCTCTCCCGTCTCGTTCCTAAGATCTCGGGACGAGATCTCTTGTTAGTAGGGGAGTGTTGTGACACCCCGAGACCGGTGCGCCAGGTGTCAGCCACTTATTCGTTGTCAGTGCCATGTCATTTGCTTGCGTGTTGCATCTTGCCATGTCATCGTGTGCATTGCATCATCATGTTTTCAAAACTTGCATCCGCCCGAGTCTCCTCGTCCTTTCCATTGTCCGTTCTGAGCCCAAACACACTAACACGCGCCCGCGGTGCCTCCGAATATTTATTTTATGAGTGGCCGAAAAACATTCTCGGAATGGGTTGAAACTTGGCGTCTGGTCTTATTATAGTGTAGACAGGCCGCCTGCCAAATTTCATCGCATTCGGAGCTCGTTTGATAGCCCAACGGATATATATAGCGGCACTAGTCGCCGGTTATTTCGTTCGACGTTTTCGGTCTCCGAAAACCCCCGCGGGCCTCTATTCCCTTCTCTCTTCTCAGCCCAAGGCCCCTCCACCACAGCCCAATTCCTCCTCTAGTCCCAACCTAAAATCCCCTCACGATCGGATCCGTCGGATCGCGATCGGAGGGCTCTAAAACCCCTCCAAACCCCCAAACCCTAGTCTTTTCCCTATTTAAACCCCTCCCCTTGTCATTTTGGGCATCCCTACCCCCCTAACCCCATCCCTAACCTCCAGCCGCAGCAATCCCACCTCCTCCCTCGAATTTCGTGCACCGTCACCTCACCACCGCCACTTGGCGCGCTCGAATAGGCCGAGCCGCCTCCCAATCCGCGCTCCACCGCTCCCCCGCCGCCACTTGTCGCCGGCCCAAAGGCCATCCGCCGCCAGCGCCGCCGGTTCCAGCCATTCGTGGAGCGCCACGTCGCCTTCTCAATCGTCCCACCGCACCTGGCCCGCGAGGCCCGGTAGAGGCCCGCCCTGGGCCCGATCCGGGCCGAGCGCCCCGCTCCTCCCGAGCCTCCCGCTCGCCCGAGCCTCTCGCTCCCTTCGGTCCCTCGTCCCCATCAACCGGCGGTCGATCCGCCCGAGCGCCGCCGCTCTTGCCTCGCTGGAGCAAGCTCCCCTGCTGCCCATCGGGATTGCGCCGCCGGCCCCGTTTTCTCTTGCCACCGCCAGATCCGGCGACGCCGGCCCAGATTCGCGCGCCCCCGACCTTCCTCCGTTCTCCGACGCCCATTCCTGGCCGGATCCCCGCCGACAGGAACCATCCCCGCCGCCGGTACCCTCGGCCCCGTCGCGCCGCCGCACTACCTCCCTCGATCCAGCGGGATCTGGGAGGACGACGGCCTCGCTCGCCACCAGTCGCGTGGGTCGCATCCCCGCCGGCCCATCTTCCTCGCCTGCGTGGCCCATCGAGTGGGCCGGGCCCGTCTCCAACGGCCTGCCTCAGCCTCCCCTCCGTCCGTGGCCCGTTTGGCCCAATTTGGTGAGCCCACCTAATCTCCCGCCCGTGCCTCACTTAGCTATATTGCGCCCTGTTGTTTTTTCCAGTCTAGTAAAAATCTGCTAAGTCCCTGTTAACTATTATAATGTTGCATCTTTGTCTGGTGATAACTTTGTGTGTACTTGTCCAAATTGAGTGTATGATATGTCAAAATGATCGTGGTGATGTTCTCTACACTTTGTTCCATTGTGCCATGCATGTTTGAGTTCATCTAAATTGCTTAAATATTTGTTGCAAGAGTGCTACTTGTTATAAACTGCTGCTACTTGTTATTTTGTTGCCATGTTAGAGATGTGATAACTTGGTGCATGTTTATCCAAATGATGCAAATGATATATCAAAATGTTCATCATGAGATGCTCTACATGTTGGTTGCTATAGCATGCTTGTTTGAGTTCATATTGCCATGTTAATATCTGTTGCAAAAGTGCAATTGGATGTTATGTTCTGAAACTTGTTACGAGATGCCTAGTTGAGGAGCTCGATGCTATTGATGTGTTTGTTCCCTTGTCACATGCCTAGATGTTTTAGAATCTCCATGATGTGTTCTTTGATGTGGTGCTTCTAACTTTCCATGATATGCCTTGTGTTGACTTAAACATGCTTGCAAACATGTCATGTTGTTATTGTTGTTTTAACACTTAGTAAAATTTCACTAAGTCTGGAATCTGTAATATCCTGATGCTATGTTTTTCTTGATGCCCTAGGTAAATCCATGTTAGTTTTGGGGTGGCCATTGATCATTCCTTGTTGTATATGTTGTTGTCTATCCATTCATGCCTTCACTTGCTCTTTTGACTTGCTTTTGCTTACTTATTTCTTGCTCCCAAGTTGCTATAAAATATTGTTGTCAGGTTTTTAGTGTCATGATCAAAATGGTGTAGCTTGTTGCTATTGATCCATGCCTCCTATGGAGATTCTCCAATGGAGTTGTTTGCTGTAGGATATGTCTACTTCATGTTCATGCTTCTTATCACCATGTTTGAGTGTTGTAGCTTATATTTACCTTGCTCCAAAATTGCTATGTGGCTGTTAATTTTAGCTTGTTGCTATATCTTGTTTCATGTGTATCTTTTAGCCCGTTGCTCCGTTTGGAGTGTTCCTTATATGAAACTTGTGTGATTTTGCATGTAGAATCATAATATCATCTTGTTTTCATGTTTGGAGTGAGTTTGGTTGATGTTTGGGTGCATCTTGCACCGTTGCCATGTTGTGCTTCCTACCTTGTCATGTTGTGCTTCCTACCTTGCCATGTTGTGCTTCCTGTATAGATTTGTCATGCATCATACCTTGCCATGTATTGCATCATCTAAACTTGTGTTGTTTTCTGTGCTTCCTACCTTGCCATGTATTGCTTCTTGTGTAGACTTGTCATGCATCATACCTTGCCATGTAATGCATCATATAAACGTGTGTTGTTTTCTGTGCTTCCTACCTTGCCATGTATTGCTTCCTGTGTAGACTTGTCATGCATCATACCTTGCCATGTATTGCATCATATAAA
>LR738709.1:302983686-303021414 GCA_902687465.1 Secale cereale
CCCGAGATTCGATCGTCGGTATCTCTATACCTAGTTCAATCTCGTTACCGGCAAGTCTCTTTACTCGTTCCGTAATACATCATCTCGTGACTAACTCATTAGTCATTTGCTTGCAAGGCTTATTATGATGTGCATTACCGAGAGGGCCCAGAGATACCTCTCCGACACTCGGAGTGACAAATCCTAGTCTTGATCTATGCCAACACCACGAATACTTTCGGAGACACCTGTAGAGCATCTTTATGATCACCCAGTTATGTTGTGACGTTTGATAGCACACAAGGTGTTCCTACGGTATTCGGGAGTTGCATAATCTCATAGTCATAGGAACATGTATAAGTCATGGAGAAAGCAATAGCAGTAAAACTAAACGATCATAGTGCTATGCTAACGGATGGGTCTTGTCCATCACATCATTCTCCTAATGATGTGATCCCCTTGATCAAATGACAACTCATGTCTATGGTTAGGAAACATAACCATCTTTTATCAATGAGCTAGTCTAGTAGAGGCATACTAGGGACACTCTGTTTTGTCTATGTATTCACACATGTACTAAGTTTCCGGTTAATACAATTCTAGCATGAATAATAAACATTTATCATGATATAAGGAAATATAAATAACAACTTTATTATTGCCTCTGGGGCATATTTCCTTCAGTCTCCCACTTGTACTAGAGTCAATAATCTAGCTCACATCGACATGTGATTTAATACCGATAGTTCACATCGTTATGTGAATAACACCCATAGTTCACATCGCCATGTGACCAACACCCAAAGGGTTTACTAGAGTTAATAATCTAGTTCACATCGCTATGTGATTAATACCCAAGAGTAATAAGGTGTGATCATGTTTTGCTTGTGAGAGAAGTTTAGTCAACGGGTCTGTTACATTCAGATCCGTATGTATTTCGCAAATTTCTATGTCTACAATGCTCTGCATGGAGCTACTCTAGCTAATTGCTCCCACTTTCAATACACATCCAGATTGATACTTAGAGTCATCTGGATTTAGTGTCAAAGCTTGCATCGGCGTAACCCTTTGCGACGAACTCTTTATCACCTCCATAATCGAGAAACATTTCCTTAGTCATCCAGTTACTAAGGATAATTTTGACCGCTGTACAGTGATCTACTCCTGGATCACTATTGTACCCCCTTGACAAACTCATGGCAAGGTACACAACATGTTTGGTACACAGCATGACATACTTTATAGAACATATGGCTGAGGCATAGGGAATGACTTTCATTCTCTCTATATTTTTCTGCCGTGGTCTGGCTTTGAGTCTTACTCAACTTCACACCTTACAAGTCAGGCAAGAACTCCTTCTTTGACTGATCCATTTTGAACTACTTCAAAATCTTATCAAGGTATGTACTCATCGAAAGTCTTATCAAGCGTCTTGATCTATCTCTATAGATCTTGCCGCTCAATATGTAAGCAGCTTCACCAAGGTCTTTCTTTGAAAAACTCCTTTCAAACACTCCTTTATGCTTTCCAAAAAAATTCTACATCATTTCCGATCGACAATATGTCATTCACATATACTTATCAGAAAGGTTGTAGTGCTCCCACTCACTTCTTGTAAATACAGGCTTCACCGCAAGTCTGTATAAATCTATATGCTTTGATCAACTTATCAAAGCGTATATTCCAACTCCGAGATGCTTGCACCAGTCCATAGATGGATCGCTGGAGCTTGCACATTTTGTTAGCACCTTTAGGATTGACAAAACCTTCTGGTTGCATCATATACAAGTCTTCTTTAATAAATTCATTAAAGAATGCAGTTTTGTTATCCTTTTGCCAGATTTCATAAAATGCGGCAATTGCTAACATGATTCGGACAGACTTAAGCATCGCTACGGGTGAGAAAGTCTCATCGTAGTCAACTCCTTGAACTTGTTGAAAAACTTTCGCAACAAGTCGAGCTTTGTAAACAGTAACATTACCGTCAGCGTCAGTCTTCCTCTTGAAGATCCGTTTATTTTCGATGGCTTGCCGATCATCGGGCAAGTCAACTAAATTCCACACTTTGTTCTCATACATGGATCCCATCTCAGATTTCATGGCCTCTGTAATGCCCCGGATGTAATACTTTCCCTTTTGGGTATATAATATATCTCCGGCTTCATCTATTTCCATTCCGGGTTCTTTGTCTTTCGGGTTTTCGTCGTGTGTTGTGTGCGTGTGTGGCATTCATTCATATCATGTAGACATGTGCATCGCATTGCATTTTTGTGTTGTCGGTTGCATCCGGTTCCGCGTGTTTCTTCCCGTTGTCCGTTTCGCGTTCTGGAGCTCCCTCACGTGTCCGTGGCGTCCCGTAGGTCTACTTTGTTGTTCGGGCGTGTAACGTTACCGGTGTGCCGCGAGGTTGTTGTTTGTATTGTTGTTTGGTTGTGTGCAACCCGCCTCTCAAATCTCGTCTCGTTTGGACTCCGTTGGCTTTTCCATCCGTTGTTCGTGTGGGTCCAAAGTGCCTTCACTTCATGTCCCGGAAACACCCCTACTGCAGTCTTTTATCTTCTCCTAGGCCCTTTTAAACTATCCCCGCGATCGGATCCGTCGGATCGCGATCGGAGGGCTCCTAGCACCCCCAGATCCCTCCTAACCCTAAAAACTGCTACATATAGACCCCCCTAGGTCTATTTTTGGCATCCTACCTCCTTCCACCTACCTCTAGATCCCTCCCCCTCAATTTTCGGATCCATCCAGCTCTTCTTCAGCCACTTGGAGGCTCCAGGCCGCCGTCCCGTCGAAGGAGCCGACCGCAGCCGCCTCCTGCCCAACTCAACGCTTCGTTAGATCCTTCGCAGGCCAGCCACTTCGTCCCTCCCCCGTTCGAAGACCCCCCGTCGCCAGGCCGAGCGGAGCTGCGGGACCACATCGCCGCGGCCCACTCCTCACAACCCGTACGCTCCCGATCCGGCCTCTTCCGCTCTCCCTCCGCGCCGATCCACCGCGAGGCCGCAACCATCGCCCGTTCCACACCCGTCGCCGCCTGGGCCGACTCCATCGGAGGCCCGCATCGCTGGATCCGCCACCGCAGGCCCATGCCTTCACCCCGAGCCGAAGCCCGCCGCCCCTCCGACGCCCGGTCGCCGCCCAGGCCGCGGAAGCCGTCGGGCCTCTCCCCCTGGGCCGTTCGCCAGGCCCAGCCGGGCCTTCCCGTCGCCAGGCCGCGCAGCCGGCCGTTCCCGAGCCGGGCCGCCCCGCGACCGCCTCCCGCCGGGCCGCGCCATCTCCCTCTAGGCCCGTGCCGCCCCGCCACTGTAGCTCCAGATCCGGCCCGAAGCCCCGTTGACTTCTTCCAGATCTCAGATCTGAGGTTGATTCAAATCCTTCTAAGTCCCTGTTATATTTGATCTGTGATGCAATGTTTGAACTGCTCTAACTTTTTGTCTGTTGCTCCGATTCACGCATATAATATGTCCAGACGTTCGTGGAGACGTGCTCTACGTTTCATCTGTTGTTGTCTTGCATGTTAGAGTTCGTCTAGGTGCTTGTTTTGCTGTTGCAAGAGTGCATCATGATATAAACTGCTGCTATGTGATGTTTTCATGTCATCTTTGCCATGTGGTATCTTTTAGCTCGTTTGTCCGAATGATGCAAATGACATGTCCACGTGTTCATCTTGCCATGCTCTACGTGTTGTATGTGCTAGGTAGCATGTTAGATTTATTCTTGCCTTGTTATCATCGTTGCAAAGTGCCATGTGGCTGTGATGTTGTTTCACTTGTTATGAAATGCCATCTTGTTGAGCTCGTTGCTATCGTTGTGTTCACCTCTATGATGCATGCTTGTGTGTTTCGGGATCACCTTCATGTGCACTTTGATGAGGTGCTTACCTTTTGCCATGATTAGTTTCGAGGTGACTTAAACATGCTCTTTTAGATGCTATGATGATATTGCTGTTTTAGGACTTACTGGTTTTTCACTAAGTCTGAAATCTGTAACGTTCCGATGCCATGTTCGTATGATGTTCTAGGACAAACCATGTTAGTTTTGGAGTGGATCTTGATTGTTCCTTGTAGTATATATTGTTGTCTTTCCATTCATGTCCTCACATGTCCATTTAAGTGGCTGTAGCATGTTTATCTTTTGCTCCAAAGTTTCAATAAAATTCTGCTGCCAGAATTTTATTGTCAAGTTCAATATGTCCAAGATCATTGCTATTGATCCGTGACTCCGTTGGGGGTGCACCTTTGGACTTAGTTGCTGTATTATATGTCTAGTTTGTGTTCAAGTCCTTTGCCATGATATTTGAATGATGTAGCTCAATTATTTTGAGCTCCGAAGTTGCTATGTTGCTGTAATTTTCAGCTTTCGCTCATTTCTTGTTTCGGGCATAACTTTTAGCCCGTAACTCCGATTTCAGCGAATCTTATATCAAACTTGATTGATTTTCTGTGTAGATTAATAATATTAGATTGTTATCATGTTTTGAGGTGTTTTGCTTGAGTGATATTTTCCGTGCTCCGTGTGCATCCTTAGTGCATCCATCATGCATTCATCTTTTTTCGAGTGCGCATGGCATCTTGTTGATTGGTGCTTAGTGTGATTGTTTTGTTTAGAGCCGGAAGCCGAGACCGAGATCGAGTACGAGCACGAGGTTTCCAACGAGGTTGAGCACGAGGACCCTTCTTACGATCCGAACGACTTCTCTTCAGGCAAGATGGCCGAACCCCGACAACATTACTATCTTTGCCTATTGCTAGTAGTCTCGATCTATAGTTTTGCCTCGATGCCCATGATCTTCTTGTCAGCCTCCTACTTGTAACCAATTGCCATGTTTAACCAACCTACCTATGCAAACCGTTGCTTGGCTAAGTACGCTTCGCTCAGCCCTTCTTATAGCATTGCTAGTTGCAGGTGAAGATCGAAGATGTTTGCTTCATGTTGAAGTTTGGTTGGGTTATATCACACTATATAAATGCTTAAATGAAATCATCTATATATTGGCAAGGGTGGAAGGCTAAGCCTTTTGCTTGGTGATTTGTTCCACTCATGCCGTTAGGAACCGTATAAACCGGTGTTATGTTCCTTGATTATGCGTTCCTAACACGGTTGGGGTGTATGGGACCCCCTCGATAAACCGCTAAGTGCTAAGTCTTTTCCAGCAAGTCCCAACCTTGGTACTATTTGCCTAAACAACTAAAACTTTCCGAGGGAGTAATTAACCCGAGGCTTAATTAATTCAACCCCCCTGGGCCCGTGCTCGACTTGAGTGTTGGTCCAAACCAGAGTCACTTGCGGATACTACCCAGTTCGATGGGGTCTTCGGTATCTGTACGTAGCGCTCATCCGGACGTGTCCTGAGACCTAGATACGCGCGGCTACTATCAGGGTGTCGACACGCCGGGAGGATTTGCTGGATTAGCCTTACCTTAGTTCGGTATATCTTGAGCACGGGATTCCGAGGATACTCGGGTCTTCCCACTTTGGAGTTGCGACTCCGCGGATCGTGGGCTTGTAATGGGTCAAGTTGGAACAGCCCTGCAGGGTTTGAACTTTCGAAAGCCGTGCCCGCGGTTATGTGGCAGATGGGAGCTTGTTAATTCCGGTTGTAGATAACTTAACACAATGTTACTAATACACTACCAGCGTGTGTTCCGTGACTGTCAATTTCCGAATAGGGGTTCGGGAGTTGAACACGGAGGGGTTATGCTTGTTGAGCTTGTAGCTAGGATCACTTCGTGATCACTTCTCGCCGAGGCTTTCTCTTCTCGCTCTCACTCACGTAAGCTAGTTGCTAGTAGCTGCTGCAGACACTTATTCTTTTCTTCAGCCTTATCCTCACCCAAAGGCTTAAATAGTCTTGTTACCCGGTGACGGGATTGCTGAGTCCTCTGTGGCTCACAGTTACTTCACCACACCAGATGCAGGTCCAGTTGTGAGCTATCCAGGTGATGGCACCGAGCTGGATTGGGAGTACGACGAGGAGCGTAGTCGGTACTATGTGCGATACCCGGATGATCAGTAGTGGAGACTCTTACTAGGATTCGATCCGCCTGTGGTTTATTTATCTGAGTTTGGTACTTTGACATTTGGATTTTGCCCTTAGAGGGTTGTGATGTTCTTAATGTATGATGTTTGAGACTTGTACTGTAATTCTGTGACGTGGCGAGTGTAAGCCAACTATTTTCTGTTTACTATCCCCTCTTTTACATGAGTTGTGCAAAGATTACCAAACTTGAGATCATTCTAGGATGGATTTATGCCTTTAAGTCGTGCCTCGACACATAGGAGGTATAACTCCATCCTGGGCATTACAGCCTCAAGCCATTTTGCGGAATCTGGGCTCATCATCGCTTCCTCATAGTTCGTAGGTTCATCATGGTCCAGTAACATGACTTCCAGAACTGGGTTGTCGTACCACTTTGATGTGGAACGAACTCTGGTTGATCTACGAAGTTCAGCAAAAACTTGGTCTGAAGTTTCATGATCATCATCATTAGCTTCCACGCTAATTGGTGTAGGAATCACTGGAACTAGTTTCTGTGATGTTCCACTTTCCAATTCGGGAGAAGGTACAATTACCTCATCAAGTTCTACTTTCTTCCAACTCACTTCTTTCGTGAGAAACTCCTTCTCTAGAAAGGATCCACTCTTAGCAACAAAGACCTTGCCTTCGGATCTGTGATAGAAGGTGTACCCAACAGTTTCTTTTGGGTATCCTATGAAGATTTACTTCTCCGATTTGGGTTCGAGCTTATCATGTTGAAACTTTTTCACATAAGCATCGCAGTCCCAAACTTAAAGAAATGACAGCTTAGGTTTCTCGTCAAACCACAGTTCATACGATGTCATCTCCACGGATTTAGATGGTGCCCTATTTAACGTGAATGTAGTTGTCTCTAATGCATAACCCCAAAAGCGATAGTGGTAGATCGGTAAGAGACATCATCGATCGCACCATATCTAATAAAGTACGGTTATGACGTTCGGACACACCATTACATTGTGGTGTTCCAGGTGGCTTGAGTTGTGAAACTATTTCACATTGTTTTTACTGAAGGCCAAACTCGCTAACTCAAATATTTTACCTCTACGATCATATCGTAGAAACTCTTATTTTCTTGTTACGATGATTCTCCACTTCACTCTGAAATTCTTTGAACTTTTCAAATGTTTCAGACTTGTGCTTCATTAAGTAGATATACCCATATCTACTCAAATCATCAGTGAAGGTCAGAAAATAACGATACCCGCCGCGAGCTTCAACACTCATTGGTCCACATACATCTGTATGTATGATCTCCAACAAATCTGTTGCTCGCTCCATTGTTCCAGAGAACGGAGTTTTAGTCATCTTGCCCATGAGGCATGGTTCGCAAGCACCAAGTGATTCATAATCAAGTGATTCCAAAAGTCCATCACTATGAAGTTTCTTCATGCGCTTTACACCATTATGACCTAAACGGCAGTGCCACAAATAAGTTGCACTATCATTATTAACCTTGCATCTATTGGCTTCAATATTATGAATATGTGTATCACCACGATCGAGATCCAACAAACTATTTTCATTGGGTGTATGACCATCGAAGGTTTTATTCATGTAAACAGAATAACAATTATTCTATGACTTTAAATGAATAACCGTATTGCAACAAATACGATCAAATCATATTCATGCTCAACGCAAATGCCAAATAGCATTTATTTAGGTTTTACACTAATCCCGAAAGTATAGGGAGTGTGCGATGATGATCATATCAATCTTGGAACCACTTCCAACACACATCGTCACTTCACCTTTAACTAGTCTCTGTTCATTCTGCAATTCTCGTTTCGAGTTACTAATTTTAGCAACTGAACCGGTATCAAATACCCAGGGGTTGCTATGAACACTAGTAAAGTACACATCAATAATATGTACATCAAAATATACCTTTGTTCACTTTGCCATCCTTCTTATCCGCCAAGTATCTAGGGTAGTTCCACTTCCAGTGACCATTTCCTTTGCAGTAGAAGCACTTAGTTTCAGGCTTGAGTTTTAGCTTTGGGTTTCTTCACGGGAGTGACAACTTGCTTGTCATTCTTCTTGAAGTTCCCCTTCTATCCCTTTGCCCTTTACTTGAAACAAGTGGTCTTCTTAACCATCAACACTTGATGCTTTTTCATGATTTCTACCTTCGCCGACTTCAGCATCGCGAAGAGCTCGGGAATTCCTTTCGTCATCCCTTGCATATTATAGTTCATCACGAAGTTCTACTAACTTGGTGATAGTGACTAGAGAACTTTGTAAATTACTATCTTATCTGGAAGATTAACTCCCACTTGATTCAAGTAATTATAGTACCCAGACAATCTGAGCACATGCTCACTGGTTGAGCTATTCTCCTCCATCTTGTAGGCAAAGTACTGTCAGAAGTCTTATACTTCTTGACACGGGCATGAGTATGAAACACTAAGTTCAACTCTTGGAACATCTTATATGCTCCGTGGCATTCAAAATGTTTTTGAAGTCCCGGTTCTAAGCCGTAAAGAATGGTGCACTTAAACTATCAAGTAGTCATCATACCAAGCTTTTGTCAAAACGTTCATAACGTCTACATCTGCTCCTGCAATAGGTCTGTCACCTAGCGGTGCATCAAGGACATAATTCTCTGTGCAGCAATGAGGATAATCCTCAGATCACGGAACAATTCTGCATCATTGCTACTAACATCTTTCAACTTTGTTTTCTCTAGGAACATATAAAAAAATAAACGGGGAGAAACATCGCGAGCTATTGATCTACAACATAGATATGCTAATACTACCAGGACTAAGTTCATGATAAATTAAAGTTCAATTTAATCATATTAATCAAAGAACTCCCACTTAGATAGACATCCCTCCGGTCATCTAAATGATCACGTGATCCAAATCAACTAAACCATGTCCGATCATCATGTGAGATGGAGTAGTTTCAATGGTGAACATCTTATGTTGATCATATCTACTATATGATTCACGCTGGACCTTTCGGTCTCCAGTGTTCCGAGGCCATATCTACATATGCTAGGCTCGTCAAGTTTAACCTGAGTATTCTGCGTGTGCAAAACTGGCTTACACCCGTTGTATTTGAACGTAGAGCTTATCACACCCGATCATCACGTGGTGTCTCGGCAGGACGAACTTTTGCAACGGTGCATACTCAGGGAGAACACTTATACCTTGAAATTTAGTAAGGGGTCATCTTATAATGCTACTGTCGTTCCAAGCAAAATAAGAAGCATAATAAGATAAACATCACATGCAATCAAAATATGTGACATGATATGGCCATCGTCATCTTGTGCTTTTGATCTCCATCTCCAAAGCACCGTCATGATCACCTTCGTCACCGGCGTGACACCTTGATCTCCATCGTAGCATCGTTGTCGTCTCGCCAACTATTGCTTCTACAACTATCGCTACCGCTTAGTGATAAAGTAAAGCAATTACATGGCGATTGCATTTCATACAATAAAGCGACAACCATATGGCTCCTGCCAGTTGCCGATAACATTACAAAACATGATCATCTCATACAAAACCGTATAACTCATCATGTCTTGACCATATCACATCACAACATGCCCTGCAAAAACAAGTTAGACGTCCTCTACTTTGTTGTTGCAAGTTTTACGTGGCTGCTACGGGCTTAGCAAGAACCGTTCTTACCTACGCATACAAAACCACAACGATGTTTCGTCAAGTATGTGCTGTTTTAACCTTCACAAGGACCGGGCGTAGCCACACTTGATTCAGCTAAAGTGAGAGAGACAGACACCCGCCAGTCACCTTTAAGCAACGAGTGCTCGTAACGGTGAAACCAGTCTCGCGTAAGCGTACGCGTAATGTCGGTCCGGGCCGCTTCATCTCACAATACCGCCGAAGCAAAGTATGACATGCTGGTAAGCAGTATGACTAGTATCGCCCATAACTCATTGTGCTCTACTCGTGCATATCATCTACGCATAGACCTGGCTCATGATGCCACTGTTGGGGAACGTAGTATTTTAAAATTTTCCTATGATCACACAAGATCTATCTACCAGATGCATAGCAATGAGAGGGAAGAGTGTGTCTACGTACCCTCGTAGACCGGAAGCGGAAGCGTCAAGTGACGCGGTTGATGTAGTCGAACTTCTTCGCGATCCAACCGATCAAGCACCGAACATACGGCACCTCCGCGTTCAGCACACGTTCAGCTTGATGACGTCCCACGAGCTCTTGATCCAGCTGAGCTTCACGGGAGAGTTTCGTCAGCACGACGGCGTGGTGACGGATATGATGTATCTACCGGCACAGGGCTTCGCCTAAGCACTGCGACGGTATGACCGAGGTGTGTTTCTGTGGAGGGGGGCACCGCACACGGCTAGAACAATTCAACTTGCGTGTCTTTGGGTGCCCCCCTGCCCCCGTATATAAAGGAGCAAGGGGGGAGGCCGGCCGGCCCTCCTATGGTGCGGCTAGGGTGCAATCCTACTAGGAATAGGATTGCAATCCTATTCCTAGTAGGAACTACCAAAGAAGGAAGAAGGGGGAAGGAAAGAGAGGGAGAGGGAGAGGGAAAGAGGGGCCGCGACCCCCTCCCCTTGTCCTATTCGGACTCCTCCTAGGGAGGGGGCGCGCCACCTCCTGGCTGCTGCCCTCTCTCTCCCCTATGGCCCACCAGGGCCCACCATTCCCCCGAGGGGTTCCGGTAACCCCCTCGGCACTCCGGTAAATTCCGAAACTTTCCAGAACACTTCCTGTGTCCGAATATAGTCGTCCAATATATCAATCTTTATGTCTCGGACATTCCGAGACTCCTTGTCATGTCCGTGATCTCATCCGGGACTCCGAACTACCTTTGGTACATCAAAACTCATAAACTCATAATACCGATCGTCATCAAACGTTAAGCGTGCGGACCCTACGGGTTCGAGAACTATGTAGACATGACTGAGACTCATCTCCGGTCAATAACCAATAGCGGAACCTGGATGCTCATATTGGCTCCTACATATTGTACGAAGATCTTTATCGGTCAAACCGCATAACAACATACGTTGTTCCTTTTGTCATCGGTATGTTACTTACCCGAGATTCGATCGTCGGTATCTCTATACCTAGTTCAATCTCGTTACCGGCAAGTCTCTTTACTCGTTCCGTAATACATCATCTCGTGACTAACTCATTAGTCATTTGCTTGCAAGGCTTATTATGATGTGCATTACCGAGAGGGCCCAGAGATACCTCTCCGTCACTCGGAGTGACAAATCCTAGTCTTGATCTATGCCAACACCACGAATACTTTCGGAGACACCTATAGAGCATCTTTATGATCACCCAGTTACGTTGTGACGTTTGATAGCACACAAGGTGTTCCTACGGTATTCGGGAGTTGCATAATCTCATAGTCATAGGAACGTGTATAAGTCATGGAGAAAGCAATAGCAGTAAAACTAAACGATCATAGTGCTATGCTAACGGATGGGTCTTGTCCATCACATCATTCTCCTAATGATGTGATCCCGTTGATCAAATGACAACTCATGTCTATGGTTAGGAAACATAACCATCTTTGATCAATGAGCTAGTCTAGTAGAGGCATACTAGGGACACTCTGTTTTGTCTATGTATTCACACATGTACTAAGTTTCCGGTTAATACAATTCTAGCATGAATAATAAACATTTATCATGATATAAGGAAATATAAATAACAACTTTATTATTGCCTCTAGGGCATATTTCCTTCATCCTAAGCCTAGCACAAGATCTTGTAGTTCGTATGCTATAGCTTTTCCAATGTCAAGTATCCTTTCCTTTGACCATGAGGTTGTGCAACTCCCAGATACCGTAGGAATACTTTGGGTGTACCAAATGTCACAACATAACTGGGTGGCTATAAAGGTGCACTACGGGTATCTCCGAAAGTGTTTGTTGGGTTGGCACGAATTGAGACTGGGATTTGTCATTCCGTGTGACGGAGAGGTACCTCTGGGCCCACTCGGTAGGACATCATCATAATGAGCTCAATGTGATCAAACAGTTGTTCACGGGATGATGTGTTACGGAAACGAGTAAAGAGACTTGCCTGTAACGAGATTGAACAAGGTATCCGTATAATGACGATCGAATCTCGGGCAAGTATCGTACTGATAGACAAAGGGAATTGCGTACGGGATTGATTGAATCCTCGATATCGTGGTTCATTCGATGAGATCATCGAGGAGCATGTGGGAGCCAACATGGGTATCCAGATCCCGATGTTGGTTATTGAACGGAGAGTCGTCTCGGTCATGTCTGTGTGTCTCCCGAACCCGTAGGGTCTACACACTTAAGGTTCGGTGATGCTAGGGTTGTAGAGATATTAGTATGCGGTAACCCGAAAGTTGTTCGGAGTCCCGGGTGAGATCCCGGACGTCACGAGGAGTTCCGGAATGGTCCGGAGGTAAAGATTTGTGTTGGGGAACATAGTATTTTAAAATTTTCCTACAATCACGCAAGATCTATCTACTAGATGCATAGAAACGAGAGGGGAGAGTGTGTCTACGTACCCTCGTAGACCGAAAGCGGAAGCGTTTATCAACGCGGTTGATGTAGTCGTACACCTTCACAATCCGTCCCGATCTAGTACCGAACGTACGGCACCTCCGCGTTCAGCACACGTTCAGCTCGATGACGTCCTGGCCTTCTTGATCCAGCAAGACGGGCGAAGTAGTAGATGAGTTCCGGCAGCACGACGGCATGGTGACGGTTGTTGATGAAGAACAATCTCTGCGGGGCTTCGCCAAGCACTTCAGAAACTAGACGGAGGATAAACTAGAGGGTCGGGGTAGCCGGCACACGGCTTGGTGTATCTTGATGTGTCTTGGGTGCTAGCCCTACCCCTCTATTTATATGTTGAGCCTTGGGGTCGAAACTTGGAGTAAAAGCCTTCACAAGGTCGGTTTCACCCGAAAGGCAAGAGTCCTTCTCGGACTCCAGGGCCAGACGCCAGGGTTCCCGGCGTCTGGACCCAGACGCTAGGGACCCTGTCGTCTGGCCCCTGGACTCCACAGAACTTCCTTTTGCGCTTTCCAAAAACCTTGTGTGCTTTCCCTTTTGGCCCAAATAAAGTGTTCTCGTACCCAAACACTTCGGGAAACATCCGGAACCCCTTCCGGTGAATTCCGGAACCCTTCCGGAGGTTAAACACTATTATCCCATATATTAATCTTTATCTCCGGACCATTCCGGAGTTCCTCGTCATGTCCGTGATCACATCCGGGACTCCGAATAACATTCGGTCACCAACATACATAACACATTGAATACTATATCGTCAACGAACGTTTAAGCGTGCGGACCCTACGGGTTCGAGAACTATGTAGACATGACCAAGACATCTCTCCGGTCAATAACCAATAGCGGAACCTGGATGCCCATATTGGCTCCTACATATTCTACGAAGATCTTTATCGGTCGAACCGCATAACAACATACGTTGTTCCCTTTGTCATCGGTATGTTACTTGCCCGAGATTCGATCATCAGTATCTCAATACCTAGTTCAATCTCGTTACCGGCAAGTCTCTTTACTGGTTCCGTAATACATCAATCCTTGACTAACTCATTAGTCATTTGCTTGCAAGGCTTATTATGATGTGTATTACCGAGAGGGCCCAGAGATACCTCTCCGACACTCGGAGTGACAAATCCTATTCTTGATCTATGCCAACACCACGAACACCTTCGGATACACCTGTAGAGTATCTTTATAATCACCCAGTTATGTTGTGACGTTTGATAGCACACTAGGTGTTCCTCCGGTATACGGGAGTTGCATAATCTCATAGTCATAGGAACATGTATAAGTCATGTAGAAAGCAATAGCAGTAAAACTAAACGATCATAGTGCTAAGCTAACGGATGGGTCTTGTCCATCACATCATTCTCCTAATGATGTGACCCCGTTGATCAAATGACAACTCATGTCTATGGCTAGGAAACATAACCATCTTTGATCAATGAGCTAGTCTGGTAGAGGCATACTAGGGACACTCTGTTTTGTCTATGTATTCACACATGTACTAAGTTTCCAGTTAATACAATTCTAGCATGAATAATAAACATTTATCATGATATAAGGAAATAAATAATAACTTTATTATTGCCTCTAGGGCATATTTCCTTCAGTCTCCCACTTGCACTAGAGTCAATAATCTAGATCACATCACCATGTTATTAACACCAATAGTTCACATCACCATGTGACTAACACCCATAGTTCTCATCGCCATGCGACCAATACCCAAAGGGTTTACTAGAGTCAACAATCTAGTTCACATCGCCATGTGATTAACACCCAAAGAGTACTAAGGTGTGATCATGTTTTGCTTCGTGAGAAAAGTTTAGTCAGCGGGTCTGTTACATTCAGATCCGTATGTATTTTGCAAATTTCAATGTCAACAATGCTCTGCATGGAGCTACTCTAGCTAATTGCTCCCACTTTTAATACGCATCCAGATTGATACTTAGAGTCATCTGGATTAGTGTCAAAGCTTGCATCGGCGTAACTCTTTACGACGAACTCTTTATCACCTCCATAATCGAGAAACATTTCCTTAGTCATCCAGTTACTAAGGATAATTTTGACCGCTGTCCAGTGATCTACTCCTAGATCACTATTGTACCTCCTTGCCAAACTCATGGCAATGTACATAACAGGTTTGGTACACAGCATGGCATACTTTACAGAACCTATGGATGAGGCATTGGGAATGACTTTCATTCTTTCTCTATCTTCTGTCGAGGTCGGGTTTTGAGTCTTACTCAACCTCATACCTTTTAACTCAGGCAAGAACTCCTTCTTTGACTGATCCATTTTGAACTACTTCAAAATTTGTCAAGGTATGTACTCATTGAAAAAAAAAATATCAAGCGTCTCGATCTATCTCTATAGATCTTGATGCTCAATATGTAAGCAGCTTCACCGAGGTCTTTGTCACACCCTGCATTTTGTAACATGTCAATTGCATTAGTAAAGCATAAAAATTTGGACAAGCATAATTTTTGGCAACATTTGGCTTTTATTTGGAATTAAGTTTTTCTCTCTGTGTTTTTCAAGTGCTCTTTAAAGTCAACTACTCCCTCTCGTAGATTTCATCTCCTTACCCAAAACTTCTGCCCAATGATCATACCAAGTGTTTATAGCAGTATAGTATTTTCTTATAAAATTAATTTTGCCAGAAAGTATTTTCAAAAATTAGTTTTCCAAAAACCCCCTGATTTGAGGTTTGCACTACAAGTGCTTGATTTAGGGTGAGAAAAATATTTCAAAGAGTGTATTTGAAACCTAGTAGATATAGGACTCCCATAAACCACAAAAGTATAATTTTAAAATTTATTTTCCTATTTTATTTAAAGGCTTTTTCTTAAGGCCGGAAATGGTCTTTAATAGGGAAAAATTATTTAACTATTTCAAAAATATTTGCCAAAATTCAGGGAGACAAATAGGACATATATTGTCCATATATAAGAATTTCAACACTTGGTCATGTTCAAAACATTGGACAAATCCCTTAGAAACCCTTTCTGGATATTTCAAGCTTTTGAAATATTTACAAAGGAAATATTCTCTAAAAAATCCAGGGAAATTCTATCATGTCATATATGACATATTTGATGATCTTGCCAAGCCCCATGCCTTGGGGAGCAAGAAAACATCATCAAAACCCCTCAAAACCATTCTGTCCATATTTGAAGTTTGAGCAACTTTACATTGCCAAACTTGTCCAAATGCTCTCAAACTTGGTACACATGCTAGAATGGTCTAATAAGGCACCTAGACCAAATGGCACAAGCTTTGTAGAAGGGTAACTTGATCAGAGTACCCCAAAACCATTTCTGTTCAAATTCAAATTTGAACAACTTTACATTACCAACTTTTTACTTGGGGCTTAAAACCTTGTGGGCATGATCACAACCCCAAATGATGACACTACACCAAGTGGTGCATCAAGGAGTGATGATTGGCTTGACTCAAACATGGTGAAACCATTTCTGTTGATTTCTAGGGTTCACCAAAGTTACATTGGCAAGTTTCTTCAAATAAGCCCAAACTTGGTGAAACACCCTATTTCCATATGACATTTAATCCTGTTAAGTGTCATGGCTAGTGGAGATCATTTGATGGCTCAAAACCACATCAAGCACCTTCTCGTGATTTTCTAAAGTTACCATTTTTACCTCTTCCCTTGTTCTCCTTGAGCCCAACTTTCTACCACAGCTTCCCCAGGATCCCTTGCGCCTCCAGTAACTTCCCCATGGCCAGAGCTCAATAATTGAGGGGTGAAAACTCCATTTTACTCTGCTGGACAGCCCAGTTTTCACTCTCCCTCAACCTCCCTCCTCTTCCATTGGGTAACCAGGGCATCCAAGACCACAGCACACTTGTTTACTCCTCACCTGACCCCCCATACAAGGTGGCCGCGTCCAGCAAGCCAAAGCCATGCCCTGGCATGCAATAGGCGTGCTCCAGAGCGCGCTACAGTGCACACCCGCACTGTAGCCTCCTCCAATCAACAGCCCCCGACCACCTCGAGCCTCCCCCTCGCGCCACTCGATGCGCCTCGACGTCCGCAACACGCCCCGGTGCCGTCCCCCTCCTCCTTCTCCCTCCTGTGGCTGCCCTCGCACGCACGCCGGCCGCCCGCAAGCTCCAATCTTTGGCCTCGCACGCGCGCTGCTCTGGATGCTTCCCCCGCTCTCTCTCTTCCTCTCCCCAGCCCTGGACCGCATCCAGCAACACCACAAACACCACCTCAGCTCCTCCCGAGCCCTGTGGCAACAGGCAGAAGCTCGCCGGCGCACAGGTCCACGGCACCTCGCCGTTCGCCTATAAATGGACCCCCCGCGCCCCTCCTCTCCTCACCAACCGCTCTCACCCACCTAATCTTCCCCCTACGCCACTCACTCCACTCCAGTCAGGCCCGAGCTCGAGATCGAGCTCGATCTCCGCCGCGGCGGCTCGCCGTCGTCCGCTCGGTACAGGCCCTCCCCGCCGCTCCTCTCGATCGATCTAGAACCACAGACCCACACTGATCCTTTTCCTGCCTTTTTCCCTCTCTGCAGCTACCGGAAACGACCGGAGCAACCTTCACCCGACGCCCCTCCGCCGCGTGACCTCGCCGCCGGCGAACCAGGCCACTCCGGCGACCAACTTCCCCTCCACCAGATCGGCGACACCTCGCTGATTTCGTCCCTACCCTTAGCTCGCCCTGTCGTGCCCCGAATCGTCGCCGGTGAGCTCGCCGGCCCTCTGCCGGAGGGTTAGGGATGACAGGCAGGCCCCGCGTGTCAGCCTCCCCTCGCCCTCGCCTCTCTCTCCTCTCACTGATGCCAGGCCCCGCCCGTCAGGTTTGAAACCTGGCGCGCGCGCTGGCGCCCGTGCGGTGGGCTGATTCCCCCTGGGCCTGATGCACTGTGGCCGTTCTGGCCGAGTTGCACAGGAACCTTTTTTATTTTTATTTTCTGTGGGATTTTCAAATAATTCCACAGGATTAAATATTTATCCAAATTCCAGTTCCTAAAAACTTATAAAAATCCAACCTATTTAATGATGTCACTTTCACCCATATCCATGGACCTTTTCTGTTCTGTTCAAATTTAAATCTATATTTGAACACTAAAACCTCTGTTCAAAAATTCATGTACCCCATTCTGTCACTCCAAATCTCAAACTAAGAATTTTTGCCATCTTAGTTTTCCCTCTAGTATTTGATAAAAATAAGTTGACATTTTTCTAAGCACTTTGGTTTTTCTGTTTTTATTATGGTCTTATTTTCCCGTTGTTTATTGCGACGATTAGATACCGTATTTGACGAGGTTGCTGAAGAAGAAGGAGGGGAAGGATTTGAAAACCTTGAAGACAAAGCCAATCCAGGCAAGCAGCCCTTTGACCATGACTATGGAACCCCTTTTTTATGCATGTCATATAGCACCATATTGTTGTTGCATCGGAATCGTGAAGAGGTGGAAATCTCTTGTTGGTTTGCCACTACACTTCCTCGTTGATACTTGCATTTGTGCACGACCCTACCTTCTTATGAGGGTTATGCCGGTGGGAGTAGATAGGTTGCTATAGTAGTGGCTATGGTAGTAAAATGGGATATGCATGATAATGAAAGCATAGTTCATTTGAGGACCTCTTTCAAAAGACCCCATCGGGTGTCAGTTATGCCCGAGGGAGATGATGAGATGGGTAACCACTTGATGACGAAGTGGTGTACCAAGACAAGTGTGTGTGATCGTTTTCAAACGAATTGGTTTAAGTTGCGACCGTTATTCCAACTTTACATGCGCAACCACTCTACCCTTATATGGGAAAGGGCATTATTGATTACCTAGGTCGATACTAGCATGGTGCCTGCATTACTAGTGACGGAGGTGACATGAGGTCACTCTCGGGACGGGGTCGTGCTTGGATAGGCGGCCATGACTATTTTCACAGGGCACCGAACACACTGTTGGTACCCCGTGCCCGTGGTATGTGAAATGGGAGCAAGGCTCCAAAAATCTTAAGATGTGAATGTGGGGCACGGGGGTTACTACCAATAGAGAGGACTACATATTAGTGTCGCTTAGGGAAAGATAGTGATCGGGTGCTTACCCCGGGTACTTGAGGTACCGCTGGTCATGGATGACACGGAAAGTTCCCCGGATCTAGTGGGTAAAGTGTGCAACCTCTGCAGAGTGTAAAACTATTCGAATAGCCGTGTCCACGGTCAAGGACAGTTGGGTAACCGCTCTTGGGCTACGTCCAATGTTTGCAAAACCATGTGTGTGTGTGTGGAAGCTCCATTTGGTTTAAGACAAAAGGACTTGACAAGATGATGAGGTCATAGCTTGGCTATGTTGATATCTGTAACCTATAATTTTTATGATGCATGCCTCAGATAGCTCATGTCATTGCACTCTCAAATTTCTGCTTTCTGCAAACATATCCTATCTAGTGCTATTTCATATCTTGTCATACTTGTTCCAAAAACATGGGTTGCCTGCGAGTACATTCAAAGTACTCATTGGCTTGCCACTGGTTATTTAATTGGCCAGGCATGGAAGAGCAGGAATATGAAGAAGAATTCTATGGAGACGAACATGTGAACTAGGACGCTTTCCCAGTCAGAATGCCTGTAGGGTTAAGGCAGATGGCATGGGTTCTACTTATCTACGAAGACTTCCGCTATTCGAGTTTATTTGCTATTCAGGCCTTGAGGCTTTATCTATGTAAGACTTGGCCATAATGGTCATAATTTGTGTAAGACGGTATGTATGAATGTAAGACTCTTGTTATTCAGCTTTTGTGTGTTCAGTGAGCATTGATCTCTGGGATCACTGTACACGTGCATTCGGTGATCTCGACTCTTGAGTCGGGGTCCCCACAGAGCTGGTATCAGAGCCATCCTGACTGTAGGAAGCCTTAGTTAGCATGGGCGTTAGTTAGATGAGACCCTTTTCAAAAACCTTCTGAACCTCTCTTGTTTTCTAAACCTTACCAAACCTGAGATATCATCGGCTTATTAACCTCTCCTATTCAACCTTTGTAGATGGCCGTTGTACCTGAAGAGCACCTGACCACTGGGTTCCCCTTGCTTCTCGAGGATAGCCTCCAGGAGTGCCAGTTCCACCGAGCACCCATCCTCACCTACCATGAGCATTGGGTTGATGACACTGAGGTGGAGTACCATGTGGAAGTGATCGTGAAGGCAAACGATCCTCCCACAAGTTGTTTCTTCGAGGGACCCCAGATGGCAACACTACCCCTCGCTGTCGAGGCTGCTGCACTCAAGGCACTAACCCGTCTCCGCGAGCTTCTTCCGGAGATGGCAGCCAAGATGACAACCCGCTTCTTGCCTTACCGGAAGGAAGGTGAAGATGAAAGCAGCGCGCAAGCCCCTCCACTGAAGGAAGGACTTCCACTTCGATTCCAGACCTACTTCAGCCTATGTGCCGACAGCTTGGCACAAGATTTGGCCTCGGAATCGATGAAGCTCCGAGAAGAACTTCACAAGACCAAGGCACTTCTTCGTCGAGCACAAGAGAAGACGGATAGGATCAAGAAGGAAGGTGCGCCTCCCGGACAGTCCGCTATCGCATATCGAGGTGGAAGGCCCTGAGGAGATGTATCTCCCAAGGATGAAGAACCACCCCGGCGACGCCGTATGATGGCAAGGGAATATCACAAGCTTTTCCCTGCACCACCGACAAAACACCGCCGTATCCAACTCCTCCACTCCCCCACACCCTCAAGTGATAAGGGGGCCCAGACAGATGAAGACAAGGAGGAAGACCCAGAAGAGCCAGAATATGCGACCGAGCATTCCGCCGCTTAGGCATTATTCGCAACTGGGATGTGCCAGTTCGTGACCTCTACGGTAGGATAGGTCGTGTAACCCCTATGCGAAGTCGAGTCCTTGTATGGTTCATATGAAGCCATCTAGTATTTGCTTTTGTTGTGTTTGGATGTACATCGTATTCTCCCTTCGGGAATATGTAAACGACTGCATCACCCATTTGGATTTTAATGAATGTGTTTGGCCCTTTCGGCCCTTGCATGATTTGATTAGTGTCACACGCACCCCTTTACTAGGCACCGGTCTTTATTGATTTCCCTCTTCCAAATCATGAGACCTTTTACCGCTCCAACAGGATGCCTGTTGTAACTCGTACTGGTACCTCTACCCAGCAGCCTGAAGCCGGAGCATCCACCCAATCAGAGGCCGGCCAAGACCAAACCCACGACCAAGCTCCACCACCACCACCTCCTCCGAACATGGACATGGCTCAGCTTCTCCAAGCTTTCCGAGAGGAACGCCAAGCCAACACCGCAGCCCTTCAGATGATTGCTCAAGCTGTCACCAACAACCGCCAGCCGACGGGGAATGGCAATGGACGTTCCACGTTGGCAGAGTTCAAGAAGCATGCACCGCCAACTTTCATCGAGACTGCTGAACCCCTGGATGCAGACGACTGGGTCCGCACCATTGAGGACTTTCTGGAACTAGTCGGATGCACCGAAGACCGCGAGAAGGTGGCCTATGCTGCCCACTGCCTCGGGGGGACTGCTAGAGCTTGGTGGGATGGATTCAAGGTCATGCATGCTGGGCAAGACATCACTTGGGACAACTTCAAGGCAGAATTCCGCAAGGCCCATATTCCTTCTGGAATCATGGCTATCAAAAAGCGTGAGTTTCGAGCCCTAGAGCAAGGAAGTGGCACTGTCAAGGAGTACATGCAGAAGTTCAGTGTTCTGTCAAGGTATGCTCCTGAAGATGTCAGCACTGATGCTGCAAAAAGTGAGCGCTTCATGGAAGGCCTCAATCAGACTCTGCAGTACTCGCTTGTCGTGTGTGACTGCCCAACCTTCCCTGACCTGGTGAACAAATCACTCATGCTTGAAGACAAGCGGCGTGCTCTGGAAGACACTCGCAAGCGCAAGATGGTCAGCAAGGGAAGTTCCAGCAACCAGAAACCTCGCCCGTGGCAGCCAGCCCTGGTCAAGCCAACCTACTAGCAACCAAGAGCTCCTGCACCTCACACCAACTATCAGCCTCAGCAGTATGCCAACCCAAGGCCAGCATTCAACCCCAATAACAGTGGTGGCAACAAGATCAATAATCCAAACCAAGTCACTTGCTTTGGATGTGGCCAGTCAGGGCATATTTCTAAGGTGTGCCCCAACAAGATGTTGGAAATATGCCCTAGAGGCAATAATAAAAGAGTTATTATTATATTTCCTTGTTCATGATAATCGTTTATTATCCATGCTATAACTGTATTGATTGGAAACTCAAATACACGTGTGGATGAATAGACAGACTTTGTGTCCCTAGTGAGCCTCTACAGGACTAGCTCGTTGATCAAAGATGACCGCGGTTTCCAGGTCATAGACATGAGTTGTCATTTGATAACGGGATCACATCATTAGGAGAATGATGTGATGGACGAGACCCAAACGTTAACATAGCTTTTGATCGTGTCAGTTATCGCTATAGTTTTCTGCATGTCAAGTATAAGTTCCTATGACCATGAGATCATGTAACTCACTGACACCGTAGGAGTGCTTTGTGTGTGCCAAACGTCGCAACGTAACTGGGTGACTATAAAGGTACTCTACAGGTATCTCCGAGGGTGTCTGTTGAGTTGACATGGATCGAGACTGGGATTTGTCACTCCGTATGACGGAGAGGTATCTCCGGGCCCACTCGGTAATACGTCATCTCAATGAGCTCAAAGTGACTAAGTAGTTGGTCACGGGATTATGTATTACGGTAACGAATAAAGAGACTTGCCGATAACGAGATTGAACTAGGTATAGAGATACCGACGATCGAATCTCGGGCAAGTAACATACCGACGAGACAAAGGGAACTGTATACGGGATTGCCTGAATCCTTGACATCGTGGTTCATCCGATGAGATCATCGAGAAACATGTAGGAACCAATATGGGTATCCAGATCCCGCTATTGGTTATTGACCTGAGAGTGTCTCGGTCATGTCTACATGGTTTCCGAACCCGCAGGGTCTACACACTTAACGTTCGGTGACGCTAGGGTTGTTAGTGAGAAGAGTGCATGGTTACCGAAGGTTGTTCGGAGTCCCGGATGAGATCCCGGACATGACGAGGGTCTCCGGAATGGTCCGGAGACAAAGATTGATATATAGGATGAAAGGTTTCGGAGTACCGGAAGTGTTCCGGGGAGCATCGGGAAATCGGCGGAGTACCGGGAAGGTTTTCGGGGGGTCCGGAAGGTGTTCTGGGCCTATTGGGCCACAAGGGGGGACACCACAGCCCTCAGGGGGCTGTGCGCCCCCCCTGGGCCCTCTCCCCATGCGGCTAAGGGGGTGGGACCCCCTAGGGCTGGCCGCACCCCTTGGGACTTGGGGGGCAAGGCACCTAGGGGGAAACCCTAGGGCCTGGGCGCCTCCCCCTGCCCTGGCCGCCGCCCCCCTCCCCTTGCCCTGGCCGCCGGCCCCTAGGGGGAAACCCTAGGGCGCCCTAGCCTCTCCACCCCCCCTATATATAGTGGGGCAAAGGGAGGGCAGCCAACACAGTTCGTGCCTCGGTGCTGCCCTCCCTCTCCCGTCATATCTTCTTCTCCCGCGGTGCTTAGGCGAAGCCCTGCTGGAGTTCTTCTCCACCATCACCACCACGCCGTCGTGCTGCCGGTTCTCCATCAACCTCTCCTCCACCCCTTGCTGGATCAAGAAGGAGGAGACGTCCCCGAGCCGTACGTGTGAAGAACGCGGAGGCACCGTTGCTTCGGTGCTAGGTCTTCGGCGATCTGAATCGCGACGAGTACGACTCCATCATCCGCGTTCATAACGCTTCCGCTTAGCGATCTACAAGGGTACGTAGATCACACTCCTTCCTCGTAGTTGCATCTACTAGATTGATCTTGGTGAACGGTAGGAAAAATTTTTGTTTCCCATGCAACGTTCCCCAACAGTGGAAATATGCCCTAGAGGCAATAATAAAAGAGTTATTATTATATTTCCTTGTTCATGATAATCGTTTATTATCCATGCTATAACTGTATTGATTGGAAACTCAGATACACGTGTGGATGAATAGACAGACTTTGTGTCCCTAGTGTGCCTCTACAGGACTAGCTCGTTGATCAAAGATGACCGCGGTTTCCAGGTCATAGACATGAGTTGTCATTTGATAACGGGATCACATCATTAGGAGAATGATGTGATGGACGAGACCCAAACGTTAACATAGCTTTTGATCGTGTCAGTTATCGCTATAGTTTTCTGCATGTCAAGTATAAGTTCCTATGACCATGAGATCATGTAACTCACTGACACCGTAGGAGTGCTTTGTGTGTGCCAAACGTCGCAACGTAACTGGGTGACTATAAAGGTACTCTACAGGTATCTCCGAGGGTGTCTGTTGAGTTGACATGGATCGAGACTGGGATTTGTCACTCCGTATGACGGAGAGGTATCTCCGGGCCCACTCGGTAATACGTCATCTCAATGAGCTCAAAGTGACTAAGTAGTTGGTCACGGGATTATGTATTACGGTAACGAGTAAAGAGACTTGCCGATAACGAGATTGAACTAGGTATAGAGATACCGACGATCGAATCTCGGGCAAGTAACATACGGACGAGACAAAGGGAACTGTATACGGGATTGCCTGAATCCTTGACATCGTGGTTCATCCGATGAGATCATCGAGAAACATGTAGGAACCAATATGGGTATCCAGATCCCGCTATTGGTTATTGACCTGAGAGTGTCTCGGTCATGTCTACATGGTTTCCGAACCCGCAGGGTCTACACACTTAACGTTCGGTGACGCTAGGGTTGTTAGTGAGAAGAGTGCATGGTTACCGAAGGTTGTTCGGAGTCCCGGATGAGATCCCGGACATGACGAGGGTCTCCGGAATGGTCCGGAGACGAAGATTGATATATAGGATGAAAGGTTTCGGAGTACCGGAAGTGTTCCGGGGAGCATCGGGAAATCGGCGGAATACCGGAAGGGTTTTCGGGGGGTCCGGAAGTTGTTCTGGGCCTATTGGGCCACAAAGGGGGACACCACAGCCCTCAGGGGGCTGTGCGCCCCCCCTGGGCCCTCTCCCCATGCGGCTAAGGGGGTGGGACCCCCTAGGGCTGGCCGCACCCCTTGGGCTTGGGGGCAAGGCACTTAGGGGGGAAACCCTAGGGCCTGGGCGCCTCCCCCTGCCCTGGCCGCCGCCCCCCTCCCCTTGCCCTGGCCGCCGGCCCCTAGGGGGAAACCCTAGGGCGCCCTCACCTCTCCACCCCCCCTATATATAGTGGGGCAAAGGGAGGGCAGCCAACACAGTTTGTGCCTCGGTGCTGCCCTCCCTCTCCCGTCATATCTTCTCCTCCCGCAGTGCTTAGGCGAAGCCCTGCTGGAGTTCTTCTCCACCATCACCACCACGCCGTCGTGCTGCCGGTTCTCCATCAACCTCTCCTCCACCCCTTGCTGGATCAAGAAGGAGGAGACGTCCCCGAGCCGTACGTGTGAAGAACGCGGAGGCACCGTTGCTTCGGTGCTAGGTCTTCGGCGATCTGAATCGCGACGAGTACGACTCCATCATCCGCGTTCATAACGCTTCCGCTTAGCGATCTACAAGGGTACGTAGATCACACTCCCCTCTCGTAGTTGCTTCTACTAGATTGATCTTGGTGAACGGTAGGAAAAATTTTTGTTTCCCATGCAACGTTCCCCAACAGTGGCATCATGAGCTAGGATCTGGCGTAGATGCTTTCTCGAGTAGAACACAAAGAAGTTTGTGGCGTTGATGTTTAAATTGCTGCCCTCCTTAGTCTTTCTTGATTCAGCGGTATTATAGGATGAAGCGGCCCGGACCAACTTTACATGTCCACGTACATGAGACCGGTTCCATCGACAGACATGTGACTTTTGTTGCATAAGATGGCTGGCGGGTGTCTGTCTCTCCTATCTTAGTTGAATCGGAATAGAACAAGGCGGTCCTTGTAGAAGGTTAAATAGCAACTTGAATATCACCGTTGTGGTTTTGCGTAGGTAAGAAGCGTTCTTGCTAGATACCCATAGCAGCCACGTAAAACATGCAACAACAAATTAGAGGTCGTCTAACTTGTTTTTGCAGGGTATGTATGTGATATGATATGGCCAATGACATGATGAAATATATTTTGATGTATGAGATGATCATGTTGTAATAGTTAACATCGACTTGCATGTCGATGCATACGGCAACCGGCAGGAGCCATAGGGTTGTCTTTATTTTTTGTATGACCTGCGTGTCAATCATTAAGCGCTTTGTAATGCTTTACTTTATCGCTAAACGGTAGCAATAGTAGTAAGAGCATGGTGGGGCGCCGACAACCCCGATGGCAACACGATGATGGAGATCATGATGATGGAGATCATGGTGTGGCGCCGGTGACGATGGAGATCATGCCGGTGCTTTGGAGATGGAGATCAAAAGCACGAGTTGATGGCCATATCATGTCACTTATGATTTGCATGTGATGTTAATCCTTTTATGCATCTTATTTTGCTTAGGACGACGGTAGCATTATAAGGTGAGCCTTCACTAAAATTTCAAGATAAAATTGTGTTCCCCCCGAGTGTGCGCCGTTGCGAAGGTTCGTCGTTTCGAAGCACCACGTGATGATCGGGTGTGATAGACTCTACGTTCGCATACAACGGGTGCAAGCCAGTTTTGCACGTGCAGAACACTCGGGTTAGACTTGACGAGCCTAGCATGTACAGACATGGCCTCGGAACACGGAGGACCGAAAGGTCGAGCATGAGTCATATAGTAGATATGATCAACATGTTGATGTTCACCATTGACACCACCTCATCTCACGTGATGATCGGACTTGGGTTGGTGAATTTGGATCATGTCACGCTCGAATGACCGGAGGGATGTCAATTTGAGTGGGAGTTATAATTAATTTGATTAGGTAATAACTCAGTTATCATGAACAATAGTCTAAAAATGTCTTTGCAAATTTATGTTGTAGATGGCTCGCGCAGGAGTTCCCCTGAATTTTAATGCGTTCCTAGAGAAAGCTAAACTGAAAGATGATGGGAGCAACTTTGTGGACTGGCTCCGCAATCTGAGGATCATCCTCACAGCTGCCCAAAAGGTTTATGTCCTAAATGCACCGCTAGGTCAACCCCCCGCTCCTGGAGCCTCTGCGGACGATATGAACGTCTGGCAGACGCGTTCGGATGACTATTCGATAGTGCAGTGTGCCATGTTGTACGGCTTGGAAGGAGGACTTCAAAGGCGTTTTGAACGTCATGGTGCATATGAGATGTACACAGAGTTGAAGTTCATCTTTGAGAAGAATGCTAAAATCGAGAGGTATGAGACCACCGATAAATTCTTCGCTTGTAAGATGGAGGAGAATTCGTCTGTCAGTGAGCACTTGCTGAAGATGTCTGGGTACTATACCCGCATAGCTGATCTGGGACTTGTGTTCCCGGATGAGGCTATCATTGACAGAATTCTCCAGTCACTCCCTCCAAGCTACAAGAGCTTCGTCCAGCAGTACAACATGCAAGGGATGAATAAAACCATCGCCGAGCTGTTTTCGATGCTGAAAGTCGCTGAGGCAGACATCCAGAAGGAGTATCAAGTGTTGATGGTCAATAAGACCACCAGTTTCAAGAAGAATGGCAAGGGCAAGAAGGGTAACTCTAAGAAGGGTGGCAAAGCAGTTGCTAATCCAGTGAAGAAACCCAAGGCTGGGCCCAAGCCAGAAACTGAGTGTTTCTATTGCAAGGGGAATGGCCACTGGAAGCGGAACTGCCCCAAGTATCTGGCGGACAAGAAGGGGGCCAACAACAACAAAGGTATATATGATATACATGTTATTGATGTGTACCTTACCAACTCTCGTTGTAGTGCCTGGGTATTTGATACCGGTTCGGTTGCTCACATTTGCAACTCTAAACAGGAACTGCGGAATAAACGGAGGCTGGCGAAGGACGAAGTGACGATGCGCGTGGGAAATGGTTCCAAGGTTGATGTGATCGCCGTCGGCACGCTCGCTCTTCGATTACCATCGGGATTAGTTATGAACCTGAATAATTGTTATTTAGTGCCTGCGTTAAGCATGAACATTATATCTGGATCTTGTTTATTGCGAGACGGTTACTCATTTAAGTCAGAGAATAATGGTTGTTCTATTTATATGAGTAATATCTTTTATGGTCATGCACCCGAAGTTAGGGGTTTATTCTTATTGAATCTCGATAGTGATGATAGACATGTTCATAACATTGATGCCAAAAGATGTAGAGTAGATAATGATAATACCACTTTCTTGTGGCACTGCCGTCTCGGTCATATCGGCGTGAAACGCATGAGGAAGCTCCATGCTGATGGACTTTTGGAGTCTCTTGATTTTGAATCACTTGACACGTGCGAGCCGTGCCTCATGGGCAAGATGACAAGGACCCCGTTTTCAGGGACAATGGAACGGGCAAGTGACTTATTGGAAATCATACATACTGATGTGTGCGGTCCGATGAGTGTAACGGCGCGCGGTGGATATCGTTATTTTCTCACCTTCACTGACGACTTAAGTAGATATGGGTATATTTACTTGATGAAGCATAAGTCTGAAACTTTTGAAAAGTTCAAGCAATTTCAGAGTGAAGTTGAAAATCATCGTAACAAGAAGATCAAGTTCCTACGATCTGATCGAGGGGGAGAATATCTGAGTTATGAGTTTGGTGATCACTTAAGAAAATGTGGAATTATTTCACAGTTGACGCCACCTGGAACACCACAGCGTAATGGTGTGTCCGAACGTCGTAATCGAACACTATTAGATATGGTACGTTCTATGATGTCTCTTGCCGATTTGCCACTATCGTTTTGGGGATATGCGTTAGAGACAGCTGCATTCACTTTAAATAGGGCTCCATCTAAGTCCGTTGAGACAACACCGTATGAACTATGGTTTGGTAAGAAACCTAAGTTGTCTTTTCTCAAGGTTTGGGGTTGCGATGCTTATGTCAAAAGGCTTCAGCCAGAAAAGCTCGAACCCAAAGCGAACAAATGTGTCTTCATAGGATACCCAAAAGAAACAGTTGGGTACACCTTCTATCTCAGATCCGAGGGCAAAGTGTTTGTCGCTAAGAACGGGTCCTTTCTCGAGAAAGAGTTTCTCTCGAAAGAATTGAGTGGGAGGAAGGTAGAACTTGATGAGGTTATTGAACCTCTGCTTCAACCAGAGAGTAGCGCAGCACAGAAAGATGTTTTTGTGGAGCCTGCAGATGTTGAAGAGGAAGCCAATGATGATGATCAAATAGCTTCTGATCAAGTTACTACCGAACCTCGTAGGTCGACAAGGGTACGCACTGCACCTGAGTGGTATGGTAACCCTATCTTGGAGGTCATGTTGTTAGACAACTGTGAACCTACGAGCTATGGAGAAGCGATGGTGGGCCCGGATTCCGACAAATGGTTAGAGGCCATGAAATCCGAGATGGGATCCATGTATGAAAACAAAGTATGGACTTTGGAAGTATTACCTGAAGGGCGGAAGGCCATTCAGAATAAATGGATTTTTAAGAGGAAGACGGACGCTGACGGTAATGTCACCGTGTATAAAGCTCGACTTGTGGCAAAGGGTTTTTCACAAGTTCAAGGGATTGACTACGATGAGACTTTCTCACCCGTAGCGATGCTTAAATCCGTCCGAATCATGTTAGCAATAGCTGCATATTTCGATTATGAAATTTGGCAGATGGATGTCAAAACAGCGTTCCTTAACGGTTTTCTTAAGGAAGAGTTGTATATGATGCAACCAGAAGGTTTTGTCGATCCAGAGAATGCTGACAAAGTATGCAGGCTCCAGCGTTCCATTTATGGGCTGGTGCAAGCATCTCGGAGTTGGAATCTTCGCTTTGATGAGGTGATGAAAGCGTTTGGGTTTGTACAAGTTTACAATGAAGCTTGTATTTACAAGAAAGTGAGTGGGAGCTCTATAGCGTTTCTGATATTATATGTGGATGACATATTGCTGATTGGAAACAATATAGAATTTTTGGATAGCGTGAAGGGGTATTTGAACAAGAGTTTTTTGATGAAGGATCTCGGTGAAGCTGCTTTCATATTGGGCATCAAGATCTATAGAGATAGATCAAGACGCTTGATAGGACTTTCACAAAGTACATACCTTGATAAAGTTTTGAAGAAGTTCAAAATGGATCAATCCAAGGAGGGGTTCTTGCCGGTATTGCAAGGTACAAAGTTGAGTAAGACTCAATGCCCAGTGACTGCGGAAGATAGAGAAAAGATGAGTGTCGTCCCCTATGCTTCAGCCATAGGCTCTATCATGTATGCAATGCTGTGCACAAGACCAGATGTCAGCCTTGCCATAAGTATGGCCGGAAGGTTTCAAAGTAATCCTGGTATGGATCACTGGACAGCGGTCAAAAATATCCTAAAGTACCTGAAAAGGACTAAGGAGATGTTTCTCGTTTATGGAGGTGATCAAGAGCTCGTCGTAAAGGGTTACGTCGATGCAAGCTTTGACACTGATCCGGATGACTCTAAGTCTCAAACCGGATACGTATATATTCTCAACGGGGGAGCGGTAAGCTGGTGCAGTTCCAAGCAGAGCGTGGTAGCTGATTCTACATGTGAAGCGGAGTATATAGCTGACTCGGAGGCGGCAAAGGAAGGTGTCTGGATGAAGGAGTTCATGACAGATCTTGGAGTTGTGCCTAGTGCACTGAACCCAATGACTCTGTTCTGTGACAACACTGGTGCCATTGCTCTAGCCAAGGAACCAAGGTTTCACAAGAGGACCAGACACATAAAGCGACGCTTCAATTCCATCCGCGATTCAGTCAAGGAGGAGGACATAAACATTTGCAAAGTACACACGGATTTGAATGTTGCAGATCCGTTGACTAAGCCTCTTCCACGGGCTAAGCACGATCAACACCAAGACTCTATGGGTGTTAGATTCATTACCTTGTAATGCTAGATTATTGACTCTAGTGCAAGTGGGAGACTGTTGGAAATATGCCCTAGAGGCAATAATAAAAGAGTTATTATTATATTTCCTTGTTCATGATAATCGTTTATTATCCATGCTATAACTGTATTGATTGGAAACTCAGATACACGTGTGGATGAATAGACAGACTTTGTGTCCCTAGTGTGCCTCTACAGGACTAGCTCGTTGATCAAAGATGACCGCGGTTTCCAGGTCATAAGACATGAGTTGTCATTTGATAACGGGATCACATCATTAGGAGAATGATGTGATGGACGAGACTCAAACGTTAACATAGCTTTTGATCGTGTCAGTTATCGCTATAGTTTTCTGCATGTCAAGTATAAGTTCCTATGACCATGAGATCATGTAACTCACTGACACCGTAGGAGTGCTTTGTGTGTGCCAAACGTCGCAACGTAACTGGGTGACTATAAAGGTACTCTACAGGTATCTCCGAGGGTGTCTGTTGAGTTGACATGGATCAAGACTGGGATTTGTCACTCCGTGTGACGGAGAGGTATCTCCGGGCCCACTCGGTAATACGTCATCTCAATGAGCTCAAAAGTGACTAAGTAGTTGGTCACGGGATTATGTATTACGGTAACGAGTAAAGAGACTTGCCGGTAACGAGATTGAACTAGGTATAGAGATACCGACGATCGAATCTCGGGCAAGTAACATACCGACGAGACAAAGGGAACTGTATACGGGATTGCCTGAATCCTTGACATCGTGGTTCATCCGATGAGATCATCGAGAAACATGTAGGAACCAATATGGGTATCCAAATCCCGCTATTGGTTATTGACCTGAGAGTGTCTCGGTCATGTCTACATGGTTTCCGAACCCGCAGGGTCTACACACTTAACGTTCGGTGACGCTAGGGTTGTTAGTGAGAAGAGTGCATGGTTACCGAAGGTTGTTCGGAGTCCCGGATGAGATCCCGGACATGACGAGGGTCTCCGGAATGGTCCGGAGACGAAGATTGATATATAGGATGAAAGGTTTCGGAGTACCGGAAGTGTTCCGGGGAGCATCGGGAAATCGGCGGAATACCGGAAGGGTTTTCGGGGGGTCCGGAAGTTGTTCTGGGCCTATTGGGCCACAAAGGGGGACACCACAGCCCTCAGGGGGCTGTGCGCCCCCCCTGGGCCCTCTCCCCATGCGGCTAAGGGGGTGGGACCCCCTAGGGCTGGCCGCACCCCTTGGGCTTGGGGGGCAAGGCACTTAGGGGGGAAACCCTAGGGCCTGGGCGCCTCCCCCTGCCCTGGCCGCCGCCCCCCTCCCCTTGCCCTGGCCGCCGGCCCCTAGGGGGAAACCCTAGGGCGCCCTCACCTCTCCACCCCCCCTATATATAGTGGGGCAAAGGGAGGGCAGCCAACACAGTTTGTGCCTCGGTGCTGCCCTCCCTCTCCCGTCATATCTTCTCCTCCCGCAGTGCTTAGGCGAAGCCCTGCTGGAGTTCTTCTCCACCATCACCACCACGCCGTCGTGCTGCCGGTTCTCCATCAACCTCTCCTCCACCCCTTGCTGGATCAAGAAGGAGGAGACGTCCCCGAGCCGTACGTGTGAAGAACGCGGAGGCACCGTTGCTTCGGTGCTAGGTCTTCGGCGATCTGAATCGCGACGAGTACGACTCCATCATCCGCGTTCATAACGCTTCCGCTTAGCGATCTACAAGGGTACGTAGATCACACTCCCCTCTCGTAGTTGCTTCTACTAGATTGATCTTGGTGAACGGTAGGAAAATTTTTGTTTCCCATGCAACGTTCCCCAACACAAGAAGCCCGATGCCCCGCGCCCCAATGCACAGAACCCAGGACAAGGCCGCGGGATGCCACCAAGGAACCAAGCTCCTCGCAACCCGCCTAACCATGGGAAGGGGCGTGTGAATCACGTCACTGCTGAAGAAGCTCAGGAAGACCCGGACGTCGTGCTGGGTACGTTCCTTGTCAACTCAGCACCTGCAACTGTCTTGTTTGATTCTGGAGCCACGCATTCATTTGTCACTCAAAGATTTGCATTAAAAAGTGGCATGACCCCTACACCCCTGAATAACCCCATGGTGGTACAAACCCCCGGAGCAGAGATTAGAGCCAAGATAGGTTGTAAAGGAGTCGGTATTGTCATTAACGGTGTATACTTCCTAGCAGACCTTATCATCTTAAGATCGCAAGGCTTGGATGTGATCTTAGGGATGGATTGGCTCAGCAAGCACCAAGGCTTATTAGACTGTGCCAATCGGACTGCCACTGTGACCAATGACCAAGGAGTCGAAGTTAAGTTTGCTTCCAACTCCTCTTTTGCTCAAACCGCTCAAGTCAACTGTCTGTCTGAAGTTGGACTGGAGCAAGTACCGGTAGTCTGCGAGTATCCCGATGTCTTTCCGGATGAGCTACCGGGAATGCCCCCTGACCGCGACATTGAGTTCATCATCGAGCTCATGCCCGGGGCAGGACCCATCTATAAGAAGCCTTATAGAATGGGGACGGAAGAATTAGCCGAGTTGAAGAAGCAACTGGAAGAGCAGCTGAGGAAGGGATTTATCCGCCCAAGTGCCTCCCCTTGGGGATCACCTGCTCTGTTTGTGGCAAAAAGGGACGGTACCATCCGCTTATGCATTGACTACCGTTCCCTCAATGAGGTTACAATCAAGAACAAGTATCCACTTCACAAGATTGAAGATCTGTTTGATCAACTCAGCGGAGCCAAGGTGTTCTCCAAGATCGACCTCAGATCTGGGTACTACCAGCGGAAGATCAGACCCCAAGATATTCCGAAGACGGCATTTGTAACCAGATATGGCATGTACGAGTGCACGGTCATGTCTTTGGGTTAACCAATGCCCCAGCCTACTTCATGTATCTCATGAATAAAGTCTTCATGTAATATTTGGACAAGTTTGTTGTTGTCTTCATTGATGACATTCTTGTGTTCTCGAAGACGGAGGAAGAGCACGAGGAACATTTGAGGATGGTCCTAGACAAGCTTCGAGAGCACCAACTATACGCCAAATTCAGCAAGTGTGAGTTTTGGCTGCATAAAGTTGGATTCTTAGGTCATGTCTTGACCGAAGAAGGATTGTCAGTTGATCCCGCAAAGATCGAAGCTGCGACCCAATGGCAATCTCCAACGACCGTCAAGGAAGTCAGAAGCTTCCTCGGACTTGCGGGCTATTACCGCAAATTCGTGGAAGGATTCTCTAGCATTGCCCGGCCAATGACTCAGCTCCTAAAGAAGGACAAGAAGTTCGAATGGACGCCAAAATGCGAAGAAAGCTTCCAAGAGCTCAAGAAGAGATTGACCACCGCCCCAGTTTTGGCAACACCTGATATTCACAAGGAGTTCGTGATATATTGTGATGCCTCTCGAACCGGATTGGGAAGCGTTCTGATGCAAGAAGGCCGAGTCATAGCTTACCTCTCAAGGCAGCTACGACCTCATGAAGAGAACTACGCTACTCACGATCTTGAGTTAGCAGCAGTGGTTCATGCCTTGAAGACATGGCGACATTACCTCCTAGGGAAACGGTGTGAGATATACACAGACCAAAAAAGTCTGAAGTACATTTTCACCCAGAAGGAATTGAACATGAGGCAACGAAGATGGTTGGAACTAATCAAAGATTATGACCTCCGCGTTCAATATCACCCCGGGAAGGCTAACGTGGTACCCGATGCCTTAAGCAGAAAGGCTTGCTCCCTGGATGCCATAATTCAAAAAAGGCAGCCAACCCTGTTTGAAGAGCTGGAACAATTCAGTTTGGAATTGGTGACCCCTGGATTCCTAGACCATCTGGAAGTCAAACTAACCCTGATGGACGAAGTCAAGAAGGCACAAGGTGGGCACGCAAGCATTGAAGGCATCAAGAAGAAGATGAAGCTAGGCAAGGCCCTAGGATTCTCCGAGGACGAGCACGGGATTGTTTGGTACAAAGGCCGCATCTGCGTACCAAACAAGATGGAGCTGAAGAACCTGATCCTGCAAGAAGCCCACGACACTCCGTATTCCATCCACCCCGGAGGAACCAAGATGTATCAAGACTTGAAGGAAAGATTCTGGTGGCACGGGATGAAAAGAGAGATTGCGACCTATGTTGCAAAGTGTGATGTGTGCCAAAGGGTCAAGGCTGAATATCAGCGACCCGCTGGATTGCTCCAACCACTCAAGGTTCCTGAGTGGAAGTGGGATAAAGTCGGAATGGATTTCATCACTGGATTACCAAGGTCGAATAATGGACATAACTCCATCTGGGTCATAGTCGACCATTTGACCAAGGTAGCCCATTTCATTCCTGTCAAGACTACCTATAATGGCAACCAGTTGGCAACTCTCTATATCGACCGAATGGTGAGCCTCCATGGTGTTCCAAAAGAAATTGTGCCAGATCGAGGCACCCAGTTTACTTCAAGGTTCTGGAAAAGATTCCAAGAAGCCTTGGGAACCAAGTTGTCTTTCAGCACGGCTTTTCACCCACAGATCGAAGGTCAGACAGAGCAAGTAAATCAAATTCTCGAAGACATGCTCCGAACATGTGTCTTGGCATATGGAGCCAAGTGGGAAGATTGCCTCCCTTTTTCCGAGTTCTCCTATAACAACAGTTATCAGTTGAGCCTTCAGATGGCACCATTTGAGGTGTTGTACGGACGCAAGTGTCGCACACCCCTCAACTGGTCAGAGACTGGAGAAGGGCTAGTCTTTGGACCAAATATACTCCGTGAAGCAGAAGAGCAAGTCCAACTAGTCAGAGAACGTTTGAAGGCCGCCAAATCAAGGCAGAAGAGCTATGCTGACACTCGTCGCCGAGACATGAGTTTCCGTGTTGGAGACCATGTGTACCTGCGAGTAACTCCTCTGAAGGGAACCAAGCGTTTCCACGTTAAGGGGAAACTTGCACCAAGATTTATTGGCCCCTTCAAGATCACCGACCGACGAGGAGAAGTGGCTTACCAGTTGGAACTACCACCTGAGCTATCCGATGTGCACAATGTATTCCATGTGTCACAACTCCGGAAGTGTCTCCAAGTTCCGAACAAGCCTGATCTCTACAAGGATGTTGATCACCAAGCCATTGATCTTCAGCCTGATTTGACCTACCGCGAGAAGCCCATTCGCATTCTGGACGAAGCAGAACAACGGACGCGAAGCCGCACCATCAAGTACTTCAAGGTCCAGTGGAGCAACCACACGGAAGCAGAAGCAACCTGGGAACGTGAAGACTATCTTAGATCCGAGTATCCCGATCTCTTTTAAGACCTAATTTAGGTATCTCGGGGACGAGATTCTTGTAAGGGGGTAGGTCTGTCACACCCTGAATTTTGTAACATGTCAATTGCATCAGTAAAGCATAAAAATTTGGACCAGCAAATTTTTTTTGGCATCATTTGGCTTTTATTTGGAATTAAGTTTTTCTCTCTGTGTTTTTCAAGTGCTCTTTAAAGTCAACTACTCCCTCTTGTAGATTTCATCTCCTTACCCAAAACTTCTGCCCAATGATCATACCAAGTGTTTATAGCAGTATAGTATTTTCTTATAAAATTAATTTGGCCAAAAAGTATTTTCAAAAATTAGTTTTCCAAAAAACCCCTGAATTGAGGTTTGCACTGCAAGTGCTTGATTTAGGGTGAGAAAAATATTTCAAAGAGTGTATTTGAAACCTAGTAGATATAGGACTCCCATAAACCACAAAAGTATAATTTTAAAAGATATTTTCCTATTTTATTTAAAGGCTTTTTCTTCAGGCCAGAAATGGTCTTTAATAGGGAAAAATTATTTAACTATTTCAAAAATATTTGCCAAAATTCATGGAGACTCATAGGACATATATTGTCCATATATAAGAGTTTCAACACTTGGTCATGTTCAAAATATTGGACAAATCCCTCAGAAACCCTTTCTGGATATTCCAAACTTTTGAAATATTTACAAAGGAAATATTCTCTAAAAAATCCAGGGAAATTCTATCATGTCATATATGACATATTTTATGATCTTACCAAGCCGCATGCCTTGGGGAGCAAGAAAACATCATCAAAACCCCTCAAAACCATTCTGTCCATATTTGAAGTTTGAGCAACTTTACATTGCCAAACTTGTCCAAATGCTCTCAAACTTGGTACACATGCTAGAATGGTCTAGTAAGGCACCTAGACCAAATGGCACAAGCTTTGTAGAAGGGAAACTTGATCAGAGTACCCCAAAACCATTTTTGTTCAAATTCAAAATTGAACAACTTTACATTACCAACTTTTTACTTGGGGCTTCAAACCTTGTGGGCATGATCACAGCCCCAAATGATGACACTACACCAAGTGGTGCATCAAGGAGTGATGATTAGCTTGACTCAAACATGGTGAAACCATTTCTGTTGATTTCTAGGGTTCACCAAAGTTACATTGGCAAGTTTCTTCCAATAAGCCCAAACTTGGTGAAACACCCTATTTCCATATGAAATTTAATCCTGTTAAGTGTCATGGCTAGTGGAGATCATTTGATGGCTCAAAACCACATCAAACACCTTCTGGTGATTTTCTAAAGTTACCATTTGTACCTCTTCCCTTGTTCTCCTTGAGCCCAACTTTCTACCACAGCTTCCCCAGGATCCCTTGCGCCTCCAGTAACTTCCCCATGGCCAGAGCTCAATAATTGAGGGGTGAAAACTCCATTTTACTCTACTGGACAGCCCAGTTTTCACTCTCCCTCAACCTCCCTCCTCTTCCATTGGGTAACGAAGGCATCCAAGACCACAGCACACTTGTTTACTCCTCACCTGACCCCCACACAAGGTGGCCACGTCCAGCAAGCGAAAGCCATGCTCTGGCATGCAATAGGCGTGCTCCAGAGCGCGCTACAGTGCACACCCGCACTGTAGCCTCCTCCAATCAGCAGCCCCCGACCACCTCGAGCCTCCCCCTCGCGCCACTCGATGCGCCTCGACGTCCGCAACGCGCCCCGGCGCTGTCCCCCTCCTCCTTCTCCCTCATGTGGCTGCCCTCGCATGCGCACCGACCGCGCGCAAGCTCCAATCTTTGGCCTTGCACGCGCGCTGCTCTGGATGCTTCCCCCGCTCTCTCTCTTCCTCTCCCTGGCCCTGGACCGCATCCATCAACACCACAGACACCACCTCAGCTCCTCCCGAGCCCTGTGGCAACGGGCAGAAGCTCGCCGGCGCACAGGTCCACGGCACCTCGCCGTTCGCCTATAAAAGGA
>LR738709.1:303022489-303048031 GCA_902687465.1 Secale cereale
CCGCTCTCTCACCCACCTAATCTTACCCCTACGCCACTCACTCCACTCCAGTCAGGCCCGAGCTCGAGATCGAGCTCGAGCTCCGCCGCGGCGGCTTGCCGTCGTCCGCTCGGTACAGGCCTTCCCCGCCGCTCCTCTTGCTCGATCTAGAACCACAGACCCTCATTGATCCTTTTCCCCCTTTTTTCCCTCCCTGCAACTGCCGGAAACGACCGGAGCAACCTTCACCAGACGCCCCTCCGCCGCGTGACCTCGCCGACGGCGAACCAGGCCACTCCGGCGACCAACTTCCCCTCCACCAGATCGGCGACACCTCGCTGATTCCGTCCCTGCCCTTAGCTCGCCCTGTCGTGCCCCGAATCGTCGCCGGTGAGCTCGTCGGCCCTTTGCCGGAGGGTTAGGGATGACAGGCGGGCCCCGCCTGTCAGCCTCCCCTCGCCCTCGCCTCTCTCTCCTCTCACTGACGCCAGGCCCCGCCCATTAGGTTTGAAACCTGGCGTGCGCGCTGGCGCCCGTGCGGTGGGCTGATTCCCCCTGGGCCTGCTGCACTGTGGCCGTTCTGGCCCAGTTGCACAGGAACCTTTTTTCTTTTTCTTTTCTGTGGGATTTTCAAATAATTCCACAGGATTAAATATTTATCCAAATGAATTAATTCCAGTTCCTAAAAACTTATAAAAATCCAACCTATTTAATGATGTCACTTTCACCCATATCCATGGACCTTTTCTGTTCTCTTCAAATTTAAATCTATATTTGAACACTAAAACCTTTGTTCAAAAATTCATGTACCCCATTCTATCACTCCAAATCTCAAACTAAGAATTTTTGCCATCTTAGTTTTCCCTCCAGTATTTGATAAAAATAAGTTGACATTTTTCTGAGCACTTTGGTTTTTCTGTTTTTATTATGGTCTTATTTTCCCGTTGTTTATTGCGACGATTAGATACCGTATTTGACGAGGTTGCTGAAGAAGAAGGAGGGGAAGGATTTGAAGACCTTGAAGACCAAGCCAATCCAGGCAAGCAACCCTTTGACCATGACTATGGAACCCCTTTTTTATGCATGTCATATAGCACCATATTGTTGTTGCATCAGAATCATGAAGAGGTGGAAACCTCTGGTTGGTTTGCCACTACACTTCCTCGTTGATACTTGCATTTGTGCATGACCCTACCTTCTTATGAGGGTTATGCCGGTGGGATAGATAGGTTGCTATAGTAGTGGCTATGGTAGTAAAACGGGATATGCATGATAATGAAAGCATAGTTCATTTGAGGAACTCTTTCAAAAGACCCCATCGGGTGTCAGTTATGCCCGAGGGAGATGATGAGATGGGTAACCACTTGATGACGAAGTGGTGTACCAAGACAAGTGTGTGTGTGATGTTTTTCAAACGGATTGGTTTAAGTTGCGACCGTTATTCCAACTTTACATGTGCAACCACTCTACCCTTATATGGGAAAGGGCATTATTGATTACCTAGGTCGATACTAGCATGGTGCCTGCATTACTAGTGACGGGGGTGACATGAGGTCGCTCTCGGGACGGGGTCGTGCTTGGATAGGCGGCCATGACTATTTTCACAGGGCACCGAACACACCGTTGGTACCCCGTGCCCGTGGTATGTGAAATGGGAGCAAGGCTCCAAAAATCTTAAGATGTGAATGTGGGGCACGGGGGTTACTACCAATCGAGTGGACTCCATATTAGTGTCGCCTAGGGAAAGATAGTGATCGGGTGCTTACCCCGGGTACTTGAGGTACCGCTGGTCGTGGATGACACGGAAAGTTCCCCGGATCTAGTGGGTAAAGTGTGCAACCTCTGCATAGTGTAAAACTATTCGAATAGTCGTGTCCACGGTCAAGGACAGTTGGGTAACCGCTCTTGGGCTACGTCCAATGTTTGTGAAACCTTGTGTGTGTGTGTGGAAGCTCCGTTTGGTTTAAGACAAAAGGACTTGACAAGATGAAGAGGTCATAGCTTGGCTATGTTGATATCTGTAACCTATAATTTTTATGATGCATGCCTCAGATAGCTCATGTCATTGCACTCTCAAATTTCTGCTTTCTGCAAACATATCCTATCTAGTGCTATTCCATATCTTGTCATACTTGTTCCAAAAACATGGGTTGCTTGCGAGTACATTCAAAGTACTCATTGGCTTGCCACTGGTTATTTAATTGGCCAGGCATGGAAGAGCAGGAATATGAAGAAGAATTCTATGGAGACGAACATGCGAACTAGGACGCTTTCCCAGTCAGAATGCATGTAGGGTTAAGGCAGATGGCATGGGTTCTACTTATCTACGAAGACTTCAGCTATTCGAGTTTATTTGCTATTCAGCCCTTGAGGCTTTATCTATGTAAGACTTGGCCATAATTGTCATAATTTGTGTAAGACGGTATGTATGGATGTAAGACTCTTGTTATTCAGCTTCTGTGTGTTTAGTGAGCATTGATCTCTGGGATCACTGTACACGTGCATTCGGTGATCTCGACTCTTGAGTCGGGGTCCCCATAGTCTTTCTTTGAAAAAACTCCTTTCAAACACTCCTTTATGTTTTCCAGAAAATTCTACATCATTTCCGATCGACAATATGTCATTCACATATACTTATCAGAAAGTATGTAGTGCTTTCACTCACTTTCTTGTAAATACAGGCTTATCCAAAAGTCTGTATAAAACCATATGCTTTGATCACCTTATCAAAGCGTATATTCCAACTCCGAGATGCTTGCACCAGTCCATAGATGGATCGCTGGAGCTTCCACACTTTCTTAGCATCACTAGGATCGACAAAACCTTCTGGTTGCATCATATACAACTCTTCTTTAAGATATCCATTCAAGAATGCAGTTTTGACATCCATTTGCCAGATTTCATAATCATAAAATGCGGTAATTGCTAACATGCTTCGGGCAGACTTAAGCACCGCTACGGGTGAGAAAGTCTCATCGTAGTCAACTTCTTGAACTTGTCGAAACCCTTTCGCAACAAGTCGAGCTTTGTAAACAGTAACATTACCGTCTGCGTCGGTCTTCCTCTTGAAGATCCATTTATTTTCGATGGCTTGTCGATCATCGGGCAAGTCAAGCAAAGTCCACACTTTGTTCTCATACATGGATCCCATCTCAGATTTCATGGTCTCAAGCCATTTCGCGGCATCTGGGCTCATCATCGCTTCCTCATAGTTCGTAGGTTCATCATGGTCTAGTAACATGATTTCCAGAACTGGGTTGTCGTACCACTCTGGTTGATCTATGAAGTTTAGCAGTAACTTGATCTGAAGTTCCATGATCATCATCATTAGCTTCCTCACTAATTGGTGTAGGAATCACTGGAACTAGTTTCTGTGATGTACGACTTTTCAATTCGGGAGAAGGTACAATTACCTCATCAAGTTCTACTTTCCTCCCACTCACTTCTTTCGAGAGAAACTCCTTCTCTACAAAGGATCCATTCTTAGCAACGAATATCTTGCCTTCGGATCTGTGATAGAAGGTGTACGGTGTACCCAACAGTTTCCTTTGGGTATCCTATGAAGACACATTTCTCCGACTTGGGTTCGAGCTTATCAGGTTGAAGCTTTTTCACATAAGCATCGCAGCCCCAAACTTTAAGAAACGGCAACTTTGGTTTCTTGCCAAACCACAGTTCATAAGGCGTCGTCTCAACGGATTTAGATGGTGCCCTATTTAATGTGAATGCAGTTTTCTCTAATGCATAACCCGAAACAATAGTGGTAAATCGGTAAGAGACATCATAGATCGCACCATATCTAATAAAGTACGATTACGACGTTCGGACACACCATTACGCTGTGGTGTTCCGGGTGGCGTGAGTTGTGAAACTATTCCACATTGTTTTAAATGAAGGCCAAACTCGTAACTTCAAATATTCGCCTCCGTGATCAGATCATGGAAACTTCTATTTTTCTTGTTACGATGATTCTCTACTTCACTCTGAAATTTCTTTGAACTTTTCAAATGTTTCAGACTTGTGTTTCATTAAGTAGATATACCCATATCTGCTCAAATCATCTGTGAAGGTCAGAAAATAATGATACCCGCCGCGAGCCTCAACACTCATTGGTCTGCATACATCAGTATGTATGATTTCCAACAAGTCAATTGCTCGCTCCATTGTTCCGGAGAACGGAGTTTTAGTCATCTTGCCCATGAGGCATGGTTCGCAAGCACCAAGTGATTCATAATCAAGTGATTCCAAAAGTCCATTACTATGGAGTTTCTTCATGCGCTTTACACCAGTATGACCTAAATGGCAGTGCCACAAATAAGTTGCACTATCATTATTAACCTTGCATCTTTTGGCTTCAATATTATGAATATGTGTATCATTACGATCGAGATCCAACAAACTATTTTCATTGGGTGTATGACCATCGAAGGTTTTATTCATGTAAACAGAATAACAATTATTCTATGACTTTAAATGAATAACCGTATTGCAACAAATATGATCAAATCATATTCATGCTCAACGCAAATGCCAAATAACATTTATTTAGGTTTTACACTAATCCCGAAAGTATAGGTAGTGTGCGATGATGATCATATCAATCCTGGAACCACTTCCAACACACATCGTCACTTCACCTTTAACTAGTCTCTGTTCATTCTGCAACTCTTGTTTCGAGTTACTAATTTTAGCAACTGAACCGGTATCAAATACCCAGGGGTTGCTATGAACACTAGTAAAGTACACATCAATAATGTGTATATCAAAATATACCTTTGTTCACTTTGCCATCCTTCTTATCCGCCAAGTATCTAGGGCAGTTCCACTTCTAGTGACCAGTTCCTTTGCAGTAGAAGCACTTAGTTTAAGGCTTGTGTTTAGCTTTGGGTTTCTTCACAGGAGTGACAATTTGCTTGTCATTCTTCTTGAAGTTCCCCTTCTATCCCTTTTGCCCTTTACTTGAAACAAGTGGTCTTGTTAACCATCAACACTTGATACTCTTTCTTGATTTCTACCTTCGCCGATTTCAGCATCGCGAAGAGCTCGGGAATTACTTTCGTCATCCCTTGCGTATTATAGTTCATCACGAAGTTCTACTAACTTGGTGATAGTGACTAGAGAACTTTGTAAATTACTATCTTATCTGGAAGATTAACTCCCACTTGATTCAAGCAATTGTAGTACCGAGACAATCTGAGCACATGCTCACTGGTTGAGCTATTCTCCTCCATCTTGTAGGCAAAGTACTGTCAGAGGTCTCATACCTCTCGACACGGGCATGAGTATGAAATACTAATTTCAACTCTTGGAACATCTCATATGCTCCATGGCGTTCAAAACGTTTGTGAAGTCCTAGTTATAAGCCGTAAAGCATGGTGCACTAAACTATCAAGTAGTCATCATACCGAGCTTTTGTCAAAATGTTCATAACGTTTGCATCTGCTCCTGCAATAGGTCTGTCACCTAGTGGTGCATCAAGGACATAATACTTTTGTGCAGCAATGAGAAAAATCCTCAGATCACGGAACAAGTCTACATCGTTTCTACTAACATTTTTCAACTTAGTTTTCTCTAGGAACATATAAAAACAAACAGGGAGCTACATCGTGAGCTATTGATCTACAACATAGATATGCTAATACTACTAGGACTAAGTTCATGATAAATTAAAGTTCAATTAATCATATTACTTAAAGAACTCCCACTTAGATAGACATCCCTCCGGTCATCTAAATGATCACGTGATCCAAATCAACTAAACCATGTCCGATCATCACGTGAGATGGAGTAGTTTCAATGGTGAACATCTTATGTTGATCATATCTACTATATGATTCACGCTCGACCTTTCCGTCTCCAGTGTTCCGAGGCCATATTTGCATATGCTAGGCTCGTCAAGTTTAACCCGAGTATTCCGCGTATGCAAAATTGGCTTACACCGGTTGTATTTGAATGTAGAGCCTATCACACCCGGTCATCACGTGGTGTCTGAGCACGAAGAACTTTCGCAACGGTGTATACTTAGGGAGAACACTTGTACCTTGAAATTTTGTAAGGGGTCATCTTATAATGCTACCGTCGTACTAAGCAAAATAAGAAGCATAATAAGATAAACATCACATGCAATCAAAATATGTGACATGATATGGCCATCATCATCTTGTGCTTTGATCTCCATCTTCAAAGCACCGTCATGATCACCTTCGTTACCGGCGCGACACCTTGATCTCCATCATAGCATCGTTGTCGTCTCGCCAACTATTGCTTCCACGACTATCGTAGTGATAAAGTAAAGCAATTACATGGCGATTGTATTTCATACAATAAAGCGACAACCATATGGCTCCTGCCAGTTGTCGATAACTTTACAAAACATGATCATCTCATACAAAACCATATAACTCATCATGTCTTGACCATATCACATCACAACATACCCTGCAAAAACAAGTTAGACGTCCTCCACTTTGTTGTTGCAAGTCGTGGCTGCTACGGGCTTAGCAAGAACCGTTCTTACCTACGCATACAAAACCACAACGATGTTTCGTCAAGTATGTGTTGTTTTAACCTTCACATGGATCGGGCGTAGTCACACTCGATTCAGCTAAAGTGAGAGAGACAGACACCCGCCAGTCACATTTAAGCAACGAGTGCTCATAACGGTGACACCAGTCTCGCGTAAGCGTACGCGTAATGTCGGTCTCGGCTGCTTCATCTCACAATACCGCCGAAGCAAAGTATGACATGCTGGTAAGCAGTATGACTAGTGTCATCCACAACTCACTTGTGTTCTACTCGTGCATATCATCCACGCATAGACCTGGCTCATGATGCCACTGTTGGGGAACATAGTATTTTAAAATTTTCCTACGATCACGCAAGATCTATCTACTAGATGCATAGCAACGAGAGGGGAGAGTGTGTCTACGTACCCTCGTAGACCGAAAGTAGAAGCGTTTATCAACGCGGTTGATGTAGTCGTACACCTTCACGATCCGTCCCGATCTAGTACCGAACGTACGGCACCTCCGCGTTCAGCACACGTTCAGCTCGATGACGTCCTCGCCTTCTTGATCCAGCAAGATGGGCGAAGTAGTAGATGAGTTCTCGCAGCACGACGGCGTGGTGACGATTATTGATGAAGAACAATCTCTGCAGGGCTTCGCCAAGCACTTCAGAAACTAGACGAAGGATAAACTAGAGGGTAGGGGTAGCCGGCACGCGGCTTGGTGTATCTTGATGTGTCTTGGGTGCTAGCCCTACCCCTCTATTTATATGTTGTGCCTTGGGGTCGAAACTTGGAGTAAAAGCTTTCACAAGGTCGGTTTCACCTGAAAGGCAAGAGTCCTTCTCGGACTCCAGGGCCAGACGCTAGGGTTCCCGACGTCTGGACCCAAACGCTAGGGACCCTAGCGTCTGGCCCCTGGACTCCGCAAAACTTCCTTTTGCGCTTTCCAAAAACCTTGTGTGCTTTCCCTTTTGGCCCAAATAAAGTGTTCTCGTACCCAAACACTTCGGGAAACATCCGGAACCCCTTCCGGTGAATTCCGGAACCCTTCCGGAGGTTAAACACTATTATCCCATATATTAATATTTATCTCCAGACCATTCCGGAGTTCCTCGTCATGTCCGTGATCACATCCGCGACTCCGAATAACATTTGGTCACCAACATACATAACTCATTGAATACTATATCATCAACGAACGTTTAAGCGTGCGGACCCTACGGGTTCGAGAACTATGTAGACATGACCAAGACATTTCTCCGGTCAATAACCAATAGCAGAACCTGGATGCCCATATTGGCTCCTACATATTCTACGAAGATCTTTATCGGTCGAACCGCATAACAACATACGTTGTTCCCTTTGTCATCGGTATGTTACTTGCCCGAGATTCGATCGTCGGTATCTCAATACTTAGTTCAATCTCGTTACCGGCAAGTCTCTTTACTCGTTCCATAATACATCAACCCTTGACTAACTCCTTAGTCATTTGCTTGCAAGGCTTATTATGATGTGTATTACCGAGAGGGCCCAAAGATACCTCTCCGACACTCGGAGTGACAAATCCTATTCTTGATCTATGCCAACACCACGAACACCTTAGGAGACACCTGTAGAGTATCTTTATAATCACCTAGTTATGTTATGACGTTTGATAGCACACTAGGTGTTCCTCTGGTATACGGGAGTTGCATAATCTCATAGTCATAGGAACATGTATAAGTCATGAAGAAAGCAATATCAGTAAAACTAAACGATCATAGTGCTAAGCTAACAGATGGGTCTTGTCCATCACATCATTCTCCTAATGATGTGACCCCATTGATCAAATGACAACTCATGTCTATGGCTAGGAAACATAACCATCTTTGATCAATGAGCTAGTCTAGTAGAGGCATACTAGGGACACTTTGTTTTGTCTATGTATTCACACATGTACTAAGTTTCCAGTTAATACAATTCTAGCATGAATAATAAACATTTATCATGATATAAGGACATAAATAATAACTTTATTATTGCCTCTAGGGCATATTTCCGTCAATTTGTATATAGGAAGTCCAGTTTCGGCCACCGGGAAAGTTTTGGGGATCACCGGTATTGTACCGGGACCACCGGAAGGGTCCCGGGGGTCCACCGGGTGGGGCCACCTATCCCGGAGGGCCCCATGGGCTGAAGTGGGAAGGGAACCACCTCCCCCTGCGCCTAGGGTTGGAAACCCTGGGGGTGGGGGGCGCCCCACCAAACTTGGGGGGGCAAGTTCCCCCTTTGGCCGCCCCCCCCTCCCCTTGAGATGGGATCTCTAGGGGCCGGCGACCCCCCCCTAGGGCCCCTATATAAAGAGGGGGGGAGGGATGTGCACCCTAGCCCCTCGCGCCTCCCTCTCCCCCCGTAACACCTCTCCCTCTCGCTGAGCTTGGCGAAGCCCTGCCGAGATACCCGCTGATTCCACCACCACGCCGTCGTGCTGCTGGATCTCCATCAACCTCTCCTCCCCCTTGCTAGATCAAGAAGGAGGAGACGTCTCTCCCAACCGTACGTGTGTTGAACGCGGAGGTGCCGTCCGTTCGACGCTCGGTCATCGGTGATTTGGATCACGACGAGTACGACTCCATCAACTACGTCCTCTTGAACGCTTCTGCTCGCGATCTACAAGGGTATGTAGATGCACTCCCCTCTCCCTCGTTGCTAGATGACTCCATAGATTGATCTTGGTGATGCGTAGAAAATTTTAAAATTCTGCTACGTTCCCCAACAGTGGCATCATGAGCTAGGTCTATGCGCAGTTACTTTGCACGAGTAGAACACAAGATTGTTGTGGGCGTAGATCATGTCAATTTACTTGCCGCTACTAGTCTTATCTTGATTCGGCGCCATCATGGGATGAAGCGGCCCGGACCGACCTTACACGTACGCTTACGTGAGACAGGTTCCACCGACTAACATGCACTAGTTGCATAAGGTGGCTAGCGGGTGTCTGTCTCTCCCACTTTAGTCAGATCGGATTCGATGAAAAGGGTCCTTATGAAGGGTAAATAGAAATTGGCATATCATGATGTGGTTTTGGCGTAGGTAAGAAACGTTCTTGCTAGAAACCTATAGCAGCCACATAAAAACTTGCAACAACAATTAGAGGACGTCTAACTTGTTCTTGCAGCATGTGCCGTGTGATGTGATATGGCCAAAAGGATGTGATGAATGATATATATGTGATGTATGAAATTGATCATGTTCTTGTAATAGGAATCACGACTTGCATGTCGATGAGTATGACAACCGGCAGGAGCCATAGGAGTTGTCTTATTTTATTGTATGTCCTGCGTGTCACTAAAAATGCCATGTAATTACTTTACTTTATTGCTAACCGTTAACCATAGTAGTAGAAGTAATGTTTGGCGAGACGACTTCATGAAGACACGATGATGGAGATCATGGTGTCATGCCGGTGACGATGATGATCATGGAGCCCCGAAGATGAAGATCAAAAGGAGCAAAATGATATTGGCCATATCATGTCACTATTTGATTGCATGTGATGTTTATCATGTTTTACATCTTATTTGCTTAGAACGACGGTAGTAAATAAGATGATCTCTCACTAAAATTTCAAGAATTGTGTTCCCCCTAACTGTGCACCGTTGCTAAGGTTCGTTGTTCCGAAGCACCACGTGATGATCGGGTGTGATAGGCTCTAACGTTCGCATACAACGGGTGTAAGCCAGATTTACACACGCAATACACTTAGGGTTCACTTGACGAGCCTAGCATGTACAGACATGGCCTCGGAACACGGAAGACCGAAAGGTCGAACATGAGTCGTATAGAATATACGATCAACATAAAGATGTTCACCGTTGATGACTAGTCCGTCTCACGTGATGATCAGGCACGGCCTAGTCGATTCGGATCATGTATCACTTGGATGACTAGAGAGATGTCTATCTGAGTGGGAGTTCATTAAATTTGTTTAGATGAACATAATTGTCATGAACATAGTCTAAAATATTTACAATATGTCTTGTAGATCCAATGGCCCAAGCTAATGTTGCCCTCAACTTCAACGCGTTGCTAGAGAAAACCAAGCTGAAAGACGATGGTAGCAACTATACGGATTGGGTCCGTAACTCGAGGATCATCCTCATAGCTGCCAAGAAAGCATATGTCCTTGAAGCACCGCTAAGTGATGCACCCGTTTTCCCAGCAGCTCAAGACGTTATGAACGCCTGGCAGTCGCGTAGTGATGATTACTCCCTGGTTCAGTGCGGCATGCTTTACAGCTTAGAATCGGGGCTCCGAAAGTGTTTTGAGCAGCACGGAGCATATGAGATGTTCCAAGAGCTGAAAATGGTTTTCCAAGCTCATGCCCGAGTCGAGAGATATGAAGTCTCCGACAAGTTCTACAGTTGTAAGATGGAGGAGAATAGTTCTGTCAGCGAGCATATACTCAAAATGTCTGGGTTGCACAATCGCTTGTCTTAGTTGGGAATTAATCTCCCAGATGACGCGGTCATTGACAGAATCCTCCAGTCGCTCCCACCTAGCTACAAGAGCTTCGTGATGAACTTCAATATGCAAGGGATGGATAAGTCCATTCCCGAGGTGTATTCAATGCTGAAATCAGCGGAGGTGGAGATCAAGAAAGAACATCAAGTGTTCATGGTGAATAAAACCACTAAGTTCAATAAAGGCAAGGGTAAGAAGAACTTCAAGAAGGACGGCAAAGGAGTTGCTGTGCCCGGTAAGCCAGTTGCCAGGAAGAAGCCAAAGAATGGACCCAAGCCTGAGACTCGGTGCTTTTATTGCAAGGGAACGGGTCACTGGAAGCGGAACTGCCCCAAATACTTAGCGGATAAGAAGGCCGGCAACGTCAAAGGCATATGTGATATACATGTTATTGATGTGTACCTTACCAGCGCTCGTAGTAGCTCCTGGGTATTTGATACCGGTGCAGTTGCTCACATTTGTAACTCAAAGTAGGAGCTGCAGAATAAGCGGAGACTGGCGAAGGACGAGGTGACAATGCGCGTCGGGAATGGTTCCAAGGTCGATGTGATCGCCGTCGGCACGCTACCTCTGCATCTACCTTCGGGATTAGTTTTAAACCTCGATAATTGTTATTTAGTACCAGCTTTCAGCATGAACATTGTATCTGGATCTCGTTTAATGCGAGATGGCTACTCATTTAAATCCGAGAATAATGGTTGTTCTATTTATATGAGAGAAATGTTTTATGGTCATGCCCCGCTGGTCAATGGTTTATTCTTAATGAATCTAGAACGTGATGTTACACATATTCATAGTGTGAATGCCAAAAGATGTAAGGTTGATAATGATAGTCCCACATACTTGTGGCATTGCCGCCTTCGTCATATTGGTGTCAAACGTACGAAGAAGCTCCTTGCGGATGGACTTTTGGAGTCTCTTGATTATGAATCATTTGACACGTGCGAACCATGCCTTTTGGGCAAGATGACCAAGACTCCATTCTCTGGAACAATGGAGCGAGCAACCAACTTATTGGAAATCATACATACTGATGTGTGTGGTCCAACGAGTGTTGAAGCTCGCGGTGGCTATCATTATGTTCTCACCCTCACTGATGACTTAAGTAGATATGGGTATGTCTACTTGATGAAACACAAGTCTGAGACCTTTGAAAAGTTCAAGGAATTTCAGAATGAGGTTGAGAATCAACGTGACTGAAAAATAAAGTTCTCACGATCGGATCGTGGAGGAGAATATTTAAGTCACGAATTTGGCACGCACCTAAGGAACTGTGGAATTGTTTCACAATTGATGCCGCCTGGAACACCTCAACGTAATGGTGTGTCCGAACGTCGTAATCGTACTCTGTTGGACATGGTGCGATCTATGATGTCTCTTACCGACTTACCGCTATAATTTTGGGGTTATGCTTTAGAGACTGCCACATTCACTTTAAATAGGGCACCGTCTAAATCCGTTGAGACGACACCGTATGAACTTTGGTTTGGGAAAAAACCTAAGTTGTCGTTTCTAAAAGTTTGGGGATGTGATGCTTATGTCAAGAAACTTCAACCTAAAAAGCTCAAACCCAAATCGGAAAAATGCGTCTTCATAGGATACCCTAAGGAAACTTTTGGGTACACCTTCTACCTCAGATCCGAAGGCAAGGTCTTCGTTGCCAAGAATGGATCCTTTCTGGAGAAAGAGTTTCTCTCAAAAGAAGTGAGTGGGAGGAAAGTGGAACTTGATGAGGTGATTGTCACCCCTTCCGAACCGGAAAGTAGCGGAGTGCAGGAAGATGTTTCTGTGGTGCCTGCACCGACTAGTGAGGAAGTTAATGATAATGATCATGAAGCTTCAGATCAAGTTACTGCTGAACTTCGTAGGTCCACAAGGACTCGTTCCGCACGAGAGTGGTACGGCAACCCTGTCATGGAAATCATGTTGTTAGACAACGGCGAACCTTCGAACTTTGAAGAAGCGATGGCGGGCCCGGATTCCAACAAATGGCTTGAAGCCATGAAATCCGAGATAGGATCCATGTATGATAACAAAGTATGGACTTTGGTGGACTTGCCCGACGATCGGCAGGCCATAGAAAACAAATGGATCTTTAAGAAGAAGACTGATGCGGATGGTAATGTGACCGTCTATAAGGCTCGGCTTGTCGCTAAAGGTTATCGACAAGTTCAAGGGATTGACTACGATGAGACTTTTTCTCCCATAGCGATGCTGAAGTCCGTCCGAATCATGTTAGCAATTGCTGCATTCTATGATTATGAGATATGGCAAATGGACATCAAAACGACATTCCTCAATGGCTTCCTCAAGGAAGAACTGTATATGATGCAGCCTGAAGGTTTTGTTGATCCTGAGAATGCTAACAAGGTATGCAAGCTCCAGCGCTCAATCTATGGGTTGGTGCAAGCATCTCGGAGTTGGAACATTCACTTTGATGAGGTGATGAAAGCGTTTGGGTTTATACAGACTTGGGGAGAAGCCTGTATTTACAAGAAAGTGAGTGGGAGTTCTGTAGAATTTCTCATATTATATGTGGATGATATATTGCTTATGGGAAATGATGTAGAACTCTTGGAAATCATAAAGGCCTACTTGAATAAGTGTTTTTCAATGAAGGACCTTAGAGAAGCTACTTACATATTAGGCATCAAGATCTATAGAGATAGATCGACACGCCTCATTGGTCTTTCACAAAGCACATACCTTGACAAGATATTGAAGAAGTACAATATGGATCGGTCCAAGAAAGGGTTCTTGCTAGTATTGCAAGGTATGAGATTGAGCACAACTCAATGCCCGACCTCGGCAGAAGATAGAGAAAAGATGAGTGTCATCCCCTATGCCTTGGCCATAGGTTCTATTATGTATGCCATGCTGTGTACCAGACCTGATGTGAACCTTGCCATAAGTTTGGTGGGGAGTTACCAAAGTGATCCCGGTATGGAACACTGGACAGCTGTCAAGAACATCCTGAAGTACCTGAAAAGGACTAAGGATATATTTATCGTTTATGGAGGTGACGAAGAGCTCGTCGTAAAGGGTTACGTCGATGCTAGCTTCGACACAGATCTGGATGACTCCAAGTCACAAACCGGATACGTGTATATTTTGAATGGTGGGGCAGTCAGCTGGTGCAGTTGCAAGCAAAGCGTCGTGGCGGCATCTACATGTGAAGCGGAGTACATAGCTGCTTCCGAAGCAGCGCAGGAATGAGTCTGGATGAAGGAGTTCATCACCGACCTAGGAGTTATTCCAAGCGCGTCGGGCCCGATGACTCTCTTGTGTGACAACACTGGAGCTATTGCCATTGCCAAGGAGCCCAGGTTTCACAAGAAGACCAAGCACATCAAGCGACGTTTCAACTCCATCCGAAATTATATTCAAGATGGAGACATAGATATTTGTAAAGTGCATACCGATCTGAATGTCGCAGATCTGTTGACCAAACCTCTTCCACGAGCAAAACATGATCAACACCAGAACTCTATGGGTGTTCAATTCATCACAATGTAACTAGATTATTGACTCTAGTGCAAGTGGGAGACTATTGGAAAGATGCCCTAGAGGCAATAATAAAATGGTTATTATTATATTTCCTTGTTCATGATAATTGTCTATTGTTCATGCTTTAATTGTATTATCCGGAAACAGTGATACATGTGTGAATACATAGACCGCAATGTGTCCCTAGTAAGCCTCTAGTTGACTAGCTCGTTGATCAACAGATGGTCACGGTTTCCTGACCATGGACATTGGATGTCATTGATAACGGGATCACATCATTAGGAGAATGATGTGATGGACAAGACCCAATCCTAAGCCTAGCACAAGATCATGTAGTTCGTATGCTAAAGCTTTTCCAATGTCAAGTATCCTTTCCTTAGACCATGAGGTTGTGCAACTCCCGGATACCGTAGGAATACTTTGGGTGTACCAAACGTCACAGCGTAACTGGGTGGCTATAAAGGTGCACTACGGGTATCTTCGAAAGTGTCTGTTGAGTTGGCACGAATCGAGACTGGGATTTGTCATTTCGTGTGACGGAGAGGTACCTCTGGGCCCACTCGGTAGGACATCATCATAATGAGCTCAATGTGATCAAAGAGTTGTTCACGGGATGATGTGTTACGGGAACGAGTAAAGAGACTTGCCGGTAACGAGATTGAACAAGGTATCGGTATACCGACGATCGAATCTCGGGCAAGTATCATACTGATAGACAAAGGGAATTGCGTACGGGATTGATTGAATCCTCGACATCGTGGTTCATCCGATGAGATCATCGAGGAGCATGTGGGAGCCAACATGGGTATCCAGATCCCGCTGTTTGTTATTGATCGGAGAGTCGTCTCGGTCATGTCTGTGTATCTCCCGAACCCGTAGGGTCTACACACTTAAGGTTCGGTGATGCTAGGGTTGTAGAGATATTAGTATGCGGTAACCTGAAAGTTGGTCGGAGTCCCGGATGAGTTCCCGGACGTCACGAGGAGTTCCGGAATGGTCCGGAGGTAAAGATTTGTATATATGAAGTCCAGTTTCGGCCACCAGGAAAGTTTCGGGGGTCACCGGTATTGTACCGGGACCACCGGGTGGGGCCACCTATCCCGGAGGGCCCCATGGGCTGAAGTGGGAAGGGAACCAGCCGCTGGTGGGCTGGTGCACCCCCCATGGGCTCCCCTTGCGCCTAGGGTTGGAAACCCTGGGGGTGGGGGGCGCCCCAGCAAACTTGGGGGGGGGGCAAGTTCCCCCTTTGGCCGCCGCCCCCCCCCCCCTTGAGATGGGATCTCTAGGGGCCGGCTCCCCCCTAGGGCCCCTATACAAAGAGGGGGGAGGGAGGGCTGCGCACCCTAGCCATGGCGCCTCCCTCTCCCCCCGTAACACCTCTCCCTCTCGCTGAGCTTGGCGAAGCCGTGCCGAGATACCCGCTGCTTCCACCACCACGCCGTCGTGCTGCTAGATCTCCATCAACCTCTCCTCCCCCTTGCTGGATCAAGAAGGAGGAGACATCTCTCCCAACCGTACGTGTGTTGAACGCGGAGGTGCCGTCCGTTCGGCGCTCGGTCATCAGTGATTTGGATCACGACGAGTATGACTCCATCAACTCCGTTCTCTTGAACGCTTCCGCTCGGGATCTACAAGGGTATGTAGATGCACTCCCCTATCCCTCGTTGCTAGATGACTCCATAGATTGATCTTGGTGATGCGTAGAAAATTTTAAAATTCTGCTACGTTCCCCAACAGGGACTGCGCTCCTCACGCCGAACTGTGTGAAGACCGTCATCCCAGAGGGTGACGCCTGCATCGGGTGAGGCCTCGAAGCGAAAGAGGACCGCGAACACCAGTGAACCTTCAAAGAGGTATGTTTGTTTTGACACACGCTGGGTGGTGAAGTCGGTATCACAACTTTTCGCTTTGTTTTTCCTTTTAGGAGGAATACACACCGAACTATTTTTGGATATCATGCAGACCAAGCTCGAGCCAATCCGGCATCTGGCCCGTCAAGGGTTAATGTGGATTCTGTGCCAGATTGTCCCCTCCAGGAGGATTCGGACGGAATGTCAGTCACTAATTCTGAAGTAGAGGTTGCGATGGTTCACTGGCGGCGGAAAGTAGCCATGCGTGACCCAGCCTGTTCTGAGGAAGCGTTTAACGCCCTCAGCTCTCCAGATGCCTATATACGAGCCGCTCAAGACGGACTCGCTGGAGCCACTCACGAGCTTACAAAAGATATGCGGGTAAGTGTACATTTTGATGTTCGCGTGCCAGTAGCCCCCGAGACTTAAAGCAGTTGGTACAACTGATTTGAGGATCGTTGTGTTTTTGCAGGTGCTTCAAGAAAAGAATAACTCCTTATTCAAGGAGCTAGAAGAGTGCCGGACCCAGCTCGCCGAATTGGAAAATTCGAAGAAATCCGTAAAGGATGCTGGTGGTAAGAACAATGGTGTCCGGATATTATGATATTTGCGCTGATCACTAAGTCTTTAAGTGCATACTAATTGTAATACAACAACAGGGCCGACAGACCAAATGGAAAGGGCGCTAAGGGCTGCTTTGGCGGACAAGAAATTGGCCAAAGGGGAAACAGCTGCTGGCAAACACGTATTGACGCAAGCCATAGATAAAAGAAACCAAGCGCGGGATAAAAATGTTAGGCTGGAACAGGAGCTAAAGGACGTAAGAGCCCAACTCTCAAGCGCCTTGGAAAAGAACCGGAGGCTAAAAGGCGGCATGTTCAGTATGTCCCTTATACCTAGCTCTCCTTATAGTCCCTTGTTTCGGAAGTTTTTCATAAAACTTTTCCTGCAAGTTTGTTAACTGGGCAGCCCAAAGGGGGAGTGTCCGGTTTTGAGGGTGACGTGCTGCAAGAGCTTTCCACGGTCCACGAGCGAGCTCGGAAGGCCATGAAGAATATGGCCAAGGATTTATGACCGGGCGATTCGCCTCTAGAAACTATGGAGGACTTGGCGGACTTGTTCGAAGGGGCTCGACGCCGCTTCGAACCGTGGAAAGCATCAGCATGTCGCATGGGTGCTCGAGAAGCATGGGCCATGGTGAAGACACGCTACACTCATCTTGATCCGAATCATATGGCCCGTGTGGGACCTCGAGGGTCGGATGAACAAGAAATCCCTCTGCATTTGGTATATGACCAAGTAGAGACAACTTCCAAGTTTTCCCAATAGGACTGTAGACTAGACAACCTAATAGAGGGAATAGAGGAAGAGTAGTCGTTTGATTCTATGTATTTAATGTACTTTTACCATCAAACTTATCTCCGACCGAATTTATAAAAAAGTTTTCATGGCCGACCTTCTACTTTAACCTCCATAAACCCAAAGGCTGGAGTGTTTCCGAATACTATATCTGTGGTAAACACGTGATATGTTCGAAAACCAAGCAATTCGGTCATAATTGCTTGAACAGACAAACTGTTTTCGGGGAGTTATGTTATATTACTGTTTAACGTAAGAAACATATTCTAGAGAGAATATTTCCGTTAGGGGTTCCTTTCCCTGGGTCAGCGTGCATGCATACGCGAGCCTAGGCTTTTGATCCTGTGAAAAGGATTGTAGGATGCCATATCCTGTGGTAGTTTAAAATATATGCTTTAAAAGGCGATATGTCGTGTATCCGCCAACCGATTATTCCCTTAAGAGCGCTAGCTTTTGGCTTCACCCAGTCTGAGGTACATGTCCGGATTACCCCGCTGTAACAATCGCAAAGGTGCTCCCTTTACGCCCTAGCTGAACAATCAGAAACGTAGGGGTAAACATAGGAGCCAGGCAACCCAGCTTGGCTAGAACTTAAGTCATATTGGTGAATATAATGGCAAGGAAGGACTGTAAAAAACATACGACATTTTGAGCAAGAAACTTTATTGGTGATGGGCTTCATTAAAGAAGCCCCCAGGTATATTTGAGGTAAATACATTCAAAGATGTACTTATCCTGTGGCAGTTCGGGCGAGCCGAATACTTGCCAATGAGAGAAAAAGTAAAAAAGAGGAGAAGGAGAAAAATAAAATATAAAAGATAAGACCTAAATTAAAAGGAGGAAAAAATTGCTACCGAACTATCCATAGAATATTCGGAGCCTGGCAGCGTTCCATGGGTTCGGCTCAAGGCGGTTGTCTTGTGCATTCCGAAGGCGATAGGCTCCCCCGGTGAGTACTTCGTCGATAATGAAGGGGCCTTCCCATTTTGGTTTGAGCTTGTCCTTCTTCTTCTCCGGGAGGCGTAAAATGAGTTTGTTGATGTTGTATGTCTTGGCCCACACTTCTCTGCTCTGGTATCGCCTAGCCTGTTGTTGATAAAATACAGAACAGGCTTGCGCTGTATCGCGCTCCTCTTCAAGTCCATCTAGGTCGTCCTACCGATCTAGCTTGGCTTCTCTCTCCTCGTACATGCGCACTCGAGGTGAGTCAGGAATAATGTCGCAGGGCAGAATAGCCTCTGCGCCGTACACCATGAAAAAAGGTGTGTATCCGGTCGTCCGATTAGGTGTGGTCCACAGCCCCCAGAGTACGGAGTCAAGCTCTTCGACCCAGTGTTTATCAGACTCTCGTAGGGGGCGCACTAGTCGGGGTTTAATGCCGCTCATTATCAGACCATTGGCTCTTTCGACTTGACCGTTTGTTTGAGGATGGTACACAAAAGCATAATCAAGTTTAATACCTAACTTAGCGCACCAATTTTTTACCTCGTTATCTATGAAGCCGGTGCCATTATCTGTGATAATACTGTGCGGGACACCATAACGGTGTACTACACCGGATATAAAATCTATCACAGGCTCTGCCTCAGTTGTTTTTACTGGCTTGACTTCTATCCATTTAGTGAATTTATCCACCATCACCATCAAGTATTTCTTCTTATGGCTTCCCCCTTTAAGGGGTCCTACCATATCAAGCCCCCTGACCGCAAAAGGCCAAGTAATGGGGATTGTTCTAAGAGCGGTGGGAGGCATGTGACTTTGATTTTGCAAAGAGCTGGCACCCAACGTAGTTTTGGACTAGGGTCTGGGCATCTGCTCGGGCAGTGGGCCAGAAGAAGCCAGCTCGAAAAGCTTTGCCGACGAGCGCCCAGGCTGCGGCGTGATGGCCGCCCATTCCAGCGTGTATTTCAGTGAAAATTTGCCTTCCCTCCTCTTCGGAGATGCACCGCTGTAGAACACCAATAGTGCTTTTCTTATATAGTTCACCTTCGTGAACTTTGTAGGCTTTAGAATGCCGGACTATGCGGCGGGCCTCATTTTGGTCATCGAGGAGCTCCTGCCTTTTAAGGTAAGCTAGGAAGGGCTCTGTCCACGGGGCTATGACAGCCATGATTTCGTGAGCCGAAGGAGTTATCTCCATGTCGGGGTCTCCGATGACGTCTTGGTTCAGTTTGGCTCGGGGGTGTATTCGGATCCGGATTCGTATTGCCGCCCGCGTCCTGCCATGTTACTGATGGATTAAATAGCATTTCCACAAATGTGTTAGGCGGGACGGGGTCGCGTTTAGCGCCCATACGAGCGAGTACGTCAGCGGCCTGGTTATTATCCCGGGCTACGTGATGGAATTCCAACCCCTCGAATCTAGCCGATATTTTCAATATAACATTGCGATAAGCTACCATTTTTGAATCCTTCACATCAAAATCTCCATTAATCTGGGAGATAGCGAGGTTTGAGTCTCCGCGTACCTCAAGGCGTTGTATGCCCATGGATACAACTAGGCGGAGACCATGCAATATGGCCTCGTATCGGCCGCATTGTTCGAGTCCGTGTACATAATTTGTAGGACGTACCGAACTGTATCCCCAGTTGGAGATATCAATATTACACCGGCCCCAATCCGGCTAGCATTTTGGAACTGTCGAAGTACATTGTCCAGTGGGAGTATGAGCCATACTCTTTAGGGAGTTCGGCTTCGGTCCATTCTGCGACAAAGTCAACCAACACCTATGATTTAATAGTCCGGCGTGGCTTGTAAGATATTTCGAACGGTAAGAGCTCGATGGACCATTTGGATATGCGTCTAGTGACGTCTTTTATTGTTAATAATATTGTTGAGTGGTACCTCGGATGCCACTGTGATCGAACACTCTTGAAAGTAGTGTCGAAGTTTCCGACATGACATGAAGACCGCATAGGTAATTTTCTGACAGTGGGGGTACCGTGATTTGCACGGTGTTAGAACTTCGGATACATAGTATACGTGTTTTTGAACGGGGAATTTATGTCCCTCTTCGGCTCGTTCAACGACGAGTACGACACTCGCTACCTGGTGAGTGGCTGGTATATACAGCGACATAGGTTCGCCAACACCGGGAGCGGCTAGGATTGGGTTGCTTGCTAGTAAAGTTTTTATTTCTTCCAATCCAGTTGTGGCCGTGTCCGTACATTCGAAATTGTCAGTGCGTCGTAGCAATCTATAAAGTGGCAATGCTTTTTCCCTAACCTGGTGATGAAGCGGCTTAAGGCCGCTACGCAACCTACTAGTTTTTGCACTTGCTTGAGGTCGGTTGGTCTTTTGAGTTCTGACAAGGCCCGGATTTTAGCTGGGTTAGCTTCGATTCCTCTATGGGATACGATGAACCCTAGTAGCTTTCCGACTGAACGCCAAAAACACATTTTTCCGGATTGAGCCTTATGTCATATTGTCGAAGGTTGGCAAACGTAAGGCGGAGATCTTCCACCAAAGTCTCGACGTGTTTGGTCTTAACGACTACGTCGTCAACATATGCCTCCACTGTCTTGCCAATTTGTTTTTCGAAGCATGTTTGAATCATGCGTTGGTATGTGGCGCCAGCGTTTTTAAGTCCAAAGGACATAGTGTTGAAACAGAAAGGACCGTACGGGGTGATAAATGTCGTTGCGACCTGATCGGATTCCTTCATCTTTATCTGATGGTATCCGGAGTAAGCATCAAGGAAGCACAACGAGTTGTGTCCGGCCGTTGCATCGATAATTTGACCAATGCGGGGCGAAGGAAAGGGATCCTTAGGGCAAGCCTTATTTAGGTCTGTAAAGTCAACGCAGAGGCTCCAGGATTTATCCTTCTTCGACACCATGACTAAGTTGGCTAGCCAATCCGGGTGTTTAATTTCTCTAATGAATCCGGCTTCCAATAGCTTGGGTAACTCTTCTCCCATTGCTTGTCTTTTGGGTTTGGAAAACCGTCGCAATGACTGCTTGACTGGTTTGAACCCTTTGATAATATTGAGGCTGTGTTTGGCCAGCCTGCGTGGGATTCCCGACATATCTGAAGGGTGCCAGGCGAATATATCTCAGTTTTCTCGAAGGAAGGCGCGTAACGCGCTGTCTACCGCCGGATCCACCTGCGCCCCGATAGATGTTGTCTTGTTAGGGTCCGTTAGGTGCACTTGGAATTTTATGATTTCATATGCTGGCTTGAAGGAGGTAGATTTCGATCTTTTGGCGAGGATTACATCGTCCTTGTTCACCGTTGATCGTAGGGTAGTTAATTCTTTGGCCGCGAGGGCTTCGGATAATGCCTCTAAGGCTAAGGATGCCGTGTTGTTCTCGGCGCGGAGTGCTCTATCCGAATCACTTGTTAATGCGATCACTCCATTGGCCCCTGGCATTTTAAGCTTCATGTACCCGTAATGGGGTATAGCTTGAAAGCATGAAAAAGCGTCCCGTCCTAGAAGGGCGTGGTATCCGCTATGAAAGGGAACAATGTGGAAGAGCAGTTCCTCCGACATGTAGTTATCGGATGTGCCGAATACTACATCGAACTTAATGCTTCCCGAACACCGGGCTTCGCGGCTGGGTATAATTCCTCTAAAGGTTGTGTTAGTGTGCTCAATGCGGGATTTGTCGACCTGCATTTTTGCAAGTGTTTCCTCATATATGAGGTCTAGTCTGCTTCCTCCGTCCATAAGTACTTTAGTGAGGCGAAAACCGTCCACTACTAGGTCTAGTAGAAGAGTTGTTGTTGCTCGATCGGCCGGACTCGGGGTGCATCTTCGGCGGAAAAACTAATTGTCGTGTCGCTCCATGGGCTTGCAGAGCTAATTTGGTAAACCTTGGCAAGTTCGCAATTCGCTCTCTTGCGTCGGCTATTTGAGGAGAACGTCTCGAAGACAGTGAAGACACCGACGCCTTTCTCCCCTGATAAGGCGGTGGCAAGGATTTCCGCACCGCTCTTAGCTACTTGCCGGAGTACCCAACATGCTCCAAGGCAGTGGTTTGGGATATTATCCGGGGCTGCGTGTATCTGGCAAGGTTTATCAAGCAGTTCGTCCAATACGGACCTGCGTCTTAAGAAGGGTTTATTCTTCTTGCCAATAGGCATATTATCGGATGACCTTCTAGAGTATGTCCGTTTAGCCTTGAGATTGTGTTGTCCGAATACAGACTGTTCGAGAGGTATGTTTTGGGTTTTCCAAGTGTTTTCCATTGCGCAGTACTGTCGTACTAAATGCGACAATTCTGTGAAACTCAGAACGCGATGTCGGTTGAGGACGTTCAAGACTCCCTCGTCCGTGCAGTTGCGGTAAAATAAGGAGACCACCTCGTCGTCGCATCAGTCTTTAATTTTGTTCTTAACGAGCGGGAATCTGGCCCAGAAGTGGTTGACCGTTTCCTCCGGCTGCTGATGTATGTTCGCGAGATTATCTATGTCCGGGAATCCTGATTTACTTGGAGAGTTTTTTTCCAGGATGGGTGGGTGTTGGTAATTTTGAGTCCCGACCCAAAGTGGTATTCAGGGTTTTGACAACCTTTGATGTGGACGATCCGGGCTCTGCGGGACCTGAATGTCCCGGGAGTCTGGTGTCAATCCCAGAGCTCAAAAAACACGAAGTGTCTCCCGACAGGAGCGTGTTCGGCTCGGTGGGTTCGGAGATCTGAACTATGACGGTCTCCGCCTCGAGAGGGGGAGTTTCTTCGGCTCCGTCCTCGACTGTTGCCACTTGACGAGTGATCGGGATAAGATCGATCTCATAGTGACCGGATTTAGTTCCGATCTGATCTCCTGACGATGAAAGCCCCAGGGCGGCGATGCAATCCAGCATCTCATTTTAAGGCGAGAGATCTGCCGAGGTTGTGTCATCGGAGTGGCCGGAGTCAACGTAAGGGTGGTGCTCGATGACCGCGGGGAGTGCGGCCGGCCCTAAGGCCGTGCGGGCGCATACAGCGAAACTGCCGAGCTGGAGAACCTGGCCGATGGCCAAGTTGTTTCCGAGGGTGATCCCTTCGTTGATGACGAGACGAGCCATTGATCGCTCATCGCGAGCGCACAGCGGAGCTCTCAATGAAAGCACCATTGTCGGTGTCAAAACCGGCAGATCTCGGGTAGGGGGGCCCAAGCTATGCGTTTAGCGGATCGATGGTAACAGGAGGCCGGGGACACGATGTTTACCCAGGTTCAGGCCCTCTCGATCGAGGTAATACCCTACTTCCTGCTATATTAATATGGATGAATATGAATACAAGAGTTGATCTACCTCGAGATTGTACCGGCTAAACCCTAAAGTCTATCCTATGAGGATATTGTGATGTTGATGATCCCCTCTACAGACTAAACATCTTGGCTTATATACACGCCAGAGAGGGCCTAGGGTTACAAGGTGACTTGGGGAGGAAGTAATAGATACATCCGGACTCTACGCTCGCCTCTCTACGTACATAGGAGTCCTGACCAAATACGGGGGAGAGTCTTCTGCTTCTTCCTTTACGGCCCATTAATACGGCCCAGTTTCATCGACCCGGACGCCTGAGGACCCCTGAATACAGGACTCCCTCAGTGCATATCTAGCTTCACCGCACACCAACCTTCCTTGCCTGAGCGTTTATTCTTAATAGCATGGAGACTTTCATAGGCGATCAACACGTTATCAGTAACGAGTCTACCGAAAACAAAAGCACTCTGAGTTGGGCTAATAATTTCCTCAAGAAAAAGCTTCAAACAAAATGCTAGCAATTTGGAAATAACCTTATACACAACATTACAGAGGCTAATAGGCCTAAACTGATTTACCTTCTCCGATGACTCAACTTTTGGGATCATAACAATGATAGTAGCATTCCATCCTTGGGGCATGGTACATGTATTAATAGCTTACAACACTTCTTCCACTAGATCTTCACCTAGCATTGGGCAAAATCGTTTGTAAAACACAGAGTGTAGTCCATCTGACCCAGGACTTTAAAATCGCCGATATCAAACAAGGCTTTTCTCACTTCTTCAACAGTGTAAGGAGCTAACAAAACTATTCATCTCGTGAGTAACTCTGGGAGCCACTCAAGATATCACATTTGCATCTCGACTGGACACATAAAAAGAAAAAGGTTAGCAAAGTAGACAGAGATGAGTTGTTTGAGTTGGTCTGAACCTTACACCAATTTTTATTATTATCCATTAACTTTTTTATTTGGTTCCTTTTTTCCTGGCCATGGCTGCCTTGTAAAAAAAATTGTATTCCTGTTTTCATCAGCACTCATAAATTTAACGAGGTTCAAACAAACCGAGTCGAACACAATTTTTTGCTATTAATCTTAACGAGCTTAACAGGCTGACCCTTAACGAGCACGAGCTTAATGAGCCAAAGCTCGTTACTCCACCCCTATCGAGCAGCAATTCGCCCGTACGCAGCTCTATTTCTTGCCAATTCAAAAATTTAAAAAGAAAAGAAAATAAAAGAAAAGAAAAGAACCCCTATATCTCTCGCCGCACATGGCGAACAGCTAACCCTAGCCGCCGCCACTGCACCGGCGCCTCCCTCGCCCCACTGACTGGCTTCCTAGGGCTTCCCTCCGCCCGTTTCTTCACCGGCGCGTTGGTCGTGAACCCGCCACCCTCGCCAGCGCTGGTCCCTGCACGGACGGCACGAACGCCGCCGCCCCGTACAAGATACTGCACCGACTCCCCAGCCCGTCTTCGTCCTAGTGCAGACCCCACCCCCGCGGCTCCGCTTTCTTACCACTCTCGCCGTCGCGCCGCCGGGATCCAGGCATGACGACGCGTATTGCGCCCGGCGTGGGCGCGAACCTCCTCGGGCAGCACTCGGCGGAGCGCAACCAGGACGCCACCACCTACGTCGG
>LR738709.1:303060722-303285422 GCA_902687465.1 Secale cereale
GCGCCGCCGATCGAGAGAAAGTCGTCATCGAACGGGAACCACTGTAGGCCAGTGCCGGAAGGCTAGCCGCACTAGGCGAGATTCATATCACCTTTCCTTTTTTCCACATGAGAAAGAAAAGAGACACCTTGCTGTAAAATCAAGTTTTATTTGGAAAGCCAAAAAGTGCTGATTCAATTGATGACTAAATTTCATTTTTTAAGACATACTCCCCCGTTCCTAAATATAAGTCTTTCTAGAGATTTCAACAAATGACTACATACGGAGCAAAACGAGTGAATCTACACTCTAAAATTTGTCGACATACATTTGTATGTTGTAGTTCATTTGAAATGTCTAAAAAGACTTATATTTAGGAACCGAGGGAGTAGCAATAAAATGACTGATATATTATGGTAATTACAAGTAAAATATTTGTGTCTCTGTTGCAACACACGGATAATTATACTTCATAATAACAAAAAGGTACTCCCTCTGTTCGAAAATACTTGTCATCAAAATAAATAAAAGGGTATGTATATCTAGGTGTATTTTAGTTTTAGATACATCATTTTTTGTCCATTTTGATGACAAGTATTTTCGAACGGAGGGAGTACTTACACTACTAGTACATGGGACAGCATCGACACCTATGTACTCTGGGCAATTAAGAGCACCGTTAACTAGCGTGCAGAAGTTAACTACTCTCTCTAATCAAGAGCTTGCTTGCCGCCGTAATTGTCCCAAGACCAGGGTTACAGCCGCCGCAAGACATTCTTCTCCGGCGCCACAAGCGGGATGCCCTCGATAGGTCGTTGTCCACAGGGACATCACATATCAACGTCATCTTTAAGTGCCAAAAGCGACCATCTCATGTCAATCCTGCATCATATATCCACTACATCTACATGCGGGCCGGCCAAGAATCGGCGGCGCGTAAGCTACAAATCCTTTGCTTCCGTAGATTCGTTCATCGACCCTCGGAAGAAGACATCCGTGCGATTACATAACGTGGTGCTTTCCTTCAATGTTACTCGTATCTTGTGTTCCACAATTGAATTTTTATGTCTTTTTTCGTCCATCGTTTTTTTCTTTAAAACTTAATCCTAAGTGATAACTGTCATACGTTGGCACGAAACAGTCCGGCCATGACATTTTTTATAATTAAACTAGCTAATTGCATGTGTGTCACAATGGAGTATACATATTATAGTGATTAAACATCGGTCAAAAATTATATATATATTCTTCTTCACCTTCCTCCATCCCTTGACTTTTTAACAACACAACACATTTTTCTTCTCCCCCTTCCATTGTCAACTTTTTAACATCTCTCTCTCTCTCTCCTTGTGCGAATGACTTCTCTATACACACAAAATGTTTATAGGGGAAAATACACATAAGTACATGTTTTATATGCACCTAGTCCTTTTGTTTTAGGATTGCATGGTAGGAATTTTGTTGCCAGATGGCTATACTTTACCTAGTAGTTCATTTGAGGTAGGTCTCAACTATACATCCTTTGTCACCGTCTTGTAAGTTTATTTTTGCCTTGCTAATGTAGACGTGGTTTGAGAAGTGAACATGGTGAGACATGAGTGACAAAGTAGTAATCAGGACCAAGACGTGTAAATGAACTACCTGGGCAGAAATTGGTTTGAATGGTGGTGAAGTACAATGGTTGCATGCGTGGGAAATCCATGGTGGTGCACCACTAGTGGTCCGTCCGCCCAGGCTCAAAGGGATCAAACGTGTTTACATGTCTAGAAGCTTTCGTGTGCAGCCACAAGCCAATATGGGCTCTAGCTTAGCTTAGTTGAGTAGTCAGTGTGACCTCTTCCAGGATGGGCTAGCAGATGTAGAATGAGTAGGTGTACCGACCTATCCGTGGGTTAAGGGGAAATACTTTCGAAAGACTATGTCTCGTTCATCTTGTTCTCAAACACCAGGTAGTGCGAGAAGTTGCCGAAAAATGGTTCTCCCTGCTTTGTATTCCAAAGCACCAACACCGAGTACAGAGATCGCTGTGGCGAGCAGCACAACACACCAAAAGAAAAAGAAGAAGGAACAAATGCCAACCACGACAGCTCGGCAAAGCGCGGATGACCCGCCACCGCGGCGCCCATCGGATACAGACCACCATAGACCGAGGCTCCGAACCGCCGCGTACCAAGCAACACCTCCAAGAAGGGATGCGACGCCAACGACGCTGCTGCCCGGACGAGCCCTAGGGTTTTCTATGGCACACGGAGGGAGGTGGGGGGTGGATACCACCGATACCCTCCAGGAAGGAATGGCGGCACCCGTAGGAGTCACCGCGTCGGGGCCGAAGCCGGCAGGGATTTCTCCGGCATTCCAACCCCAACCGCCCAACCGGACGGAACCGACCCGCCAAACCGTCGCCCACCACCATGCGCCAACGCAGTAACGCCGCCACCCACGCCGCCTCACTACGAACACCACCACGAGGCCAAGAGGACCGGAGAGAAGCGCACCACGACGGGAACAACAACACCGACGCCGAGCGGGAGGGAACCACCTCCACCGCCGTCGTGCGGGAGGCCCATGCCTCCGGCACTGTTGCAGTAACCGTCCGGACGCGGCAGCGGGGCATGCTGGGCCACCCCTAGCCCAGCCAGGCCCGAAGCGGCCCCATTAAGCCCCGCCGGCCGCGATACAGCAGGCTGGCATTGGCGCCGCCAACACCCAGCCACTCGTCGCCGCCTCTACCTCTCTTCCTTATCTCATCCCAAAACCCTTGGACCCAATAGATGGTGGATGACGACGGACTTGTATCCTCTGGACCGATGACTCAGCCGGAGGTAGAGCTATGGATTCATAACATGGAGAATCACTCCGGGAACAACTTGGTTGCAAGGAAGTACGAGGTTCAATACGCTCTTCAGTACTTTACAAAAAGTGTTGCAACATAGTGGAAAATGCATCGAGATATACGAGGATGGAATGGATCAAAAACTCGGGAGGAATTCAAGATGACCCTACCGAGGTCTCGTCTTATCCAAAAGCCCTATGTCAATAAAATGAAGAAACCTTGCGCATGCAAGATCTGCGGAGAGATAGGACACACCCATGAAGAACACAAGGATGAATGCCCTCATTGTGACGAAAATCACCAAGTTGAAGGATGCCCAACTAGGCAGGTTACTTGTTTCTTGTGTGAAGGAACCACACACTACCCTACCCAGTGTCATATTTACCCCAAGGTACAAGAAATTACCAAGCAGCAGAAGGGAGCAATGAAAGAAGCCCACAGGGAAAGTTTAAAAGAACCTATGATGGAGGAAGATGTTGACGACCCCGATGGAAAAGGCCTAAACAAAATTTTCTCCAATGCTTTCTATTCATGTGGAGAAGAAGGGGATTTTTCACAGTATTGCACGAAGGAAAGCCAAGAGTATCTGGGAGACTTCCCGACAGAAGAAGTGGAGTTTGATGCACAAGAGATAGAAGACTTGATTAGAACGAAGAAGTCGAGGAAGAGAAAGAGCATGTATCCCCAGAACAACCCAATTTCTGCAAAAAAGGACGTGAGTATGTCACTTGTTACAGGTGCAAGGATTTAGGTCATTACGCTAGCAAATGCCCAGCAAGGAAGCCAAGAACCCAAGGAACCAAGATAGCCACCAGGAAACCCCTGGATTTGTTTGATGTCATTTGTTTACGCTGTGAGGAAGTAGGGCATTTTGCTAGAGAATGTTCAGAAAGCTTGAGCAAAGTAGTTGATATCTTGATACTGGAGTAAAGCACGTAATAAATGTGGAATACACTTTTATTTTCATTGAGGATGTTGAGTTGAGTTATGAAATGGAAATTGTAATAGCTCATGAAGCAATAAAAGTTGATGTGTTTGGAATCTCATATGAAATGTTATGAGTGCCTCTCTTGCTATCTCACCCAGACTAAAACCTTTAACCCATGGACAAGCTGACCACAAACTTTTCCCGGAAAACAACCACATTTCACCCAAGGAAATACATACATTATCCCGAGTACCACTTACATCTTGTGCCTGCAGATGACAACCCTTTACGAGTCTTTTCACAAGGGCCCGGAATGTTGGAAATATGCCCTAGAGGCAATAATAAAAGAGTTATTATTATATTTCCTTGTTCATGATAATCGTTTATTATCCATGCTATAACTGTATTGATTGGAAACTCAGATACACGTGTGGATGAATAGACAGACTTTGTGTCCCTAGTGTGCCTCTACAGGACTAGCTCGTTGATCAAAGATGACCGCGGTTTCCAGGTCATAAGACATGAGTTGTCATTTGATAACGGGATCACATCATTAGGAGAATGATGTGATGGACGAGACCCAAACGTTAACATAGCTTTTGATCGTGTCAGTTATCGCTATAGTTTTCTGCATGTCAAGTATAAGTTCCTATGACCATGAGATCATGTAACTCACTGACACCGTAGGAGTGCTTTGTGTGTGCCAAACGTCGCAACGTAACTGGGTGACTATAAAGGTACTCTACAGGTATCTCCGAGGATGTCTGTTGAGTTGACATGGATCGAGACTGGGATTTGTCACTCCGTGTGACGGAGAGGTATCTCCGGGCCCACTCGGTAATACGTCATCTCAATGAGCTCAAAGTGACTAAGTAGTTGGTCACGGGATTATGTATTACGGTAACGAGTAAAGAGACTTGCCGGTAACGAGATTGAACTAGGTATAGAGATACCGACGATCGAATCTCGGGCAAGTAACATACCGACGAGACAAAGGGAACTGTATACGGGATTGCCTGAATCCTTGACATCGTGGTTCATCCGATGAGATCATCGAGAAACATGTAGGAGCCAATATGGGTATCCAGCTCCCGCTATTGGTTATTGACCTGGGAGTGTCTCGGTCATGTCTACATGGTTTCCGAACCCGCAGGGTCTACACACTTAACGTTCGGTGACGCTAGGGTTGTTAGTGAGAAGAGTGCATGGTTACCGAAGGTTGTTCGGAGTCCCGGATGAGATCCCGGACATGACGAGGGTCTCCGGAATGGTCCGGAGACGAAGATTGATATATAGGATGAAAGGTTTCGGAGTACCGGAAGTGTTCCGGGGAGCATCGGGAAATCGGCGGAGTACCGGGAAGGGTTTCGGGGGGTCCGGAAGGTGTTCTGGGCCTATTGGGCCACAAGGGGGGACACCACAGCCCTCAGGGGGCTGTGCGCCCCCCCTGGGCCCTCTCCCCATGCGGCTAAGGGGGTGGGACCCCCTAGGGCTGGCCGCACCCCTTGGGCTTGGGGGGCAAGGCACCTAGGGGGGAAACCCTAGGGCCTGGGCGCCTCCCCCTGCCCTGGCCGCCGCCCCCCTCCCCTTGCCCTGGCCGCCGGCCCCTAGGGGGAAACCCTAGGGCGCCCTGGCCTCTCCACCCCCCCTATATATAGTGGGGCAAAGGGAGGGCAGCCAACACAGTTCGTGCCTCGGTGCTGCCCTCCCTCTCCCGTCATATCTTCTTCTCCCGCGGTGCTTAGGCGAAGCCCTGCTGGAGTTCTTCTCCACCATCACCACCACGCCGTCGTGCTGCCGGTTCTCCATCAACCTCTCCTCCACCCCTTGCTGGATCAAGAAGGAGGAGACGTCCCCGAGCCGTACGTGTGAAGAACGCGGAGGCACCGTTGCTTCGGTGCTAGGTCTTCGGCGATCTGAATCGCGACGAGTACGACTCCATCATCCGCGTTCATAACGCTTCCGCTTAGCGATCTACAAGGGTACGTAGATCACACTCCTTCCTCGTAGTTGCATCTACTAGATTGATCTTGGTGAACGGTAGGAAAAATTTTTGTTTCCCATGCAACGTTCCCCAACAGCTGTTGGAAATATGCCCTAGAGGCAATAATAAAAGAGTTATTATTATATTTCCTTGTTCATGATAATCGTTTATTATCCATGCTATAACTGTATTGATTGGAAACTCAGATACACGTGTGGATGAATAGACAGACTTTGTGTCCCTAGTGTGCCTCTACAGGACTAGCTCGTTGATCAAAGATGACCGCGGTTTCCAGGTCATAAGGCATGAGTTGTCATTTGATAACGGGATCACATCATTAGGAGAATGATGTGATGGACGAGACCCAAACGTTAACATAGCTTTTGATCGTGTCAGTTATCGCTATAGTTTTCTGCATGTCAAGTATAAGTTCCTATGACCATGAGATCATGTAACTCACTGACACCGTAGGAGTGCTTTGTGTGTGCCAAACGTCGCAACGTAACTGGGTGACTATAAAGGTACTCTACAGGTATCTCCGAGGGTATTTGTTGAGTTGACATGGATCGAGACTGGGATTTGTCACTCCGTATGACGGAGAGGTATCTCCGGGCCCACTCGGTAATACGTCATCTCAATGAGCTCAAAGTGACTAAGTAGTTGGTCACGGGATTATGTATTACGGTAACGAGTAAAGAGACTTGCCGGTAACGAGATTGAACTAGGTATAGAGATACCGACGATCGAATCTCGGGCAAGTAACATACCGACGAGACAAAGGGAACTGTATACGGGATTGCCTGAATCCTTGACATCGTGGTTCATCCGATGAGATCATCGAGAAACATGTAGGAGCCAATATGGGTATCCAGATCCCGCTATTGGTTATTGACCTGGGAGTGTCTCGGTCATGTCTACATGGTTTCCGAACCCGCAGGGTCTACACACTTAACGTTCAGTGACGCTAGGGTTGTTAGTGAGAAGAGTGCATGGTTACCGAAGGTTGTTCGGAGTCCCGGATGAGATCCCGGACATGACGAGGGTCTCCGGAATGGTCCGGAGACGAAGATTGATATATAGGATGAAAGGTTTCGGAGTACCGGAAGTGTTCCGGGGAGCATCGGGAAATCGGCGGAGTACCGGGAAGGTTTTCGGGGGTCCGGAAGGTGTTCTGGGCCTATTGGGCCACAAGGGGGGACACCACAGCCCTCAGGGGGCTGTGCGCCCCCCTTGGGCCCTCTCCCCATGCGGCTAAGGGGGTGGGACCCCCTAGGGCTGGCCGCACCCCTTGGGCTTGGGGGGCAAGGCACCTAGGGGGGAAACCCTAGGGCCTGGGCGCCTCCCCCTGCCCTGGCCGCCGCCCCCTCCCCTTGCCCTGGCCGCCGGCCCCTAGGGGGAAACCCTAGGGCACCCTCACCTCTCCACCCCCCCTATATATAGTGGGGCAAAGGGAGGGCAGCCAACACAGTTTGTGCCTCGGTGCTGCCCTCCCTCTCCCGTCATATCTTCTTCTCCCGCGGTGCTTAGGCGAAGCCCTGCTGGAGTTCTTCTCCACCATCACCACCACGCCGTCGTGCTGCCGGTTCTCCATCAACCTCTCCTCCACCCCTTGCTGGATCAAGAAGGAGGAGACGTCCCCGAGCCGTACGTGTGAAGAACGCGGAGGCACCGTTGCTTCGGTGCTAGGTCTTCGGCGATCTGAATCGCGACGAGTACGACTCCATCATCCGCGTTCATAACGCTTCCGCTTAGCGATCTACAAGGGTACGTAGATCACACTCCCCTCTCGTAGTTGCTTCTACTAGATTGATCTTGGTGAACGGTAGGAAAATTTTTGTTTCCCATGCAACGTTCCCCAACAGTGGTATCAGAGCCAGGTTCTTGCGTAGATGCTTTCTCGAGTAGAACACAAAGAAGTTTGTGGCGTTGATGTTTAAATTGCTGCCCTCCTTAGTCTTTCTTGATTCAGCGGTATTATAGGATGAAGCGGCCCGGACCAACTTTACATGTCCACGTACATTAGACCGGTTCCATCGACAGACATGTGACTTTTGTTGCATAAGATGGCTGGCGGGTGTCTGTCTCTCCTATCTTAGTTGAATCGGAATAGAACAAGGCGGTCCTTGTAGAAGGTTAAATAGCAACTTGAATATCACCGTTGTGGTTTTGCGTAGGTAAGAAGCGTTCTTGCTAGATACCCATAGCAGCCACGTAAAACATGCAACAACAAATTAGAGGACGTCTAACTTGTTTTTGCAGGGTATGTATGTGATATGATATGGCCAATGACATGATGAAATATATTTTGATGTATGAGATGATCATGTTGTAATAGTTAACATCGACTTGCATGTCGATGCATACGGCAACCGGCAGGAGCCATAGGGTTGTCTTTATTTTTTGTATGACCTGCTTGTCAATCATTAAGCGCTTTGTAATGCTTTACTTTATCGCTAAACGGTAGCAATAGTAGTAAGAGCATGGTGGGGCGCCGACAACCCCGATGGCAACACGATGATGGAGATCATGATGATGGAGATCATGGTGTGGCGCCGGTGACGATGGAGATCATGCCGGTGCTTTGGAGATGGAGATCAAAAGCACGAGTTGATGGCCATATCATGTCACTTATGATTTGCATGTGATGTTAATCCTTTTATGCATCTTATTTTGCTTAGGACGACGGTAGCATTATAAGGTGATCCTTCACTAAAATTTCAAGATAAAATTGTGTTCCCCCCGAGTGTGCGCCATTGCGAAGGTTCGTCGTTTCGAAGCACCACGTGATGATCGGGTGTGATAGACTCTACGTTCGCATACAACGGGTGCAAGCCAGTTTTGCACGTGCAGAACACTCGGGTTAGACTTGACGAGCCTAGCATGTACAGACATGGCCTCGGAACACGGAGGACCGAAAGGTCGAGCATGAGTCATATAGTAGATATGATCAGCATGTTGATGTTCACCATTGACACCACCTCATCTCACGTGATGATCGGACTTGGGTTGGTGAATTTGGATCATGTCACGCTCGAATGACCGGAGGGATGTCAATTTGAGTGGGAGTTATAATTAATTTGATTAGGTAATAACTCACTTATCATGAACAATAGTCTAAAAATGTCTTTGCAAATTTATGTTGTAGATGGCTCGCGCAGGAGTTCCCCTGAATTTTAATGCGTTCCTAGAGAAAGCTAAACTGAAAGATGATGGGGGCAACTTTGTGGACTGGCTCCGCAATCTGAGGATCATCCTCACAGCTGCCCAAAAGGTTTATGTCCTAAATGCACCGCTAGGTCAACCCCCCGCTCCTGGAGCCTCTGCAGACGATATGAACGTCTGGCAGACGCGTTCGGATGACTATTCGATAGTACAATGTGCCATGTTGTACGGCTTGGAAGGAGGACTCCAAAGGCGTTTTGAACGTCATGGTGCATATGAGATGTACACGGAGTTGAAATTCATCTTTGAGAAGAATGCTAAGATCGAGAGGTATGAGACCACCGATAAATTCTTCGCTTGCAAGATGGAGGAGAATTCGTCTGTCAGTGAGCACTTACTGAAGATGTCTGGGTACTATACCCGCATAGCTGATCTGGGACTTGTGTTCCCGGATGAGGCTATCATTGACAGAATTCTCCAGTCACTCCCTCCAAGCTACAAGAGCTTCGTCCAGCAGTACAACATGCAAGGGATGAATAAAACCATCGCCGAGCTATTTTCGATGCTGAAAGTCGCTGAGGCAGACATCCAGAAAGAGTATCAAGTGTTGATGGTCAATAAGACCACCAGTTTCAAAAAGAATGGCAAGGGCAAGAAGGGTAACTCTAAGAAGGGTGGCAAAGCAGTTGCTAATCCAGTGAAGAAACCCAAGGCTGGGCCCAAGCCAGAGACTGAGTGTTTCTATTGCAAGGGGAATGGCCACTGGAAGCGGAACTGCCCCAAGTATCTGGCGGACAAGAAGGGGGCCAACAACAACAAAGGTATATATGATATACATGTTATTGATGTGTACCTTACCAACTCTCGTTGTAGTGCCTGGGTATTTGATACCGGTTCGGTTGCTCACATTTGCAACTCTAAACAGGAACTGCGGAATAAACGGAGGCTGGCGAAGGACGAAGTGACGATGCGCGTGGGAAATGGTTCCAAGGTTGATGTGATCGCCGTCGGCACGCTCGCTCTTCGATTACCATCGGGCTTAGTTATGAACCTGAATAATTGTTATTTAGTGCCTGCGTTAAGCATGAACATTATATCTGGATCTTGTTTATTGCGAGACGGTTACTCATTTAAGTCAGAGAATAATGGTTGTTCTATTTATATGAGTAATATCTTTTATGGTCATGCACCCGAAGTTAGGGGTTTATTCTTATTGAATCTCGATAGTGATGATACACATGTTCATAACATTGATGCCAAAAGATGTAGAGTAGATAATGATAATACCACTTTCTTGTGGCACTGCCGTCTCGGTCATATCGGCGTGAAACGCATGAGGAAGCTCCATGCTGATGGACTTTTGGAGTCTCTTGATTTTGAATCACTTGACACGTGCGAGCCGTGCCTCATGGGCAAGATGACAAGGACCCCGTTTTCAGGGACAATGGAACGGGCAAGTGACTTATTGGAAATCATACATACTGATGTGTGTGGTCCGATGAGTGTAACGGCGCGCGGTGGATATCGTTATTTTCTCACCTTCACTGACGACTTAAGTAGATATGGGTATATTTACTTAATATAAGTCTGAAACTTTTGAAAAGTTCAAACAATTTCAGAGTGAAGTTGAAAATCATCGTAACAAGAAGATCAAGTTCCTACGATCTGATCGAGGGGGAGAATATCTGAGTTATGAGTTTGGTGATCACTTAAGAAAATGTGGAATTGTTTCACAGTTGACACCACCTGGAACACCACAGCGTAATGGTGTGTCCGAACGTCGTAATCGAACCCTATTAGATATGGTACGTTCTATGATGTCTCTTGCCGACTTGCCACTATCGTTTTGGGGATATGCGTTAGAGACAGCTGCATTCACTTTAAATAGGGCTCCATCTAAGTCCGTTGAGACAACACCGTATGAACTGTGGTTTGGTAAGAAACCTAAGTTGTCTTTTCTCAAGGTTTGGGGTTGCGATGCTTATGTCAAAAGGCTTCAGCCAGAAAAGCTCGAACCCAAAGCGGACAAATGTGTCTTCATAGGATACCCAAAAGAAACAGTTGGGTACACCTTCTATCTCAGATCCGAGGGCAAAGTGTTTGTCGCTAAGAACAGGTCCTTCCTCGAGAAAGAGTTTCTCTCGAAAGAATTGAGTGGGAGGAAGGTAGAACTTGATGAGGTTATTGAACCTCTGCTTCAACCAGAAAGTAGCGCTGCACAGAAAGATGTTTTTGTGGAGCCTACAGAGGTTGAAGAGGAAGCCAATGATAATGATCAAGAAACTTCTGATCAAGTTACTACCGAACCTCGTAGGTCGACAAGGGTACGCACTGCACCTGAGTGGTATGGTAACCCTGTCTTGGAGGTCATGTTGTTAGACAACGGTGAACCTACGAGCTATGGAGAAGCGATGGTGGGCCCAGATTCCGACAAATGGTTAGAGGCCATGAAATCCGAGATGGGATCCATGTATGAAAACAAAGTATGGACTTTGGAAGTATTACCTGAAGGGCGGAAGGCCATTCAGAATAAATGGTTTTTTAAGAGGAAGACGGACGCTGACGGTAATGTCACCGTGTATAAAGCTCGACTTGTGGCAAAGGGTTTTTCACAAGTTCAAGGGATTGACTACGATGAGACTTTCTCACCCGTAGCGATGCTTAAATCCGTCCGAATCATGTTAGCAATAGCTGCATATTTCGATTATGAAATTTGGCAGATGGATGTCAAAACAGCGTTCCTTAACGGTTTTCTTAAGGAAGAGTTGTATATGATGCAACCGGAGGGTTTTGTCGATCCAGAGAATGCTGACAAAGTATGCAAGCTCCAGCGTTCCATTTATGGGCTGGTGCAAGCATCTCGGAGTTGGAATCTTCGCTTTGATGAGGTGATCAAAGCGTTTGGGTTTATACAAGTTTACAATGAAGCTTGTATTTACAAGAAAGTGAGTGGGAGCTCTATAGCGTTTCTAATATTATATGTGGATGACATATTGCTGATTGGAAACAATATAGAATTTTTGGATAGCGTGAAGGGGTATTTGAACAAGAGTTTTTCGATGAAAGATCTCGGTGAAGCTGCTTTCATATTGGACATCAAGATCTATAGAGATAGATCAAGACGCTTGATAGGACTTTCACAAAGCACGTACCTTGATAAAGTTTTGAAGAAGTTCAAAATGGATCAATCCAAGAAGGGGTTCTTGCCGGTATTACAAGGTACAAAGTTGAGTAAGACTCAATGCCCAGTGACTGCAGAAGATAGAGAAAAGATGAGTGTCGTCCCCTATGCTTCAGCCATAGGCTCTATCATGTATGCAATGCTGTGCACAAGACCAGATGTCAGCCTTGCCATAAGTATGACCGGAAGGTTTCAAAGTAATCCTGGTATGGATCACTGGACAGCGGTCAAGAATATCCTAAAGTACCTGAAAAGGACTAAGGATATGTTTCTCGTTTATGGAGGTGATCAAGAGCTCGTCGTAAAGGGTTACGTCGATGCAAGCTTTGACACTGATCCGGATGACTCTAAGTCTCAAACCGGATACGTATATATTCTCAACGGGGGAGCGGTAAGCTGGTGCAGTTCCAAGCAGAGCGTGGTAGCTGATTCTACATGTGAAGCGGAGTACATAGCTGCCTCGGAGGCGGCTAAGGAAGGTGTCTGGATGAAGGAGTTCATGACAGATCTTGGAGTTGTGCCCAGTGCACTGAACCCAATGACTCTGTTCTGTGATAACACTGGTGCCATTGCTCTAGCCAAGGAACCAAGGTTTCACAAGAGGACCAGACACATAAAGCGACGCTTCAATTCCATCCGCGATTCGGTCAAGGAGGAGGACATAAACATTTGCAAAGTACACACGGATTTGAATGTTGCAGATCCATTGACTAAGCCTCTTCCACGGGCTAAGCACGATCAACACCAAGACTCTATGGGTGTTAGATTCATTACCTTGTAATGCTAGATTATTGACTCTAGTGCAAGTGGGAGACTGTTGGAAATATGCCCTAGAGGCAATAATAAAAGAGTTATTATTATATTTCCTTGTTCATGATAATCGTTTATTATCCATGCTATAACTGTATTGATTGGAAACTCAAATACACGTGTGGATGAATAGACAGACTTTGTGTCCCTAGTGAGCCTCTACAGGACTAGCTCGTTGATCAAAGATGACCGCGGTTTCCAGGTCATAGACATGAGTTGTCATTTGATAACGGGATCACATCATTAGGAGAATGATGTGATGGACGAGACCCAAACGTAAACATAGCTTTTGATCGTGTCAGTTATCGCTATAGTTTTCTGCATGTCAAGTATAAGTTCCTATGACCATGAGATCATGTAACTCACTGACACCGTAGGAGTGCTTTGTGTGTGCCAAACGTCACAACGTAACTGGGTGACTATAAATGTACTCTACAGGTATCTCCGAAGGTGTCTGTTGAGTTGACATGGATCGAGACTGGGATTTGTCACTCCGTATGACGGAGAGGTATCTCCGGGCCCACTCGGTAATACGTCATCTCAATGAGCTCAAAGTGACTAAGTAGTTGGTCACGGGATTATGTATTACGGTAACGAGTAAAGAGACTTGCCGGTAACGAGATTGAACTAGGTATAGAGATACCGACGATCGAATCTCGGGCAAGTAACATACCGACGAGACAAAGGGAACTGTATACGGGATTGCCTGAATCCTTGACATCGTGGTTCATCCGATGAGATCATCGAGAAACATGTAGGAGCCAATATGGGTATCCAGATCCCGCTATTGGTTATTGACCTGGGAGTGTCTCGGTCATGTCTACATGGTTTCCGAACCCGCAGGGTCTACACACTTAACGTTCAGTGACGCTAGGGTTGTTAGTGAGAAGAGTGCATGGTTACCGAAGGTTGTTCGGAGTCCCGGATGAGATCCCGGACATGACGAGGGTCTCCGGAATGGTCCGGAGACGAAGATTGATATATAGGATGAAAGGTTTCGGAGTACCGGAAGTGTTCTGGGGAGCATCGGGAAATCGGCGGAGTACCGGGAAGGTTTTCGGGGGTCCGGAAGGTGTTCTGGGCCTATTGGGCCACAAGGGGGGACACCACAGCCCTCAGGGGGCTGTGCGCCCCCCCTGGGCCCTCTCCCCATGCGGCTAAGGGGGTGGGACCCCCTAGGGCTGGCCGCACCCCTTGGGCTTGGGGGGCAAGGCACCTAGGGGGGAAACCCTAGGGCCTGGGCGCCTCCCCCTGCCCTGGCCGCCGCCCCCTCCCCTTGCCCTGGCCGCCGGCCCCTAGGGGGAAACCCTAGGGCGCCCTCACCTCTCCACCCCCCCTATATATAGTGGGGCAAAGGGAGGGCAGCCAACACAGTTTGTGCCTCGGTGCTGCCCTCCCTCTCCCGTCATATCTTCTTCTCCCGCGGTGCTTAGGCGAAGCCCTGCTGGAGTTCTTCTCCACCATCACCACCACGCCGTCGTGCTGCCGGTTCTCCATCAACCTCTCCTCCACCCCTTGCTGGATCAAGAAGGAGGAGACGTCCCCGAGCCGTACGTGTGAAGAACGCGGAGGCACCGTTGCTTCGGTGCTAGGTCTTCGGCGATCTGAATCGCGACGAGTACGACTCCATCATCCGCGTTCATAACGCTTCCACTTAGCGATCTACAAGGGTACGTAGATCACACTCCCCTCTCGTAGTTGCTTCTACTAGATTGATCTTGGTGAACGGTAGGAAAATTTTTGTTTCCCATGCAACGTTCCCCAACACGGAAACGATCATGACCCTGACTAGTGATCAGGATTACCCAAAGATCCTGAAGGACATAATGAAGCATATTCATCTTGAAGGAGATGCAGTCTACAAGGGTTATCCTTTCATGGAGAAGGGAGTTGAACTATGGTACGTGGAGGTACACCTCCACCGTGTGAAGGGAGTTTGCCCAAAAACTATGGGGCAATACTTTTTCATTTCTCGAGTACCACGGGCAACATTCTTCGAATCTGTTCGTGAAGCTGCTATGGAAGCCATACGTCAGATTGGAGAAATACTAGAAGCAAGACTCTGCCAAACTCAGGAATACCTTAAAGAGGTGCATGCAAAGATGATGGAGATGAAGCTCATGGCCACCATGATGAAGCAAAAGATTGATAATTTCAAGGATCACATCGCACAATTCCAGTGGGACTAAAACATATTGAAGATGGGCAAAGATGGAAGTAATGCTTGACCATACCAAACTATGTGGATGGCAGATTTTGTAATAGAGTACTTTTGAAATTTGAGTTTGAATAGTGGTTAAGGATGTAATAAAGGATTTGATATGAAGATAATATGAATTATGGATGAACCAGTGCATTTTTTGGCGATACTTTATGTGTGAACACTTGACTAATGGAAAGGAAAATGTTGTTACACAGAGTGGAGTTTGGACAAAATGAGTTGGAGTTTTGTTATTGACATGATGGTTACCTCAAGAGTATGAAGGAATGAGGTATAATTGGATTTGAATATGGAACAATAGTAAACCCCAAGAAGAGTTAAAGATATACAAGTGTTGAAATTGGCCCATAACCCAGAGGACCCGGGATTTGATAAGGAAACAAGCACAATCTTGTTGCAAAGAAAAGAATCCCGAAGAAGTTACGACTCAGCAGACGTTTCATAGGAAGTTGCATAAAACCCGAGAGTTGTGAAGAAACGATAGAGGTTTTGTTCGGCTTGCTGAACCAATAGATTTACCTGAACCCAGTTCGTGGACAAGAGAATTTTTGCAATCCTTGTGTGTAGCGACCCGACCCAAATGAATCGAAGTCTCTGTGCTTAAGTGTCATCCCTGGATCGGTATGCCGACACACACAGTACTCGATGAATTATAATAGAGTTCAATCACACACTTTATTACATCGAGGTCCTCAAAAGAGTATTTATTACAATAATATGGCCAAAGGCCATCTGGATAAAATAACCGCGGAAGCATCAAAAGTAAAATGAGTCCATCAACTCCACGGCAAACCGAGTGCAGAACAACGACCTATCGCACCTTTACTCCTCGTCGGAAAACTCTGCAACATGAGACGTTGCAGCCGTGTAGGTCAGCACATGGAATATGCTGGCAATGTCACACCATAGAAATAATAATAAAGAAAAAGACTATCTCTATATGCAAATTTAGCTGGTGGAGGCTCTAAGTTTAATGTTTGCATAAAGCCAATTTTACCCTACAACAAAGGGGTAAATTTTTTATTTACTACAAAATTAAAATGCCATTATTGAGAAGGTTCCTCCAACTCAATCCCAAAAATTCCCAAGTTATTAGTAACCCAATAATTTCATTAAATAGAGTGATGAGATCAACCAATAATTCACTTCTAGATACTCAAGTTGTCCATAACCGGGGACACGACTAATCATGATTAGTTTGTACACTCTGCAGAGGTTTGCGCACTTTTCCCCACAAGACTCGACCACCTCCATGATCGGAAGATCGAGACATAGTCTTTCTGAAGTATTTCCTCCAAACCCTGGGTAGACCGGTACACCTACTTTCCCCTACATCAGCTACTCTACCACGGAAAGAGGTCACACAACTTACTCAACTATGCCAGAGCCCATAATGGCTTGTGGCTGCACACGAAAGTTTCTAGACATGAAATATCTTATGATCCCTTTGAGCCTGGGTGGCGGACCTAGGGTTATCACACGGGTACTCCGGGATTCCCCTTGGGCAAGCACTGGTTTCTCCAGGTGCCCCAAACAATCCACCCAGATGTGTATTAAAGTTCCCACCTTATGTTGTCCCAAAATTATTATCTCTCGCAACTTGCATGTATCACACATACCAATCCCCGTCTACGAGCATGGCTAAACAATATATGATATAACGAATATTTCCCGGGGTGATAAAAGGTCATAGGTTCCTACCACATAAACTACATAGCATAACCACATGTTCCCAATCCTACTCATGCAATCTTTGAGGGTGAAACTAATGCATAGTAAAAACTGGGTATTGAAAATTATGATCAAAGTGTGAACTTGCCTTGCTGACGTTCGTTGAACTCTAAAGATTCGTAGTAGCAAGCTTCGCACTCCGGATGATCTAGCGTAATCAAGCAATAACATACATAAGCATACAAGCAAAGAATCAAAAAGAAAACGAATAAAAGACTTCGAAAAAACTCCAAAAACACCCAAATAAAGTTTCTCTACAAAACGTAATTTTTACAGCAACAATAATAAATGGTTTTGGTTTTAACAGAAGGTACATGTCACAAGCTTTGATTATCAAAAAGAATCACCCAAAACGGAGTTACGAAACTCAAGTTATGGCCTAACGAAGTTTGAATTCAGATCTGCTTGAATTCAAATTTTAAAATTTTCAAAAATATATTTCGTTTGGTTCTCTGGATAGAGGATATTTCTACGAACCCGTAGGAAAAAGAATCAACTAAATCGGATCTATAGACTAAAAGATATACTAGAAACAAGATTTGCTATAGAATCAGAGATTAGAAAAATTACTGGAAAAAAAATCGGCCAGAGACAAGTGGCGCTCTCTGATTGGATGGGGTCTTTGCTGCGGCTAAAAGAGAAAAATAAACCGGAGGCCGGTTCAATCTAAACCGAAGAAAACCAATCTAGCTGAATGAAACATTTTTTTCTAACTGAACGAACGAACATCTGTTCGTGTACGTATAGAGAAGTACGTGTGTTGGGGAGGCTCGGGCGTGATGGTGGTGGCGTCTCCGGCGACCGTAAGGGGCGGTGGTGATGTCAGGAGGTTGCAGCGACGTGTGGCTCGTCCGGTGGTGGAGTCGAAGATGGTCGGCGACGACGAACGGCGATGGAACAAAGTGACGAAGCTCGGTGCTTCGGGTGCTTTGGTGAAGACAAGGAGGTTGGTGCAGTGGCTGTAGATGGAGAGGGATCACAAAATCATGTCAAACGTAATCGAGGGATCGAGAGAAGTCGGAACACAAGAGGATAGGGCTCAGGATGGCTCACCAGCGTCGGAAATTGATGATGAACTGGAGCTTCTGCTGCGAGATTGGAACGTCGAGTACGTGTTGTAGGGGTGGACTTGGCGAGGGATTTTCGTCTGAATCGGTCGAGGAGGGTCGTGGCTATTTATAGGACATCTTCCTTCGAAGTGAAACGGACTGGAGAATTTATTTCCATGAATTGGAAACGAAGGAGCTTCGGGAGCAATTGTACGCGTACGTTTGTGTTGTTTGTTCCTGGAAGAAGAAGAAGAGGTGGGGTGGGGTCCAAGCGTCAGGGGCAGAGAGAGAACGTTACGTGAGGGAGAGGGAGAGCGAGCTCTGGCCTCTGGTCGCGCTGGGTCTGGGCAGTTCGAGCGATCGGCTGGCTCGGCCATGTTCTCGCTAGCAGCTGGGTGGGCTCGTTGGCCTGGCCCGGCGGGCTCCTTTTTTTTAACTAGACAGCGAGAAAAAAAATATAAAGATAGAAAATAATATATTTTAATATAGGACATATATATATCAAAAAATTCAGAAAAATAAATCCTACAAGATGAACTATTTTTCAGAGGCTAAATAAAAACTTTATAAAAAACATTTTTTCTAAAAATCCAAATGAAACTCAAATTTGAATTCAAAAGTTTCGGCATTGTTTTCTTCTGATTTTTTTGGAGTGTCATGTTAGCTCCTCTCATACTTTTGAACAAGTATCTCGTCATGGATTTTTTTGAAATAAATTTCAATTGCCAAGTAGAATTCAAAGTCAGACAAAATTCAAATGCCTCTGAAATTTCCAAATGACACTCAAATAAAAAAAATGCATAGATGCTTAGCTAATAATTGTAAAACAGTCCAAATTGAAAATTTGGGATGTTACAAACCTACCCCCCTTAAGATGAATCTCGCCCTCAAGATTCGGGTTGGCTAGCAAAAAGGTGTGGGTGATCCTGTCGAAAATCTTCTTCGCGTTCCCAGGTGGCTTCTTCCTCAGTATGATGACTCCACTGAACCTTGCAAAACTTGATGACCTTGCTGCGGGTAACCCTGCTTGTTGTTTCGAGAATCTTGACGGGCTTCTCCTCATAGTCAGATCACTATCCAACTGTATGGCCTCCACTGGCACTGTATCTCTCAAAGGAATATCAGCCATCTCTGCATGGCACTTCTTCAACTGGGAAACGTGAAACACATTATGAACTCCTGACAAGGCTTCGGGTAATTCCAACTTGTAGGCAACTTCACCCATGCGTTCCAAAATTCTGTATGGCCCCACTAATCGTGGTGCTAGTTTGCCTTTAACTCCAAACCATTTAACACCTCGAAGTGGTGACACACGAAGATATGCTCTATCTCCGACTTCATAAGTTACTTCCTTGCGTTTAGTATCGGCATAACTCTTCTGTCTGGATTGGGCTATCTTAAGTGTGTCATGGATCAACTTGACTTTCTCCTCCGAATCTTTAATTAAATCTGGTCCGAATAATTTACGGTCTCCAACTTCATCCCACATTAATGGTGTCCTGCACCTCCTTCCGTACAAAGCTTCGAAAGGGGCCATCTTCAAACTAGCTTGATAGCTGTTGTTATATGAGAATTCTGCGTATGGCAAATTATCATCCCAACTAGATCCATAATCTAGCGCAGAAGCTCTCAACATGTCCTCTAGAATCTGATTGACTCTCTCGGTCTGCCCATCTGTCTGCGGATGAAAGGCTGTACTGAACTCTAGCCTGGTACCCAAAGTTTCGTGTAACTGATGCCAAAACTTTGAGGTAAATTGTGTTCCTCTATCTGATACGATGGTCCTCGGAACTCCGTGCAGACATACGATCCTGGTCATGTATATCTTGGCCAATTTAGCACTTGTATATGTGGTTTTCACGGGGATGAAGTGAGCTACCTTGGTCAAGCGATCAACTACTACCCAAATAGAATCATAGCCTGATCGGGTCTTGGGTAATCCTGTAATGAAGTCCATGCCAAGCTTGTCCCACTTCCAATCCGGTATCGGCAAAGGCTGAAGTAATCCTGCTGGTTTCTGGTGCTCCGCCTTAACCCTTTGACATACATCACATACTCCGACATACTCGGCAATATCCTTTTTCATACCTGTCCATCAGAAACTTTCCTTCAAGTCCAAATACATCTTGGTGTTTCCTGGGTGTATCGAATAAGGCGAATCATGAGCCTCCCGAAGAATCAACTTCCTGATCTCTGTGTCATTTGGCACATAAATACGCTGCTCAAACCATAAGGTTCCGTGTTCATCCTCACGAAATCCTTCTGCCTTTCCTTGGTTCATCATTTCCTTTATTTCTGCAATACCTTTGTCTAACTTCTGGGCTTCTCGGATCTTTTCCAACAAGGTGGATTGAATTTCCATTGCGGTAACGAAACCTCGTGGTACTATCTCCAATCGGAGATCTCTGAGATCATCAATTAACTCTTGAGGTAATCCTCCTGCTGTGAGGGTATTCACATAACTCTTGCGGCTCAATGATCTTTTATGAGCTCCAACCATCTTCTCTGCCTGAGGTTCAACTCCTTTTGCGTGAAGATGTATTTCAAACTCTTGTGATCCGTGTAAACATCACAATGATTTCCAATAAGAAAATGCCTCCAGGTCTTGAGCGCATGCACTACGGCTGCTAACTCCAAATCATGCGTGGCATAATTCCGCTCATGGGGTCGAAGTTGACGTGAGGCATATGAAACAACTCTTCCTTCTTGCATAAGAACACATCCAAGTCCCTGACGAGAAGCGTCGCAATATACCTGAAAATCCTTGCGTATATTCGGAAGAATTAGCACTGGGGCTGTGACCAAACATTTCTTCAACTCCTGAAAACTAGCCTCACATTCCTTGGTCCAATTAAACTTGGTGTCTTTCTTCAATAACTCTGTCATGGGCTTTGCGATCTTGGAGAAATTCTCAATAAATCTTCGGTAGTATCCTGCAAGTCCAAGGAAACTGCGAATCTCTCCGACTGAGGTGGGTGCCTTCCATTCGGTGACGGCTTCAACTTTCGAAGGATCCACTGCTATTCCTTCCCCTGATATAACATGTCCGAGAAATCCAACTTCCTTCAACCAGAATTCACGCTTGCTGAACTTTGCATATAACTGATGTTCCCTGAGCTTCTCAAGAACCAAGCGCAAATGTTCCTTGTGTTCTTCTTCATTCTTCGAGTAAATCAATATGTCATCAATGAATACCACAACAAACTTATCCAAGAACTCCATGAATACCTTATTCATCATACTCATAAAATAGGCAGGGGCATTAGTCAAACCAAAAGACATGACTGTATACTCATAAAGCCCATATCTCGTGGTAAAGGCTGTCTTGGGTATATCCTGTTCTCGAATCTTCAGCTGGTGATATCCAGATCGAAGATCGATTTTTGAGAAAACTTTTGCTCCTTGTAGCTGGTCAAACAAATCATTGATCATCGGCAGAGGGTACTTGTTCTTGATCGTCACCTCATTCAACGCACGGTAATCCACAACCATTCTCAAGGATCCATCCTTCTTCTCAACTAGAAGCACTTGGGCTCCCCAAGGTGATGAACTCGGTCGAATATAACCTTTCTCCAATAATTCCTTAATCTGCTTCTTAATTTCCTCCAGATCATTTGCGGGCATCCGGTACGGTCTCTTGGATATTGGTCCAGTGCCTGGTAACAATTCAATCAAAAACTCTATGTCTCGATCCGGTGGCATGCCTGGTAGTTCCTCCGGAAAAACATCGGGATAATCCTTCACAACTGGTACTTCTTCCTGAACAACTCCCGAAAGAGAATTCACTTGAGTCCTCCTTGGTGTATGCCTCGACACATACTTGATTCGTTTCCCCTCTGGGGTGGTGAGAAGAATCGACTTACTAGCACAATCAATATTCCCTTCATACTTGGATAGCGAGTCCATGCCTAGAATTACGTCCAATCCTTGTGATTCTAGGATGATGAGGTTTGTGGGGGAAAACGTGTCTCCCTATGGTCAATGGCAACTGAAAACATCCCCGACTAGCCATATTCTCTGCTCCTGGGGAACTCACTAACATTGGTGTTTTAAGGGCTACGGTCGGCAACTTAAACTTATCCACAAACCCCCTTGATATGAATGAATGCGATGCACCAATGTCAAAAAGAACAAGGGCTGTAAATGAATTAATCAAGAACTTACCAACAATGGCGTCAGGCTGGTCATAAACTTCCTCCACATTGACATGGTTCACCTGACCTCTGGTAAAAGGATTTGGCTTGTTTCCAGAGCTTCCATTGCCATTCCCGTTCTTCGCCTCGGGACATTCGGTGGCGTAGTGTCCGGTCTTCCCGCACTTGAAACAGGTAATGTGGCTCAGATCCTTCTTTGCCGGTGTAGCGGGGTTGGAGTGATGCTGATTGTTGTTTCCTCCGTTTCCATTGCCATTCCTATGGCCATTATGGTTGTGTCCATTCCCTCCATGATGTGAATGTCCTCCATGGTTATGGTGAGTGTGTCCACCATACTTGCCAGATCCTGATCCATTATTTTCCGAGTACGGGGTATAGCGGGGCTTCTGCTGAACTCCAGAGTTGTACTTTCCCTGTCCGTACTTCCTCTTGCGGTTTTCCACCTGCTGCTGCTTGCCTTCCAGAATGAGAGCCTTGTCAACCAACTCTTGATAATTGTTAAAGGTAGCCACAGTCAACTGAAGTCCCAGATCATCATTTAGTCCCTCCAGAAATTTCTCCTGCTTAGCGGCATCATCAGCCACGTCTCCGGGAGCATACCTGGATAACTTGCTGAATTCCTCCACATAATCACCAACAGAACGATTACCCTGGCGTAAGTTGCGGAACTCACGCTTCTTCAGACTCATAGCTCTGGCTGAAACATGTGCAGTACGAAACGCCTGCTGGAACTAATCCCAAGTCACATTTGCTATGGGGAATGTGGTGGTGTAATTCTCCCACCACGAAGCTGCTGGTCCATCCAGTTGATGTGCGGCAAAGCGCACCTTCTCTGCGTCAGTACATCCTGCGGTGGTCAGCTCCCTTCCGATCTTGCGGAGCCAGTCATCTGCGACGATCGGCTCCGTGCTGCTAGAGAACACGGGTGGGTTCAACCTCAGGAAACGGGTAAGGTTGTCGACCGGGGGTGGCGGCGGTGGGTTGTTGTTGTTCTGGTTCTGATTCTGGATGAGTAGCTGCATGAGGGCATTCTGGTTCTGGATCAACTGGGTAAGTTCCGGTGGAAATTCCGGGTCACGTCTCGGAGGCATCTGTTAGGTTTAGAGTGGATGAGAAATTAGAATAGAATAAGGGCCTAATGAGAGAAATCACTACCCATATGCTTGTGATAGCAATAAAACTTCAAATCAAGCAATTCACACAAATCACACCACACAAGCAAAACCTACAGGTAAGGTCATATCCACAAGAGATATGATCTCTTCATACTACCGCAATCATTCGTTGGACTGCATTTGGTTGTGGTGGTCTGAACTAAATCTTATCAAATCAAAGTCAACTCTACTTCTTCTTCTTCGTCAATGATGTCTTCATGGGTCTTGGTCTCATCAGCTGAGCAACTTGGTCATGGGGTTCAACAACTATCGAATTGAAGTAGAGAAGAGATAAAAAGGAATAGAGAAGAGTACAGACCAACGGATATATAAGGAGGTGGTAAAATAGAGTTTTCTTCCTATGGTTTTCCATTTCCTAGTGGTCGCGTCCTACGGTCAGCGTGTGCTCTGATACCATCTTGTAGCGACCCGACCCAAATGGATCGAAGTCTCTGTGCTTAAGTGTCATCCCTGGATCGGTATGCTGACACACATAGTACTCGATGAATTATAACAGAGTTTAATCACACACTTTATTACATCGAGGTCCTCAAAAGAGTATTTATTACAATAATATGGCCAAAGGCCATCTGGATAAAATAACTGCGGAAGTATCAAAAGTAAAATGAGTCCATCAAATCCACGGCAAACTGAGTGCAGAACAACGACCTATCGCACCTTTACTCCTCGTCGGAAAACTCTGCAACATGAGACGTTGCAGCCGTGTAAGTCAGCACATGGAATATGCTGGCAATGTCACACCATAGAAATAATAATAAAGAAAAAGACTATCTCTATATGCAAATTTAGCTGGTGGAGGCTCTAAGTTTAATGTTTGCATAAAGCCAATTTTACCCTACAACAAAGGAATAAATTTTTTATTTACTACAAAATAAAAAATGCCATTATTGAGAAGGTTCCTCCAACTCAATCCCAAAAATTCCCAAGTTATTAGTAACCCAATAATTTCATTAAATACAGTGATGAGATCAACCAATAATTCACTTCTAGATACTCAAGTTGTCCATAACCGGGGACACGACTAATCATGATTAGTTTGTACACTCTGCAGAGGTTTGCGCACTTTTACCCACAAGACTCGACCACCTCCATGATCGGAAGATCGAGACATAGTCTTTCTGAAGTATTTCCTCCAAACCCTGGGTAGACCGGTACACCTACTTTCCCCTACATCAGCTAGTCTACCACGGAAAGAGGTCACACAACTTACTCAACTATGCCAGAGCCCATAATGGCTTGTGGCTGCACACGGAAGTTTCTAGGCATGAAATATCTTATGATCCCTTTGAGCCTGGGTGGCGGACCTAGGGTTATCACACGGGTACTCCGGGATTCCCGTTGGGCAAGCACTGGTTTCTCCAGGTGCCCCAAACAATCCACCCAGATGTGTATTAAAGTTCCCACCTTATGTTGTCCCAAAATTATTATCTCTCGCAACTTGCATGTATCACACATACCAATCCCCATCTACGAGCATGGCTAAGCAATATATGATATAACGAATATTTCCCGGGGTGATAAAAGGTCATAGGTTCCTACCACATAAACTACATAGCATAACCACCTGTTCCCAATCCTACTCATGCAATCTTTGAGGGTGAAACTAATGCATAGTAAAAACTGGGTATTGAAAATTATGATCAAAGTGTGAACTTGCCTTGCTGACGTTCGTTGAACTCTAAAGATTCGTAGTAGCAAGCTTCGCACTCCGGATGATCTAGCGTAATCAAGCAATAACATACATAAGCATACAAGCAAAGAATCAAAAAGAAAACGAATAAAAGACTTCGAAAAAACTCCAAAAACACCCAAATAAAGTTTCTGTACAAAACGTAATTTTTTACAGCAACAATAATAAATGGTTTTGGTTTTAACAGAAGGTACATGTCACAAGCTTCGATTAGCAAAAAGAATCACCCAAAACGGAGTTACGAAACTCAAGTTATGGCCTAACGAAGTTTGAATTCAGATCTGCTTGAATTCAAATTTTAAAATTTTCAAAAATATATTTCGTTTGGTTCTCTGGGTAGAGGATATTTCTACGAACCCGTAGGAAAAATAATCAACTAAATCGGATCTATAGACTAACAGATATACTAGAAACAAGATTTGCTATAGAATCTGAGATTAGAAAAATTACTGGAAAAAAAAATCGGCCAGAGACAAGTGGCGCTCTTTGATTGGATGGGGTCTTTGCTGCGGCTAAAAGAGAAAAATAAACCAGAGGCCGGTTCAATCTAAACCGAAGAAAACCAATCTAGCTGAATGAAACAATTTTTTTTAACTGAACGAACGAACATCTGTTCGTGTAAGTACACAGAAGTACGTGGGTTGGGGAGGCTCGGGCGTGATGGTGGCGGCGTCTCCGACGACCGTAAGGGGCGGTGGTGATGTCAGGAGGTTGCAGCAACGTGTGGCTTGTCCGGTGGTGGAGTCGGAGATGGTCGGCGACGATGAACGGCGATGGAACAAAGTGACGAAGCTCGGTGCTCCGGGTGCTCTGGTGAAGACAAGGAGGTTGGTGCAGTGGCTGTAGATGGAGAGGGATCACAAAACCATGCCAAACGTAATCGAGGGATCGAGAGAAGTCGGAACACAAGAGGATAGGGCTCGGGATGGCTCACCGGCGTCGGAAACTGACGATGAACTGGAGCTTCTGCTGCGAGATTGGAACGTCGAGTACGTGTTGTAGGGGTGGACTTGGCGAGGGATTTTCGTCTCAATCGGTCGAGGAGGGTCATGGCTATTTATAGGACATCTTCCTTCGAAGTGAAACGGACTGGAGAATTTATTTCCATGAATTGGAAACGAAGGAGCTTCGGAAGCAATTGTACGCGTACGTTTGTGTTGTCTGTTCATGGGAAGAAGAAGAAGAGGTGGGGTGGGGTCCAAGCGTCAGGGGCAGAGAGAGAACGTTACGTGAGGCAGAGGGAGAGCGAGCTCTGGCCTCTGGTCGCGCTGGGGCTGGGCAGTTCGAGCGATCGGCTGGCTCGGCCATGTTCTCGCTAGCAGCTGGCTGGGCTCGTTGGCCTGGCCCGGCGGGCTCCTTTTTTTTTTTAATTAGACAGTGAGAAAAAAAATAAAGATAGAAAATAATATATTTTAATATAGGACATATATATCAAAAAATTCAGAAAAATAAATCCTACAAGATGAACTATTTTTCAGAGGCTAAATAAAAACTTTATAAAAAAACATTTTTCTAAAAATCCAAATGAAACTCAAATTTGAATTCAAAAGTTTCGGCATTGTTTTCTTCTGATTTTTTTGGAGTGTCATGTTAGCTCCTCTCATACTTTTGAACAAGTATCTCGTCAGGGATTTTTTTGAAATAAATTTCAATTACCAAGTAGAATTCAAAGTCAGACAAAATTCAAATGCCTCTGAAATTTCCAAATGACACTCAAATAAAAAAAATGCATAGATGCTTAGCTAATAATTGTAAAACATTCCAAATTGAAAATTTGGGATGTTACATTGTGAGGACACCCAAGTGTTAGAATACGTGATTCACTATCCACGTATGTGGTAATGATTCAAGTGGGGGATGGATTGGCCCCCATATAGGAGACTTCTATCATGAACTATCATATGATGATGGGAAATCAGAGAGACTTTAAATCCTAGAAGAGTGCCGGTACGACAAGCCAAAAACCTTAGAATGGCAGGACGATGGAACGTTGTACAGGCAACCGTTGCCAATCGTAGGTTATTGTAATGCCCCGGATGTAATACTTTCCCTTTTGGGTATATAATATATCTCCGGCTTCATCTATTTCCATTCCGGGTTCTTTGTCTTTCGGGTTTTTGTCGTTTTGTTGTGTGAGTGTGTGGCATTCATTCATATCATGTAGACATGTGCATTGCATTGCATTTGTGTTGTCGGTTGCATCCGGTTCGTCGTGTCCCTTTCCGTTGTCCGTTTCGCGTTCCGGAGCTCCCTCACGTGTTCGTGGCGTCCCGTAGGCCTACTTTGTTGTTTGGGCGTGTAACGTTACCGGTGTGCCGCGAGGTTGTTGTGTGTGTTGTTGTTTTGTTGTGTGCAACCCGCCTCTCAAATCTCGTTGCGTTTGGACTCCGTTGGCTATCCCATCAGTTTTCCGTGTGGGTCCAAAGTGCCTTCACTTCGTGTCCCGGAAACACCCCTACTGCAGTCTACTTCTATCTCCTAGGCCCTTCTAGACTACCCCCGCGATCGGATCCGTCGGATCGCGATCGGAGGGCTCCTAAACACCCCCAAATCCCCTAACCCTAGCTACCTGCTATATATTAGACCCTAGTCTAATTTTGGTATCTCTATCTTCTTCCTCCACTCTTCCCTCTATTTTTTTCTCAGATCTAGCCCCTTCTTCTCCATCTGGCCAGTTCCCGAGGGAACCAGCCAGATCCATCGAAGCCAAGCAGCAGCGCCGACCGGATCCCTCGATCCTGCCGAAGTCAACGCGCCGTCGCCTCCCGAGCGATCGCATCGGCCGCTCGCATCGCTCCCTGGCTGGGCCCTTCGCCCGATCGACCGCGCCAGGCCGCGTCGTGCCGGTTCCTCCCCAGGGACCACATCCCCGCGGTTCCCTCTAGCCCGAAGACACCCAGCGGCCCGTACGCCTCCCCGCACTTCGGCCCAAGCGTCCCGATCGCCAGCTCGCCCTCCCGCTCGCACTCCCTCGCCGCCTTCGCGGGCCCAAGCCGCCTGGACCGGCCACTCCTTCCGCCTCACCACCGCGGGCTCCCTCCGAGCCGAGCCCAGCCGCCAGGGACTCCAGGCCGCAGCGGGCCACAGCCTCAGCCGCCGCTCGGGCCCAGGCTCCGCTCCTCCAGGCCGCCGCCCTTCTTCGCCTGGGCCGGATCGGGCCAGATCCGCCTGGGCCTTTGTGTTTTTTTCCAGATCCAAGGTTGCTTCTATATATCCTAAGTCCCAGATCTATTATACTGTGATGCCTTTTTCAAACTGCTCTAACTTTGTGTGTGATGCTCCGATTCGCGCATATAGCATGTCCAGACGTTCGTGGGATCGTGCACTACGTTTTATCTGTTATTGTCATGCATGTTAGAGATCATCTAGGTGCTTGTTTTGCTGTTGCAAGAGTGCATCGTGATATAAACTGCTGCTATGTGATGTTTTTATGCCATCTTTGCCATGAGATATCTTTTAGCTCGTTTGTCCGAATGATGCAAATGACATGTCCACGTGTTCGTCTTGCCATGCTCTACATGTTGTATGTGCTAGGAAGCATGTTAGATTTATTCTTGCCATGTTTATCATCGTTGCAAAGTGCCATGTGGATGTGATGTTATTTCACTTGTTTTGAAATGCCATCTTGTTGAGCTCGTTGCTATCGTTGTGTTTATCTCCATGAAGCATGCTTGTGTGTTTCGGAATCACCATCATGTGTACTTTGATGAGGTGCTTACCTCTTGCCATGTTTAGTTTCGAGGTGACTTAAACATGCTCTTTTATATGCCATGATGAAATTGCTGTTTTAGGACTTAGTGGTTTTTCACCAAGTCTGAAATCTGTAACGTTCCGATGCCATGTTCGTGTGATGTTCTAGGACAAAGCATGATAGTTTTGGAGTGGATCTTGATTGTTCCTTGTAGTATATATTGTTGTCTTTCCATTCATGTCCTCACATATCTATTTAAGTGGCTGTAGCATGTTTATCTTTTGCTCCAAAGTTTCAATAAAATTCTGCTGCCAGAATTTTATTGTCAAGTTCAATATGTCCAATATCATTGCTATTGATCCGTGGCTCCGTTGGGGTGCACCTTTGGACTTAGTTGCTGTAGTATATGTCTAGTTTGTGTTCATGTCCTTTGCCATGTTGTTTGAGTGCTCTAGCTTAATTATTTTGTGCTCCGAAGTTGCTATGTTGCTGTAATTTTCAGCTTTCGCTCATTTCTTGTTTCGGGCATAACTTTTAGCCCGTAACTCCGATTTCAGCGAATCTTACATGAAACTTGATTGATTTTCTGTGTAGTTTAATAATATCAGATTGTTATCATGTTTTGAGGTGTTTTGCTTAAGTGATATTTTACGTGCTCCGTGTGCATCCTTAGTGCATCCATCATGCATCTATCATTTTCGAGTGCGCATTGCATCTTGTTGATTTGTGCTTGGTGTGATTATTTTGTTTAGAGCCGGAAGCAGAGTCTGAGTTCGAGTACAAGCACGAGGTTTCCAACGAGGTTGAGCACGAGGACCCTTCTTACGATCCGAACGACTTCTCTTCAGGCAAGATGACCGAACCCCGATAACATTACTATCTTTGCCTATTGCTAGTAGTCTCGATCTATAGTTTTGCCTTGATGCCCATGATCTTCTTGTCAGCCTCCTACTTGTAAACCATTGCCATGTTTAACCAACCTACCTATGCAAACCGTTGCTTGGCTAAGTACGCTTCGCTCAGCCCTTCTTATAGCATTGCTAGTTGCAGGTGAAGATCGAAGATGCTTGCTTCATGTTGAAGTTTGGTTGGGTTATATCACACTATATAAATGCTTAAGAATGAAATCATCTATATATTGGCAAGGGTGGAAGGCTAAGCCTTTTGCTTGGTGTTTTGTTCCACTCATGCCGTTAGGAACCGTATAAACCGGTGTTATGTTCCTTGATTATGCGTTCCTAACACGGTTGGGGTGTATGGGACCCCCTCGATAAACCGCTAAGTGCTAAGTCTTTTCCAGCAAGTCCCAACATTGGTACTATTCGCCTAAACAACTAAAACTTTCCGAGGGAGTAATTAACCCGAGGCTTAATTAATTCAACCCCCCTGGGCCAGTGCTCGATTTGAGTGTTGGTCCAAACTAGAGTCGTGTGCGGGGCCCCCCTTGGCAACTTGGGTATTTCGGCCACTGTACGCTGTGCTCATCTGGTCAAGGCCCGAGACGAGATACGCGCGGCTACTATCAGGGTGTCGGCATGCCGGGAGGATTTGCTGGATTAGCCTTACCTTAGCTCGGTATATCTTGAGCACGGGATTCCGAGGATACTCGGGTCTTCCCACTTTGGAGTTGCGACTCCGCGGATCGTGGGCTTGTAATGGGTCAAGTTGGAACACCCCTGCAGGGTTTGAACTTTCGAAAGCCGTGCCCGCGGTTATGTGGCAGATGGGAGCTTGTTAATATCCGGTTGTAGATAACTTGACACAATGTTTCTAATACACTACCAGCGTGCGTTCCGTGACCGTCAATTTCCGAATAGGGATTCGGGAGTTGAACACGGAGGGGTTATGTTTGTTGAGCTTGTAGCTAGGATCACTTCGTGATCACTTCTCGTCCGAGGCTTTCTCTTCTCGCTCTCACTCACGTAAGCTAGTTGCTAGTTGCTGCTGCAGACTTATTCTTTTCTTCAGCCTTATCCTCTCCCAAGGCTTAAATAGTCTTGTTACCCGGAAACGGGATTGCTGAGTCCTCTATGGCTCACAGTTACTTCACCACACCAGATGCAGGTCCAGCTGTGAGCTATCCAGGTGATGGCACCGAGCTGGATTGGGAGTACGACGAGGAGCGTAGTCGGTACTATGTGCGTTATCCGGATGATCAGTAGTGGAGACTCCTACTAGGATTCGATCCACCTGTGGTTTATTTATTTCAGTTTGGTATCTTGACATTTGGTTTTGCCCTTAGAGGGTTGTGATATTCTTAATGTATGATGATTGAGACATGTTATGTAATTGTGTGACGTGGCGAGTGTAAGCCAACTATTTATGTTTACAATCCCCTCTTTTACATGAGATGTGCAAAGATTACCAAACTTGAGATCATTCTAGGATGGATTTATGCCTTTAAGTCGTGCCTCGACACGTAGGAGGTATAACTCCATCCTGGGCATTACAAGTTGGTATTCAGAGCCTTCTCCGACCTAGGAGCCCCCACTGTTTGATCGAATCGTTGACGGTCGAGTCTAGGCACACACTGAAAACTGTTGAGTCCTATATTATATCGGAGAGTAGGATTTCTTTGCTTCTCATCCCCTTTCTCTCTGGTGAGGACTCCTGACGACTACTCTTGTCTCTCCTATCTTCAAAAATTGCACCAATTTTTTTTAGGAATCCCGTGAGTATTCTGGGATTGTTTCGATGTTCTTGTGACAAGGATATTGTTCTCGATGCCTCCTGTTCCCGGGGAGTTGAGCTTCGGGGTATTGTTGTCACAAGCATATCGCGGCAGTACTAAATACTTAAGACGGCCGACATCGAAAATCTCTCCTATACGGCCAGTGGCAAGATAACCCCGACATCACCCAGTACTGGGGAGGTAGTTCGGGAGTATTGCCATAGCTTGTTATAGTGGATGCTTTTCGAAGGTCCGAGGTACACAGTTTCCGAGAAAGACTGGTTATGTGTTGAAGGATGGATACACCTGGATGTAGGTTTAGAGTTGATTGCGCGGTGCTTCCCGTGTATCCCCAACACCTGATTGCATAACTGGAATCTTTCGGAAATCTATAGGTGGGTTTATCCAGTAGATCGTAGGCATTCTTCCAACGAATGCAGGTTAGTGAGTTCGGGGTTCTACATTGAGTGAAGGGGTTATATGACAGATGTTACTATCAGGAGTTGCATCTTAAAGGGTCCTTGGCTATGCTGATCCGGGGATTGCAAAACCTTTTCGTAACGCGTTCATATGCTTTCAGCACAAAGATGTTAGGACGAAACTCCTCTCTTGTGTTTGTTCCCGTCTGTACCTTGTTGTTTTCTTATTTTATCCTTTTGTCCCCTATGTGGCTTCTCGTGAAGATTGATGTTATCATTTAACTGAGAATTTCATTCGTTCCTCTTGTTCGAATGATTTCATTCGTTCTTATAGTTCGAATGATTATTGTGAAGACTTGATGCAATTCATGCCATTGATTCAGCTTATTCCTTTTGTCAATCAATTGCTGATTCGTGGTCATCTCTTATAGGATGGCTCCGAAAAAGGTTCCCAACGCTAACCCAGAGGTGGAAGAGGTCCCAGATCGTCCTCCTTCCCCTCCTCCTCCGCCTGAGGCTTGGAGAGCAATTATGCAGACTACAACTCAGAACACCCAGTTGATGATGCAGATGATGCAGCAGATGCAAGCTAATCAAGCAAATCAGGGTATTCCAGAGAACCAAGGCAACTTCTTCAACAAGCAGCACCATGCTACTCTCAACCAGTTCCTGGCCAACAATCCTAAAGCTTTCAGTTACTGTGTCGACCCTCTTGATGCTGAAGATTGGTTAACCGACATAAAGAAGCATTTTGAGTGCAGTAACGTGAAGGAAGATGATTATGTGAAGTTTGCAGCCTTCCAACTGAAAGATCAAGCAGCTGACTGGTGGCAGCAGTACAAAGACTCCAGGCCAGGTCAAGTGATCTCTTGGGAGAATTTCTACAAGGACTTTCGCTCTCACCACATTCCTACAAGTGTCATCGAGGGTATGCGTGAGCAATTCCGCAACCTGAAGCAGGGCTCCATGACAGTCTATCAGTATAATGTCAAGTTCCAAAACCTCGCCCGCTATGCTAAGCAAGACATTTCTGATGCCAAGAGTAAAATCTACCAGTTCCGTGGAGGTCTCAAAGATGAACTTCAGCTTGCTCTCACTTTGTTCGAGCCGGATGAATTCGACAAGTTCTATAACATGGCTTTGAAACAAGAAGCAGCTCAGCTCAAGATGGAGGCTTCTAAGAAGAGAATTCGAGATGCCGTTCACTCTTCCTCATCGTCTCAGTTGGCTGCGAAACAACAGAAATTCTGGCTTCCTCCTCCTCCAGTGATTCGAGCTCCATACAACAACTCCAACAACTCCAACAACAAGAACTCTAGTGGTCGTGGTTTCTCCCACCCACCCAACCCGAGAAACCAGTCGAAGAAGCAGTTTCAGTCCCTAGGCTCCAAGTCAAGTGGCTCTCATTTCCGTCCTCTCTCTGAAGTGGTGTGCAACAGATGTGGCCAGAAGGGTCATTATGCCAACAGATGTGCGAATCTGAAGCGCCTTCCTCCTCCTCCGCCTGTCAGTACATCGATTGTCAAGCATGATCCAAAGTCTGCAAGGGTCAATCTGATGAGTGCAGCTGAAGCGGAGAACTCTTCTGATGTCATTTTGGGTAACCTTCCAGTGAACTCTATCCCTGCTAAAGTTTTGTTCGATTCAGGTGCTTCACATTCTTTCATGTCAAGACCTTTTGCATTGTCGCATGATATTCCATTGCAAGCCTTGCCGAGTCCGATGTCTGTGCTTTCTCCGGGTTTGCTCATGAACTCCAACAACTTTGTTCCGAATGTTTCTATCCGCATGGGTGATTATCGATTTCTGGCTAATCCGGTGGTTCTTGGTAATTCTGACATTGACCTCATCCTCGGAATGGATTGGCTTTCTCAGCACGATGCTCACATCGATTGTGCTCAAAAGGAAGTCAAGATGACTCATTCTGATGAAGATGTGATTATCTTCGCCTCCAGGGATAACACTATCAGGCTTTTCTCTCTCAATGATAAGGGCGAAATTAATGCCATATCTCAAATTCCGGTGGTGAATGAATATCAAGACGTCTTTCCTGAAGAACTTCCAGGCATGCCTCCACACCGTCAGGTGGAATTCGTTATTGAGCTCGAGCCAGGTACTGAGCCAGCATGCCGGCGTCCGTACAAGCTCTCTCCGGATGAATTGAAGGAATTGAAGAAGCAGCTTGATAAACAGGAGAGTATGGGTCTCATTAGGCCTAGTACATCTCCGTGGGGTTGTGGTGTCTTATTTGTCAAGAAGAAAGATGGCATGGAGCGTCTCTGTGTTGACTACCGGCCATTGAACAAGAAGACAATTAAGAACAAGTATCTGCTCCCCAACATCAACGAACTCTTTGAGCAGCTCAAAGGAGCTAAAGTGTTCTCTAAGCTTGACCTCCGAATGGGCTATCATCAAATTCGCATTCGCGAGGAAGACATTCCCAAGACGGCCTTCAGAACGAGCTACGGTTCATACGAGTATACCGTCATGTCCTTCGGTCTCGCCAATGCTCCTCCTACCTTTTCAAGGATGATGCATTACATCTTCAACCCCTATACTGGCGAGTTTGTGCTTGTGTATCTGGATGATATTCTGGTGTTTTCCAAGAATGAAGAAGATCACGAAAAGCACTTACGCCTGGTTCTTGATCGACTCCGAGAGCATAAATTCTATGCCAAGTTCTCCAAGTGCGAGTTTTGGCTCGATAAGGTTTTGTACCCGGGCCACATCATCTCAGCTGACGGTATTGCGGTTAATCCCGAGAAAGTTGAAGCAATTGTCAACTGGGAAGCTCCTCAGAACGTCAAGCAGCTCCGCAGTTTTCTGGGTCTTGCCAGCTATTGCAGAAGGTTTGTTGAGAACTTCTCCAAGATTGCCAAGCCTCTTTCCAACTTGCTTCAGAAGAATGTCAAATACTTTTGGTCTCCAGAGTGTGAAGTGGCATTCAAAACTCTCAAAGAGAAGCTTGTCTCTGCTCCAGTTCTGACTCCTCCGGATGAATCCAAGCCCTATGAAGTATTCTGTGATGCTTCTCTTCAAGGTCTTGGTGGTGTGCTTATGCAAGATAAGAGAATTGTGGCATACACTTCTCGTCAGCTCAAGCCAAGTGAAAAGAACTATCCCACACATGATCTCGAGCTAGCAGCTGTGGTACATGCTCTGATTACGTGGAGACATCTGTTGTTGGGCAGAAAGGTCGACATCTTCACTGATCACAAGAGCTTGAAGTACATCTTCACACAGCCGCATCTGAACCTCCGTCAGACTCGTTGGGTCGAAATGATCCAAGAGTATAATCCCAGCATTGAATACACTCCTGGCAAGGCGAATGTGATTGCAGATGCTTTGAGCAGAAAGGCATATTGCAACAGCCTTCTTATCAAGCCGTACCAGCCTGAGCTTTGTGAAGCTTTCAGGAAACTCAACCTCCAAGTTGTTCCGCAGGGTTTTCTTGCTAATCTCCAAATTGCTCCTACCTTGGAAGATCAAGTCCGTGAGGCCCAGCTCAGTGATACCATGGTGAAGAAGGTGAAACATGGGATTGCAAATGGCACTCCAAAATACAAGTGCTTCCGTGTTGATGAGAGAGATACCTTGTTCTTCGAGGACAGACTCTTTGTTCCCAAAGGTGATCTCAGGAAGCTCATAATGGAAGAAGCTCATGATTCTCTCCTTTCCATTCATCCTGGCAGTTCCAAGATGTATCAAGACCTCAAGCAATCTTACTGGTGGACACGCATGAAAAGGGAGATTGCCCAATTCGTGAATGAATGTGATGTTTGCAGAAGAGTGAAAGCAGAACATCAACGTCCAGCCGGTCTTCTCCAACCTCTTCCTATCCCCGAGTGGAAGTTCGACCACATTGAATGTGACTTCGTCACTGGCTTTCCGAAATCCAAGCGAGGAAATGATGCTATCTTTGTGGTGATTGACAAGCTTACCAAAGTCGCTCACTTTCTTCCAGTCAAAGAATCAATCAATGCAGCTCAATTGGCAGAGCTGTACACTTCCAGAATTGTGTCCCTACATGGCATTCCTCAAGTTATATCCTCAGACCGTGGAAGCTTGTTCACAGCAAGGTTCTGGGACTCCTTTCAGTCCGCCATGGGCACTAAGATCAGGTTCAGCACTGCATTTCACCCTCAGACTAGTGGTCAAGTCGAGCGAGTGAATCAGATTCTAGAAGACATGCTCAGAGCCTGTGTCATCTCCTTTGGCATGAAATGGGAAGACTGCCTTCCATTTGCCGAGTTCTCTTACAACAACAGCTTTCAAGCAAGTGCAGGCAAAGCACCGTTTGAAATTCTCTATGGCAGAAAGTGCCGTACCCCTCTCAACTGGTCTGAAACAGGCGAACGCCAACTTCTTGGCAATGACTTGATCTGAGAAGCCGAAGAAATGTGCAAAGTCATACGTGAGAATCTCAAGGCCGCTCAGTCGCCCCAGAAGAGCTACTATGACGGCAAGCATCGAGATTTGGCTTTCAACATCGATGATCATGTCTATCTCCGTGTGTCTCCGATGAAAGGCACCCAAAGATTCGGTATCAAAGGAAAGCTTGCTCCTAGATACGTCGGGCCTTTCAAGATTCTTGGCAAGAGAGGCGATCTAGCCTATCAACTTGAGCTCCCGCCAAACTTCGCCAATGTTCATGATGTCTTCCATGTGTCTCAACTTCGCAAATGCTTCAAGGCACCTGAGCGCATGATTCCGTTTGAAGAGATTGATCTTCAACAAGACCTGTCCTACCGAGAGCATCCTGTTGCTATTCTCGAAGAAACCGAACGCAAGACCCGCAACAAGTCCATCAAATTTCTGAAAGTCAAGTGGTCACATCACACCGACCGAGAGGCTACGTGGTAACGAGAAGATCATCTTCGTTCCGAGTACCCTTCCTTTTTCCAGTCCTAGATCTCGGGACGAGATCTTTTTGTAGTAGAGGAGAGTTTGTAATGCCCCGGATGTAATACTTTCCCTTTTGGGTATATAATATATCTCCGGCTTCATCTATTTCCATTCCGGGTTCTTTGTCTTTCGGGTTTTCGTCGTTTTGTTGTGTGAGTGTGTGGCATTCATTCATATCATGTAGACATGTGCATTGCATTGCATTTGTGTTGTCGGTTGCATCCGGTTCGTCGTGTCCCTTTCCGTTGTCCGTTTCGCGTTCCGGAGCTCCCTCACGTGTTCGTGGCGTCCCGTAGGCCTACTTTGTTGTTTGGGCGTGTAACGTTACCGGTGTGCCGCGAGGTTGTTGTGTGTGTTGTTGTTTTGTTGTGTGCAACCCGCCTCTCAAATCTCGTTGCGTTTGGACTCCGTTGGCTATCCCATCAGTTTTCCGTGTGGGTCCAAAGTGCCTTCACTTCGTGTCCCGGAAACACCCCTACTGCAGTCTACTTCTATCTCCTAGGCCCTTCTAGACTACCCTCGCGATCGGATCTGCCGGATCGCGATCGGAGGGCTCCTAAACACCCCTAAATCCCCTAACCCTAGCTACCTGCTATATATTAGACCCTAGTCTAATTTTGGTATCTCTATCTTCTTCCTCCACTCCTCCCTCTATTTTTTTCTCAGATCTAGCCCCTTCTTCTCCATCTGGCCAGTTCCCGAGGGAACCAGCCAGATCCATCGAAGCCAAGCAGCAGCGCCGACCGGATCCCTCGATCCTGCCGAAGTCAACGCGCCGTCGCCTCCCGAGCGATCGCATCGGCCGCTCGCATCGCTCCCTGGCTGGGCCCTTCGCCCGATCGACCGCGCCAGGCCGCGTCGCGCCAGTTCCGCCCCAGGGACCACATCCCCGCGGTTCCCTCCAGCCCGAAGACACCCAGCGGCCCGTACGCCTCCCCGCACTTCGGCCCAAGTGTCCCGATCGCCAGCTCGCCCTCCCGCTCGCACTCCCTCGCCGCCTTCGCGGGCCCAAGCCGCCTGGGCCGGCCACTCCTTCCGCCTCACCACCGCGGGCTCCCTCCGAGCCGAGTCCAACCGCCAGGATCTCCAGGCCGCAGCGGGCCGCAGCCTCAGCCGCCTCTCGGGCCCAGGCTCCGCTCCTCCAGGCCGCCGCCCTTCTTCGCCTGGGCCGGATCGGGCCAGATCCGCCTGGGCCTTTGTGTTTTTTTTCCAGATCCAAGGTTGCTTCTATATATCCTAAGTCCCAGATCTGTTATTCTGTGATGCCTTTTTCAAACTGCTCTAACTTTGTGTGTGATGCTCCGATTCGCGCATATAGCATGTCCAGACGTTCGTGGGATCGTGCACTACGTTTTATCTGTTATTGTCATGCATGTTAGAGATCATCTAGGTGCTTGTTTTGCTGTTGCAAGAGTGCATCGTGATATAAACTGCTGCTATGTGATGTTTTTATGCCATCTTTGCCATGTGATGTCTTTTAGCTCGTTTGTCCGAATGATGCAAATGACATGTCCACGTGTTCGTCTTGCCATGCTCTACATGTTGTATGTGCTAGGAAGCATGTTAGATTTATTCTTGCCATGTTTATCATCGTTGCAAAGTGCCATGTGGATGTGATGTTATTTCACTTGTTTTGAAATGCCATCTTGTTGAGCTCGTTGCTATCGTTGTGTTTATCTCCATGAAGCATGCTTGTGTGTTTCGGAATCACCATCATGTGTACTTTGATGAGGTGCTTACCTCTTGCCATGTTTAGTTTCGAGGTGACTTAAACATGCTCTTTTATATGCCATGATGAAATTGCTGTTTTAGGACTTAGTGGTTTTTCACTAAGTCTGAAATCTGTAACGTTCCGATGCCATGTTCGTGTGATGTTCTAGGACAAAGCATGATAGTTTTGGAGTGGATCTTGATTGTTCCTTGTAGTATATATTGTTGTCTTTCCATTCATGTCCTCACATGTCTATTTAAGTGGCTGTAGCATGTTTATCTTTTGCTCCAAAGTTTCAATAAAATTCTGCTGCCAGAATTTTATTGTCAAGTTCAATATGTCCAAGATCATTGCTATTGATCCGTGGCTCCGTTGGGGTGCACCTTTGGACTTAGTTGCTGTAGTATATGTCTAGTTTGTGTTCATGTCCTTTTCCATGTTGTTTGAGTGCTGTAGCTTAATTATTTTGTGCTCTGAAGTTGCTATGTTGCTGTAATTTTCAGCTTTCGCTCATTTCTTGTTTAGGGCATAACTTTTAGCCCGTAACTCCGATTTCAGCGAATCTTACATGAAACTTGATTGATTTTCTGTGTAGTTTAATAATATCAGATTGTTATCATGTTTTGAGGTGTTTTGCTTAAGTGATATTTTACGTGCTCCGTGTGCATCCTTAGTGCATCCATCATGCATCCATCATTTTCGAGTGCGCATTGCATCTTGTTGATTTGTGCTTGGTGTGATTATTTTGTTTAGAGCCGGAAGCAGAGTTTGAGTTCGAGTACGAGCACGAGGTTTCCAACGAGGTTGAGCACGAGGACCCTTCTTACGATCCGAACGACTTCTCTTCAGGCAAGATGACCGAACCCCGATAACATTACTATCTTTGCCTATTGCTAGTAGTCTCGATCTATAGTTTTGCCTCGATGCCCATGATCTTCTTGTCAGCCTCCTACTTGTAAACCATTGCCATGTTTAACCAACCTACCTATGCAAACCATTGCTTGGCTAAGTACGCTTCGCTCAGCCCTTCTTATAGCATTGCTAGTTGCAGGTGAAGATCGAAGATGCTTGCTTCATGTTGAAGTTTGGTTGGGTTATATCACACTATATAAATGCTTAAATGAAATCATCTATATATTGGCAAGGGTGGAAGGCTAAGCCTTTTGCTTGGTGTTTTGTTCCACTCATGCCGTTAGGAACCGTATAAACCGGTGTTATGTTCCTTGATTATGCGTTCCTAACACGGTTGGGGTGTATGGGACCCCCTCGATAAACCGCTAAGTGCTAAGTCTTTTCTAGCAAGTCCCAACATTGGTACTATTCGCCTAAACAACTAAAACTTTCCGAGGGAGTAATTAACCCGAGGCTTAATTAATTCAACCCCCCTGGGCCAGTGCTCCATTTGAGTGTTGGTCCAAACTAGAGTCGTGTGCGGGGCCCCCCTTGGCAACTTGGGTATTTCGGCCACTGTACGCTGTGCTCATCCAGTCGTGGCCTGAGACGAGATACGCGCGGCTACTATCAGGGTGTCGGTACGCCGGGAGGATTTGCTGGATTAGCCTTACCTTAGCTCGGTATATCTTGAGCACGGGATTCCGAGGATACTCGGGTCTTCCCACTTTGGAGTTGCGACTCCGCGGATCGTGGGCTTGTAATGGGTCAAGTTGGAACACCCCTGCAGGGTTTGAACTTTCGAAAGCCGTGCCCGTGGTTATGTGGCAGATGGGAGCTTGTTAATATCCGGTTGTAGATAACTTGACACAATGTTTCTAATACACTACCAGCGTGCGTTCCGTGACCGTCAATTTCCGAATAGGGATTCGGGAGTTGAACACGGAGGGGTTATGTTTGTTGAGCTTGTAGCTAGGATCACTTCGTGATCACTTCTCGTCCGAGGCTTTCTCTTCTCGCTCTCACTCACGTAAGCTAGTTGCTAGTTGTTGCTGCAGACTTATTCTTTTCTTCAGCCTTATCCTCTCCCAAGGCTTAAATAGTCTTGTTACCCGGAAACGGGATTGCTGAGTCCTCTGTGGCTCACAGTTACTTCACCACACCAGATGCAGGTACAGTTGTGAGCTATCCAGGTGATGGCACCGAGCTGGATTGGGAGTACGACGAGGAGCGTAGTCGGTACTATGTGCGTTATCCGGATGATCAGTAGTGGAGACTCCTACTAGGATTCGATCCGCCTGTGGTTTATTTATTTCAGTTTGGTATCTTGACATTTGGTTTTGCCCTTAGAGGGTTGTGATATTCTTAATGTATGATGATTGAGACATGTTATGTAATTGTGTGACGTGGCGAGTGTAAGCCAACTATTTATGTTTACAATCCCCTCTTTTACATGAGATGTGCAAAGATTACCAAACTTGAGATCATTCTAGGATGGATTTATGCCTTTAAGTCGTGCCTCGACACGTAGGAGGTATAACTCCATCCTGGGCATTACAATTATACGGTGAGATTCAACCTAGACCCATTTCGTGCAGGAATCATCAATTGTTGACCACCATGAGATTTCTGATGGTTGTTTAGCGTTGGTGACAACCTGTCAGCTAAGAAGACCCAGTTTTGGAAGGATCTTATTTTGATGCAAGAACTCAAGCTTTTGATGAAAAGGTTATTGTTGGGGAACGTAGCAGAATTCAAAAAAAATTCTACGCCTTCACCAAGATCCAACTATGGAGACATCTAGCAACGAGCAAGTAAGAGTGCATCTACATACCGTTATGGAGATTGCGAGCGGAAGCTTTCGAAGAAGCGTGGATGAAGTAGTCGTACTCTTCGCGTTCTTCGTCACCGATGATCTAGCGCCGAACGGACGACACCTCCGCGTTCAACACACGTACGGTGCAGCAACGTCACCTCCTTCTTGATCCAGCAAGGGGGGAGGAGAAGTTGTCAGAGATCCGGCAGCACGACGGTGTGATGACGGATGCAGTGGAGATCGCAGCAGGGCTTCACCGGGCGCCCTGCGTTGGAGTATGGAGGTGTGACGGGAGAGGGAGAGACGCCAGGGCAAGGGTGCGGCTGCCCTCTCCCTCCCCACATATATATAGGGGGCCAGGGGGTGCGCCAGCCCCCTGCAGATCCAATCTGCAAGGGGGGGGGCGGCGGCCAGGGGGGAGTCCTTGCCCCCCAAGGCAAGTGGTGGCCCCCCTCCCCCTTAGGGTTTTAACCCTAGGCGCATGGGGAGGTGGGCCCCTAGTGGTGCGCCAGCCCAGAGGGGCTGGACACTTCCCCTTGCGGCCTAGGGGCCCCACCGGGATGGGTGGCCCCACCCGATGGACCCCCGGGGCCCCTCCGGTGGTCCCGGGACGCTCCCGGTGACCCCAGAAGATCACCCGATAGCCGAAACTGGACTTCCTATATATCAATATTTACCTCCGGACCATTCCGGAACTCCTCGTGACGTCCGGGATCTCATCCGGGACTCCGAACAAGTTTCGGGTTTCCACGTGCATTTATCTCTACGACCCTAGCGTTACCGAACCTTAAGTGTGTAGACCCTATGGGTTCGGGAGACACGTAGACATGACCGAGACGACTCTCCGGTTAATAACCAACAGCGGGATCTGGATACCCATGTTGGTTCCCACGTGTTCCTCGATGATCTTCATCGGATGAACCACGGTGTCAAGGATTCACTCAATCCCGTATGTTATTCCCTTTGTCCATCGGTACGGTACTTGCCCGAGATTCGATCGTCGGTATTCCCGGTACCTTGTTCAATCTCGTCATGGCAAGTCTCTTTACTCGATCCGTAATCCATCATCCCGTGACTAACTACTTAGTCACATTGAGCTCATTATGATGATGTCTTACCGAGTGGGTCCAGAGGTACCTCTCCGTCATACGGAGTGACAACATCCCAGTCTCGGTTCGTACCAACTCAACAGACACTTTCGGAGATACCTGATGTGTACCTTTATAGTCACCCAGTTACGTTGTGACGTTTGGCACACCCAAAGTACTCCTACGGTATCCGGGAGTTGTACAATCTCATGGTCTAAGGAATAAATACTTGACACCGAAAAGCTTATGCATTACGAACTATACGATCTCGTGTTATGCTCAAGTTTGGGTCCTGTCCATCACATCATTCTCCTAATGATGTGATCCCGTTATCACTGACATCCTATGTCCATGGTCAGGAAACCGTGACCATCTGTTGATCAACGAACTGGTAACTAGAGGCCTACCAGGGACTCATTGTGGTCTATGTATTCACACATGTATCGCTGTTTTCGTACAATACAATTCAAGCATGAATAACAGACAATTATCATGAACAAGGAGAGATAATAATAATGCTTTTATTATTGCCTCTAGGGCATATCTCCAACAGTCTCCCACTTGCACTAGAGTCAATAATCTAGTTACATTGTGATGAATCGAACACCCATAGAGTTCTGGTGTTGATCATGTTTTGCTCGTGAAAGAGGTTTAGTCAACGGGTCTGCGACATTCAGATCCGTATGCACTTTACAAATATCTATGTCTCCATCCTGAACATAATTCCGGATGGAGTTGAAATGGCGCTTGATGTGCTTGGTCTTCTTGTGAAACCTGGGCTCCTTGGTAATGGCAATAGCACCAGTGTTGTCACAGAAGAGAGTCATCGGGCTTGACGCGCTTGGAATGACTCCTAAGTCGGTGATGAACTCCTTCATCCAGACTCCTTCTTGCGCTGCTTCAGAAGCAGCTATGTACTCCGCTTCACATGTAGACGCTGCCACCACGCTCTGTTTGCAACTGCACCAGCTGACCGCCCCTCCATTCAAAATATATACGTATCCGGTTTGAGACTTAGAGTCATCCAGATCTGTGTCGAAGCTAGCATCGACGTAACCCTTTACGACGAGCTCTTCGTCACCTCCATAAATGAGAAACATATCCTTAGTCCTTTTCAGGTACTTCAGGATGTTCTTGACCGCTGTCCAGTGTTCCGTACCGGGATCACTTTGGTACCTCCCTACCAAACTTAAGGCAAGGTTCACATCAGGTCTGGTACACAGCATGGCATACATGATAGAACCTATGGCCGAGGCATAGGGAATGACACTCATCTTTTCTCTATCTTCTGCCGTGGTCGGTGACTGAGCCTTGCTCAATCTCATACCTTGCAAAACAGGCAAGAATCCTTTCTTTGACTGATCCATATTGAACTTCTTCAATATTTTGTCAAGGTGTGTACTTTGTGAAAGACCAATGAGGCGTCTCGATCTATCTCTATAGATTTTGATGCCTAATATGTAAGCAGCTTCTCCAAGGTCCTTCATTGAAAAACTTTTCTTCAAGTAGGCCTTTACATTTTCCAAGAATTCTATATCATTTCCCATCAGCAATATGTCATCCACATATAATATGAGAAATGCCACAGAGCTCCCACTCACTTTCTTGTAAATACAGGCTTCTCCATAAGTCTGTATAAAGCCAAACGCTTTGATAACCTCATCAAAGCGAATATTCCAACTCCGAGATGCTTGCACCAGCCCGTAAATCGAGCGCTGGAGCTTGCATACCTTGTTAGTGTTCTCTGGATCGACAAAACCTTCCGGTTGCATCATATACAATTCTTCCTTGAGGAAGCCATTAAGGAATGCTGTTTTGACGTCCAGTTGCCATATCTCATAATCATAGAATGCGGCAATAGCTAACATGATTCTGACTGACTTCAGCATCGCTACGGGAGAGAAAGTCTCGTCGTAGTCAATCCCTTGAACTTGTCGATAACCCTTAGCGACATGCCGAGCCTTATAGATGGTCACATTACCATCCGCGTCTGTCTTCTTCTTAAATATCCATTTGTTCTCTATGGCGTACCTATCATCAGGCAAGTCCACCAAAGTCCATACTTTGTTTTCATACATGGATTCTATCTCGGATTTCATGGCTCCAAGCCATTTATTGGAATCTGGGCCCGCCATCGCTTCTTCATAGTTCGAAGGTTCAACGTTGTCTAACAACATGATTTCTAATACAGGGTTGCCGTACCACTCTGGTGCGGAACGTGCCCTTGTGGACCTTCGAAGTTCAGTAGTAACTTGATCTGTTTCTTCATGATCATTATCATCAACTTCCTCCCTTGTCGGTGCAGGCACCTCAGGAACAGTTTCCTGCGCTGCGCTACTTTCCGGTACAGGAGGGGTGACTGTCACCTCATCAAGTTCTACTTTCCTCCCACTCACTTCTTTCAAGAGAAACTCTTTCTCCAGAAAGCATCCATTCTTGGCAACAAAGACTTTGCCTTCGGATCTGTGGTAGAAGGTGTACCCAATTGTTTCCTTTGGGTATCCTATGAAGACGCATTTTTCCGATTTGGGTTCGAGCTTTTCAGGTTGAAGTTTCTTGACATAAGCATCGCAACCCCAAACTTTTAGAAACGACAGCTTCGGTTTCTTGCCAAACCAAAGTTCATACGGAGTCGTCTCAACGGATTTCGACGGAGCCCTATTTAAAGTGAATGCGGCAGTCTCTAAAGCATAACCCCAAAAAGATAGCGGTAAATCGGTGAGGGACATCATAGATCGCACCATGTCTAACAGAGTACGATTTCGACGTTCGGACACACCGTTACGTTGAGGTGTTCCGGGCGGTGTCAATTGTGAAACAATTCCACAGCTCCTAAGGTGTGTGCCTAATTCATGACTTAAATATTCACCCCCACGATCCGATCGTAAGAACTTTATTTTTCTGTCACGTTGATTCTCAACCTCATTCTGAAATTCCTTGCACTTTTCAAAGGTCTCGGACTTGTGTTTCATCAAATAGATATACCCGTATCTACTCAAGTCATCTGTGAGGGTGAGAACATAACGATAGCCTCCGCGAGCCTCAACACTCATTGGACCGCACACATCGGTATGTATGATTTCCAACAAGTTGGTTGCTCGCTCCATTGTTTCGGAGAACGGAGCCTTGGTCATCTTGCCCAAGAGGCATGGTTCGCACGTGTCAAATGATTCATAATCAAGAGACTCTAGAAGTCCATCTGAATGGAGCTTCTTCTTACGTTTGACACCAATATGACCAAGGCGGCAATGCCACAAGTATGTGGGACTATCATTATCAACTTTACATCTTTTGGCATCTACACTATGAATATGTGTATCACTACGTTCGAGATTCATCAAAAATAAACCATTGACCAGCGGGGCATGCCCATAAAACATATCTCTCAAATAAATAGAACAACCATTATTCTCCGATTTGAAAGAGTAGCCATCTCGCATAAGACGAGATCCAGAAACAATGCTCATGCTCAAAGCTGGTACTAAATAACAATTATTGAGGTTTAAAACTAATCCCGAGGGTAGATGTAGAGGCAGCGTGCCTACGGCGATCACATCGACCTTGGAACCATTCCCGACACGCATCGTCACCTCATCCTTCGCTAGTCTCCGTTTATTCCGCAGCTCCTGTTTTGAGTTACAAGTATGAGCAATTGCACCGGTATCGAATACCCAGGAGCTACTACGAGTGCTGGTAAGGTACACATCAATAACATGTATATCATATATACCTTTGACGTTGCCGTCCTTCTTGTCTGCTAAGTATTTGGGACAGTTCCGCTTCCAGTGACCCGTTCCCTTGCAATAAAAACACTCAGTCTCAGGCTTGGGTCCATACTTTGGCTTCTTCCCGGCAACAGGCTTGCCAGGCGCGGCAACTCCATTGCCGTCCTTCTTGAAGTTCTTCTTACCCTTGCCTTTCTTGAACTTAGTGGTTTTATTGACCATCAACACTTGATGTTCTTTCTTGATGTCCACCTCCGCTGATTTAAGCATCGAATACACCTCGGGAATGGACTTCTCCATCCCCTGCATATTGAAGTTCAACACGAAGCTCTTGAAGCTTGGTGGGAGCGACTGGAGGATTCTGTCAACGACTGCTTCATCTGGGAGATTCATTCCCAGCTGAGACAAGCGGTTGTGCAATCCTGAAATCTTGAGGATGTGCTCACTGACAGAACTGTTCTCCTCCATTTTACAGCTGTAGAATGCGTCGGAGACATCATATCTCTCGACTCGGGCATGAGCTTGGAAAACCATTTTCAGCTCTTCGAATATCTCATATGCTCCGTGGTGCTCAAAACGCTTTTGGAGCCCCGATTCTAAACTGTAAAGCATGCCGCACTGAACCAGGGAGTAATCATCACTACGCGACTGCCAGACGTTCAAAACGTCTTGGGCCGCATCGGGAGCAGGTGCATCACCTAGCGGTGCTTCTAGGACATATGATCTCTTGGCAGCTATGAGGATAATCCTTAGGTTACGGACCCAATCCGTATAGTTGCTACCATCGTCTTTCAGCTTGGTTTTCTCTAGGAACGCGTTGAAGTTGAGGGAAACCTGAGCGTGGGCCATTTGATCTACAAGAGATATTGTAAAGAATTTAGACTAAGTTCATGATAATTAAGTTCATCTTAATCAAATTTTAATGAACTCCCACTCAGAATGACATCTCTCTAGTCATCCAAGTGATACACAATCCGAATCGAGTAATCCGTGTCCGATCATCACGTGAGACGGACTAGTCATCAACGGTGAACATCTTCATGTTGATCGTATCTTCTATACGACTCGTGTTCGACCTTTCGGTCTTCCGTGTTCCGAGGCCATGTCTGTACATGCTAGGCTCGTCAAGTGAACCCTAAGTGTATCGCGTGTGTAAATCTGTCTTACACCCGTTGTATGCGAACGTTAGAACCTATCACACCCGATCATCACGTGGTGCTTCGGAGCAACGAGCTTTAGCAACGGTGCACAGTTAGGGGAAACACAATACTTGAAATTTTAGTGAGAGATCATCTTATTACTACCGTCGTTCTAAGTAAACAAGATGCAAAAACATGATAAACATCACATGCAATCAATTAAAGTGACATGATATGGCCAATATCATCTTGCTCCTTGGATCTCCATCTTCGGGGCACCATGATCATCTTGTCACCGGCTCGACACCATGATCTTCATCATCATGATCTCCATCATCGTGTCTTGAAGAAGTCGTCACGCCAACTATTACTTCTACTACTATAGCTAACGTTTAGCAATGAAGTAAAGTAATTACATGGCGTTATTCAGTGACACGCAGGTCATACAATAATTAAGACAACTCCTATGGCTCCTGCCAGTTGTCAAGTTCATCGACATGCAAGTCGTGATTCCCTATTACAAAAACATGATCAATCTCATACATCAAATATATCATTCATCACATCTTCGTTTTGGCCATACCACGTCACATAACACATGCTGCAAAAACAAGTTAGACATCCTCTAATTGTTGTTGCAAGTTTTACGTGGCTTCTATAGGATTTCTAGCAAGAACGTTTCTTACCTACGCCAAACCACAACGTGATTTGTCAACTTCTATTTACCCTTCATAAGGACCCTTTTCATCGAATCCGATCCGACTAAAGTAGGAGAGACAAACACCCGCCAGCCACCTTATGCATCTAGTGCATGTCTGTCGGTGGAACCAGTCTCACGTAAGCGTACGTGTAAAGTCGGTCCGGGCCGCTTCATCCCACAATACCGCCGAATCAAGATTGACTAGTAACGGTAAGAAAGTTGAACAAAACCAAACGCCCACAACTGTTTGTGTTCTACTCGTGCAAGATGCTACGCATAAAACCTGGCTCAGATGCCACTGTTGGGGAACGTAGCAGAATTCAAAAAATTTCTACGCCTTCACCAAGATCCAACTATGGAGACATCTAGCAACGAGCAAGTAAGAGTGCATCTACATACTGTTATGGAGATTGCGAGCGGAAGCTTTCGAAGAAGCGTGGATGAAGTAGTCGTACTCTTCGTGTTCTTCGTCACCGATGATCTAGCGCCGAACGGACGGCACCTCCGCGTTCAACACACGTATGGTGCAGCAACGTCACCTCCTTCTTGATCCAGCAAGGGGGGAGGAGAAGTCGTCAGAGATCCGGCAGCACGACGGTGTGATGACGGATGCAGTGGAGATCACAGCAGGGCTTCGCCGGGCGCCCTGCGTTGGAGTATGGAGGTGTGACGGGAGAGGGAGAGGCGCCAGGGCAAGGGTGCGGCTGCCCTCTCCCTCCCCACATATATAGGGGGCCAGGGGGTGCGCCAGCCCCCTGCAGATCCAATCTGCAAGGGAGGGGGGGGCGGCCAGGGGGGAGTCCTTGCCCCCCAAGGCAAGTGGTGGCCCCCCTCCCCCTTAGGGTTTTAACCCTAGGCGCATGGGGAGGTGGGCCCCTAGTGGTGCGCCAGCCCAGAGGGGCTGGACACTTCCCCTTGCGGCCTAGGGGCCCCACCGGGATGGGTGGCCCCACCCGGTGGACCCCCGGGGCCCCTCCGGTTGTCCCGGGACGCTCCCGGTGACCCCCGGAGATCACCCGATAGCCGAAACTGGACTTCCTATATATCAATCTTTACCTCCAGACCATTCCAGAACTCCTCGTGACGTCCGGGATCTCATCCGGGACTCCGAACAACTTTCGGGTTTCCACGTGCATTTATCTCTACGACCCTAGCGTTACCGAACCTTAAGTGTGTAGACCCTACGGGTTCGGGAGACACGTAGACATGACCGAGACGACTCTCCGGTCAATAACCAACAGCGGGATCTGGATACCCATGTTGGTTCCCACGTGTTTCTCGATGATCTTCATCGGATGAACCACGGTGTCGAGGATTCGCTCAATCCCGTATGTTATTCCCTTTGTCCATCGGTACGGTACTTGCCCGAGATTCGATCGTCGGTATTCCCGATACCTTGTTCAATCTCGTCATGGCAAGTCTCTTTACTCGATCCGTAATCCATCATCCCGTGACTAACTACTTAGTCACATTGAGCTCATTATGATGATGTCTTACCGAGTGGGCCCAGAGGTACCTCTCCGTCATACGGAGTGATAACATCCCAGTCTCGGTTCGTACCAACTCAACAGACACTTTCGGAGATACCCGATGTGTACCTTTATAGTCACCCAGTTACGTTGTGACGTTTGGCACACCCAAAGTACTCCTACGGTATTCGGGAGTTGTACAACCTCATGGTCTAAGGAATAAATACTTGACACCGAAAAGCTTATGCATTACGAACTATACGATCTCGTGTTATGCTCAAGTTTGGGTCTTGTCCATCACATCATTCTCCTAATGATGTGATCCCGTTATCACTGACATCCTATGTCCATGGTCAGGAAACCATGACCATATGTTGATCAACGAACTGGTAACTAGAGGCCTACCAGGGACTCATTGTGGTCTATGTATTCACACATGTATCGCTGTTTCCGTACAATACAATTCAAGCATGAATAACAGACAATTATCATGAACAAGGAGATATAATAATAATGCTTTTATTATTGCCTCTAGGGCATATCTCCAACAGTTATGCCCTTACCAAGAAAGCACCAGTGAAGGAGTTATCCCGGAGAATATGAGAAGACCGACACCGTCAACCCAAAGGTCAGAGTAAATGAGTTTTGTCGGAACCATAACCATGCTTCTAAGGGTGGTAGCACCAAAGACCTTTGTGATGATCAATGGATTTTCAAGAAGATCCTCCAAACCTAACCTTCTTTCTAGCCTCTCTGAATCTCAAGGACGAGATTCATTTTAAGGGTGGTAGTTTTGTAACATCCCAAAATTAGAATTTGTTAAATAATTATGATTGTTTGTTTGGTTGATTGTGCAAAATTTAGTGGAAATTGAAACTTTTTGAAAGTTGAATGAGAGGGGATAAAAGGACTTTCCCAAACTTTCACCTTTGCATTTTGATCTCCATGAATTCAAATTCATTTCATCACAAAAACCCTATAGTGAAGATAACACGACTTCTTCCATTTGAAATGAAAATGGTTTTTCGGAAGATTTGAATTCCATTTGAGGATATTTCAAATCAGAAACTTTATGCCACTAAAGGATTTTCATGAGAGAAGACAATTGGACTTCTTGAAATATATGAAATAGAGTGGGAAGTGATGAGGAGCACTTTTGAATTTCATTTGGTTCACTCTTGAAAAGTTCTCCATTTTTAGTTTCAAAATCATTTCCATGTACTCAAATAAAATAAAGAGAGAATGAAAATATGACTCCTTCAAATATCAGAAAGAAAATATGGAAAGGGATTATGAAACCAGTAAAAGTTATTTTGAAATTTGAAATCATTTGCATCTCATGATTTATTGCATTCGGAGTTTATTTGGTATTTATTATATTTGCAAAAAGTGCATTAAGAAATTATTTTCAAAACCTTTTGTGCTTAAATTAATGTTCACCGTGTTGTAGATATTCAGAAATGAATTTAGAAATTATTGTGATGTTTTTATAAATTCATTTGAATTTATTTAGGCCATCTTTTGTTTTCTGTAAAAAAAAACACACACACAGCGCCGCCCGGACCGAAATAGAGTTTGGCCCAGGAGCGCACCGTACGACCCAGCTGAGCTTTCGGCCCGCAGCCGCTGACCAGGCCAGGCCAGCGCCCGAAGCATTCGATCCGGTCGACCGCCCCTCGCCCGCCTCCCGCCGCCGCCACTGACTGGTGGGCCCATCCCGACCCGTCGTCCCCAACCTCCCGCGGGATGCCCGGGATGAGCTCGCTGCCGAGCTCCCAAACCTGCCGACCGCTTCCTTCGCAAATGAGGTTTATCCCGCAGCTTCCCAAGCTCCTCTCCACGCCTATATAAATGCCCCGGACCCCCTCTCTCGATCTCGCCGATCCTCTCGTCCTCTCACCGCTCACAACCACCGCGCCGTCCCTTTGCATCTCGCAGAGCCGAGCTGCTCTGCCGTTAAATTCGTCGCAGTGAGCACACCCGAGGCATCCAAACTCCGTCTTGCGATTTCCCAACTCCGTGCGCTTCCATTTGACATATTTTTGTCGCCTAGGTTGCCCCGGAGATCCACGCCCTCGCCGGAGCACTGAGCGCTGTCGGCTTCGCTCCGCTCCGTCCAGCCGCCGTTGCCACCAACCACCACCACCATTCGGGTTGCCTCGTCGAGCCGCACCTTCTCGTCCACTACCCCGCCGTCGGAACCCGCAGGAGCCGCCACCCCGTCTGCCTCATCGCCGGCCACCGGCCGCCCGTTGTAAGCCGCCCCGCCCTTCGTTTTGTTTTTAAAGACCGACGCAGTTAACCATGGTTTTTATTAAACCGACCGGTTTAGTTAAACAGATCTCAATTTTTTTATTTTTGTTCACGGTAGTTGTTTTTATTTATTTAGCGGCCGTTCGCCGCATAACCACCGCAGCGAACGCTACTCGGCCACCCGCAAGCCACCACGTGACCAGGACCTGTTCACAGTAAATTTTCCTTTTTCTTTTTGTTTAGTCCCTGGAAATTGCAGATTGGTCCCTGAACTTTAGTTAGCCACAACTTTTTAACCGCAACACCAAATTGGATGAAACTAGCGGCAAAATGTTCGTCTCGAAATGCTTTATCCAGAGAACCCATCTTTGCAAACCTGGGTAGATATAAAATTTGAATAGTTTTAAATTCAAATTCAAACTCTTTTCGGCCATAAATTTTAAACCGTAGCCCTGAATAAATTGATTCTTTTTCCACCGTGTCACCGTAGCCAAACCCTATGCCTTGGACCATTGTCATGGTATTTTTTGCACACCTAGAATCTGTCCATGATAGTCTTATTGCTATGCACTATAGTTCACATCACAATATGAACCTTATGGCACATATTGTTTGGCACTTAGAATTATTTCATGCAAGTGTAGTGTGTTGGGTTTTTTATTGGGTTTTCCGGTCTTTCATGTTGCATGTTATTTTGGTTGTTTTGAATGATTACTTATGTATGTTTATTACTTTGACGATAGTGAAGGAAATATGTCCTAGAGGCAATAATAAAGATGTTATTTGTATTTCCTTATATCATGATAAATGTCTTTTATTCATGCTAGAATTGTATTAACCGGAAACTTAGTACATGTGTGAATACATAGACAAAACAACATGTCCCTAGTATGCCTCTACTAGACTAGCTCATTGATCAAAGATATGTTTCCTAGCCATAGACATGAGTTGTCATTTGATCAACGGGATCACATCATTAGGAGAATGATGTGATGGACTAGACCCATCCGTTAGCTTAGCATTATGATCGTTTAGTTTTACTGCTATTGCTTTCTTCATGACTTATACATGTTCCTATGACTATGAGATTATGCAACTCCCGAATACCGTAGGAACACCTTGTGTGCTATCAAACGTCACAACGTAACTGGGTGATCATAAAGATGCTCTACAGGTGTCTTCGAAAGTGTCCGTGGTGTTGGCATAGATCAAGACTAGGATTTATCACTCCGAGTGTCGGAGAGGTATCTCTGGGCCCTCTCGGTAATGCACATCATAATAAGCCTTGCAAGCAAAAGACTAATGAGTTAGTCACGAGATGATGTATTCCGGAACGAGTAAAGAGACTTGTCGGTAACGAGATTGAACTAGGTATAGAGATACCGACGATCGAATCTCGGGCAAGTAACATACCAATGACAAAAGGAACAACGTATGTTGTTATGCGGTTTGACCGATAAAGATCTTCGTAGAATATGTAGGAGCCAATATGAGCATCCAGGTTCCGCTATTGGTTATTGACCGGAGATGTGTCTCGGTCATGTCTACATAGTTCTCGAACCCGTAGGGTCCGCACGCTTAACGTTTGATGACGATCGGTATTATGAGTTTATGAGTTTTGAGGTACCGAAGGTAGTTCGGAGTCCCGAATGAGATCACGGACATGACGAGGAGTCTCGGAATGTCTGAGATGTAAAGATTGATATATTGGACGACTATATTCGGACAACGGAAGTGTTCCGTAAAGTTTCGAAATTTACCAGAGTACCGGGGGGGGGGGGGTTACCGGAACCCGTGGGGAAGCTATGGGCCTTAATGGGCCGTAGGAGAAAGAGGGAAGGATGGCCAGGGCTGGGCCGCGTGCCCCCCACCCCTTGGTCCGGATTGGACAAGGAGGGAGGGGGGGTCGGCGCCCCTTTCCTTCTCCTTCTCACTCTCCTTCCTTTCCCCCTTCTCCCTTTTGGCAGTTCCTACTAGGAATAGGATTGCAATCCTATTCCTAGTAGGATTGCACCTCCTAGGCGCGCCACAAGGGGCCGGCTGGCCTCCCCCTTGCTCCTTTATATACGGGGGCAGGGGGGCACCCAAAGACACACAAGTTGAATTGTTTTAGCCGTGTGCGGTGCCCCCTCCACAGAAACACACCTCGATCATACCGTTGCAGTGCTTAGGTGAAGCCCTGCGCCGGTAGATACATCATATCCGTCACCACGCCGTTGTGCTGACGGAACTCTCCCGTGAAGCTCAACTGGATCAAGAGATCGTGGGACGTCATCAAGCTGAACGTGTGCTGAACGCGGAGGTGCCGTACGTTCGGTGCTTGATCGGTTGGATCGCGAAGAAGTTTGACTACATCAACCGCGTCACTTGACGCTTCCACTCCCGGTCTACGAGGGTACGTAGACACACTCTCCCCTCTCGTTGCTATGCATCTAGTAGATAGATCTTGCGTGATCGTAGGAAAATTTTAAAATACTACGTTCCCCAACAGTGGCATCAGATCCAGGTCTATGCGTAGATGATATGCACGAGTAGAACACAATGAGTTGTGGGCGATACTAGTCATACTGCTTACCAGCATGTCATACTTTGCTTCAGCGGTATTGTGAGATGAAGCGGCCCGGACCGACATTACGCATACGCTTATGCGAGACTGGTTTCACCGTTATGAGCACTCGTTGCTTAAAGGTGACTGGTGGGTGTCTGTCTCTCTCACTTTAGCTGAATCAAGTGTGGCTACGCCCGGTCCTTGTGAAGGTTAAAACAACACATACTTGACGAAACATCGTTGTGGTTTTTGTATGCGTAGGTAAGAACGTTTCTTGCTAAGCCCGTAGCAGCCACGTAAAACTTGCAACAACAAAGTAGAGGACGTCTAACTTGTTTTTGCAGGGCATGTTGTGATGTGATAAGGTCAAGACATGATGAGTTATACGGTTTTGTATGAGATGATCATGTTTTGTAAAGTTATCGGCAACTGGCAGGAGCCACATGGTTGTCGCTTTATTGTATGAAATGCAATCAACATGTAATTGCTTTACTTTATCACTAAGCGGTTGCGATAGTCGTAGAAGCAATAGTTGGTGAGACGACAATGATGCTACGATGGAGATCAAGGTGTCGCACCGGTGACGAAGGTGATCATGAAGGTGCTTTGGAGATGGAGATCAAAAGCACAAGATGATGATGGCCATATCATGTCACATATTTTGAATGCATGTGATGTTTATCTTATTATGCTTCTTATTCTGCTTAGAACGACGGTAGCATTATAAGATGATCCCTTACAAAATTTCAAGGTACAAGTGTTCTCCCTGAGTATGCACCATTGCGAAAGTTCTTCGTGCTGAGACACCACGTGATGATCGGGTGTGATAAGCTCTACGTTCAAATACAACGGGTGTAAGCCAGTTTTGCACACGCAGAATACTCGGGTTAAACTTGACGAGCCTAGCATATGCAGATATGGCCTCGGAACACTAGAGACCGGAAGGTTGAGCATGAATCATATAGTAGATATGATCAACATAAGATGTTCACCATTGAAACTACTCCATCTCACGTGATGATCGGACATGGTTTAGTTGATTTGGATCACGTGATCATTTAGATGACCAGAGGGATGTCTATCTAAGTGGGAGTTCTTTAGTAATATGATTAACTGAACTTTAATTTATCATGAACTTAGTCCTGGTAGTATTAGCATATCTATGTTGTAGATCAATAGCTCGCGATGTTGCACCCCGTTTATTTTTTATATGTTCCTAGAGAAAACTAAGTTGAAAGATGTAAGTAGCAATGATGCGGAATTGTTCCGTGATCTGAGGATTATCCTCATTGCTGCACAGAAGTATTATGTCCTTGATGCACCGCTAGGTGACAGACCTATTGCAGGAGCAGATGTAGACGTTATGAACGTTTTGACAAAAGCTCGGTATGATGACTACTTGATAGTTTAGTGCACCATGCTTTACGGCTTAGAACTGGGACTTCAAAAACGTTTTGAACGCCACGGAGCATATGAGATGTTCCAAGAGTTGAAATTAGTATTTCATACTCATGCCCGTGTCGAGAGGTATAAGACCTCTGACAGTACTTTGCCTACAAGATGGAGGAGAATAGCTCAACCAGTGAGCATGTGCTCAGATTGTCTGGGTACTATAATTGCTTGAATCAAGTGGGAGTTAATCTTCCAGATAAGATAGTAATTTACAAAGTTCTCTAGTCACTATCACCAAGTTAGTACAACTTCGTGATAAACTATAATATGTAAGGGATGACGAAAGTAATTCCCGAGCTCTTCGCGATGCTGAAATCGGCGAAGGTAGAAATCAAGAAAGAGCATCAAGTGTTGATGGTTAACAAGACCACTTGTTTCAAGTAAAGGGCAAAAGGGATAGAAGGGGAAATTCAAGAAGAATGACAAGCAAGTTGTCACTCCAGTGAGGAAGCCCAAAGCTAAACTCAAGCCTGAAACTAAGTGCTTCTACTGCAAAGGAAATGGTCACCGGAACTGGAACTGCCCTAGATACTTGGCGGATAAGAAGGATGGCAAAGTGCACAAAGGTATATTTTGATATACAGATTATTGATGTGTACTTTACTAGTTTTCATAGCAACCCCTGGGTATTTGATACCGGTTCAGTTGCTAAAATTAGTAACTCGAAACGAGAATTGCGGAATGAACAGAGACTAGTTAAAGGTGAAGTGACGATGTGCGTTGGAAGTGGTTCCAAGATTGATATGATCATCATCGCACACTCCCTATACTTTCGGGATTAGTGTAAAACCTAAATAAATGTTATTTGGCATTTGTATTGAGCATGAATATGATTTGATCATATCTGTTGCAATACGGTTATTCATTTAAAGTCGTAGAATAATTGTTATTCTGTTTACATGAATAAAACCTTCGATGGTCATACACCCAATGAAAATAGTTTGTTGGATCTCGATCGTAGTGATACACATATTCATAATATTGAAGCCAAAAGATGCAAGGTTAATAATGTTAGTGCAACTTATTTGTGGCACTGCCGTTTAGGTCATAATGGTGTAAAGTGCATGAAGAAACTCCATAGTGATGGACTTTTGGAATCACTTGATTATGAATCACTTGGTGCTTGCGAACCATGCCTCATGGGCAAGATGACTAAAACTCCGTTCTCCGGAACAATGGAGCGAGCAATTGACTTGTTGGAAATCATACATACTGATGTATGCAGACCAATGAGTGTTGATGCTCGCGGCGGGTATCATTATTTTTTGACCTTCACAGATGATTTGACCAGATATGGGTATATCTACTTGATGAAACACAAATCTGAAACATTTGAAAAGTTCAAAGAAATTTCAGAGCGAAGTAGAGAATCATCATAACAAGAAAATAAAAGTTTCCATGATCTGATCACAGAGGCGAATATTTGAAGTTACGAGTTTGGCCTTCATTTAAAACAATGTGGAATAGTTTCACAACTCACGCCACCCGGAACACCACAGCGTAATGGTGTGTCCGAACATCGTAATCGACTTTATTAGATATGGTGTGGTCTATGATGTCTCTTACCGATTTACCACTATCGTTTTGGGTTATGCATCAGAGACAGCTGCATTCACGCTAAATAGGGCAACATCTAAATCCGTTGAGACGACACCTTATGAACTGTGGTTTGGCAAGAAACCAAAGTTGTTGTTTCTTAAAGTTTGGGACTGCGATGCTTATGTGAAAAAGCTTCAACCTGATAAGCTCGAACCCAAGTCGGAGAAATGTGTCTTCATAGGATACCCAAAGGAGACTGTTGGGTACACCTTCTATCACAGATCCGAAGGCAAGATATTCGTTGCTAAGAATGGATCCTTTCTAGAGAAGGAGTTTCTCTCGAAAGAAGTGAGTGGGCTGAAAGTAGAACTTGATGAGTTAATTGTACCTTCTCCCGAATTGGAAGGTAGTACATCACAGAAATTAGTTCCAGTGATTCCTACACCAATTAGTGAGGAAGCTAATGATGATGATCATGAAACTGCAGATCAAGTTTCTGCTGAACTTCGAAGATCAACCAGAGTTCATTCCGCACCAGAGTGGTACGGTAACCCAGTTCTGGAAGTCATGTTACTAGACCATGATGAACCTACGAACTATGAGGAAGCGATGATGAGCCCATATTCCTTGAAATGGCTTGAGGCCATGAAATCTGAGATGGGATCCATGTATGAGAACAAAGTGTGGACTTTGGTTGACTTGCCCGATGATCGGCAAGCCATAAAAAATAAATGGATCTTCAAGAGGAAGACCGACGCAGACGGTAATGTTACTGTTTACAAAGCTCGACTTGTTGCGAAAGGGTTTCGACAAGTTCAAGGAGTTGACTACAATGAGACTTTCTCAACCGTAGCAATGCTTAAGTCTGTCCGAATCATGTTAGCAATTGCCGCATTTTATGAAATCTGGCAAATGGATAACAAAACTGCATTCTTTAATGGATTTATTAAAGAAGAATTGTATATGATGCAACCAGAAGGTTTTGTCAACCCTAAAGGTGTTAACAAAATGTGCAAGCTCCAGCGATCCATCTATGGACTGGTGCAAGCATCTCGGAGTTGGAATATACGCTTTGATAAGTTGATCAAAGCATATAGATTTATATAGACTTGCGGTGAAGCCTGTATTTACAAGAAAGTGAGTGGGAGCACTACAACCTTTCTGATAAGTATATGTGAATGATATATTGTCGATCGGAAATGATGTAGAATTTTCTAGAAAGCATAAAGGAGTGTTTGAAAGGAGTTTTTCAAAGAAAGACCTTGGTGAAGCTGCTTACATATTGGGCATCAAGATCTATAGAGATAGATCAAGACGCTTGATAAGACTTTCGATGAGTACATACCTTGATAAGATTTTGAAGTAGTTCAAAATGGATCAGTCAAAGAAGGAGTTCTTGCCTGACTTGTAAGGTGTGAAGTTGAGTAAGACTCAAAGCCAGACCACGGCAGAAAAATATAGAGAGAATGAAAGTCTTTTCCTATGCCTCAGCCATAGGTTCTATAAAGTATGCCATGCTATGTACCAAACATGTTGTGTACCTTTCCATGAGTTTGACAGGGAGGTACAATAGTGATCCAGGAGTAGATCACTGTACATCGGTCAAAATTATCCTTAGTAACTGGATGACTAAGGAAATGTTTCTCGATTATGGAGGTGATAAAGAGTTCGTCGTAAAGGGTTACGCCGATGCAAGCTTTGACACTAAAACCAGATGACTCTAAGTATCAATCTGGATGCGTATTGAAAGTGGGAGCAATTAGCTAGAGTAGCTCCATGCAGAGCATTGTAGACATAGACATTTGTGAAATACAAGACCCGTTGTCTAAACTTCTCTCACAAGCAAAACATGATCACGCCATATTACTCTTGGGTATTAATCACATAGCGATGTGAGCTAGATTATTGACTCTAGTAAACCCTTTGGGTGTTGGTCACATGGCGATGTGAACTATGGGTGTTATTCACATAATGATGTGAACTATCAGTATTAAATCACATGGCGATGTGAGCTAGATTATTGACTCTAGTGCAAGTGGGAGACTGAAGGAAATATGCCCTAGAGGCAATAATAAAGATGTTATTTGCATTTCCTTATATCATGATAAATGTCTTTTATTCATGCTAGAATTGTATTAACCGGAAACTTAGTACATGTGTGAATACATAGACAAAACAACATGTCCCTAGTATGCCTCTACTAGACTAGCTCATTGATCAAAGATGGTTATGTTTCCTAGCCATAGACATGAGTTGTCATTTGATCAACGGGATCACATCATTAGGAGAATGATGTGATGGACTAGACCCATCCGTTAGCTTAGCATTATGATCGTTTAGTTTTACTGCTATTGCTTTCTTCATGACTTATACATGTTCCTATGACTATGAGATTATGCAACTCCCGAATACCGTAGGAACACCTTGTGTGCTATCAAACGTCACAACGTAACTGGGTGATCATAAAGATGCTCTACAGGTGTCTCCGAAAGTGTTCGTGGTGTTGGCATAGATCAAGATTAGGATTTGTCACTCCGAGTGTCGGAGAGGTATCTCTGGGCCCTCTCGGTAATGCACATCATAATAAGCCTTGCAAGCAAAAGACTAATGTGTTAGTCACGAGATGATGTATTACGGAACGAGTAAAGAGACTTGCCGGTAACGAGATTGAACTAGGTATAGAGATACCGACGATCGAATCTCGGGCAAGTAACATACCGATGACAAAAGGAACAACGTATGTTGTTATGCGGTTTGACCGATAAAGATCTTCATAGAATATGTAGGAGCCAATATGAGCATCCAGGTTCTGCTATTGGTTATTGAATGGAGATGTGTCTCGGTCATGTCTACATAGTTCTCGAACCCATAGGGTCCGCACGCTTAAAGTTTGATGACGATCAGTATTATGAGTTTATGAGTTTTGATGTACCGGAGGTAGTTCGGAGTCCCGGATGAGATCACGGACATGACAAGGAGTCTCGGAATGTCCGAGACGTAAAGATTGATATATTGGACGACTATATTCGGTAACAGAAGTGTTCCGTAAAGTTTCAGAATTTACCGGAGTACCGGGGGATTACCGGAACCCCTGGGGAAGCTATGGGCCTTAATGGGCCATAGGAGAAAGAGGGAAGGATGGCCAGGGCTGGGCCGCGCGCCCCCCACCCTTGGTCCGAATTGGACAAGGAGGGAGGGGGGGGCCGGCGCCCCTTTCCTTCTCCTTCTCCCTCTCCTTCCTTTCCCCCTTCTCCCTTTTGGTAGTTCCTACAAGGAATAGGATTGCAATCCTATTCCTAGTAGGATTGCACCTCCTAGGCGCGCCACAAGGGGCCGGCCGGCCTTCCCCCTTGCTCCTTTATATACGGGGGCAGGGGGGCACCCAAAGACACACAAGTTGAATTGTTTTAGCCGTGTGCGGTGCCCCCCCTCCACAGAAACACACCTTGGTCATACCGTTGCAGTGCTTAGGCGAAGCCCTGCGCAGGTAGATACATCATATCCGTCACCATGCCGTCGTGCTGACGAAACTCTCCCGTGAAGCTCAACTGGATCAAGAGCTCGTGGGACGTCATCAAGTTGAACGTGTGCTGAACGCGGAGGTCCCGTACGTTCGGTGCTTGATCGGTTGGATCGCAAAGAAGTTCGACTACATCAACCGCGTCACTTGACGCTTCCGCTCCCGGTCTACGAGGGTACGTTGACACACTCTCCCCTCTCGTTGCTATGCATCTAGTAGATAGATCTTGTGTGATCGTAGGAAAATTTTAAAATACTACGTTCCCCAACAGATAGATTGTCCGAAGTGCGAAGCAAATTACTATAATTTTCTAGAGTTGAACTACCAGTGTCAAGGCAAGTTCACATTTTGACCATTCCTTCAAGTACCTATGTTTTATATGCACCTAGTCCTTTTGTTTTAGGATTGCATGGTAGGAATTTTGTTGCCAGATGGCTATACTTTACCTAGTAGTTCATTTGAGGTAGGTCTGAACTATACATCCTTCGTCACCATCATGTAAATTTATTTTTGCCTCGCTAATGTAGACGTGGTTTGGGAAGTGAACATGGTGAGACATGAGTGACAAAGTAGTAATTAGGACCAAGACTTGTAAATTAACTACCTGGGCGGAAATTGGTTTGAATGGTGGCGAAGTACAGTGGTTGCAAGCATGGGAACCATGGTGGTGCACCACTAGTGGTCCGTCCGCCCAGGCTCAAAGAGATCAAACGTGTTTACATGTCTAGAAGGTTACGTGTGCAGCCACAAGCCAATATGGGCTCTGGCTTAGTTGAGTAGTTAGTGTGACCTCTTCCGGGATGGGCTAGCAGATGTAGAATGAGTAGGTGTACCAGCCTATCCGTGGGTTAAGGGGAAATACTTTCGAAAGACTATGCGAGAACTTCAAGGGAGGCGATCGAGTCTTGTGGGAAAAGTGCGCAACCTCTGCAGAGTGTCAACCTAATCGATTAGCTGTGTCCCCGGTTACAGACATCTTGAGCATCTATTAGTGGAAATGCCGGGAGATCTCATCACCCTTAAATTAATCAATTGGGTTAAATAAACTTTGGGAATAGATTGAGTTGGGGAGGTGATCACGGGTATAATATATACATATTATACATGATACATGTTGTGACTGAAGTCGGGTCGCCTCTAGAGTAGCCGCGAGTGATTCACGAATTGGGGGCCGAAAGGACATTTTTCCCGACGACCCCCTGTGTGGATCTTTGTGGCGGAGCGACAGGGCAAGTTACGACCACCTAGGAGACAGGTGTGCATGGTCCCTGGTCGTTGTGAGTGGTTATTTCATAATAACACGCTTAACGAGTTTGGATATTTGATCTGAGTTGGGTCGTTGGCCTTATACGCACTAACTGCCACGCGGGACAAGATATGGGCAACCGGCATCGTAGTATCAGAGGAAGCCTTTCGGACATTAGCGACTAAGCGGCACGCGCCGGGTTGGATTGTAATGCCTGCACTTGTATAGGGGGGCTAGGTCTGCTCACTGGCACGTTCGCAATGTGGAGGAGTGCAAGGGCGATGGCCCATGACCCTTGCGCGCTTAGGATTTAGACCGCCGTGCTGATTTCTCTGTCGGGCCTAGGTAGGGCTGCGACGTGTTGTTCTTCCGAGGCCGGGCATGACCCAGGAAAGTGTGTCCGGTTAGAGGGATCGAGTGTGTCGGGTTATGTGGTGCACCCGTACAGGGAAGTAATCTATTCGAATAGCCGTGTCCATGGTAACAGGATGACCCGGAGTTGTATTCCAACCTCATGACAACTAGAACCAGATACTTAATAAAACACACCCTTTCAAGTGCCAGATACAACCCGGTGATTTCTTTCCCATAGGGCGACGAGGGGAGGATTGCCGGGTAAGATTATGCTATACGATGTTACTTGGTGAACTTTCCAGCTACTCTCTTCTACTGCTGCAAGACGGAGGCTGCCAGAAGCTTTGATACTTGTTACTATTCCAGCTACTCTCTTCTATTGCTACAAGATGGAGGCCACCAGAAGCGTAGTCTTCGATAGGCCTAGCTTTCCCCCTCTTATTCTGGCATTTTGCAGTATAGTCCATATATATTACCCCTTTATACATATACCAATGCATATGTAGTGTAGATCCTTACTTGCGAGTACTTTGGATGAGTACTCACGGTTGCTTTGCTCCCCCTTTTCCTATCTTTTTCCTTCTTCTTGGATGATGCAACCATATGGTGGAGCCCAGGAGCCAGATGCCACTGCCGACGACTACTACTACCTCACTGGAGCCTACTACTTCGTGGAGTCTGTCGACGACCAGGAGTAGTTTTGGAGGATACCAAGCAGGAGGCCTGCGCCTCTTTGATATGTATCCATGTTTGTGCTAGCCATCTTATGGCACCTTGTTTAACTTATGTATGTACTCATATATTGTTGTTTCCTCTGACTCGTTTATGATCGAGCTTATGTATTTGAGCCCCCGAGGCCCCTCGCTTGTAATATGAAGCTTGTATGATCTTTAATTTGTGTCTAGAGTTGTGTTGTGATATCTACCCATGAGTCCCTGATCTTGGTCGTACACATTTGCGTGCATGATTAGTGTACGGTCAAATCAGGGGCATCAAAGGTGTCTTGGGCATCCCCAACCTAAGGGCCATGCCGCTCCTTATTCCTTCATCCATCGTGATCTCACCAAATACTTGAATTTTAGCACACAAAACACAATAAAAACTTCTTGAGATTCATTAGTATAATCGGTAAACCATAAACTTTGGTGTTGTTATAAACCAATTAATAATTGTTCTTGTATAATACCTACTATATTCTAACTTCTTCATGACTTATACCCCCTATATGATCCCTAGCATCATCAAAATAAGCACACCATGCAACAAAAACAGAATCTGTCTAAAACAGAACATTTTATAATGATCTGAACCAAACCCATACTTTTGCAAGTAAAAAAAACTAAAAACTAAGGAAAACATTAAAAATGTATATCAATATTGTGTAGAAAACTTAGACCAATATCATGTTCCAGTAAAAAAAATGAAAATTCTAGCACTAGGCGTGAAAGTTTCTGCTTTTACACATAATCAATTCAACTACCATCACATCATCCCAAAGGGTTTACTTGTCACAAACACTAATTAAAAGATAGAAACACAATCATTATAGTATAAATAATTATGTGACTCAATAAAACATAAAAGTATAAGTAAAATATAGATAACCATTGGGCTGCCTCCCAACAAGCGCTATTGTTTAATGCCCCTAGTTAGACAAAATGCATAGTATCAAGTGTTGTCATCTTTTGAATCTTTTTGGACAAAATCTTCCAAAACCTTCCTCAAAAGTTATATATTTTCATACTCCATTTTTCTGGTAGGGGAGCTAAAACAATTGGAAGGATTTTGTTTGGTGATCTTAACATTCATAATTTCCAAATCCGAATCATCCCCACAAATATCCTCATATAAAACACTAATTTCATCATCAATAGGGTCTCTAGCGGTGTTTTCAACCATTCCTAATTAAACCCTTCATTAATTTCTTTAGTGATCCATCCAAATTTGTCATAAATATTATTATACAAGGTTTTGATTAAATCCATTTGTGGAACTTTCTTTCTAATATTTTCATCAAAGGCATGATAATCATTAGATTCCAACCTACACATGGTTTCTTGATCATGAAGGATTTCTTCTATAGGAGGGTTCTCAGAATCTATTTAATAAAAGGCAATGATGTCCCTACCTTCTCAGATTTTATAATCAAATTCATGCATGATGATGTTGTAGCAATCTTTTTAGCCCTAGGATCATTTATGATAGGTAGCTCAAAAACAATCTTTCTACAGTGGAATGGGTACGCATGAATCCTCTTTCAAGCTTGATAATAAGTGCAGAGATAGCATGGGCATAACAATTGGTTCTTTTAAGAATGGATATGTCATTGGATACCAAAGATCCCGTACATGTAAATAATTCTTGGATAATACTCTTTCCGATAATACTCCCACTTCCCGTAAGAGAAGTTTTAGTGTCCAAAATTATGGGAGGCTCCTTCTTATGAGATTAATTTTTAAGATAAGACAATTTAGGTTCTTCATCATAAGACTCACTAGGACTATCTTCTCTAGCACTTTCAACACTAACTTTCTTAAACTCAGACATGATAGCAACTTCAAGCAAAATAGCACACACAATTTTTTTTGGTATTTTTGATTTTTTAATGAGACCAATAAAGGAAAAATAAATGCAAGTAAAAAGTAGAACAAGTAAACAATAATGTGTATGAAGGGACCTTGAGTTGTTCGCTAAAATCTCCCCGACAACGATGCCATAAATTCTTCTTGCTAGATGTGAAATGCATTGGGGTTTCCCTGAAGAGGAAGGGTGAAGTAGTACAGTAGCAGAAAGTATTTCCTCGGTAAAGAACCAAGGTTTATCGAACCAATAGGAGATTTACACAAATTAACTTTAGTAGTACGTACACACACAAGAGCAAATACTTGCACCCAACATGGGCAAGAGGGTTGTCAATCCACTTGTAACCATTAATTGCAAGGATCAAATCTGATAGTAGGAGATATATAAATTGCAAAGTAAAATAAAAGTAAATAAACTACATCAAGGTTTATAGGGTTTTAGTAATATGATTTAAATGGACCCGGGGGTCATATCTTTCATTAGAGGCATCTTTCTCATAAGCATAACGATATGGTGGGTGAACATATTATTGTTGGATAATTGATAGAATAGTGCATAGTTATGATGTGATTCGTGGCATGATTAGTACATAGGCATTACGTCCGTAACAAGTTGCCCGAAATGACTTGGCATCTACTACTATTACTCCACTCTGAGAGTGCTTCTATGCTTGCCTCTCTAGGTATTAAGTTCGTGACAAACATAATAATGCATTATCTATGATGACATAATATAGACAAAATAAGGCCAACTAATATGATCAAACCTCATCATTTTATCCTTAGTAGCAACAATACAAATATATGCCTTGCTACCCTTTCTGTCACGAGGTGAGTACATTGTAAGATTGAACCTCCTGCTATGCACCACTGCTACTTCTTGAGCTTGTGTTGATTTTTCCCTTGAGGAGAAAAGGGTGAGGCAACAAAGTAGAGATAACTATTTCCCTCAATTGAGAACCAACGTATCAATCCATTAGGAGGCACAAGCAAGTCTCCAATCTATCCGACATGCATCTAGAGTATCAAGTTATGAAAACAGAGTAATGCCTTAAACAAAATGACATGATGTAGAGAGATAAACTCATGCAATATGATATAAACCCCATCTTTTTATCCTTAATGGAAACAATACAATATGTGCCTCGCTATCCCTTCTGTCACTGGGTAAGACCACCGTAAGATTGAACTTATCACAAAGCACCTCTCCCATTGCAAGAAAAACCAATCTAGTTGGCCAAACCAAATCGATAGAACGAAGAGAAATACAAAGCTATCTTAATCATGCATAAAAGAGTTCAGAGAAGACTCAAATAATATTCATAGGTGATCTGATCATAAATCCACAATTCATCGAATCTCAACAAACACACCGCAAAAGAAGATTATATCGAATAGATCTTCAAGAACATCGAGGAGAACATTGCATTGAAGATCAAAGAGAGAGACGAAGCCATCTAGATACTAGCTATGGACCCGTAGGTCTATGGTAAACTACTCACACATCATCAGAGGGACATCAAGGTTGATGTAGATGCCCTCCGTGATCAAATCCGCCTCCGGCGGAGTACCAAAAAAGGCCCCAAAATGGGATCTCATGGGAACAGAGACCTGCGGCGGTGGAAAAGTATTTTTGGCGACTTGTCCAGGGTTTCTGGAATACTTGGGAATTTATAGGCCAAAGAGTCGGTGTAGGGGACTCACGAGGGGGCCAAAAGCCCAGGGGGCGCTGATACGTCTCCAATGTATCTATAATTTTTGATTGTTCCATGCTATTATATTATCTGTTTTGGATGTTTAATGGGCTTTATTATACACTTTTATATTATTTTCGGGACTAACCTGCTAACCCAAGGCCCAGTGCAAATTACTGTTTTTTGTGTGCCTATTTCAGTGTTTCGCAGAAAAGGAATATCAGACGGAGTCCAAAAGGAATAAAACCATCGGGAGAGTCATTTTTGGAACAATTGCAACACAGAAGACTTGGAGTACACGCGAGGAAGCGAAAGAGGTGGCCATGAGGGCAGGGGGTGTGCCCAGGGGGGTAGGCGCGCCCCCACCCTTGTGGGCTCCTCGTGGCTCTCCTGACATGCCTCTTCCTCCTATATATACCTACGTACCCTGAAAATATCGGGGAGCACCACGAAACCCTAATTCCACCGCCGGAACCTTCTGTACCCGTGAGATCCCATCTTGGGGCCTGTTCCGGAGCTCCACTAGAGGGGGAATCGATGACGGAGGGCTTCTACATCAACACCATAGCCTCTCTGATGAGTTGTGAGTAGTTTACCACACACCTTTGGGTCCATAGTTATTAGCTAGATGGCTTCTTCTCTCTCTTTGGATCTCAATACAAAGTTCTCCTCGATCTTCTTGGAGATCTATTCGATGTAATTCTTTTTGCGGTGTGTTTGTCGAGATCCGATGAATTGTGGGTTTATGATCAAGATTATCTATGAACAATATTTGATTCTTCTCTGAAATCTTTTATGCATGATTTAAATATCCTTGCAAGTCTCTTCAAATTATCAGTTTGGTTTGGCCTACTAGATTGGTAGTTCTTGCAATGGGAGAAGTGCTTGGCTTTGGGTTCAATCTTGCGGTGTCCTTTCCCAGTGACAACAGGGGCATCAAGGCACTTATTGTATTGTTGCCATCGAGGATAAAAAGATGGCGTTTATATCATATTGCATGAGTTTATCCCTCTACATCATGTCATCTTGCTTAAGGCGTTACTCTGTTCTTATGAACTTAATACTCTAGATGCATGCTGGATAGCGGTCGATGTGCGGAGTAATAATAGTAGTAGATGCAGAATCGTTTGGGTCTACTTGTCATAGATGTGATGCCTATATACAATGATCATGCCTAGATATTCTCATAACTATGCGCTTTTCTATCAATTGCTTGACAGTAATTTGTTCACCCATCGTAGAAATCTGCTATCTTGGGAGATGCCACTAGTGAAACCTATGCCCCCGGGTCTATCTTTTATCATATCAATCTTCATCAACTATTTATCTTTACTTTACTTTTGTTTTGCGATCTTTACTTCTACATATCAAAAATACCAAAAATATTATCTTATCATCTCTATCAGATCTCACTTTTGCAAGTGGCCATGAAGGGATTGACAACCCCTTTATCGCGTTGGCTGCAAGGTTCTTATTTGTTTGTGTAGGTACGAGGGACTCGCGCATGGTCTCCTACTGGATTGATACCTTGGTTCTCAAAAGCTGAGGGAAATACTTACGCTACTGTGCTGCATCACCCTTTCCTCTTCGAGGGAAAACAACGCAAGCTCAAGAAGTAGCAAGAAGAATTTCTGGCGCCGTTGCCGGGGAGATCTACGCAAAAGTCATATTCCAAGTACCCATCACAAACTCTTATCCCTCGCATTACATTATTTGCCATTTGCCTCTCGTTTTCCTCTCCCCCACTTCAACTTTGCCATTTTATTCGCCCTTCTTTTTCCGTTCGCCTCTTTTCGCTTGCTTCTTGTTTGCTTGTGTGTTGGATTGCTTGTTTGTCACTATGGCCCAAGACAATACCAAATTGTGTGACTTTTCCAATACCTACAATAATGATTTTATTAGCACTTCGATTGCTCCTATTACCGATGTTGAATCTTGTGAAATCAATGTTACTCTGTTGAATCTTGTCATGAAAGATCAATTTTCTGGCCTCCCTAGCGAAGATGCCGCTACCCATCTAAACAACTTCGTTGATTTGTGTGATATGCAAAAGAAGAGAGATACAGATAATGATATTGTCAAATTAAAGCTATTTCCGTTTTCGCTTAGAGGTCGTGCTAAAACTTGGTTCTCTTCTTTGCCTAGAAATAGTATTGATTCATGGAATAAGTGCAAAGATGCCTTTATCTCTAAGTATTTTCCTCCCACTAAGATTATCTCTCTTCGAAACGATATCATGAATTTTAAGCAACTAGATCATGAGCATGTTGCACAAGCTTGGGAGAGAATGAAATTAATGATATGTAATTGCCCTACACATGGTTTGAACTTATGGATGATTGTACAAAACTTGTATGCTGGCTTAGATTTTGCTTCTAGAAATCTTTTAGATTCGGCCGCGGGGGGCACTTTCATGGAAATCACTTTATGAGAAGCTACTAAACTCCTAGATAATATTATGGTTAATTACTCTCAATGGCACACCGAAAGATCTACTAGTAAAAAGTACATGCTATTGAAGAGATTAGTGTTTTGAGTGGAAAGATGGATGAACTTATGAAATTATTTGCTACTAAGAGTGCTTCTTCTGATCCTAATGATATGCCTTTGTCCATGTTGATTGAGAATAATAATGAATCGTTCGATGTGAATTTTGTTGGTACAGATAATTTTGGTAACAACGCATATAGAGGAAACTTTAATTCTAGGCCTTTCCCTAGTAATTCCTCTAATAATTATGGTAATTCCTACAACAACTCTTATGGAATCTTTAATAAGACGCCCTCTGATTTTGAGACTAGTGTTAAAGAATTTATGAATTCGCAAAGGAATTTCAATGCTTTGCTTGAAGAAAAAATGCTTAAGATTGATGAGTTGGCTAGGAACGTGGATAGAATTTCTCTTGATGTTGATTCTTTGAAACTTAGATCTATTCCACCTAAGCATGATATCAATGAGTCTCTCAAAGCCATGAGGATTTCCATTGATGAGTGCAAAGAAAGAACCGCTAGGATGCGTGCTAAAAGAGATTGCTTTGTGAAAGCGTGTTGTTCTAGTTTTCTTGATAATAAAGATGAAGATCTAAAAGTGATTGATGTGTCTCCTATGAAATCATTGTTTTATAGTATGAATCTTGATAAATATGGGATTGGAGACGAGTCAACTTTAGTTAGAAGGCGTCCCAATGATTTAGAGTTTTTAGATCTTGATGCTAAAACTGTCAAAAGTGGTATTGAAGAGGTCAAAACCTTACATAGCAATGAACCCACTAGTTTGGATTTCAAGGGATTTAATTATGAAAATTGCTCTTTAACAGATTGTATTTCCTTGTTGCAATCCGTGCTAAATTCTCCTCATGCTTATAGTAAAAAATAAAGCTTTTACCAAACACATAGTTGATGCTTTAATGCAATCTTATGAAGAAAAACTTGAATTATAAGTTTCTATCCTTAGAAAACTTTATGATGAGTGGGAACCTACTATTAAAATTAAGATTAAAGATCATGAATGCTATGCTTTGTGTGATTTGGGTGCAAGTGTTTCCACAATTCCAAAAACTTTGTGTGATATGTTAGGTTTCCATGAACTTGATGATTGTTCTTTAAATTTGCATCTTGCAGATTCCACCATTAAGAAACCTATGGGAAGGATTAATGATGTTCTTATTGTTGCAAATAGGAATTATGTGCCCATAGATTTCATCGTTCTTGATATAGATTGCAATCCTACATGTCCTATTATTCTTGGTAGACCTTTCCTTAGAACGATTAGTGCAATTATTGATATGAAGGAAGGAAATATTAGATTCCAATTTCTGTTAAGGAAAAGCATGGAACACTTTCCTAGAAAGAAAATCAAATTACCTTATGAATCTAATATGAGAGCCACTTATGGATTGCCTACCAAAGATGGCAATACCTAGATCTATTCTTGTATCATACCTAGCTAGGGGCGTTAAACGATAACGCTTGTTGGGAGGCAATCCAATTTTATTTTATTTGCTTTTGCTTATGTTTATTAATAAATAATTCATCTAGCTTCTGGTTAGATGTGGTTTTGTATTTTAATTAGTGTTTGTGCCAAGTAGAACCTTTGGGAAGACTTGGGTGAAGTTTATGCGATCATGCTGTAAAAACAGAAACTTTTGCGCTCACGAGAATTGCTGCCATCTTTTACTGGAGAGTGCTTTTAAGTTGTATCTTTTTGTAGATGATTAATAGACAAATTCCCCACGTCCACCAATTTATTTCATTTTTTAGAGTTACATAAGTATTCCAAAGTTACAGATTGCTACAGATTGTTCTATTTTTGACAGATTCTGTTTTTCGTGTGTTGTTTGCTTATTTTGATGAATCTATGAGTAGTATTGGGGGGTATGAGTCATAGATAAGTTTGAATACAGTAGGTTGAACACCAATATAAACAAAGAAAGAGTTCATTACATTACCTTTGAGTGGTGGTTTGTTTTCTTATACTAACGGAGCTCACGAGATTTTTGTTAAGTTTTGTGTTGTGAAGTTTTCAAGTTTTTGGGTAAGGATTTGATGGACAATGGAACAAAGAGTGGCAAGAGCCTAAGATTGGGGATGCCCAAGGCACTCCAAGGTAAAATTCAAGGACAACCAAAAGCCTAAGCTTGGGGATGCCCCGGGAAGGCATCCCCTCTTTCGTCTACGTCTATCGGTAACTTTACTTGAGACTATATTTTTATTCACCACATAATATGTGTTTTGCTTGGAGCGTCATGTATGATTTGAGTCTTTGATTTTTAGTTTACCACAATCATCCTTGCTGGACACACCTTTTGAGAGAGATACACATGAATCGGAATTTATTAGAATACTCTATGTGCTTCACTTATATCTTTTGAGCTAGATAGGTTTTGCTCTAGTGCTTCACTTATATCTTTTAGAGCACAGTGGTGGTTTTATTTTGTAGAAATTGTTGATATCTCGTGCTTCACTTATATCTATTTGAGAGTCTTTTAGAACAACATGGTAATGTGCTTTGGTTATAAAACTATTCCCAATATGATAGGCATCCAAGATGGGTATAGTAAAAACTTTCACATAAAAGTGCATTGAATACTATGAGAAGTTTGATACTTGATGATTGTTTTGAGATATGAGGATGGTGATACTAGAGTCATGCTAGTAGAGTAGTTGTGAATTTGAGAAATACTTGTGTTGAGGTTTGCAAGTCCCGTAGCATGCACGTATGGTAACCGTTGTGTGACAAATTTGAAGCATGAGGTATTTCATTGGGTGTCATCCTTTGTGTGGAGGTTGGGATCGCGCGATGGTTAACTCCTACCAACCCTTCCCCTAGGAGCATGCGCGTACTACTTTGTTTTGATGACTTTTAGATTTTTGCAATAAGTATGTGATTTCTTTATGACTAATGTTGAGTCCATGGATTATACGCACTCTCACCCTTCCACCATTGCTAGCCTCTCTTGTACCCCGCAAGTTTCGCCGGTACCATACACCCACCTTATACCTTCCTCAAAACAGCCACCATACCTACCTATTATGGCATTTCCATAGCCATTCCGAGATATATTGCCATGCAACTTTCCACCGTTCCGTTACTATGACACGCTTCATCATTGTCATATTGCCATGCATGATCATGTAGTTGACATCGTATTTGTGGCAAGGCCACCATGCATAACTTTTCATACATGTCACTCTTGATTAATTGCACATCCCGATACACCGCCGGAGGCATTCGTATAGAGTCATACTTTGTTCTAGTATCGAGTTGTAATCAATGAGTTGTAAATCAATATAAGTGTGATGATCATCATTATTAGAGCATTGTCCCAAATAAAAAAAATAAAAAAGAAGGAAAGGCCGAAGAAAAGAAAAAAGAAAGGCCCAAAAAAAAGAAAAAAAGAAAAAAAAAAGAAAAAAGGGGACAACGCTACTATCTTTTACCACTCTTGTGCTTCAAAGTAGCACCATGATCTTCATGATAGAGAGTCTCTTGTTTTGTCACTTTCATATACTAGTGGGAATTTTCATTATAGAACTTGGCTTGTATATTCCAACGATGGGCTTCCTCAAATGCCCTAGGTCTTCGTGAGCAAGCAAGTTGGATGCACACCCACTTAGTTTCTTTTGTTAAGCTTCCATACATTTATAGCTCTAGTGCATCCGTTGCATGGCAATCCCTACTCACTCACATTGATATCTATTGATGGGCATCTTCATATCCCATTGATACGCCTAGTTGATGTGAGACCATCTTCCACTTTTTGTCTTCTCCACAACCACCATTCTATTCCACCTATAGTGCTATATCCATGGCTCACGCTCATGTATTGCGTGAAAGTTGAAAAAGTTTGAAATATTTTAAGTATGAAACAATTGCTTGGCTGAAACCGGGGTTGTGCATGTTTTGAGTATTTTGTGTGACAAAGATGGAACATAGCCAAACTATATGAATTTGTAGGGATGAACTTTCTTTGGCCATGTTAATTTGAGAAGACATGATTGCTTTGTTAGTATGCTTGAAGTATTGTTATTCTTATGTCAATATTAAACTTTTGTCTTGAATATTTCGGATCTGAACATTCATGCCACAATAAAGAAAATTACATTGAGAATTATGTTGGGTAGCATTCCACATCAAAAATTCTGTTTTTATCATTTACCTACTCGAGGACAAGCATGAATTAAGCTTGGGCATGCTTGATACGTCTCCAACGTATCTATAATTTTTTATTGTTCCATGCTATTATATTATTTGTTTTGGATGTTTAATGGGCTTTATTATACACTTTATATTATTTTTGGGACTAACCTGCTAACCCAAGGCCCAGTGCAAATTGCTGTTTTTTTTTGCCTATTTCAGTCTTTCGCAGAAAAGGAATATGAAACGGAGTCCAAACGGAATGAAACCTTCGGGAGAGTCATTTTTGGAACAATTGCAACACAGAAGACTTGGGGTACATGCCAGGAAGCAAAAGAGGCGGCCACAAGGGCAGGGGCCGCGCCTAGGGAGGTAGGCGCGCCCCCACCCTCGTGGGCCCCTCGTGGCTCCCCTGACGTGCCTCTTCCTTCTATATATACCTACGTACCATGAAAACATCAGGGAGCACCATGAAACCCTAATTCAACCGCCGCAACCTTTTGTACCCGTGAGATCCCATCTTGGGGCCTGTTCCGGAGCTCCACTGGAGGGGGAATCGATCACGGAGGGCTTCTACATCAACACCATAGCCTCTCCGATGAGTTGTGAGTAGTTTACCACAGACCTTTGGGTCCATAGTTATTAGCTAGATGGCTTCTTCTCTCTCTTTGGATCTCAATACAAAGTTCTCCTCGATCTTCTTGGAGATCTATTCGATGTAATTCTTTTTGCGGTGTGTTTGTCGAGATCCGATGAATTGTGGGTTTATGATCAAGATTATCTATGAACAATATTTGATTCTTCTCTGAAATCTTTTATGCATGATTTAAATATCCTTGCAAGTCTCTTCGAATTATCAGTTTGGTTTGGCCTACTAGATTGGTAGTTCTTGCAATGGGAGAAGTGCTTGGATTTGGGTTCAATCTTGCGGTGTCCTTTCCCAGTGACAGCAGGGGCAGTAAGGCATGTATTGTATTGTTGCCATCAATGATAAAAATATGGGGTTTATATCATATTGCATGAGTTTATGCCTCTACATCATGTCATCTTGCTTAAGGTGTTACTCTGTTCTTATGAACTTAATACTCTAGATGCATGCTGGATAGCGGTCGATGTGTGGAGTAATACTAGTAGATGCAGAATCGTTTCGGTCTACTTGTCATGGACGTGATGCCTATATACAATGATCATGCCTAGATATTCTCATAACTATGCGCTTTTGTATCAATTGCTCGATAGTAATTTGTTCACCCACCGTAGAAATCTGCTATCTTGAGAGAAGCCACTAGTGAAACCTATGGCCCCCGAGTCTATCTTTTATCATATCAATCTTCATCAACTATTTATCTTTACTTTACTTTTGTTTTGCAATCTTTACTTTCAATCTACATATAAAAAATACCAAAAATATTATCTTACATCTCTATCAGATCTCACTTTTGCAAGTGGCTGTGAAGGGATTGACAACCCCTTTATCGCGCTGGTTACAAGGTTCTTATTTGTTTGTGTAAGCACGAGGGACTCGCGCGTGGTCTCCTACTGGATTGATACCTTGGTTCTCAAAAGCTGAGGGAAATACTTACAGTACTGTGCTGCATCACCCTTTCCTCTTCGAGGGAAAACAACGCAAGCTCAAGAAGTAGCAGGCGCCCCCCTTCCCCGGGGCGCGACACTACGGTTTGTTGCTTCCTTATGGCTCCCTTGGCCCCCACTCCAAGTCTCGTAGGTGTCTTCTGGTCCAAGAAAAAACATCGGAAAGTTTGATTCAGTTTGGACTCCGTTTAATATTCCTTTTCTACGAAAGCCAAAAACAAGGAAAAAAGAAAAATGGCACTAGGCACTGGGTTAATACGTTAGTCCCAAAAATAATATAAAATAACATATTAATGCATATAAAACATCCAAAGTTGATAATATAATAGCATTGAGCAATAAAAAAATATAGATACATTGGAGACGTATCAAGCACCCCCAAGCTTAATTCCTGCTCGTCCTCGAGTAGGTAAATGATAAAAATAGAATTCTTGTTGTGGAATGCTACCTAACATATTTATCAATATATTTATTCTTATCTTGGCATGAATGTTCAGATCCATATGATTCAAAACAAAAGTTCATTGACATAAAAACAATAATACTTTAAGCATACTAGAAAGCAAAATCATGAAACTTCAAAATAAACATGGCCAAAGAAAGTTATCCCTACAATATCATATAGTCTTGTTATGCTCCCTCTTCTTGACACAAAGTATAAATCATGTACCACCCTGGTGTCAGCCAAGCAATTGTTTCATACTTTTTAACGCGCTTCAGCCTTTTCAACTCTTCACGCAATACATGAGCGTGAGCCATGGACATAGCACTATAGGTGGAATAGAAGGTGGTAGTAAATAAAAGAAGGGAGAAAGTCTCACATCAACTAGGCAAATTAATGAACTATGGAGATGTCCATCAATTGATATAAATGTGAGTGAGTAGAGATTGACATGTACCATATGCACAAGAGCTATAAGTGTATGAAAGCTCAAAAGAAATCTAAGTTGGTGTAAATCCAACTTGCTTGCTCATGAAGACCTAGGGCAATTTGGGGAAGCCCATTGTTGTAATATACATTCCAAGTTCAATAACGAAAAATTCCCTCTAGTCATATATGAAAGTGTCAAAATAGGAGACTCTCTATCATGAAGAACATGGTGCTACTTTGAAGGACAAGTGTGGAAAAGGATAGTAACATTGTCCCTTCTCTCTTTTTCTCTCATATTTTGAAGACTCCTTCTCTTTATTGGAGACTCTTTCTCTTTTTTTTGGAGACTCTTTTGGCCTATCTCTTTTCTCTTTCTTTTTTTATAACCTCACATGGGACAATGTTATAATAATGATGATCATCACACTTTTATTTACTTACAACTAAAAATTACAACTCAAGGTAAACTCAAAATTATAATGATGGAACGGTGGAGTTACATGAAAATATATCTCGGAATGGCTATGAAAATGCCATAATAGGTAATATGGTGGATGTTTTGAGGAAGGGTATAAGGTGGGTTTAATGCACCGGCGAAAGTTGCGCGGTACTAGAGTGTCTAGCAAAGGTGGAAGGGTGAGAGTGCGTATAATCCGTGGACTCAACATTAATCATAAAGAACTCACATACTTATTGCAAAAAGTTTATTAGCCCTCAAAGCAAAGTACTACTATGCATGCTCCTAGGGGATAGGCTGGTAGGAGTTAACCATCACGCGCTCCCGACTTTCACACAAAGGAAGACAATCAAGAATAAATTGCACCCTAACTTCATCACATAACTAGAAGACCATACGTGCATGCTACGGGAATCACAAACCTTAACACAATTATTTATTTAATTACACAATTCACTACTAGCATGACTCTAATATCACCATCCTCATATCTCAAAACAATTGCAAGGAATCAAACTTCTCATATATTCAATGCTCTTTATGAAAGTTTTTATTATATCCCCCTTGGATGCCTACATAATAGGACTAAATTCATAACCCAAGCAAATTACCATGCTGTTATTAGAATCTCAAAATAATATAAGTGAAGCATGAGAGTTCATCAATTTCTCCAAAATAACATCACCACCATGCTAAAAAAGATATAAGTGAACCACTAGAGCAACTACCCTAGCTGAAAAGATATAAGTGAAGCACAAAGAGCATTCTAATAAATTCACGATTAATGTGTATCCCTATTAAAAGGTGTGTACAACAATGACGATTGTGGAAAACTAAAAATCAAAGACTCAAATAATACAAGACGCTCCAAGTAAAACACATATCATGTGGTGAATGAAAATATAGCCTCAAGTAAATTTACCGATGGATTGAAGACAAAAGAGGGGATGCCATCCGGGGCATACCCAAGCTTAGATGCTTGGTTGTCCTTTAATATTACCTTGGGGTGCCTTGGGCATCCCCAATCTTAGGCTCTTGCCACTACCGTAGTCCATCAAATCTTTACCCAAAACATGAAAACTACACAACACAAAACTGAACAGAAAACTCATGAGACCCGTTAGCGTAATAAATCAAATAACCACTTTAGGTACTGTTGTGAACTCATTCTAATTTTATATTGGCGTTATATCTAGTGTATTCTAATTTCTCCATGGTTCATACCCCTGATACTTCCCATAGATTCATTGAAATAAGCAAATAACACGATGAAAACAGTTTCTGTCAAAAACAGTACAGTCTTTAGCAATCTGAAACCTTCGCATACTTATGCAACTCTAAAAATTCTGAAAAATTAGGAAAACATGGGAATTTTTATATCAATCTTGTGTAAAAATTTCAGAAAATTATCACGCTCCTGCAAATTATAGAATTTTCTGTACTAGTTGCAAAAGTTTCCGTTTTTCAGCAAAATCAAATCAACAATCTTCCAAACCATCCCAAATGTCTTACTTGGCACAAACACTAAATTAAAACATCAAAACACATCTAACCAGACAATAGAAGGTATATTTATTAAAAAACAGAAGAAAAAAGATTAAAACAAAAATTAAATTGGGTTGCCTCCCAACAAGCGCTATTGTTTAACGCCCCTAGCTAGGCATAAAGCAACGATCTAGGTATTGTCATCTTTGGTATTCATCCCATAAGTAGCCCCCCTAATAGATTCATATGGTAACCTAAATTTATTTCTGGTAAAGTGTTCCATGCCTTTCCTTAATGGACATTGGAATCTAATGTTTCCTTCATTCATACCAATAATTGCACCAATCGTTCTAAGAAAAGGTCTACCAAGAATAATAGGGCATGTTGGATTGCAATCTATATCAAGAACACTAAAATATATGGGCACATAATTCCTATTTGCGACAATAATAACATCATTAATCATTCCCATAGGTTTTCTTATAGTGGAACCCGGTAGATGCAAATTTAAAGAACAATCATCAAGTTTATGAAAACCTAGCACATCACATAGAGTTTTTGAAATTGTTGAAACACTAGCATCCAAATCACACAAAGCATTGCACTCATAATCTTTAATATTGATTTTAATAGTAGGTTCCCAATCATCATAAAGCTTTCTAGGGATTGAAACTTCCAACTCAAGTTTTTCTTTAAAAGGTTTCATCATGGCATCAACAATACGTTTCGTAAAGGCTTTATTTTATTATAAGCATGAGGAGAATTTAGCATGGATTGCAACAAAGAAATAAAATCTACAAGGAACAATTATCACAATAAAAATCCTTGAAATCCAAAATAGTGGGTTCATCACTAGCTAAAGTTTTGACCTCTCCAATCCCACTTTTATCACTTTTTTCACTAAGATCTTTATTCTCCGAATTATCGGGATGCCTTTTATCTAAAGTTGACTCATCTCTAGTCCCTTCTTTCTAAATATCTATATTAGCAAACAAATATTTAATAGGAGTCAAGCCAAGCATCTTAAGATCTTCATCATTGTTATCGTAAAAACTAGAAGAACGCATTATTTCTATCAATTCTCTTTTAGCACGCAACCTAGCCGCTCTCTCTTTACTCTCATTTATAGAAATTTGCATAACTTTCAAAGACTAATTAATATCATGGTTTGGTGGCATAGATCTAATTTTCAAAGAATCTATCTCATGAGAAATTCTATCAGCGTTCCTAGTCAAATCATCAATCTTGAGCAATTTTTCTTCTACCATAGCGTTGAAAATCTTTTGGGAATTTATAAATTCCTTAATTGTAATCTCAAGATCATAAGGTATTTTATTATAATTTTCATAAGAATTGTTGTAGGAATTACCAAAATTATTAGAGGAATTACTAGGAAACAACCTAGGGTTGAAATTACCTCTATACGCGTTATTACCAAAATTGTCCCTACCAACAAAATTCACATCCATAGATTCATTATTATTCTCAAGCAAAGTAGACAAAGGCATATCATTAGGATCTATAGGAGCACCCTTTCTAGCAATATATTTCATAAGATCATCCATCTTTCCACTCAAAACATTTATTTCTTCAATTGCATGCACTTTTTTACTAGTAGATGATCTTTCGGTGAGCCATTGAGAGTAATTTGCCATTATATTATCTAGGAGTTAAGTAGCTTTTCCTAATGTGATTTCCATGAAAGTACCTCCTGCGGCGGAATCTAAAAGATTTCTAGATGCTAAATTCAATCCGGCATAAAAATTGTATGATCATCCATAAACTTAAACCATGAGTAGGGTAATTTCTTATCACCAGTTTCATCCTTTCCCATGATTGTGCAAGATGCTCATGATCTAGTTGCTTAAAATTCATTATATCATTCCTAAGAGAGATGATATTATCAGGAGGAAAGCACTTGGAAATGAAAGCGTCTTTACTTTTATTCCATGAAAGCGTCTTGGAAATGAAAGTTTTAGCACAATCTCATAGAGAGAACGGAAATAGCTTAAAGTTAATAATATCATTATCCACATCCTTTTTCTTTTGCATATCACACAATCAACGAAAATATTTAGATAGGATGCAACATCTTCATTAGGACTACCAGAAAATTGTTCTTTCATAACAAGATTCAACAAAGCGGCATTTATTTCATAAGATTCCGCACTAGCTGTGGGAGCAATCGGAGTACTAATAAAATCACTATTGTTAGTGTTGGAAAAGTCACACAACTTAGTATGCTATTAAGTCGTTGTGACAAAGCAAGCGATCTAGCACACAAGCAAACAAAAAGGCGAACAAAAAAGGGCTAATAAAAAGGCAAATATTTTTGTGTTTTTATGAAAATGTTTTAGAAGTGGGGGAGATGAAAATGTGAGACAAATGGAAAATAATATAAGTGCAAGGGATGAGAGTTTATGCTAAGTACTTGGTAGGCTTCATGTAGAACCTCCCCGGCAACGGTGCCAGAAATTCTTCCTGCTACTTCTTGAGCTTGCGTTGATTTTTCCCTTGAAGAGCAAAGGGTTATGTAGCAAAGTAGAGATAAGTATTTCCCTTAGTTGAGAACCAAGGTATCAATCCAGTAGGAGGCACAAGCAATTCTCCAATCTATCTACCTGCACAAACTTACAAACACTTGCACACAACGCAAAAAAGGGGTTGTCAATCCCTTCACGTCACTTGTAAGAGTGAGATCTGATAGAGATAGATTTAGAATAAAAGTAAAAGGCAAAATAAAGTAAACACAAAATAATTGCAGCAACATTTTTTTCTTTTTCTTTTCTTTTATACATCTGAAAATATATGATGGAAAATAGACCTGGGGGCCATAGGTTTCACTAGAGGCTTCTCTCTCAAAGAAAGCAGATGGTGGGTAAACAAATTATTGTTGAGCAATTGATAGAAAATTGCAAAGTTATGATGACATTCAAGGAAATCATCATGAATATAGGCATCACGTCCATGACAAGTAGACCGACTCCTGCATGCATCTACTACTATTACTCACCGCTATCCAGCATGCATGTAGAGTATTAAGTTAATATGAAAATAGAGTAACGCCTTAAGCAAGATGACATGATGTAGAGGGACAAACTAATGCAATATGACATAAACCCCATCTTTTATCCTTAATGTCAACAATATAATACATGCCTCGCTACCCCTTCTGTCACTGGGTGAGGACACCGCAAGATTGAACCCATCACAAAGCACCTCTCCCATTGCAAGAAAAACCAATCTAGTTGGCCAAACCAAATCGATAGAACGAAGAGAAATACAAAGCTATCTTAATCATGCATAAAAGAGTTTAGAGAGGACTCAAATAATATTCATAGATGATCTGGTCATAAATCCACAATTCATCGGATCTCAACAAACACACTGCAAAATAAGATTACATCGAATAGATCTCCAAGAACATCAAGGAGAACATTGTATTGAAGATCAAAGAGAGAGAAGAAGCCATCTAGCTACTAGCTATGGACCCGTAGGTCTGTGGTAAACTACTCACACATCATCGGAGGGGGAACAAGGTTGATGTAGATGCCCTCAGTGATTGAATCCCCCTCCATTGGGGTCCCGGAAAATGCCCCAAGATGGGATGTCACGGGAACAGAGACATGCAACAGTGGAAAAGTATTTTTGGTTACTCCTCTGGGGTTTCTGGAATATTTGGGAATTTATAGGCCAAAGATTCATTGCAGGGGACTCCCGAGGGGGGCACAAGCCTAGGGGCGCACCCCTCGTGGCTCCCTTGGCCCCTACTCCAAGTCTCGTGGGTGTCTTCTCGTCTAAGAAAAATCATCGTAAAGTTTTATTCCATTTGGACTCTGTTTGATATTCCTTTTCTACGAAAGCCAAAAACAAGGAAAAACTGAAAGTGGCACTAGGCACCGGGTTAATAAGTTAGTCCCAAAAATAATATAAAATAGCATATAAATGCATGTAAAACATCCAAAGTTGATAATATAATATCATGGAACAATAAAAAATTATAGATATGTTGGAGACGTATCTACCACTTCCACTGAAGACCTAATCATCAACTTGGCCAAATATAACTCATCGATCGAAAAGCATTGCATAGCTATAAAAATCACACATAATAAAGTTTAGGCTATAACTCAGTTACTTTCAATGAATAATCTGATCATAAACCCACAGTTCATCGAATCCCAACAAACACACCGCACAAAAGGAATACATCATGTCGATCTCTGAAAAGAATGTTGTATTGAAGATCATAACGAGAGAGAGAGAGGGAGAGACGCATCTAGGTACTGCTATGGACCTGTGGGACCTATGGGGAACTAGTCACACATCATTGGAGAGGTAGCAAGGTAGATGTAGAGGCCCTCCGCATCAATCCCCCCTCAGACAGAATAGCGGTGGAGGCCTCCAGATGGGATCACGGAAGAACAGAGGCTTGCGGTGGCAGAATAATTGTTTCACATCTCTCTCCGGTGATTTCTGGATTCTAGGTAATTTATGGGCATGGAATTAGATCAAAAGGAGTTGCAAGGGGGCCACAAGCTCAGATGACCATTTGAGCTTGTACTCCTCTCGTGCGCGTATGGTCTCTCCCCTAAGCTTCTAGGGCCCCTTCTGGTCAAGAAAAAATCACCGTAAAGTTTCATCGTGTTTGGACTTTGTTTGGTCTGGTTTTCCTGCGAAACAATAAAGTAAGCAAAACATGAACTAACACTGGGCATCAGGTTAATATATTAGTTCCCATAAATGATCTAAAATTTCATATAAAGCATACAAGATCAATAATATAATATCATGAAACAATCAAAATTTATATATACGTTTTGCATCGTCGGTTTGACGCCTCAGGAGTGCGCACACTTGTACCGTTCCTCCATCCATAGGTTAGTTTTCTCTATGCTTATGCAGACCCTTGGCCCATTGGCGCTTGGATATTGTGCTTTCCTCAGCAATATCGCTGAGGCCTTTCACCAGCTTCTTGTAATAGCTATGTGGCACTTTATTGTTCATCGTCTGCTTCAATTTGACCTTGAGAACCTCCTCGGCATGGAAAAACTCATGCCAGTGGTCGTCCAGGCCTGACATGGATTCGAGCTCTTGACCCGACCCTATGTGACATGGATCCGGGCTCTTCAAGCGGGGCCAGGTCTATTTCCTGGCTTCTGGGGTGTGTTGTCGAATCCTATCTCAGATTCAGTGAGATTTTTTTTGCACATGCCCTGAGCCTAATCTGACATCGGCGTTGGGACGGGTGCGTGTTGTTGCTCCTCGATTTGGTCTAACACCCAGCTTGAGACGACTATCTCTTCACGAGAATCTGCGGTGTACTCCAAGTTTTCAAATCTATTGATCCAACCTGGACCGAAGGCCTCGAGCTGGCTCAGGTGGCCGATCTAGTCAGGGAAAAGAGCAATTTTCCAAAAGACAAAGCTTTGGCCTGACACGAAAGTCATGTTGACACTGACCTGCTCGCCCATCTTAATCCCCATTGAATCATTGCGACTAGGTAGCGGGACCTATATGGGCCACAAACGACGGAGTTGAATGTGGCATATCTCAAGTAGGGGTCCCGAGCTAGTAGCCTAGGTGTGATGGTAACACAGACAAGAGATCCTACCCTGGTTTGGGCACTCCTAAGAGATACAACCCTTTGTCCTGTTTGTGTTGTATTGGTTTGGGGTGGACTACAAAGTACATGTTGATCTACATGAGATCATTGTGTCCCCTCTATGAGCCCTACCCCATGGTTTCTATAGATACCAGTAGTATGGGGTTACAAATAGGTCATCTACTCGTAGAAGGTAATCGTGTTGTAGACGACCTCTAAATCTTGAAGTATGTGTCAAGTATTCGAGAGTATGCTTTCTACGTGTCAAGGGTCGACTTGACGTAGCCCGCTGGTGAATCGACATGGGGGTGCTCCATGCGATCCCTAATATGGGACACCCACGCTCAACCACTGCCACCATGCTGGACCGACCAACTTTGCCCCATGTCGTCCCCACCTTGCCCCCCACAAATACCTCTCAGACGACAAACCTTAGTCAAACCCTCACCTCTCTCGACCGCACTGCTCCATTGCCCGTATCCTACCCTTCCTCTCCCCTCCCCTCCCTCCACCATGATTGTTCTGGAAACACTACCACCTATGAATTATTGTATCGTCTAGTAACTGGTCAAATGCATAAGTGGGCGGAGCCCGGTAGATCACACGTTCTACTCGAAGTAGACTTCGTGGCACGCATGCCACCATCATAGTCTCCCCCATAGGGTTACAATTCATGACAATTAAGGGTTGCCCCATGGATGCAACCTATCTAAGGGTTCTCTCTAACTCCCCTATCAATTACGATGGCGAGGAATCAAAGGATTTTACTGTCACCTCAAATTACCCAATGCCCCAACCCTTCACAATGACAGTAAAATACTTCACGGCTCAAGCGAAAAATGCGAGTGAGCGCTCCTCTCAACATTCGCGAAGGCTACTAACTCAAATCATGAACATGTAATATTGGATCGTAGTAAATATCATAAAAGGTTCAACCATATCCTCAAGAACTAGTACAACTACTGAATCAAACACATGAAGGTTAGGGACAAGTTACAAGCTGACATCAAGCTGGTGAAGGGAGAAGGCATGGTGGTGATGGCGGCGGCGCGATGGTGATGGTGGTGGCACCGGTGGTGATGGGGATGCGGCGCCACCTATGGTGGTGGTGCCAGCACGAGGGCACCGGCTCGAAGGTCGTTGCTCATGGTGATGGAGCCTCCTTGTTCTTCCCATGGCTTGGTCCCTTCTTCTCAAGTGGTGGAGCAGCAATGGAGGTGTTCTTGGATGTATTCTTGGTGAATAAGATGAGATGCGGCGGCTAGGGTTGAAGAGGTGTATATATGGAGATCCTCCCTAGCCTCCTCTCTTGATGGGTTTCATCCAAGGGCTCACAATGAGAACAATCCTCTCCCAGTCTCTTCTTTACAAGCCAAGGATCTCGTGGGATCGAACGGGGACAAAATCTATGAAGGATCGCGTCTGGAAGGGAAACTTTCGGAGCAGTCTGTACGTCGAACGACCGCCGAAACGACCGCCCCCAGCTGTCGTTTGAAACGCCATCTTTTGTGTTGTCTTCCTCCGGTAAAACAATAATCAAATCTTCATACGAACTTGGGATTTGACGTTCTTGGGCTTGTTGGATTCGTATGATCGGCGTTGATCGATTTCTGGTCTTAGATTTTGATTTGGAGCACTTGACAAATGAATTTTTTCGACCTTCGAAATGGCTAAGTCTGATCCCTCACTGGCTCTGTATCAATCCCATCATTGGTCCTTTCATCGTGTTTGGTGCTAGGTTACTCTAAAACACTTGTAGACACAAGGAAGCAAGGAAAACTAATAAAACACTAAATAAAACACTAAATGTGCAATGCTCACAATGAAAAGTGTAGATACCAGTAATCATGCATAATGGACAACTATTTGGTTCAATGGGACATGATATATGAAGAGAACATGCAACAAATGAGCTCTAAAAATGCGTAAAATATAGAGCCATCAACCTCCCGATTCTTAAACCTTGCTCACCACAAGTAAGAAGGTTGACTATCAAAAGTTCGATGCTAGCAACTCCAAAGCATACATTGAACCAAACCCCGAAAGTGATATCCTTGTTCATCATGCAAGCATGCAAAAGTTAACCAGCAAGGGAGTAATACAAGCTATCCTCTTAGTTCCATTGCCATGGAGGTCAATGAATAGGAAAATATTTTTGTGGAGCCCAAATTCCCATTGCCAAAGGTTCAGAGAGAGGGTCAATATTATGTTAGGAACACAACAATAACAATCAAATACAAATGAACTTTTGCATTAGCGATCGCTTCAAAAAACACCAATCCGAGGCTTACTAGGTACAATAGCAAGATCGCATGTCTGTGTTATTAAACCACTCAACTACTTATGCAGCACTGAGCGCAAGCCTATGCCTCACATTTAAGGGAATGAAAGAAAATGGTTGGGGTTTTGAGAAGTCAAAAACAAAGAAAGGTTTTCATCAACGCAACGGACTATTAGGCAATGAAAAAGGCCCTATGATCGATGTCAACACAAGGAGTAGGGATCGCCATGCAACTAGGATGCACATAGAGCTTTGAATATGTGAAAGATCTCCTATGGACTAAGTGGGGGTGCATCCAACTTGCTTTCTGATGAAGACCTCGAGCTTTTGAGGATGCTCATCACCGGAATATACAAGCCAAGTTCTACAGTGTAAATTCCCCACTTGTATGAAACATATGAAACTCATGAAACTTTCTACTTTACAATGCATGAAGTGGTGCTGCTTTGAAGCACAAGTGTGGCAAATGATAGTAGCATGCCCCTTCTCTCCTTTTTTTCTCTTTTTAAAATTTATTTTTAGAACTGTCTCATGGACCTCATCCCCACTTTTTCAAGGACTGATAAGTCTCCACCATTCTTTTCCTCAATGGGGCAGGCTCTAATAATGATGATCATCACACTTTTATAATGAATCACTTCTGAATGTTATCATAACTCAAAACTAAAAATATGAGAGAAACTCCATATGATGAATACCTCTGGCGGTGTACCGGTATGTGCAACGATCCGGCGTAGCATAGACATCGAAAAACAGACAGGCCATGAAAATGTTGAGCTGGCCATACTATGATCATGCAAGGCAAATGAAAACATGTCTCTAATCATGTAATTAAAATGATGGTAGTGCATGGCGATATGATCACCCAGTTAGGTATGGTGGCTGTTTTGTGGAGACGCGGTGTCTTATGTGTAGGAGTACAAGAGAAATTCATCCCACGGGTTTGGATGTATCTACAAAGTTTGCTCCAAGTCCCAATGCGAGAGTGGAAATGCACAGTACCATAGATGCTAGCAAAATAAGATGAATGGAAGTGCAAAAGGTTTTGAACTTGACTTAGTCATAAAGAACTCAAACACTACACAAGATCATCGCGGTGTCATGTTGCGTAGGACTCAAAAGCTAAGTACCCCGAGGGGATAGTTTGGCCGATATAAACCCCGTTGCACGTCCCGGATCAACCAAAGATGTTGGGTTCATTAGAAAAAAGCCTCTATAATCATTCAATTGCTAATCAAGCCACTACTAGAGTCCCCAACTTATGTAATTAGGTGAAAGAAAGGCACCAAGTCAAAGGACTACTTTATTCGTTTTTTATAAAATAACACAGCAATGTTTTTCGGAAGCTAAAAAGATTCCCACAAGCTCAATATAACAAGTGCAAAGCAAGCATGTCAAAACAGTGGGACACACTAATGCACAAAAACCATATAATGAAGAGCATTGCACATGACACTACATATGTAAGAGTAACCACCCCACGCTTAGGACTGAACTAGGGAAAATTACGGAAGTATAAAGAAAGTGCAGTTATTAAAAGGGAGCGGGAGAAGTGGTTATCTCCCCAAGATTATGTCTAAGAAAGGGTTAGAAACTTTTACCGTTAAGGTGCATAAGACTTCTCTTTTAATAGACGTGGACCTTGCTTCATGTGAGCTCCGTGTTATGGTTTGGTGGCTCCCCTCGAATTGAACCTGCTGAAAACAAACTAAAAAGAAAACAAAATATTTTCGTGCTTTTGTGCTTTACATTTTTTGTAGCAAAAGTATTAGCAACACAAGTAATAAAAAGTATGCCTCATAATGATCGTTTCATCTACCTAAGCACCTCACTTAAGATGATAAACTGGAGACCAGAAGTTTGCAACCATGTATACTGGAGTGAAATGTGTGTGAGACATGATATGAGACACGAGTGTGCATCTCCTGGGTGCTTAATTAAAAGAGAGATCTCACTTAAGGTGAGAAGCCCAACACTAAGCAACTTTTATTTGAGAAATATTCAAAATGGAAAACAATACTCGACACTCGTTGATCAAGTTCAATTTAATGCAACAACCAAGTGGCTAGCGTGGATCTTTCATATGACTGGCACCATAGCGTACACTTCACCACATAAGGTCCAAGCGCGTGAAAAAAATGACACACACACAAACATAGATTCGGTATACGAACAACGTTCGTATACCCAACCGGTAAAAAGAAATAAAAACATAGTTGCTACATATAATTATTGGCTACAGAGCTTCATAGGTAATTAACAATAATTACAAAGTAAATGATCAGTAAAAAACACCTCATTGACCTCAAACGTCGAAAATGTATCAGATGGAGGTGTTATTGCCTTCATACAAGTGCTCAAACGATTGGTTGCAGTCGTATAGAACGTCGTTGTTCGCTTTGCGAGATGCTAGTTCTGGACACCAGGTGAAACGACCATTTGTACGAGTGCAAACACTCGTATGGTTGGTTGTCTTTTGTTCTCGTCCTCTTCTCTCTTGCGGCCATGAGCTCATACGAGCGCTCAAACGACCGGGGCAGTCTTATGGAATGCCATCTTTTCTTCTGGAGCTATAGAACTGCATGAAAATTCTTGTGCCTCCTCCTCACGTTAAGCACATAGCAATATTGCAATAAAACTAGGAGGTGGAATGCAACAAAAATAGGCTACCGACATGCTATAAATTTACCAATGAGAACAACACAAAACTAACTCATATAGCAACTACTCAAAATAAAATAAAAGTGCTAATGCAGCATGAAATGCAACTAGACTCAAGACACGATGCTAAGAGAGACACCTACTAACTTCTGGGTTACCTCCCTGCAGTGCTTTCTTTATAGCCATATAGCTAGGCTTCGGTGCTCCATATGGTCATCCACCCGGATCCCAAGGGATATCAACCCCGAGTGTGAGACCTACCTCCGACCGGGGTTGGAAGCACCTCATAGTAGAGCTCGGTCGGAGGTGCACTCGCTTACGGTGCATCGACATCATATATGTAAATTCATACTCACTCTTGGGCGAGTACTGATGCACTGAGATGAGTGGAGATGGTTGAAAGTTTAGTGGTTGCAACTTCATAATAACTTTATAAAACAAGAGGATGAGGAGCTGCAAGTAATTCATACCTTCATAATTTTCATCAAGCTGCACATTAATTATGTCTAGAATTTTACCATTGGTGGGTGTTTCCAGATAGTGCGCCTTGCATCCTTCATCTCCGTGTTCCTCTGGCTCATTTTCTAAGGATTGTTCTTCTTGTGGCTTGACATGATTTCTTCATGTTCTCGCATAAGGTTATATTCCTGTGAAATATTGGCTTGGGAGGTTGCGTTCGGCCGCATGTCGTAGCTAAAAAATAATGGATTTTCATCAAAATCACAAATTAAAAAAAATCATAGACTTCCTCAAGCCTGTATGATTAGTTATGATTTCACTTGGAGTTCTTTCAGCCCAACCCGTAAATAGATCTAAGCATTAACATCATCTCCTCAATGACTTCAACTCTATCATAAGGGTAGTCACCACGGTTGTACGATCTCACAACCGGGTGTGGGTGATCTTGCAGAAAAAGCTCATGTGGTTAGTGGATCCGCATTGTATGCAAAAAATTATGATCAAGATGTTACATGATACAATGCCAAAATTTTCTCACCCACAACAATACCTTTTCGAGAGTGTCGGTATTCTTCATGTACCCTTCCTATTCCATTATCTTGTTTCATTGCAACAACTATATCTTCATGTGACATCTCAAAGCAAGACATATTTTTAGTATTTTTGGGTTAGGGGAAAATAGTAAGATAAATAGCAACAAACAAAAATAAAGTATGTGCGAGCGGGTAAGTAATAACCAAGCGCTATGCTCTCCGGCAATGGTGCCAGAAAATGCTTGATAATCTGCAAGTGCACAGGGCTATTGTAGCACTTTTCTTGTGCGAAGTAGAGTGTCGAACCCATAGGGAGATGTTAGGAAGGCACCACAAACCACACAACTACATTGTCACTTTCAGGCAGCCACGTACGCACTCAAACCGGAGTTTGGAAATAGTCTACTCTATCGTAGCTAGGAAAACTGTATAAAAAGGGTAATTAAACTAAACTACTAACAAGAGAGTAAAACAGTAAATGAAAGACACTAAGTTAGTAAGGAAGACCCTTGAGTAGTGATACGTCTCCAACGTATCTATAATTTTGATTGTCCATGCTATTATATTATCTGTTTTGGATGTTTTATATGCATTATTATGCTATTTTATATTATTTTTGGGACTAACCTATTAACGTAGAGCCTAGTGCCAGTTTCTGTTTTTTTCTTGTTTTTGAGTTTCGTAGAAAAGGAATATCAAACGGAGTCCAAACGAAATAAAACTTTCGCGATAATTTTTCTTGGAACCTAAGACATCTAGAGGACTTAGAGTGCAAGTCAGGGAAGCCATGAGGCGGCCACAAGGACGGAGGGCGCGCCCAGGGGGGTAGGGCTCGCCCCCCACCCTTGTGGGCCCCTCGTGGCTCCACCAACCTATTTCTTCCGCCTATATATTCACATATATTCCAAAAACATCAAAGAGGAGGACGAACCCACTTTTCCACCGCTGTAACCTTTTGTATCCGCGAGATCCCATCTGGAGGCCTTTTCCGGTACTCTGCCGGAGGGGGATTTGACCACGGAGGGCATCTACATCAACCCTATTGCCCTTCAGATGAAGCGTGAGTAGTTTACCACAGATCTACGAGTCCATAGCTAGTAGCTAGACGGCTTCTTCTCTCTCTTTGATTCTCAATACCATGTTCTCCTCGATGTTCTTGGAGATCTATCCGATGTAATCTTCTTTCACGGTGTGTTTGCCGAGATCCGATGAATTGTGGATTTATGATCAACTTATCTATCAATGTTATTTGAATCTCCTATGAATTCTTGTATGCATGATTTTATATCTTAGTAATTCTCTTTGAACTATCGGTTTGGTTTGGCCAACTAGATTGGTTTTTCTTGCAATGGGAGAAGTGCATTGCTTTGGGTTCAATCTTGCAGTGCCCTCACCCGGTGACAGAAGGGGTAGCGAGGCACATACTGTATTGTTGCCATCGAAGATAAAAAGATGGGGTTTTCATCATATTGCTTCATTTAATTCCTCTACATCATGTCATCATAGTTAAAGCGTTACTATGTTCTTTATGAACTTAATACTCTAGATGCAGGCAGGAGTCGGTCGATGTGTGGAGTAATAGTAGTAGATACAGGCAGGAGTCGGTCTACTTGATACAGACGTGATGCCTATATTCATGATCATTTCCTTAGATATCGTCATAATTATGCACTCTTCTATCAGTTGATTGGCAGTAATTTGTTCACCCACCATAATATTTTCTTTCTTGAGAGAAGCCTCTAGTGAAACCTATGGCCCGGGGTCTATTTTCCATCTTATAAGTTTCCAATCTACAATATTAGTTTCCTATTTACTCTTTTTGCAATCTTTAATTTTTGTTCTATAAACCAAAAATACAAAAATATTTACTTTATCGTTTATCTATCTCTATTAGATCTCACCTTTCCAAGTAACCGTTAAGGGATTGACAACCCCTTTATCACGTTGGGTGCAAGTTGTTGATTGTTTGTGCAGGTATTCGGTGACTTGCGCGTTGTCTCCTACTGGATTGATACCTTGGTTCTCAAACTGAGGGAAATACTTACTCTACTTTGCTGCATCACTCTTTCCTCTTCAAGGGGAAAACCAATGCATGGTCAAGAGGTAGCTGGAAGAATTTCTAGCGCCGTTGCCAGTGAGATTTTCCCCAAGTCAAGAGTTAAGATTTGTCTCCTGTCAACTCGCCAATTTCTGGCACCGTTGAGATCTACGTGAAATCAAGACATACCAAGTACCCTTCATAAAACTCTCATATCTTGCATTTACATTATTTGCCATTCGCCTCTCGTTTTCCTCTCCCCCACTTCTAAAACGATTTTCTAAAAGATTTGCCTTTTTTCCTTCGCCTATTCTTCGCCCCTCTTCCGTTCGTCTTCTTTTTCCTCCACCTAGGGAGAAGGTAAAGGAAGAAGAAGAAGGACGGGGGCTCTCTCCCCCTCGCTTCCGGTGTCACCGGAGTGCCACCGGGGCCATCATCGTGTGACGGCGATCTACACCAACACCTCCGTCATCTTCACCAACATCTCCATCACCATCCCCCATCTATCTACAGCGGTCCACTCTCCCGCATCCCGTTGTACCCTCTACTTGAACATGGTGCTTTATGCTTCATATTATTATCCAATGATGTGTTGCCATCCTATAATGTCTGAGTAGATTATCGTTGTCCTATCGGTGATTGGTGAATTGCTATGATTGATTTAAATTGCTTGGTTATGTTGTTGTCCTTTGGTGGCCATCATATGAGCGCACGCATAGATCACACCATAGGGTTAGTTGTATGTTGATAGGACTACGTATTGGAGGGCAAGAGTGACACAAGCTTCAACCTAGCGTAGAAATTGATGCATACGGTATTGAAGGGGGACCAATATATCTTAATGCTATGGTTGGGTTTTACCTTAATGAATGCTAGTAGTTGTGGATGCTTTTGTAATAGTTCCAATCTTAAGTGCATAGAATTCCAAGTAAGGGATGACATGCTAGCAGTGGCCTCTCCCACATAAGACTTGCTATCGGTCTAGTAATGTAGTCAATTGCTTAGGGGCAATTTCGCAACTCCTACCACCACTTTTTCACACTTGCTATCATTAACTTTATTTCTTCTTTAACTTAACAGCCCCTAGTTTTATTTACGTGCTCTTTATATTCTTGCAAACCTATCCAGAAAACTAGAAACTACTTCTAGTTTTATACTTGTTCTAGGTAAAGTAAACGTCAAGCGTGCGTAGAGTTGTATCGGTGGTCGATAGAACTTGAGGGAATATTTGTTCTACCTTTAGCTCCTCATTGGGTTCGACACTCTTACTTATCGAAAGAGGCTACCCAACACTTGTGGGTTATCAAGACCTTTTTCTGGCGCCGTTGCCGGGGAGCAATAGCGTGGGGTGAATATTCTCGTGTGTGCTTGTTTGCTTTATCACTAAGTATATTTCATTTGATGTTCTAAGTTGTTTTCTATCTTTAGTTATGGGTAGGAAATACAAAATACCAAAAAAAATAGTGGTACCTATTGAACCAATGGTTGAAGAATCACTCAAAATCTATCACACTACTGAAGCTTATTACTTGGATCATTTTCGATCCCTATGTGCTCGGGCTGAAACCCCAACTAGCTTAGTTGAGCGAAAATCTTTAGATGAGCATGCTTGTTATGTGCGGCACCGCATATCTGAAAAAGGGGAACTTTTATGGGATCAAATTCATCGTTTGCAATGCTATGCTTGTAATTTATGTGAAATTTATGATTTTACTTGTTGTTCTGAAGACCCTACGAAACACCTTCCCTACCAATGTGAGTTTAGTGATAATGGAATCGTATCTTCGTATGCTAAGGGTGTTTATAATTACTATGATGTTCAACAAATTGAAGAATTTGTTGCTTTTAAGGGTGCTTATGAAATTGCTTCTTTAATTGAAAAGTAAGATGCTACTCTTTACAAATCTGAATTTTTTGCCATATTTAAATATTGTTATAATAATTATGCTTCTAATGCCTATGTTAAACCATATATTGAGTACTCCTCCGCTGTCCAAGAAGAGACTAATATTTTGCAGGAGTCTATGGAAGAAGAAATTAATGACATTGTGAGCTCACTGGATGAAAAAGATGTGGAGGAGAGCGAAGAACAAAAGGAGGAAGAGCGGATTAGCTACCCGTGCCCACCTTCTAGTGAGAGTAACTCTTCAACGCATACGTTGTTTAATTTCCCTTCGTGCTTACCGAAGGATGAATGGTATGATGATTGCTATGATCCCATTGATTCTTTTGAAATATCCCTTTTTGATGATGCTTGCTATGTTTGTGGCCAAGATGCCAATATGAATTATGCTTATGGAGATGAACTTGCTATAGTTCCTTATGTTAAACATGAGATAGTTGCTATTGCACCCACACATGATAGTCCTATTATCTTTTTGAATTCTCCAAACTACACTATATTGGAGAAGTTTGCACTTATTAAGGATTATATTGATGGGTTGCCTTTTTCCGTTACACATGATGATTTTGATGAATATAATATGCATGTGCTTGCTGCTCCTACTTGCAATTATTATGAGAGATGAACTACATCTCCGCCTCTCTATGTTTCCAACATGATAAAATTGCAAGAATCTGCTTATACTATGCATTGGCCTTTACTTGATGTGCATGAATTGTTCTTGTATGACATGCCTATGCATAGAAGAGAGTTAGACTTCGTTGTTTCATGACACATATCACTTTGTGCTCACTACTAAATGCCAAATCATTGCTAATTAAAATTGGCTTTGATATACCTTGGGATCCGGGTGGATCCATTACTTGCGCACTATACGCCTAGCTTAATGGCTTTAAAGAAAGCGCTGCCAGGGAGACAACCCGGAAGTTTTAGAGAGTCATTTATTTCTGCTGTGTGCTTTTATAAAGTTTAAAAACAAAAAATAAAGAGGGGAACCTAAAACTTTTTCAAAAAGAAAAGTGAAAGTAAGAAGGACGAGCACCGTTGAAATGGGGGAGCTCCTTGAACTTTTTTCATGGCCATGGAAACTTTACAAATCTTGAATTACAGAAACTTTTCAATAAAAATATTTACCCCCTTTTACAATTCCATTGTATTATAAAAATAATGTGCCAAGAGTTTCCTTTAGGATGATTAAACTGCTTGTTGGTTTGTGCGGTGCAAAAACAGAAACTTTGGCTGTAGTGCGCGATTTTACAATTTTTTACTGGAAAGTCGAAAGGATCTGAAACTTTTTGAAAAGTCTTGCTATACAAATTGTTGATTTTTCCTAAATTTTCAATAATTTTTAGAGTTACAGAAGTATGGTTAATGTTCAGATTACTATAGACTGTCCTGTTTTCACAGATTGCTGTTATAGCTTCATTATTTGCATATCTTTGAATTCTTGTTGATGCCTCCTTGACTTGGGGCCATATAATTAAGATAGCATACAGCGGGTAATGTTTGTTTATAATTATACAATAATGTTAGAGCAGTACATGATGGGATTTTATTGATCATATGCACTAACCCCGCCACTAAAAGTTCGGTTAAGTTTTGTGTGGATGAAGTGTTCGAAGACCGAGGATGTCTCGATGTGAGAAGGAGGAGGAGAGTCAAGAGCTCAAGCTTCGGATGCCCAAGGCACCCCAAGTAAATATTCAAGGAGACTCAAGCGTCTAAGCTTGGGGATGCCCCAGAAGGCATCCCATCTTTCTTCAACAAGTATCGGTATGTTTTCGGATTCATTTCATTCACATGATATGCGTAAACTCTTGGAGCATCGTGTGCTTTTTCTTTTTCTTTTAATAAATGCACCATGCTGGTATGAGATAGTCCTTGGTTGATTTATAGAATTCTCTTTGCACTTCACTTATATCTTTTGAGTATGGCTTTATAGAATGCTTCATGTGCTTCACTTATATCATTTGAAGTTTGGATTGCCTGTTTCTCTTCACATAGAAAACCGCCATTTGTAGAATGCTCTTTTGCTTCACTTATAATTGTTAGAGCGTGGGCATAACTTTTGTAGAAAGAATTAAAACTCTCTTGCTTCACTTATATCTATTTAGAGAGTTGACAGGAATTGGTCATTCACATGGTTAGTCATAAAATCCTACATAAACTTTTAGATAATTGAATATGATATGTTTGATTCCTTGCAATAGTTTTGCGATATAGAGATGCTAATATGTGGGAGGAACTAGTGAATGATTATGGTTTAGTAAAAATATTGGTGTTAAGGTATGTGATTCCCGAAGCATGCACATATGGTCTCCTAACTATGTAACCAAATTGGCGCGCATTGTATTTTCATTGTTTATCTTTGCGTGAAGGTCGGGGGCGCGCGATGGTTAACTCCTACCAACCTCCCCCCCTAGGAGCATGCATCGTAGTATTTTTGCTTCGAGGGCTAATAGATTTTTCACAATAAGTATGTCAGTTCTTTATGACTAATGTTGAGTCCATGGATCATACGCACTCTCACCCTTCCACCATTGCTAGCCTCTCTTGTACCGCGCAACTTTCGCCGGTACCATACACCTGTAATGACCAGGATGGGACTATATCTCCTACGTGTCGAGGCACGACTTAGAGATATAAGCCCATGCTGGAATGATCGCAAGTTTGGTACCTTTGCACATCTCATCTAAAAAAATGGGGATGGAAAACTGAAAAGATAGTTGGCTTACACTCGCCACGTCACACAAATTCATTACATATCCAATCATCATACAAATAAACATCACAGCCCATCTAAGGGTAAAGATCTAAATGACAAGATACCAAACATAACTTAAACCACAGGTCTAGATCGAATCCTAGTATAAGAACCACTACTGATCATCGGGATAACGGACATAGTAATGGCTACGCTCCTCGTCGTACTCCCAGTCTAGCTCAGTGCCATCACCTGGGTAGCTCACCGTCGTACCTGCATCTGGTGTGTTGAAGTAACTGTGAGCCACAGAGGACTCAGCAATCCCGTTCCCGGGTAACACGACTATTTAAGCCTTGGGTGTGGAACAAGGCTGAAGAAAGAATAAGAGTCTGCAGCAGCAACTAGCACTAGCTTACGTATACGAGAGCGAGAAGAGAAGGTGCCTCGGTCGAGAGATGATCACGAAGTGATCCTAACTAAAGCCAGTCAAACATAACCCCACCGTGTTCATCTCCCGAAAACCCTTTTGGAAAATGACAGTCACGGTACACACGCTGGTAGTGTAGTGGAACATGGTGTCAAGTTTTCTACAACCGGATATTAACAAGCTCCATTCTGCCACATTACCGCGGGCACGGCTTTCGAAAGTTCAAACCCTGCAGGGGTGTTCCAACTTGGCCCATGACAAGCCCACGATCCGCGGAGTCGCAACTCCAAGGTGGGAAGACCCGAGTATTCTCGGAATCCCGTGCTCAAGATACTCCGAACTAAGGTAAGGCTAATCCAGCAAATCCTCCCGGTGTGCCGACACCCTGACAATAGCCGCGCGTATCTAGTCTCAGGCCACGACCGGATGGGCGATTCTACAGGTGTATACCAGATACCTCGGGTTTCCCCAAGGCGGCCCCGCAGACTCCCCGTTTCGGACCAACACTCATGTGGAGCACTGGCCCGGGGTTGTTGATTAAGAACTCGGGTTTGCAAGACCCTATGCATGTTTTATTAGTTATTAGGCGAATAGTACCAATGTTGGGACTTACTGGAAAAGACTTAGCACTTAGCGGTTTATCGAGGGGGCCCCATAACCCCAACCGTGTGAGGAACGCATAATCAAGGAACATAACACCGGTTTATACGGTTCCTAGCAGCATGAGTGGAACAAATCACCAAGCAAAAGGCTTAGCCTTCCACCCATTGCCAATATATAGATGAATTCATTTAAGCATTTATATAGTGTGATATAACCCAACAAACTTCATCATGAAGCAAGCATCTTCGAACTTCACCTGCAACTAACAATGCTATAAGAGGGGCTGAGCGAAGCCTACGTATAGCCAATCAATGGTTTGCATAGGTAGGGTGGTTAAACAGGTTCATGGTTACAATAGGAGGCTGACAGGAAAACATGGGCATCGAGGCAAAACTATAGATCGAGACTTCTAGCAATAGGCAAAGATAGTAATGTTATCGGGGTTCGGTCATCTTGCCTGAAGAGTTGTCGATGGGATCGTAAGAAAGCTCCTCGTTCTCAAGCTCGGTGGTAACCTCGTTCTCGTACTCGTACTCAGCTTCCGGCTTTACTCAACAAAAACACACAAGGCACGAAATCAACAAGATGCAATGCACACTCAAAATATGCTAGATGCATGACTAATGCACTAAGGAAGCACACGGAGCATGACAAAATGCGATCAAGAAAAATACTTCAAAACATGATAACAATAAGATATTATGAATCTACATGAAAAATCACACAAGTTTCATATAGGACTTGCTCAAATCGGAGCTACGAGCTAAAAGTTACACCCGAAACAATAAATACACACAAGCTGAAAATAACAGCCACATAGCAACTTTAGAGCAAGAGATAAATGGCCTACAGCACTCAAACATCATGGCAATGAGCATGGACATAAACTAGACATATCCTACAACAAATATGTCCATTGGAGCATCCCCAAAGGAGCCATGGATCAATAGCAACAAGCTATGACATATTGAACTTGACAACAAAATCCTGACAGCAGTATTTTATTGCAACTTGGGAGCAAAAGTTAAATATGCTACAGCCAATCAAATAAGCATGTGAGAGCATGAATGGATAGCCAACAATATATACTACAAGGAACCATGAAGAGTCACCCCAAAACTATCATGGATTGTCCTAGAACAACAAGCAAACATGGCATCTGAAAATTACAGATTCCAGACTTAGTGAAATTTTAAAACAGCAGTTTCATCATGGCATCTTTGAGAGCAATTTTAAGTCACCTCAAAACTAAACATGGCAAGTGGTAAGCACCACAGTAAAGTACACATGATGGTGAATCCAAAACCTATAAGCATGCATCATGGGGACAAACACAACGATAGCAATGAGCTCCTCTACGAGGCATCTCGTAACAAGTTTAACAACATAACAGCCACATAGCATTTTGCAACGGAGATAAACATGGCAAGATTAATTCTATCATGCAAGCTTAAGCAATCAACATGTAGAGCATGACAAGACGAACACGTGGACATCTCATTTGCATCATTTGGATAAACATGCATGACAAGACGATGCACTCTTGCAACAGATTTTTAAGCATCTAGATGATCTCAAACTTGCAAAGCATAATGGAACAAAATGTAGTACAAGTCTCCACGAACAATTTGACATATCATTCACTCAAATTGAAGCTACGCACAAAAAGTTATCCACGTTTGAAAACAGCAACAGACAACAAAATATCTCAGACTTAGAGGAATAAGAGGGCAACCTCCGGGTCAACGAAAAGTCAACGCGGGCGGCGGGCTGACGGATCGGGCCGGGGCGGTGCGGATCGGGCGCGGGCGGATCTGACCGAAGCGGGCGGCGGCCCACCGGGAAGCGGAGCGGGTGGGGGTTGCGGGTCCAGATCCCGGCCCGTTAGGGGATCGGCTGGGGATCGGGTGATCGGATCGGGGGCCCCTGGCCTCGACGCCTCGAGCGCCTGGCACGGCGGCTGGCTCGAGCGCTGGCTGCGGCTGGGCCGGCCCGTCCTGGCGGGAGCGGAGGAGGCCCAGGCGAAGGAGGGCCAGGGTGGCCTAGGGTTCGCGCGAGAGGCCAAGGCGGGGCGCTCGATTGGATCGGGACGAGGGGCTCGGCGCCCTCGTTCCAGCGGCGGCGGCTGGCTTCGAGGGAACCGGCGGGGCGGCGGCGAGCCTTTCGAGGCCGGCGGCGGGGTGAGCTGCGGGAGGTGGCTCGGCCGGTGGAGACGGTGAGGTGGCGCGGCCGGAGGTGAGGAGGAGGTGGTGAGGTGCGGATTCCGGCGAGCTCCGGCGAGCTCCGCCGAAGTGGAGGAAGAGGCTGGAGGAAGGGGATGAGGTCTAGGGTTTCCTTATTTTGGGGTAAAAATTGGGGAAGGTTGGACAAATATATAGGCACAAGGAGCTAGGGTTGTCCAAATGAGGTGTGGTTTTCGGCCACGCGATCAGAATTGGATGGCCTAGATGAAGGGAGGGGCTTGGGCTGGTTTGGTGGGCTGTTGGAGGGGTGTCTTGGGCCTCAAAGTGGAGGTACTTTCAGCCCATGAGAATAACTATTGGAGCACCAAACGAACTCCAAACGCGATGAGATTTGACAGGCGGGTTACACACACCAAAACAACAACACGCGACAAGTCTCACTCCAAACCGGAAACGTTACACGGCCAAACACCAAAGTAGGCCTCGGGGATGCCACGGACACACGAGGGAGCTCCGGAACGCGAAACGGACAACGGGAAGGAACGCGTGGGACTGGATGCAAACGACAACACAAATGCAATGCGATGCACATGACTACATGATATGAATGAATGAACACACGCACGCGACAAAAGACAAAAACCCGAAAGACGAAGAAACCGGAATGGAATTGATGAAGCCAGAGATAATATATATTGCCCAAAAGGGAAAGTATTACATCCGGGGCATTACAACTCTCCTCCACTACAAAAAGATCTCGACCCGAGATCTAGGACTGGAAAAAAGGAATGGTACTCGGAACGAAGATGATCTTCTCGTTCCCACGTAGCTTCTCGGTCGCTATGGTGTGACCACTTGACTTTCAAGAATTTGATGGACTTGTTGCGGGTCTTGCGCTCGGTTTCTTCGAGAATAGCAACTGGGTGCTCTCAGTAGGACAAATCTTGTTGAAGATCAATCTCTTCAAACGGAATCATGCGTTCAGGAGTCTTGAAGTACTTGCGGAGTTGAGACACATGAAACACATCATGAACATTGGCGAAGTTGGAAGGGAGCTCAAGTTGATAGGCTAGGTCGCCTCTTTTGCCAAGGATCTTGAAAGGCCCGACGTATCTAGGAGCAAGCTTTCCTTTGATACCGAATCTTTGGGTGCCTTTCATAGGAGAAACACGGAGATAGACATGATCACAATGTTGAAAGCCAAATCACGATGCTTGCCATCATAGTAGCTCTTCTGACGCGACTGAGCGGCCTTGAGATTCTCACGTATGACTTTGCACATTTCTTCGGCTTCTGAGATCAAGTCATTGCCAAGAAGTTGACGTTCACCTGTCTCGGACCAGTTGAGAGGGGTACGGCACTTTCTGCCATAGAGGATTTCAAACGGAGCTTTGCCTGCACTTGCTTGGAAGCTGTTGTTGTAAGAGAACTCGGCAAATGGAAGGCAATCTTCCCATTTCATGTCAAAAGATATGACGCAGGATCTGAGCATGTCTTCTAGAATCTGATTCACTCTATCGACTTGACCACTAGTTTGAGGGTGAAAAGCAGTGCTGAACCTGATCTTAGTGCCCATGGCGGACTCAAAGGAGTCCCAGAACTTTGAAGTGAACAAACTTCCACGGTCTGAGGAGATAACTTGAGGAATGCCATGTAGGGACACAATTCTGGAAGTGTACAACTCTGCCAATTGAGTTGCATTGATGGATTCTTTGACTGGAAGGAAGTGAGCGACTTTGGTAAGCTTGTCAATCACCACGAAGATAGAATCATTCCCTCTCTCGGACTTAGGAAAGCCAGTGACGAAATCCATTTCAATGTGGTCGAATTTCCACTCGGGAATAGGAAGAGGTTGGAGAAGACCGGCTGGACGTTGATGCTCTGCCTTCACTCTTCTGCAGACATCACATTCATTCACGAATTGGGCAATCTCCCTTTTCATGCGTGTCCACCAGTAAGATTACTTGAGGTCTTGGTACATCTTGGAACTACCAGGATGAATGGAAAGGAGGGAATCATGTGCTTCTTCCATTATGAGCTTCCTGAGATCACCTTTGGGAACCACGAGTCTATCCTCAAAGAACAAGGTATCTCTCTCATCAACGCGATAGCACTTGTATTTAGGAGTACCTTTTGCAACACCATGTTTCACTTTCTGCACCATGGCATCACTGAGTTGGGACTCACGGACCTGATCTTCCAAGGAAGGAGCAATTTGAAGATTTGCAAGAAAACCTTGCGGAACAACTTGGAGGTTGAGCTTCCTGAATGCTTCACAAAGCTCAGGCTGGAACGGCTTGATAAAAAGGCTGTTGCAATATGCCTTTCTGCTCAAAGCATCTGCAATCACATTCGCCTTGCCAGGAGTGTATTCAATGCTGGGATCATATTCTTGGATCATTTCAACCCAACGAGTCTGGCGGAGGTTCAGGTTTGGCTGTGTGAAGATGTACTTCAAGCTCTTGTGATCGGTGAAGATGTCGACTTTTCTGCCCAGCAGCAGATGTCTCCACGTAATCAAAGCATGTACCACAGCTGCTAGTTCAAGATCATGTGTGGGGTAGTTCTTCTCACTTGGCTTTAGCTGACGAGAAGTGTATGCCACAATTCTCTTGTCCTGCATGAGCCCACCACCAAGTCCTTGAAGAGAAGCATCACAGAATACTTCGTAGGGCTTGGACTCATCTGGAGGAGTGAGGACTGGAGCAGAGACGAGCTTTTCTTTGAGAGTTTTGAATGCCACTTCACAATCTGGAGACCAGTAGTACTTGACATTCTTCTGCAGCAAGTTGGAAATAGGCTTGGCAATCTTGGAGAACTTCTCAATGAACCTTCTGCAATAGCTGGCAAGACCAAGAAAGCTTCGGAGTTGCTTGACGTTCTGAGGAGCTTCCCAGTTGACAATTGCTTCAACTTTCTCGGGGTTAACCGCAATACCGTCAGCAGAGATGATATGGCCCAGGTACAAAACCTTATCGAGCCAAAACTCGCACTTGGAGAACTTGGCATAGAACTTATGTTCACGGAGTCTGTCGAGAACGAGACAGAGGTGCTTTTCGTGATCTTCTTCATTCTTGGAAAATACCAAAATGTCATCCAGATACACAAGCACAAACTCGCCGGTGTAGGGGTTGAAAATGTAGTGCATCATTCTCGAAAAGGTAGGTGGAGCATTGGCGAGACCAAAAGACATGACTGTATATTCATATGAGCCGTAGCTCATTCTGAAGGAAGTCTTGGGGATGTCTTCCTCGCGAATGCGAATTTGGTGATAGCCCATTCAGAGATCAAGCTTAGAGAACACTTTAGCTCCTTTGAGCTGCTCAAACAATTCATTGATGTTGGGGAGCGGATACTTGTTCTTTATCGTCTTCTTGTTCAATGGCCGGTAATCAACGCAGAGGCGCTCCGTGCCATCCTTCTTCTTGACAAATAACACACCTGCTAGGTGGCTTCTCACCCCTCGTTGGTTACCCCAAGTGGAAGGTTTGAGATGCAGTGTAGCAGAAGTTTTCCCTTGGTAATACCAAAGATCGATTTCCCAGAGACTCCCAGTTTCAACAAGAAGGTGTCAGCTGCTAACGGCGCCGGATATTAGCAATCAACGTGGACCTGCACACAGATACAAATAACTTTGCTCCCAACGAGTACAGAGAGGTTGTCAATCCCTCCGGCCTTGTAGTTTACAAAGGATCAAACGCAAGTGATAATAGTGATAGGTATAATTGCCATAGTAAGTAAATAGCGGAAAAGTAAATAGCGGATGTGATCAATGATGGTAATATGGACCGGAGTCTCATGATGTTCACTAGTGATGTCTCTCTCCCAAAGGACGATAAAACAGCTATGAGAGGTAAACGAATTACAGTTGGGCAATTGACAGGACCATGTGCGCAAACCAATGCTGATTACATTGCAAGAAAGGTTGAGGTTCAAAGCATGGGCGGTACGCCAAAGTAAGTAGAACGAAATCCATCAATATCTACTACTAATCATCCACCTTGAGATATCTATCCAGAACATCTCGCTGGTATTAAGTTGCGAGTCCCACCCATAGTGTAAACTCAATGCAACAGACAACTGCATTAAAAGAACTTTGCGTAAAGTAAACAATCCTTGCACCCGCGGGCACAAGCACCGTTGTTTTCCCCCTTGTGGCAACAGCACATCCCCTAGACTCATGTTTCTGTCACTCAAGCTAGTCATCGAGGGGCATGAACCCACAATCAAGCATAATGTTCCCTCTTGGAGTCACTACCTACTACTTGGCCAAAGCAACAAATAACAACGGAGAACATGCAAGAATTACTTATGAACATAAACATAAAAGAGGTGAATCAAATATATTACTCAAACACAATCTGAACATAATCTCATAATCCATTGGATCCCAGCTAACTCATCATAGCAACAACATAAGGATTACATATGTGCCTCGATCATGTAGGGCAGCTCACGAGGACTAATTAGTAAAGCACAAGAACGGGACATAGCTACTGGTCATGGACTCATGGTCCAAGGGAGACTACTCACAACTCATCTGGGAGGCGTCCATGGTGGTGGAGAAGCTCCCGGTGGTGATCCTCCCCTCCGGCAGGGTGCCGGGAAGAGTTCTCCTGGTGCTCCCGATCTTGGAAGCGGCGGCGGCGGCGGAACAGAGATGAGATTGCGAAAAGAGTTCCTGTTTCGAGGGTTTCGGGAGACGCTTTAAATATATGCCAAAGGGGGGCATCGGAGGAGCCTCGGGGGGCCCAGGCGCCCCCCCGGCGCGGCCCAGGGGGGGCGCCGCCAGGGCGCCTGGAGCCCTGGTGGCCCCCCCCGACTGTCCTTCGGGCGCACGGTAGTTTCTGGAACACTGATTTTTTATATAATTTTTCTGGATTTTTCCTGGCAGTTCTCGTAATGTGAAAACCTGAAATACAAAAACAGCCGAAAACAGAAACTGGCACTGGGGTGCACTAAGTTAATAGGTTAGTCCAAATATGATCAAAAGTGTATGGAAGTGTATAAATATCATAGCAATATCACCCAAAAGAGGCATGGAGCAAGCAGAAATTATAGATACGTTTTGGACGTATCAACATCCCCAAGCTTAATTCCTGCTCGTCCTCGAGTAGGTAAATGATAACAAGAATAATTTCTGTGGTGACATGCTAATAACCATATAGGACTTTTTCATAGTCATATGACAAAAGCTTACTGAGACAATGAATCTATAGTAATTAAGTTGCCTCATGAGAAAATCACAAAGAACTGAAAGTTTTACAATATGATACTGAAACATCAAAAAGATTTGCCATGAATATGATGTGCAAATATGATAAAGTGATATCTAGCTTGCCCCCTTTAGTGAAGCATAAATGCAGGGGCACCTTCAAGGTTTAAGTGATGACTAGATACAATGATTTCAGAATAAACGATATCACAATCATGCAAAAGACAATGCTACTTTGGGACAATGCACATTACACTCAGAATGACAATCATGCTCTCAGTAGTTGGTGCTTTGAAGAAAGAAGGTGGAGACTCAACATAAAAGTAAAAGAATGGCCCTTCGCAGAGGGAAGCAGTGATTACTCATGTGCTAGAGCTTTTTATTTTGAAAACATAGAAACAATTTTGTCAACGGTAGTAGTACTTCATATGTGCTATGCATAAGACATCCTATAAGTTGCAAGCCTCATGCATCGAATACCAATAGTGCTCGCACCTTGTCCTAATTAGCTCGGATTTCCATGGATTGTCATTGCATTACATATGTTTCAACCAAGTGTCACAAAGGGGTACCTCTATGTCACCTGTACAAAGGTCCAAGGAGATAGATCACATTTGATTTCTCGTTTTTGATAGATCTCAACTTGAGGACATCCATACCGGGACAACATAGAAAATAGATAATGGACTCCTCTTTAATGCTTAAGCATATTCTCATAAGAGATTGAGGATTAATGTCCAAGCTAAAACTTCCACCATGATACATGGCTTTGGTTGGCGGCCCAATGTTCTTCTCTAACAATATGCATACTCAAACCATTCAACCCATGGCAAATCACCCTTACTTTAGACAAGACGAACATGCATAGCAACTCACATGATATTCAACAAAAGTGTAACAGTTGATGGCGTCCCCAGAAACATGGTTACCGCTCAGCAAGCAACTTATAAAAAAATAAGATACATAAGCAACATATTCTTTACCACAATAGTTTTTAAGCTACTTTCCCATGAGCTATGTATTGCAAAAACTGAAGGTTTTAAAGGTAGCACATGTAAATTTACTTGGAGTGGCGGTGAAATACCACATATAGTTAGGTATGGTGGACTCATATGGCATAACTGGTTTAAAAGGATGTGGATGCACAAGCAGTCAGTCCGCTTAGTACAGGTGGAGGTTAGCAAAAGACTGGGAGCGACCAACTAAGAGAGCAATGACGGTCATAATCATGCAGAGCGACAAAGCAACATTGAATCAGGCATGGAAGTTATATCGCTACTCAGAAACAAAAGATCATCAAGGCTTGACAGACTTTCTTTACAGTCTTAAATATGCGTGAGCATATGCCAAGTCCATCAAAATAAATTCTTGAGGGAAGATATTACTAAACCATACCACATCATTGGCAAACAAATCATGTTGGTACTCCAATAACACATTGGGAATCCCCCAGCTATTTGAGACTAACCATAAGAAAACCTGAACTACTAAGCGCCATTATGCACGTAGCATCTTTATCATAGACATATTAACCAATGCAACGGAAGCAAACTCTCTTAATAAGATAAGCATGATAATTAAAGAGAGTTCAAGCAACCAACTAAACACAAGCTCTTTAAAAAGATAAGCATGAATACTAAGAGCAGAGCATGATAGTAGCTATTAAAAGACAAAGAACACACACATCAAAGATAGACATGAAAATTCTATGTTATGTTCTAGGTAGAAGTGGAGCGTGTTTCTCTCCCACATAAAGAACGCTGAGTTCCGACTCGTTATGAAAAACTTAAAAAGGAAACTAAAAGCAAGACGCTCCAAGCATAGCACATAACACATGAAGTGATTAAAATATAGTGGAACGAAAGAGGAACTGATAATGTTGATGGAGAAGGGGATGCACGGGGGCATCCCCAAGCTTAGACGCTTGAGTCTCCTTGAATATTTCTTGGGGGTGCATGGGGGCATCCCCAAGCTTGAGCGCTTGACACTCCTGAATCTTTTTATCATCTTCCCTCGCACACTTGAAAACTCCCTTCATACATAACTCATCATAATCTGATTAGCGAGGTTAGTACCCATAATAAAATAATTATACCTTGCTGGAAATAAAGATATTCTTGAAGGTCTACTGTTTCTCAAGATTGCCAAAAGGTTTTTGCAAAGAATAAGCAAGCTCTTGGTTTGCAAAATGATGGAAAGGCAAAACAGGACAGAATCTGTGAAAAACAGAACATCAGGTAGTAATTGATTTGTTCGGGGCACTTTTGCAACTCAAATAAAAAAACTCAGAACAGAAGCACGAAAGACATTTATATAGAGAACGCTGTCGAAAAAATTCAGACCAAAAAGATGGTCTGGTGATTTTATACGAATTTTTCTATCCAAGGACAGAATCTGTTTCCTGGACAGCACCTCACAACTTTTGAACTTTCTAGCAATCAGAGGCTATACTTGGCACAAAATTGAAAAGTAAAGATACAATGATGATGCTACAGTAGTAACAACATCAAGACACAATAAAACCAAAATAAATTTATTCATTGGGCTGCCTCCCAAAAGCGCTTTCTTTTATGCCTTTAAGCTAGGCATAATGCAAAGAGGTTAAGTTGTATCAATTGAACCATCATCAAGATCATCAAAAAGTTCTTCAATAATACAACTAGTCTTAAGAGGACTTTCAAATAAAGGCCTCATAGAGATACTTCTAGGGAGAAGACCAAAAGGATAAAAGTCAAGGGAAGATTCATTTATAAATCCATCAAAGACAGGTGTTTCTTCCAAAGTCTTTACAGTTTCAACCCCTTTGGCAATAGGTGGATTACTTTTAGAGCGGGGAGCCTTTGGAACGTGAACGAACTTAGGCTCCCTCTTTGCCGGAGTTTCTACCTTTTTGGTTTTGATCGAGGAGAAGGTGGTTCCTAGAGTATCAAAGATATCCTCAATCTTGTCTATCCTAGAAGAGTCCAAGTCATGGAATTTGACGGTCTCCAAAATTTTGAAAATTTTATGCATGGAGCTATCAAGTCTATTCAAATTCCCTTGGATCTTACGATCAAACTCATTTATCTTATTAATGCTTGGCATCTCTAGCTCTATCTTTTCAAGTTTTTTCATAATGTGAGCTAGGGTGATGTCCTCTCGAATGCTAACAACAGGGAGATTCCCAACAAGATTTTCAATAATACTAAGGGACTCCCAAACTGGGGCCTCTAGGAAATTCCCATTGATAGCAGTATCTAGAATAAACCTATTCCAAGAAGTAATTCCAACATAAAAATTTCTAAGCAGGATAGTAGTAGGTTGCTTCTTGGCGGCTCTTTTTTGTGAATCATTAATTCTATACCAAGCATCTTTCAAACTTTCCCCACCTCTTTGTTTAAAGGTGAGAACATCTGCCTCGTCAAAGACAAAAGGACCCGACATAATGACAACTAAAGAACGAGATAACTATTTTTGTGATTTTCGATAAAAGATACTAAAGCAAAAACTGAAAGGTAAACTAACAAGACTAAAAGCAAAGGTAAAAGATAGCGTGCAACTCCCCTATCTTGAAGAGTGGAGTCCCCGGCAACGGCGCAAGAAATTGCTTTGCTAGGTGGCTTCTCACCCCTCGTTGGTTACCCCAAGTGGAAGGTTTGAGATGCAGTGTAGCAGAAGTTTTCCCTTGGTAATACCAAGGATCGATTTCCCAGAGACTCCCAGTTTCAACAAGAAGGTGTCAACTGCTAACGGCGCCGGATATTAGCAATCAACGTGGACCTGCACACAGATACAAATAACTTTGCTCCCAACGAGTACAGAGAGGTTGTCAATCCCTCCGGCCTTGTAGTTTACAAAGGATCAAACGCAAGTGATAATAGTGATAGGTATAATTGCAATAGTAAGTAAATAGCGGAAAAGTAAATAGCGGATGTGATCAATGATGGTAATATGGACCGGAGTCTCATGATGTTCACTAGTGATGTCTCTCTCCCAAAAGACGATAAAACAGCTATGTGAGGTAAACGAATTACAGCTGGGCAATTGACAGGACCTGCTGATTACATTGCAAGAAAGGTTGAGGTTCAAAGCATGGGCGGTATGCCAAAGTAAGTAGACCGAAATCCATCAATATCTACTACTAATCATCCACCTTGAGATATCTATCCAGAACATCTCGCTGGTATTAAGTTGCGAGTCCCACCCATAGTGTAAACTCAATGCAACAGACAACTGCATTAAAAGAACTTTGCGTAAAGTAAACAATCCTTGCACCCGCGGGCACAAGCACCGTTGTTTTCCCCCTTGTGGCAACAACACATCCCCTAGACTCATGTTTCTGTCACTGAAGCTAGTCATCGAGGGGCATGAACCCACAATCAAGCATAACGTTCCCTCTTGGAGTCACTACCTACTACATGGCCAAAGCAATAAATAACAACGGAGAACATGCAAGAATTACTTACGAACATAAACATAAAAGAGGTGAATCAAATATATTACTCAAACACAATCTGAACATAATCTCATAATCCATCGGATCCCAGCAAACTCATCATAACAACAACATAAGAATTACATATGTGCCTCGATCATGTTGGGAAGCTCAGGAGGACTAATTAGTGAAGCACAAGAACGGGAGGAGAACATCACATAGCTACTGGTCATGGACTCATGGTCCAAGGGAGACTACTCACAACTCATCCGGGAGGCGTCCATGGTGGTGGAGAAGCTCCCGGTGGTGATCCTCCCCTTCGGCAGGGTGCCGGGAAGAGTTCTCCTGGTGCTCCCGATCTTGGAAGCGGCGGCGGCGGAACAGAGATGAGATCGCCAAAAGAGTTCCTGTTTCGAGGGTTTCGGGAGACGCTTTAAATATATGCCAAAGGGGGGCATCGGAGGAGCCTCGGGGGGCCCAGGCGCCCCCCCGGCGCGGCCCAGGGGGGGGGGGGGCGCCGCCAGTGCGCCTGGAGCCCTGGTGGCCCCCCGGCTGTCCTTCGGGCGCACGGTAGTTTCTGGAACGCTGATTTTTAATATAATTTTTCTGGATTTTTCCTGGCAGTTCTCGTAATGTGAAAACCTGAAATACAAAAACAGCCGAAAACAGAAACTGTCACTGGGGTGCACTGAATTAATAGGTTTGTCCAAATATGATCAAAAGTGTATGGAAGTGTATAAATATCATAGCAATATCACCCAAAAGAGGCATGGAGCAAGCAGAAATTATAGATACGTTTTGGACGTATCAACACCACAGCCCCAAGGAGACGTACTAGGCCTGATCAGACCCATACGTTCCTGTTCATCAAGCTGCTTCTTCAATTCCTTCAATTCTTTAGGAGAGAGCTTGTACGGACGCCGGCATGCTGGCTCAGTACCTGGCTCGAGTTCAATGACGAATTCCACTTGCCGATGAGGAGGCATGCCTGGAAGTTCTTCAGGAAAGACGTCTTGGTATTCGTTAACCACCGGAATTTGAGATATGGCATTCATCTCGCCCTTGTCATTGAGAGAGTAAAGCCTGATAGTGTTATCCCTGGAGGCGAAGATATTCACATCATCATCGGAATGAGTAATCTTGACTTCCTTCTGTGCACAGTCAATTTGAGCATCATGCTGAGAAAGCCAGTCCATTCCGAGGATAAGATCGATGTCAGAATTTCCAAGAACCACCGGTTTAGCCAGAAAGCGATAATCACCCATGCGAATAGAAACATCCGGAGCAAAGATAGTAGAAGTCATAATCCTACCCGGAGAAACAACTTACAACTTCTGAGGCAAATTTGAAGTGACAACATTGTGCTTGGATGCAAATGGATAAGACATGAAGGAACATGAAGCACCCGAATCAAACAACACTTTGGCTGGAAAAGAGTTAACTGAGAGGTTACCCAATATGACATCAGAAGAATTCTCCGCTTGCGCTGCATTCAACAGATTAACTCTTGCAACTTTGGGATCATGCCTGACAATAGCCGAACTGACAGGTGGAGGAGGTGGAAGGCGCTTCGGGTTGGGGCACTTGTTAGCATAGTGACCCTTCTTGCCACACTTGTTGTAGACCACTTCTGAGAGAGGACGGAAATGAGAACCACTTGACTTGGAACCTTGAGACTGAAACTGATTCTTCGACTGGTTGCTCGGGTTGGGTGGGTGGGAGAAACCACGACCACTAGAGTTCTTGTTGTTGTTGTAAGGAGCTCGAATCACTGGAGGAGGAGGAAGCCAAAAATTCTGTTGCGTCGCGACGACTTGAGAAGATGAGGAGGAGTGAACGGCATCTCGAATCCTCTTTTTGGAAGCCTCCATCTTGAGCTAGGCTGCCTCTTGCTTGAGCGCCATGTTATAGAATTTGTCGAACTCATCGGGCTCGAACAAGGTGAGAGCAAGTTGAAGTTCATCTTTGAGACCTCCACGGAACTGATAGATCTTGCTCTTGGCATCTGGTATGTCTTGCTTAGCATAGCGGGCGAGGTTTTGGAACTTGACATTATACTGGTAGACAGTCATAGAGCCTTGCTTCAGGTTGCGGAATTGCTCACGCGTACCCTCGATGACACTTGTTGGAATGTGGTGAGAGCGAAAGTCCTTGCAGAAATTCTCCCAAGAGATCACACGCCCTGGCCTGGAGTCTTTGTACTGCTGCCACCAGTCAGCTGCCTGGTCTTTGAGTTGAAAGGCTGCAAACTTCACATAGTCCTCTTCCCTTACGTTACTGCACTCAAAATGCTTCTTGATATCGGTTAACCAATCTTCAGCATCAAGAGGGTCGACATAGTAACTGAAAGCCTTTGGTTGATTGGCCAAGAACTGGTTGAGAGTAGCATGGTGCTATTGGTTGAAGAAATTGCCTTGGTTCCCTGGAGCACCCAGATTAGCTTGATTAGCTTGCATCTGCTGCATCATCTGCATCAACATCTGGGTGTTCTGATTTGTAGTCTGCATAATCGCTCTGCAAGCCTCAGACGGAGGAGGAGGGGAAGGAGGACGATCTAGGACCTCTTCACCCTCTGGGTTAGGGTTGGGAACCCGTTTCGGAGCCATCCTGAAAGAGATGACCACGAATCAGCAATTTGATTGAAAGAAGGTATAAGCTGAAACAACGGATAGAAATGCAACATAGTCTTCACAAGAATCATTCGAACAAGAGGAACGAATGAAATTCTAAGTTAAATGATAACAACAATCTTCACGAGAAGCCACTGGGAGACAAAAGATAAATAAGAAAAACAACAAGGTACGGATGGAGCAAACACAAGATAGGAGCTTCATTCTGACATCTTTGTGCTGAAAGCTTATGAACGCGTTACGAAAGGGTTTTGAAATCCCCGGATCAGCATAGCCAAGGACCCTTTAAGATGCAACTCCCGATCGGAACATCGGCCATAAAACCACTTCACTCAATGTAGAACCCCGAACTCGCTAACCTGCATTCGTTGGAAGAATGCCCACGATCTACTGGATGAACCCACCTGTTAATTTCCGAAAGTTTCCAGTTATGCAATCAGGTGTTGGGGATACAGGGGAAGCACCGCGCAATCAACTCTAATCCTACATCCAGCTGTATCCATCCTTCAACACATAACTAGTCTTTCTCGAAAACCGTCTACCTCGGACCTTCGAAAAGCATCCACTATACCAAGCTATGGCAGTACTCCCGAACTACCTCCCCAGTACTGGGTGATGTCGGGGTTATCTTGCCACTAACCGTATAGGAGAGATTTTCGATGTCGGCCGTCTTAAGTATTTAGTACTGTCGCGATATGCTTGTGACAACAATACCCCGAAGCTCAACTCCCCGGGACACTGCCACAACCCCTAATGTCAGGAGGCATCGAGAACAATATTCTCGTCACAAGAACATCGAAACAATCCCACAATACTCGCGAGATTCCTAAAAACAATTTGGTGCAATTTTGAAAGTAGAAGAGGCAAGAGTAGTCGTCAGGAGTCCTCACCAGAGAGAAAGGGGATGAGAAGCAAAGAAATCATACTCTCCGATATAAATATAGGACTCAAAACATTTTCAGTGTGTGCCTAGACTCGACCATCAACGATTCGATCAATTAGTGGGGGCTTCTAGGTCGGAGAAGGCTCTGAATACCAACTTGTAATGCCCACGATGGGACTATATCTCCTACGTGTCGAGGCACGACTTAGAGATATAAGCCCATGCTGGAATGATCGCAAGTTTGGTACCTTTGCACATCTCATGTAAAAAAATGGGGATGGAAAACTGAAAAGATAGTTGTCTTACACTCGCCACGTCACACAAATTCATTACATATCCAATCATCATACAAATAAACATCACAACCCATCTAAGGGTAAAGATCCAAATGACAAGATACCAAACATAACTTAAACCACATGTCTAGATCGAATCCTAGTAGAAGAACCACTACTGATCATCGGGATAACGGACATAGTAACGGCTACGCTCCTCGTCGTACTCCCAGTCTAGCTCAGTGCCATCACCTGGGTAGCTCACCGTCGTACCTGCATCTGGTGTGTTGAAGTAACTGTGAGCCACAGAGGACTCAGCAATCCCGTTCCCGGGTAACACGACTATTTAAGCCTTGGGTGTGGAACAAGGCTGAAGAAAGAATAAGAGTCTGCAGCAGCAACTAGCACTAGCTTACGTATACGAGAGCAAGAAGAGAAGGTGCCTCGGTCGAGAGATGATCACGAAGTGATCCTAACTAAAGCCAGTCAAACATAACCCCACCGTGTTCATATCCCGAAAACCCTTTCGGAAAATGACAGTCACGGTACACACGCTGGTAGTGTATTGGAACATGGTGTCAAGTTTTCTACGACCGGATATTAACAACCTCCCATCTGCCACATAACCGCGGGCACGGCTTTCGAAAGTTCAAACCCTGCAGGGGTGTTCCAACTTGGCCCATGACAAGCCCACGATCCGCGGAGTCGCAACTCCAAGGTGGGAAGACCCGAGTATTCTCGGAATCCCGTGCTCAAGATACTCCGAACTAAGCTAAAGCTAATCCAGCAAATCCTCCCGGCGTGCCGACACCCTGACAATAGCCGCGCGTATCTAGTCTCAGACCACGGCCGGATCGGCGATTCTACAGGTGTATACGAGATACCTCGGGTTTCCCCAAGGCGGCCCCGCAGACTCCCCGTTTCGGACCAACACTCATGTGGAGCACTGGCCCGGGGTTGTTGATTAAGAACTTGGGTTTGCAAGACCCTATGCATGTTTTATTAGTTATTAGGCGAATAGTACCAATGTTGGGACTTGCTGGAAAAGACTTAGCACTTAGCGGTTTATCGAGGGGGCCCCATAACCCCAACCGTGTGAGGAACGCATAATCGAGGAACATAACACCGGTTTATACGGTTCCTAGCGGCATGAGTGGAACAAATCACCAAGCAAAAGGCTTAGCCTTCCACCCATTGCCAATATATAGATGAATTCATTTAAGCATTTATATAGTGTGATATAACCCAACAAACTTCATCATGAAGCAAGCATCTTCGAACTTCACCCGCAACTAACAATGCTATAAGAGGGGCTGAGCGAAGCCTACGTATAGCCAATCATTCGTTTGCATAGGTAGGGTGGTTAAACAGGTTCATGGTTACAATAGGAGGCTGACAAGAAAACATGGGCATCGAGGCAAAACTATAGATCAATACTTCTAGCAATAGGGAAAGATAGTAATGTTATCGGGGTTCGGTCATCTTGCCTGAAGAGTTGTCGATGGGATCGTAAGAAAGCTCCTCGTTCTCAAGGTCGGTGGTAACCTCGTTCTCGTACTCGTACTCAGCTTCCGGCTCTACTCAACACAAACACACAAGGCACGAAATCAACAAGATGCAATGCGCACTCAAAATGTCCTGCAGCACTCAAACATCATGGCATGAGCATGGACATAAACTAGACATATCCTACAGCAAATAAGTCCATTGGAGCATCCCCAAAGGAGCCAAGGATCAATAGCAACAAGCTATGACATATTGAACTTGACAACAAAATCCTGACAGCAGTATTTTATTGCAACTTGGGAGCAAAAGTTAAATATGCTACAGCCAATCAAATAAGCATGTGAGAGCATGAATGGATAGCCAACAATATATACTACAAGGAACCATCAAGAGTCACCCCAAAACTATCATGGATTGTCCTAGAACAACAAGCAAACATGGCATCTGAAAATTACAGATTCCAGACTTAGTGAAATTTTAAAACAGCAGTTTCATCATGGCATCTTTGAGAGCAATTTTAAGTCACCTCAAAACTAAACATGGCAAGTGGTAAGCACCACAGTAAAGTACACATGATGGTGAATCCAAAACCTATAAGCATGCATCATGGGGACAAACACAACGATAGCAATGAGCTCCTCTACGAGGCATCTCGTAACAAGTTTAACAACATAACAGCCACATAGCATTTTGCAACGGAGATAAACATGGCAAGATTAATTCTACCATGCAAGCTTAAGCAATCAACATGTAGAGCATGACAAGACGAACACGTGGACATCTCATTTGCATCATTTGGATAAACATGCAAAAAGTTATCACCTTGCAAAGATGGCATGAAAATATCTACTAACAGCAGTTTTTAGCATGATGCACTCTTGCAACAGATTTTTAAGCATCTAGATGATCTCAAACATGCAAGGCATAATGGAACAAAATGTAGTACAAGTCTCCACGAACAATTTGACATATCATTCACTCAAATCGGAGCTACGCACAAAAAGTTATCCACGTTTGAAAATAGCAACAGACAACAAAATATCTCAGACTTAGAGGAATAAGAGGGCAACCTCCGGGTCAACGAAAAGTCAACGCGGGCGGCGGGCTGACGGATCGGGCCGGGGCGGTGTGGATCGGGCACGGGCGGATCTGACCGAAGCGGGCGGCGGCCCACCAGGAAGCGGAGCGGGTCGGGGTTGCGGGTCCAGATCCCGGCCCGTTAGGGGATCGGCTAGGGATCGGGTGATCGGATCGGGGGCCCCTGGCCTCGACGCCTCGAGCGCCTGGCACGGCGGTTGGCTCGAGCGCTGGCTGCGGCTGGGCCGGCCCGTCCTGGCGGGAGCGGAGGAGGCCCAGTTGAAGGAGGCCCAGGGTGGCCTAGGGTTCGCGCGAGAGGCCCAGGCGAGGCGCTCGATTGGATCGGGACGAGGGGCTCGGCGCCCTCGTTCCAGCGGCGGCGGCTGGCTTCGAGGGAACCGGCGGGGCGGCGGCGAGCCTTTCGAGGCCGGCGGCGGGGTGAGCTGCGGGAGGTGGCCCGGCCGGTGGAGACGGTGAGGTGGCGCGGTGGTGGTGAGGTGGCGCGGCCGGAGGTGAGGAGGAGGTGGTGAGGTGCGGATTCCGGCGAGCTCCGGCGAGCTCCTCCGGCGAGCTCCGCCGGAGTGGAGGAAGAGGCTGGAGGAAGGGGATGAGGTCTAGGGATTCCTTATTTTGGGTCAAAAATTGGGGAAGGTTGGACAAATATATAGGCACAAGGAGCTAGGGTTGTCCAAATGAGGTGTGGTTTTCGACCACGCGATCAGAATTGGATGGCCTAGATGAAGGGAGGGGTTTGGGCTGGTTTGGTGGGCTGTTGGAGGGGTGTCTTGGGCCTCAAAGTGGAGGTACTTTCAGCCCACGAGAATAACTGTTGGAGCACCAAACGAACTCCAAACGCGACGAGATTTGACAGGCGGGTTACACACACCAAAACAACAACACGCGATAAGTCTCACTCCAAACCGGAAACGTTACACGGCCAAACACCAAAGTAGGCCTCGGGGATGCCACGGACACGTGAGGGAGCTCCGGAACGCGAAACAGACAACGGGAAGGAACGCGTGGGACCGGATGCAAACGACAACACAAATGCAATGCGATGCACATGACTACATGATATGAATGAATGAACACACGCACGCGACAAAAGACAAAAACCCGAAAGACGAAGAACCCGGAATGGAATTGATGAAGCCAGAGATAATATATATTGCCCAAAAGGGAATGCATTACATCCGGGGCATTACAACACCCACCATATACGTTCCTCAAAACAGCCACCATACCTACCTATTATGGCATTTCCATAGCCATTCCAAGATATATTGCCATGTAACTCCACCGTTCCTTTTGTTATGACACACACCATCATTGTCATATTGCCTTGCATGATCGTAAGATAGCTAGCATGATGTTTCCATGGCTTGTTTGTTTTTTTGATGTCATTGCTACGCTATATCATTGCACATCCCGGTACACCACCGGAGGCATTCATATAGAGTCATATTTCTGTTCTAGTATCGAGTTGTAATATCAAGTTGTAAGTAAATAGAAGTGTGATGATCATCATTATTAGAGCCTTGTCCCTTGAAAAAAAAGAAAAAAAAGAAAGGCCAGAAGAAAAAAAGGCCAAAAAAAGAGGAGAAAGGCCAAATAAAAAAAGGAAGGCCCAAAAAAAAGAAAAAACAGAAAAAGAAAAAAGGGGGACAATGCTACTATTTTTTTCCACACTTGTGCTTCAAAGTAGCACCATGATCTTCATAATAGAGAGTCTCTTGTTTTGTCACTTCCATATACTAGTGGGAATTTTTCGTTATAGAACTTGGATTGTATATTCCAACGATGGGCTTCCTCAAATGCCCTAGGTCTTCATGAGCAAGCAAGTTTATGCACACCCACCAGTTTTCTTTTGAACTTTCATACACTTATAGCTCTAGTGCATCCGTTACATGGCAATCCCTACTCACTCACATTGATATCTATTGATGGGCATCTCCATAGCCCATTGATACGCCTAGTCCAGGTGAGACTTTCTCCCTACTTTTGTCTACTACCACCTTCTATTCCACCCGTAGTGCTATATCCATGGCTCACGATCATGTATTGCGTGAAGAGTTGAAAATGTTCGAAAAAGTAAAGTATGAAAACAATTGCTTGGTTGACACCTGGATGGGCATGAGGGGTACCTTGTGTTAAGAAAAGGGAAGCATAAAAGACTATATGGTTTTGTAGGGATAACGTTCTTTAGCATTGATATTTTGAAAGACTTGATTGTTTGTTGGGATGCCCGAGTATTAAATTCTTCTATGTCAAATGATAGACTATTGCTTTGAATCACTCGTGTATTAATATTCATGCCATGATTAGATTACATGATCAAGATTATGCTAGGTAGCATTCCACATCAAAAATTATCTTTTTTATCATTTACCTACTCGAGGACGAGCAGGAATTAAGCTTGGGGATGCTGATACATCTCCGTCGTATCTATAATTTTTGATTGTTCCATGCCAATATTCTACAACTTTCATATACTTTTAGCAACTGTTTATACTAATTTTTGGGACTAACATATTGATCCAGTGCCCAGTGCCAGTTCCTGTTTGTTGCATGTTTTTTGTTTCGCAGAATATCCATATCAAACGGAGTCCAAACGGAATAAAAACGGAGGGAGATTTTTTTTGGGATATATGTGAAATTTGGGAAGCGGAACCAACATGAGACGGTGCCCGAGTGGGCCACGAGGGGCACGCCCACCAGGAGCAGGCGCGCCTTGGGCCCTCGTGGACACATCGTAAGGCGGTTGATGCCCTTCTTTCGCCGCAAGAAAGCTAATATCCGGATAAAATCGTGTCAAACCAGAATTTGGGAATGCAAAAACAGAGAGAGGCAGAGAGAAAGATCCAATCTCGGAGGGGCTCTCACCCCTCTGCCGCCGTGGAGGCCGTGGACCAGAGGGGAAACCCTTCACCCACCTAGGGAGAAGGCAAAGGAAGAAGAAGAAGGAGGGGGGCTCTCTCCCCCTCGCTTACGGTGGCACCGGAGTGCCACCGGGGCCATCATCGCATGACGGCGATCTACACCAACACCTCCGTCATCTTCACCAACATCTCCATCACCTTCCCCCATCTATCTACAGTGGTCCACTCTCCCGCAACCCTCTGTACCCTCTACTTGAACATGGTGCTTTATGCTTCATATTATTACCCAATGATGTGTTGCCATCCTATGATGTTTGAGTAGATTATCGTTGTCCTATCGGTGATTGGTGAATTGCTATGATTGATTTCAATTGCTTGTGGTTATGTTGCTGTCCTTTGGTGGCCATCATATGAGCGCGCGCATGGATCACACCATAGGGTTAGTTGTATGTTGATAGGACTACGTATTGGAGGGCAAGAGTGACACAAGCTTCAACCTAGCGTAGAAATTGATGCATACGGTATTGAAGGGGGACCAATATATCTTAATGCTATGGTTGGGTTTTACCTTAATGAATGCTAGTAGTTGTGGATGCTTTTGTAATAGTTCCAATCATAAGTGCATAGAATTCCAAGTAAGGGATGACATGCTAGCAGTGGCCTCTCCCACATAAGACTTGCTATCGGTCTAGTAATGTAGTCAATTGCTTAGGGGCAATTTCGCAACTCCTACTACCACTTTTTCACACTCGCTATCATTAACTTTATTGCTTCTTTATCTTAACAGCCCCTACTTTTATTTATGTGCTCTTTATATTCTTGCGAACCTATCCACAAAAACTACAAACTACTTCTAGTTTTATACCTGTTCTAGGTAAAGTAAACGTCAAGCGTGCATAGAGTTGTATCGGTGGTCGATAGAACTTGAGGGAATATTTGTTCTACCTTTAGCTCCTCGTTGGGTTCGACACTCTTACTTATCGAAAGAGGCTACAACTGATCCCCTACACTTGTGGGTTATCAATTGCTCCCGCTACTAATGCGGAATCTTGTGTAATTAATAATAATGATTTTATCAGTACTCCGATTGCTCCCGCTACCAATACGGAATCTTGTGTAATTAATGCTGCTTTGCTGAATCTTGTTATGATAGATCAATTTTCCGGCCTTCCTAGTGAAGATGCCGCATCCCATCTAAACAATTTTGTTGATTTGTGTGATATGCAAAAGAAAAGAGATGTGGATAATGATATTGTTAAATTGAAGCTATTTCCGTTCTCACTACGAGATCGTGCCAAAACTTGGTTTTCATCTTTACCTAAAAATAGTATTGACTCATGGAATAACTGTAAAGATGTTTTTATTTCCAAGTATTTTCCTCCCGCTAAGATCATCTCCCTTAGGAACGATATTATGAATTTTAAGCATCTTGATCATGAACAAGTTGCACAGTCTTGGGAGAGGATGAAACTTATGATAAGAAATTGCCCTACACATGGTTTGAATCTATGGATGATCATACAAAAAATTTATGCCGGATTAAACTTTGATTCTAGAAATATTTTAGATTCGGCTGTGGCAGGTACTTTTATGGAAATCACTTTAGGAGAATCTACTAAACTCCTAGATAATATTATGGTGAATTATTCTCAATGGCACATCGAAAGATCTTCCACTAGTAAAAAAGTGCATGCGATTGAAGAAATTAATGTTTTGAGTGGAAAGATGGATGAACTTATGAAATTATTTTCTAGCAAGGGTGCTCCTATTGATCCTAATGATATGCCCTTGTCTACTTTGATTGAGAATAATAATGAATCTATGGATGTGAATTTTGTTGGTAGGAACAATTTTGGTAATAACGCGTATAGTGGTAATTTTAATCCTAGGCCGTTCCCTAGTAATTCCTCTAATAATTGTGGTAATTCCTACAACAATTATTATGGAAATAATAATAAGATGTCCTCTGAATTTGAGAATAGTTCTAAAGAATTTATGAGTTCGCAAAAGAATTTCAATGCTTTGATTGATTTTTTTTGCATAAGATTGATGATTTGGCTAGGAACGTGGATATAATTTCTCTCGATGTTGATTTTTTGAAACTTAGATCTATTCCACCCAAGCATGATATCAATGAGTCTCTCAAAGCTATGATAATTTCCATTGATGAGTGCAAAGAAAGAACCACTAAAATGCGTGCTAAAAGATTGGTTTGTTAGAACTTGTTCTTCTAGTTTCCATGAAAATAATGATGAAGATCTTAAAGTAACTGATGTGACTCCTATTGAATCTTTGTTTTCCAATATTAATCTTGATAAAGATGGGACTGGAGATGAGTCAACTTTAGTAAAAAGGCATCCCAATGATTCGGAGTTTTTAGATCTTGATGCACAAACTGATAGAAGTGGGATTGGCGAGGTCAAAATTTTAAGTAGCAATAAACCCACTCTTTTGGATTTAAAGGAATTTAATTATGATAACTGTTATTTAATAGATTGTATTTCCTTGTTGGAATCCATGTTAAATTCTCCTCATGCTTATAATCAAAATAAAGCTTTTACTAAACATATTGTTGATGCTATGATGCAATCTTTTGAAGAAAAGCTTGAATTGGAAGTTTCTATCCCTAGAAAACTTTATGATGAGTGGGAACCTACTATTAAGATTAAGATTAAATATTATGAGTGCCATGCTTTGTGTGATTTAGGTGCTAGCGTCTCCACGATTCCAAAAACTTTATGTGATGTGTTAGGTTCCCATGAATTTGATGAGTGTTCTTTAAATTTGCATCTTGCGGATTCCACTATTAAGAAACCTATGAGAATGATTAATGATGTTATTATTGTTGCAAATAGGAATTATGTGCCCGTAGATTTCATTGTTCTTGATATATATTGCAATCCTACATGTCCTATTATTCTTGGTAGACCTTTCCTTAGAACGGTTGGTGCAATTATTGGTATGAAAGAAGGAAACATTAGATTCCAATTTCCTTTAAGGAAGGGCATATGACACTTTCCAAGAAATTAAATTAAATTGCCTTATGAATCTATAATGAGAGCCACTTATGGATTGCATACCAAAGACGACAATACTTAGATCTATTCGTGTTTTATGCTTAGCTAAGGGCTTTAAACAACAACGCTTGTTGGGAGGCAACCCAATTTTATTTTTGCTTTTTGCTTTTTGGTTCTGTTTTTCAATTTCCACACATTATTACTTCTGAAGTAATTGTGTTTTGGTGTTTAATTAGTGTTTGAGCCAGTAAGACCTTTGGGATGGCTTACGAGAATCGTTGATTTGATTTTGCTGAAAAACAGAAACTTTTATGCCCAGTGCAGAAAATTCAGTAATTCACTGGAACTTGAAAACCTTCTAAAACTTTTACACAAAATTTATATACAAATCCTCCAAGTCATACTATTTTTTTCGAATTTTTAGAGTTGCATAAGTTTGCGAAGTTTTCAGATTGCTACAGACTGTTCTGTTTGTGACAGATTCTGTTTTCTATGTGTTGTTTTCTTATTTTGATGAATCTATGGCTAGTATCGGGGGGTATGAACCATGGAAAATTTGGAATACAGTAGATATTACACAAATATAAAATAAGAATGAGATCACAACAGTACCTTGAGTGGTTATTTGCTTTGTGTTACTAATGGAGCTCAGGAGTTTTCTGTTGAGTTATGTGTTGTGAAGTTTTCAAGTTTTGGGTAAGGATTTGATGGACTTTGGAATAAGGAGTGGCAAGAGGCTAAGCTTGGGTATGACCAAGGCACCCCAAGGTAATATTCAAGGACAACCAAGAGCCTAAGCTTGGGGATGCCTCGGGAAGGCACCCCCTCTTTCATCTCGTCTATCGGTAACTTTACTTGAGGCTATATTTTTATTCACCACATGATATGTGTTTGCTTGGAGCGTCTTGTATGATATGAGTCTTTGCTTTTTAGTTTTCCACAATCATCCTTGCTGTAGACACCTTTTGAGAGGTACACGCTTGAATCGTGATTTATTAGAATACTCTATATGCTTCACTTATATCTTTTGAGCTATGCAATTTTGCTCTAGTGCTTCACTTATATATTTTTAGAGCATGGCAGTGGTTTTTTTGTAGAAATTGTAGAACTCTCTTGCTTCACTTATATTATTTTGAGAGTCTTTAAAACAACATGGTAATTTGCTTGGGTTATGAATTTAGTCCTAATATGATAGGCATCCAAAGGAGATATAATAAAAACTTTCATATATAGAGCATTGAATACTATGAAAAGTTTGATTCCTTATAATTGTTTTGAGATGTTGAGATGGTAATATTAGAGTCATGCTAGTGGTAGTTTGTGAGGTTAAAGAAATAATTGTGTTAAGGTTTGTGATTCCCGTAGCATGCACATATGGTCTCCTAACTATGTAACCAAATTGGGGCCCATTGTATCTTAATTATTTATCTTTGCGTAAAGGTCGGTGGCGCGCGATGGTTAAACCCAACCAACCCGCCCCCTAGGAGCATGCGTCGTAGTATTTTTCTTCAAGGGCTAATAGATTTTTTGCAATAACTATGTGAGTTCTTTATGACTAATTTTGAGTCCATAGATTATACACACTCTCACCCTTCCACCTTGCTAGCCACTCTAGTGCCGCACAACTTTCGCCGGTGCATCAAACCACCTTACACCCTTCCTCAAAACAGCCACCATACCTACCTATTATGGCATTTCCATAGTCATTCCGAGATATATTTCCATGTAACTCCACCGTTCAGTTTGTTATGATACACACCACCATTGTCATATTGCTTTGCATGATCATGTAGTTGGCATGGTATTTGTGGCAAAGCCACCGTTCATATTTTTTATACATGTCACTCTTGATCATTGAACATACCGGTACACCGCCAGAGGCATTCATATAGAGTCATATTTTGTTCTAGTATTGAGTTGTAATACCGAGTTGTAAGTAAATAAAAGTGTGATGATCATCATTATTAGAGCATTGTCCCATGTGAGATAATAAATAAAAGAGGCCAAAGAAGCCCAAATAAATAAAAGAGGCCAAAGAAGCCCACCAAAAAAGAGGCCAAAGATCCCAAAACAAAATAAACAAAAGAAAAAGAGAGAAGGGACAATGTTATTATCTTTGTCCACACTTGTGCTTCGGAATAGCACCATGATCTTTATGATAGAGAGTCTCCTATGTAATTACTTTCATATACTAGTGGGAATTTTTCATAATAGAACTTTGTATATTCCAACGATGGGCTTCCTCAAATGCCCTAGGTCTTCATGAGAAAGCAAGTTAGATGCACACCCACTTAGTTTCTTTTTGAGCTTTCATACACTTATAGCTCTAGTGCATCCGTTACATAGCAATCCATACTCACTCACATTGATATCGATTGATGGACATCTCCATAGTTCATTAATTTGACTAGTTGATGTGAGACTTTCTCCCTCCTTTTGTCTATCACCACCTTCTATTCCACCCATAGTGCTATGCCCATGGCTCACGCTCATGTATTGCGTGAAGAGTTGAAAAAGTTCGAAAAATTAAAGTATGAAAACAATTGCTTGGCTGACACCGGGATGGACAGGAGGGGTACCTTGTGTTAAGAAAAGGGAGCATAAAAGAATATATGATTTTGTAGGGATAAATTTCTTTAGCCATGTTATTTTTGAAGCTTCATAGATTGCTTTTGGTATGCTTGAAGTATTACTATTTTGATATTGATAAACATTTATTTTAAATCTTATGGATCCGAACATTCATGACACAATAAAGAAGAATTACATTGATAAATATGTTAGGTAGCTTTCCACATCAAAATTTCTATTTTTATCATATACCTACTCGAGGACGAGCATGAATTAAGCTTGGGCATGCTTGATACGTCTCCAACGTATCAATAATTTTTGATTGTTCCATGCTATTATATTGTCTGTTTTGGATGTTTTATATGCATTATTATGCTATTTTATATTATTTTTGGGACTAACCTATTAACCTAGAACCTAGTGCCAGTTTCTATTTTTTTCTTGCTTTTGAGTTTCGCAGAAAAGGAATATCAAACAGAGTCCAAACAGAATAAAACTTTTGCGATGATTTTTCTTGGACCCGAAGACAACCAGAGGACTTGGAGTGCAAGTTAGGGAAGCGACGAGGCGGCCACAATGACGGAGGGCATGCCCACGGGGTAGGGCGTGCCCCCACCCTTGTGGGCCCCTAGTGGCTCCACCGACCTATTTCTTCTGCCTATATATTCACATATATTCTAGAAACATCAGAGAGGAGGACAAAACCACTTTTCCACTACCGTAACCTTCGGTATCCGCGAGATCCCATCTGGAGGCCTTTTTCGGTACTCTGCCTGAGGTGGATTCGACCACGGAGGGCATCTACATCAACCTTATTTCCCTTCCGATGAAGCGTGAGTAGTTTACCACAGATTTACGGGTCCATAGCTAGTAGCTACGGAGTAGATGGCTCTTCTCTCTCTTTGACTCTCAATACCATGTTCTCCTTGGTGTCCTTGGAAATCTATCCGATGTAATCTTCTTTTGCGGTGTGTTTGCCGAGATCCGATGAAATGTGGATTTATGATCAGCTTATCTATGAATATTATTTTAATCTCCTCTGAATTCTTATATGCATGATTTGATATCTTAGTAATTCTCTACGAACTATCGGTTTGGTTTGGCCAACTACATTGGTTTTTCTTGCAATGGGAGAAGTGCTTTGCTTTGGGTTCAATCTTGCGGTGCCCTCACCGAGTGACAAAAGGGGTAGCGAGGCACGTATCGTATGTTGCCATCGAGGATAAAAAGATGGGGTTTTCATCATATTGCTTGAGTTAATTCCTCTACATCATGTCATCTTACTTAAAGCGTTACTATGTTCTTTATGAACTTAATACTGTAGATGCAGGCATGAGTCGGTCGATGTGTGGAGTAATAGTAGTAGATGCAGGCAGGAGTCGATCTACTTGATACTGACGTGATGCCTATATTCATGATCATTGACTTAGATATCGTCATAAGCATGCGCTCTTCTATCGATTGCTTGGCAGTAATTTGTTCACCCACCGTAAAAATTTTCTATCTTAAGAGAAGCCTCTAATGAAACCTATGCCCCCGGGTCTATTTTCCATCATATAAGTTTCCGATCTACAATATTAGTTTCCTATTTACTATTTTTGCAATCTTTTACTTTTCGTTCTACAAACCAAAAAATACCGAAAATATTTCCTTTATCATTTATCTATCTCTATCAGATCTCACCTTTGCAAGTAACCCTGAAGGGATTGACAACCCCTTCATCGCGTTGGGTGCAAGTTGTTGATTGTTTGTGCAAGTATTCGGTGACTTGAGTGTTGTCTCCTACTGAATTGATAACTTGGTTCTCAAACTGAGGGAAATACTTACTCCACTTTGCTGCATCACCCTTTCCTCTTCAAGGTAAACACCAACGCAAGCTCAAGAGGTAGCAAGTAGTACGACATTCTCGAGGGTTCCAGAATCACTGCCACATATGAACTATTGTATCCTCAAGTAGCTGGTCAAATGCATAAGTGGGCGGAGCCGGGTACAGTACATGTTCTACTCGAAGTAGTCTTCATGCCACGCACACCACATCATAGTCTCCCACATAGGGTTACAACACATGACAATTAAGGGTTGCCCCATGGACGCGACCTCTCAAAGGGTTTGTTGGAAATATGCCCTAGAGGCAATTATAAAATGGTTATTATTATATTTCCTTGTTCATGATAATTGTCTAGTGTTCATGCTATAATTGTATTATCCGGAAATCGTAATGCATGTGTGAATACATAGACCACAACATGTCCCTAGTGAGCCTCTAGTTGACTAGCTTGTTGATCAATAGATGGTTACGGTTTCCTGACCATGGACATTGGATGTCATTGATAACGGGATCACATCATTAGGAGAATGATGTGATGGACAAGACCCAATCCTAAGCCTAGCATAAGATCGTGTAGTTCGTATGCTAAAGCTTTTCCAATGTCAAGTATCTGTTCCTTAGACCATGAGATTGTGCAACTCCCGGATACCGTAGGAGTACTTTGGGTGTGCCAAACGTCACAACGTAACTGGGTGGCTATAAAGGTACACTACGGGTATCTTCGAAAGTATCTGTTGGGTTAGCACGAATCGAGACTGGGATTTGTCACTCCGTATGACGGAGAGGTATCTCTGGGCCCACTCGGTAAGATATCATCGTAATGAGCTCTATGTGACTAAGGAGTTGGTCACGTGATGATGTGTCACAGAATGAGTAAAAAGACTTGCTGGTAACGATATTAAACAAGGTATCGATATACTGTCGATCGAATCTCGGGCAAGTACTATACCGATAGACAAGGGGAATTGCATACGAGATTGATTGAATCCTTGACATCGTGGTTCATCTGATAAGATCATCGTGGAACATGTGGGAGCCAACATGGGTATCCAGATCCCGCTGTTGGTTATTGGCCAGAGAGATGTCTCGGTCATGTCTGCATGGTTCCCGAACCCGTAGGGTCTACACACTTAAGGTTCGATGACGCTAGGGTTATAGGGAATGTATGTACGTGGTTAACGAATGTTGTTCGGAGTCTCGGATGAGATCTTGGACGTCACGAGGAGTTCTGAAATAGTCTGCAGGTAAAGATTTATATATGGTAAGTCATATTTTGGTCACCGGAGTGATTTCGGGGTCACCAGTATTGTACCAGGACCACCGGAAGGTGTCCGGGGGTCCACCGGGTGGGGCCACCTACCCCGGTGGGCCAAGTGAACCAAGTAATGGGGAACCAGCCCCTGGTGGGCTGGTGCGCCCCCCAAGGGCCCAAGGCGCCTTGGGTTGGGAAACCCTCGGGATGGGGGCGCCCCACCTGCTTGGGGGGCAAGTCCCCCCACCTGGCCCCCGCCCCCTCTAGATCTGATCTAGGGGGGCCGGCCCCGTCTCCCTTGCCCCTACATAAAGAGAGGGGGTGGGAGGGCAGCCGCACCTGAACCCTGGCGCAGCCCTCCCCCTCTCCCAACTCCTCCTCTTCTCCTGCAAAGCTTGGCGAAGCCCTGCCGGAGTACCACGCTCCTCCACCACCACCACGCCGTCGTGCTGCTGCTGGACGGAGTCTTCCCCAACCTCTCCCTCTCTCCTTACTAGATCAAGGCGCATGATAAGTCACCGGGCTGCACGTGTGTTGAGCGCGGAGGCACCGTTGTTCGGTGGTTAGATCAGATTCGGCCGCGATCTCAAACGCTTCGTGTACGACTCCACCGACCGCGTTCTTGCAACGCTTCCGTATCGCGATCTTCAAAGGTATGAAGATGCACTCCCCTCTCCCGTTGCTAGTCACTCCGTAGATAGATCTTGGTGATGCGTAGAATTTTTTGAATTTCTGCAACGATCCCCAACAGTGGCATCATGAGCTAGGTCTATGCATAGTTACTTTGCACGAGTAGAACACAAGTTGTTGTGGGCGTAGATTTTGTCAATTTACTTGCCGCTACTAGTCTTATCTTGATTCGGCGGCATCGTCGGATGAAGCGGCCCGGACCGACTAGTTGCATAAGGTGGCTAGCGGGTGTCTGTCTCTCCCACTTTAGTCGGATCGGATTCGATGAAAAGGGTGCCTATGAAGGGTAAGTAGTAATTGGCATATCACGTTGTGGTTTTGGCGTAGGTAAGAAACGTTCTTGCTAGAAACCTATAGCAGCCACATAAAAAACATGTAACAACAATTAGAGGACGTCTAACTTGTTCTTGCAGCATGTGCCGTGTGATGTGATATGGCCAAAAGGATGTGATGAATGATATATGTGATGTATGAGATTGATCATGTTCTTGTAATAGGAATCACGACTTGCATGTCGATGAGTATGACAACCGACAGGAGCCATAGGAGTTGTCTTATTTTTATTCTATGACCTGCATGTCATTGAAAACGCCATGTAATTACTTTACTTTATTGCTAACCATTAGTCATAGTAGTAGAAGTAACGTTTGGCGAGACAACTTCATGAAGACATGATGATGGAGATCATGGTGTCATGCCGGTGACGATGATGATCATAGAGCCCCGAAGATGGAGATCAAAAGGAGCAAAATGATATTGGCCATATCATGTCACTATTTGATTGCATGTGATGATTATCATGTTTTACATCTTATTTGCTTAGAACGACGGTAGCATAAACGAGATGATCTCTCACTAAAATTTCAAGAATCGTGTCCCCCTAACTGTGCACCGTTGCTAAGGTTCGTTGTTCCGAAGCACCACGTGATGATCGGGTGTGATAGGCTCTAACGTTCACATACAACGGGTGTAAGCCAGATTTACACACGCAATACACATAGGGTTGACTTGACGAGCCTAGCATGTACAGACATGGCCTCGGAACATGGAATACCGAAAGGTCGAACATGAGTCGTATAGAAGATACGATCAACATGAAGATGTTCACCGTTGATGACTTGTTTGTCTCACGTGATGATCGGACACGGCCTAGTCGATTCAGATCATGTATCACTTAGATGACTAGAGAGATGTATATTTGAGTGGGAGTTAATTAAATTTGATTAGATGAACTTAATTATCGTGAACATAGTCTAAAATCTTTACAATATGTCTTGTAGATCAAATGGCCCATGCTAATGTTGCCCTCAACTTCAACGCGTTCCTAGAGAAAACCAAGCTGAAAGATGATTGTAGCAACTATACGGATTGGGTCCGTAACTTGAGGATCATCCTCATAGCTGCCAAGAAAGCATATGTCCTTGAAGCACCGCTAAGTGATGCACCCGTTTTCCCAGCAACTCAAGATGTTATGAATGCCTGGTAGTCGCGTAGTGATGATTACTCCTTGGTTCAGTACGGCATTCTTTACAGCTTAAAATCGGGGCTCCAAAAGCGTTTTGAGCAACACGAAGCATATGAGATGTTCCAAGAGCTGCAAATGGTTTTCCAAGCTCATGCCCGAGTCGAGAGATATGAAGTATCCGACAAGTTCTACAGTTGTAAGATGGAGGAGAATAGTTCTGTCAACGAGCATATACTCAAAATGTCTGGGTTGCACAACCGCTTGTCTTAGGTGGGAGTTAATCTCCCAGATGACGCGGTCGTTGACAGAATCCTTCAGTACCTCCCACCTAGCTACAAGAGCTTTGTGATGAATTTCAATATGCAAGGGATGGAGAAGTCCATTCCCGAGGTATATTCAATGCTGAAATCAGTGGAGGTGGAGATAAAAAAGGAACATCAAGTGTTGACGGTGAATAAAACCACTAAGTTCAAGAAAGGAAAGGGTAAGAAGAACTTCAAGAAGGACGACAAAGGACCCAAGTCTGAGACTGAGTGCTTTTATTGCAAGGGAACGGGTCACTGGAAGCGGAATTGCCCCAAATACTTAGCGGATAAGAAGGCCGGCAACGTCAAAGGTATATGTGATATACATGTTATTGATGTGTACCTTACCAGCGCTCGTAGTAGCTCATGGGTATTTGATACCGGTGCAGTTTCTCACATTTGTAACTCAAAGCAGGAGCTGCGGAATAAGCGGAGACTGGCGAAGGATGAGGTGCCGATGCGCGCCAGGAATGGTTCCAAGGTCGATGTGATATCCGTCGGCACGCTGCCTCTACATATACCTTCGGGATTAGTTTTAAACCTCAATAATTGTTATTTAGTACCAGCTTTGAGCATGAACATTGTATCCGTATCTCGTTTAATGCGAGATGGCTACTCATTTAAATCTGAGAATAATGGTTGTTCTATTTATATGAGAGAAATGTTTTATGGTCATGGCCCGCTGGTCAATGGTTTATTCTTATTGAATCTTGAACATGATGTTACACATATTCATAATGTGAATGACAAAAGATGTAAGGTTGATAATGATAGTCCCACATACGTGTAGCACTGCCGCCTTGGTCATATTAGGGTTAAACGTATGAAGAAGCTCCATGCAGATGGACTTTTGGAGTCTCTTGATTATGAATCATTTGACACGTGCGAACCATGCATCTTGGACAAGATGACCAAGACTCCGTTCTCCGGAACAATGGAGCGAGCAACCAACTTGTTGGAAATCATACATACTGATGTGTGCGGTCCGATGAGTGTTGAGGCTCGCGGTGGTTATCGTTATGTTCTCACCCTCACTGATGACTTGAGTAGATATGGGTATGTCTACTTAATAAAACACAAGTTTGAGACCTTTGAAAAGTTCAAGGAATTTCAGAATGAGGTTGAGAATCAACGTGACAGAAAAATAAAGTTCTTACAATCAGATCATGGAGGAGAATATTTAAGTCACGAATAGCACGCACCTGAGGAAATGTGGAATTGTTTCACAACTAATGCCGCCTAGAACACCTCATCATAACGGTGTGTCCGAACGTCGTAATCGTACTCTGTTGGACATGGTGCGATCTATGATGTCTCTCACCGACTTACCACTATCTTTTTGGGGTTATGCTTTAGAGACTGCCGCATTCACTTTAAATAGGGTACCGTCTAAATCCGTTGAGACGACACCGTATGAACTATGGTTTGGGAAGAAACCTAAGTTGTCGTTTCTAAAAGTTTGGGGATGCGATGCTTATGTCAAGAAACATCAACCTGAAAAGCTCGAACCCAAATCGAGAAAATGCATCTTCATAGGATACCCTAAGGAAACTATAGGGTATACCTTCTACCTCAGATCCGAAGGCAAGGTCTTTGTTGCCAAGAATGGATCCTTTCTAGAGAAAGAATTTCTCTCGAAAGAAGTAAGTGGGAGGAAAGTAGAACTTGATGAGGTTGTTGTAACCCCTCTTGAATCGGATAGTAGCGCAGCACAGGAAGATGTTTCTATGGTGCGTGCACCGACTAGAGAGGAAGTTAATGATGATGATCATGAAGCTTCAGATCAAGTTACTACTGAACTTCGTAGGTCCACGAGGACACGTTCCGCACGAGAGTGGTACGGCAACCCTGTCCTGGAAATCATGTTGTTAGACAACGGTGAACCTTCGAACTATGAAGAAGCAATGGCGGGCCCGGATTCCAACAAATGACTTGAAGCCATGAAATCCGAGATAGGATCAGTGTACGATAACAAAGTATGTACTTTGGTTGACTTTCCCGATGATCGGCGAGCCATAGAAAATAAATGGATCTTTAAGAAGAAGACTGATGCGGATGGAAATGTGACCATCTATAAGGCTCGGCTTGTCGCTAAGGGTTATCGACAAGTTCAAGGGATTAACTACGATGAGACTTTCTCTCCCATAGCGATGCTGAAGTCCGCCCGAATCATTTTAGCAAATGCCGCTGTAGGATCGAAGAAGTAGGTCTAGAGGGGGGGTGATTAGACTACTTGACAAGATAAAATTTCTGTCTTTTATCAAGGATAGATTTTGGCAGTTTTGCAACTAAGATCAAGTCAAGTAACTCACTACACATGCAATTCTAGAGTATGGGCAGCGGAAAGTAAATTGCATATATAGTAAATGGAAGTGGAGAAGATCAAACGCAGTTTGGTGACACGGCGATTTTTGTCGTGGTTCCGATAGGTGGTGCTATCGTACATCCACGTTGATGGAGAATTCAACCCACGGAGGGTAACGGCTGCGCGAGTCCACGGAGGGCTCCACCCACGAAGGGTCCACGAAGAAGCAACCTTGTCTATTCCATCACGGCCTACGCCCACGGAGGACTAGCCTTACTCGGGGTAGATCTTCACGAAGTAGGCGATCTCCTTGCCCTTACAAACATCTTGGTTCAACTCCACATCATCAAGACGGAGGCTCCCAAGCGACACCTAACCAATCTAGGAGGCACCACCCCCCAAAAGGTAATAGACGGTGTTGATGATGATGAACTCCTTGCTCTTGTGCTTCAAGTGATAAACTCCCCAACACTCAACTCTCCTCACTGATATGGCTGTGGTGGAAGAAAGATTTGAGTGGAAAGCAACTTGGGAAGGCTAGAGATCAAGTTTCATATGGTAGGAATGGAATGGCTTGATCTCAACACAAGAGTAGGTGGTTCACTTCTCAGAAAGTGTATGGTAGAAGTGGTGGTACTTTCTGATGGCTCTCCTCACGAATGAGGACGGGGTGGAGGGGTATATATAGCCTCCACACAAAATCCAACCGTTACACACACATTTGACCAATCTCGGTGAGACCGAAGTTAAAACTCGGTCAGACCGAAAGTTCAAATATAGTGAACGTTGGGATTTTCGGTGGGACCGAAAATACCATCTCGGTGAGACCGAAGCGAGTCAAAGGTTAGGGTTTGCCATTTCGGTGAGACCGAAAACATAAACTCGGATATTCCGAATTGATGTCAACTGACCACAGAAGGTTGGCAGCCCTTTTTCGGTGAGACCGAAACTCAGAATCGGTTTGACCGAGAAGCTAGGGTTTGGAGAAACAACTGAAGTGGTTCATCTCGGTGGGACTGAGTTGGAGAAATCGGTGTGACCGAGATTACTTATGGGTGTGTGTTAAGTAGTGAATAGTGCTGATAGTTGAGGGAGTTAGATCACCAAGCACTTGAGCAACAAGAACATTAACACAACCTCATCCCCTTTTAATAGTATTGGCTTTTCCTATGGACTCAATGTGATCTTTGATCACTAAACCAAAAATAGAGTCTTGAGCTTTTGCCAATGCTTGTCTTAGCATTTTGAGGGGTCCACTTCTTCAGACATTTCCATACCCATATCATCGAACTTTTCTGAAATGATTCTCAAGATAATATTAGTTCAATGATATATATGTTGTAGGATCGAAAGTAGGTCTAGAGGGGGGGTGATTAGACTACTTGACAATATAAAAAATCTGCCTTTAGATCATGCAATGTTTTTGGCAGTTTCACAAACAAGATCAGTTCAAGTAACACCCTACACATGCAATTCTAGAGTATATGCAGCGGAAAGTAAATTGCACATGTAAAAGAGAGGTGGAGAAGATCAAACGCAGTTTGGTGACACGGAGATTTTTGTCGTGGTTCCGATAGGTGGTGCTATCGTACATCCACGTTGATGGAGACTTCAACCCACGGAGGGTAACGGCTGCGCGAGTCCACGGAGGGCTCCACCCACGAAGGGTCCACGAAGAAGCAACCTTGTCTATTCCATCACGGCCTACGCCCACGGAGGACTAGCCTTACTCGGGGTAGATCTTCACGAAGTAGGCGATCTCCTTGCCCTTACAAACATCTTGGTTCAACTCCACATCATCAAGACGGAGGCTCCCAAGCGACACCTAACCAATCTAGGAGGCACCACCCCCCAAAAGGTAATAGACGGTGTTGATGATGATGAACTCCTTGCTCTTGTGCTTCAAGTGATAAACTCCCCAACACTCAACTCTCCTCACTGATATGGCTGTGGTGGAAGAAAGATTTGAGTGGAAGGCAACTTGGGAAGGCTAGAGATCAAGTTTCATATGGTAGGAATGGAATGGCTTGATCTCAACACAAGGGTAGGTGGTTCACTTCTCAGAAAGTGTATGGTAGAAGTGGTGGTACTTTCTGATGGCTCTCCTCACGAATGAGGAGGGGGTGGAGGGGTATATATAGCCTCCACACAAAATCCAACCGTTACACACACATTTGACCAATCTCGGTGAGACCGAAGTTAAAACTCGGTCAGACCGAAAGTTCAAATATAGTGAACGTTGGGATTTTCGGTGGGACCGAAAATACCATCTCGGTGGGACCGAAAGTGCATCTGATATGAACGTTGGAGATTTCGGTGAGACCGAGAAAGAAAACTCGGTTGGACCGATTTGAGAAAGAGCAGGAACATGCCAAAATCGGTTAGACCGATAATGCAATCTCGGTGAGACCGATTTTGACCCAAGACAGAACCTGGCCATTCCGGTAAGACCGAAAATGCAAACTCGGATATTCCGAAATGATGTGAAATGGTTACAGAAGGTTGGCAGTTCAGTTTCGGTGTGACCGATCTCAAACTCGGTAAGACCGATTTTTCTAGGGTTTGGAATATGGCAGAAGTGGTTCATCTCGGTGGGACAGAGTTGGTTTGACCGAGATTACTTATGGGTGTGTGTTAAGTAGTGAATAGTGCTGATAGTTGAAGGAGCTAAATCACTAAGCACTTGAGCAACCAGATCATCAACACAACCTCATCCCCTTTTAATAGTATTGGCTTTCCTATGGACTCAATGTGATCTTTGATCACTAAACCAGAAATGGAGTCTTGAGCTTTTTGCCAATGCTTGCCTTAGCATTTGAGGGGTCCACTTCTTCAGACATCTTGCCATACCAATGTGATTGGGTTTCCTGAAACATACTTGATAAAAGCATTAGTCCAACCACAAAGTATGTTGTCATTAATTACCAAAACCACCCAGGGAGCAAATGTGCTTTCAATCTCCCCCTTTTTGGTAATTGATGGCAACACACTGAAATTATACTAAACAAAACATCAAAGCTTATTGAAAGAAAGACAGAATTATCACGAAAGCTTTGACAAGCATGTAGTACACAGGCTCCCCCTACAAGTGTGCAAGATTTTCATATATTATGGTTTTGGACTACCACAAGCACACAAGAGAGATAAGCAAGATGTGCTACATGCAGCTTGGCTATATGCATCAGAGCAGAAGAGAAGGGAAGTGAGTGATAATGCATATGTGCATGGTGATTTCTTGCAAACAAGCATTTACAAGCAAGTTACCATCATGCACATTCTGCAAGATGCATATACTTACCTTGAGGTTCCTTGACATTGTACCTGAAGGGATAAACTTGAGAAAACAAGGTTAGATAACACAAGAGTATTCCTTCAACCAACTGCAAGAACATCAAGAGTACCAAGCCAGGGAGGACATGTATAAAGAGTGTCTCATATTGAGCACAGGCTTGAATCAGCAAACATGTCTCCGAAGCTAAAAGATTTTCAATGAACTCTGAGAGATTTTGCTTTTCATAGGATATCAATTGTGAAGATTCCTCTAAGTCTTCTCCCCTTAAGCTAAAAGATTCCATAAGATACCAATTGTGAGTAAGATACCAATTGTGAGAACAAGGAGTGTGATGGAAAAGCAAAAAACAAAAGAAAGATGCCAATTGTAATGTCCAATGTAAAACACGACAAAGCTTTGATGTGATTCTCTCCCCCTTAAGATAAGATTGCTTTTCTTCTTCCCTTAAGTCTTATCTTCTCCCCTACTCTCCCTACTCCCCCTAAGTTCTCTCCCCCTAAGTTCTCTCCCCCTTTGACATCAAGTGCCGAAAAGGACAGTAAACTAGGTAGGACAGGAAAGATGGAAAGAAAGAAAGAAAGAAGTGGGATCATTAAGAATCACAACGGGACAAACAAGAACATTCATAGAGAAACAATTTGAGTCCAAATTTGAGTCCTCTCCCTCTTTAGGATTTGAGTCTGAGTGGAGCTGCAGAAGGTGATGTCCTGGAAGATAAATCCAAGGAAACACAGAAATAATCCAGCTCACTCTGCGAGGGATGTTTCAAAGGATTTGCAATGAGTTTGTAAAAGATTTTCAGGGAATTGATCAGAGCCAGAAAAAGATTTCCAGAAAGATATTCACAAAGAAACATAAGAAAAGAAATAAAAAGAAATTCTAGATGAAGTTTTTTTTTTTTTTTTTAAGAAAACTCAATGAGAGAACATAACAGAAAAACTCCAAAAGCATATGTACTTCATCTAGATAAAGGTCGGCGACAAAGTCACCTATGTTTGAGTATATTGACTTAGGAGTCAAATGAAGACATTTGATCATAGGTCATACTCATCGTTTAAGCTCAAAATGGGGTTGCCATTTTTCGATTAAGCATTTGATGTGATCACATCTTATGAAGCTGCTTGTACTCATGACTTTGAGCAAAGCTCCTCAAAGATGTGAAGAACATACCTTGGGCTTGTTGATGCTTTGTTCATGTAGGTGAACTTGATGTAGGTGCTCATAGAATGTGAAGTTGGAGCGCCTTTTCTACTTGTGTAGTTCATCTTCCTACATGGGTTAGGCAAGCAAGGAAATACTCGAGGATATCCAAGATGACAAGAGTGAACAACTAGATGTATAAGATGTCAAAAAGGATATGTGGAATTTTGTTCCTTGAGATCAACATCCCAAAGGGCTAGATACTTGGTCAATGACAAGATTACTCATGATTTGAGTGTGTGGTAATCTTGTGGAATGTAGATCATCCAAGTACCTGCAAAGAGTTAGATGCAATACAAGGAGGCAAATGTGTCCAAGACATATGATCATCATCATAAGAGAAATATCAAGGATTAGTCAGGTAAGCTCATGCCTTGCATGCATCAATGGAGTTATCACTCCAAGTTTGAAGCATCAATGATGTTCAACTCACTCCTCAAGCGACAAAACACTTTCTCATCAAGAGGTTTTGTAAAGATATCAGCAAGTTGTTTGTCAATACGAACATGCTTAAGATTAATATCACCCTTGGCAATATGATCACGAATAAAATGGTGACGAACTTCAATATGCTTTGTTCGAGAGTGTTGCACAGGATTGTGTCCAATCTTGATTGCACTCTCATTGTCACAAAGCAAGGGAACACGTCTCACATGTATCCCATAATCCTTAAGCGTTTGTGTCATCCATAGCAATTGAGCACAACACGAACCAGCAGCAATATATTCTGCTTCGGCAGTGGATAAAGATACCGAATTTTGTTTCTTGGAGGACCAAGATACAAGGGATCGACCAAGGAATTGACATGTACCCGAAGTTGACTTTCTATCAACCTTGTCACCGGCATAGTCCGAGTCGGAATAGCCAACAAGATCGAAAGAGGCCCTCTTAGGATACCAAATGCCAAAGTTTGGTGTGTGTATCAAGTATCTCACTATCCTTTTAACAGCTTTAAGATGACATTCTTTAGGGGCTGCTTGATATCTCGCACACATGCATACACTCAACATTATGTCAGGACGAGAAGCACAAAGATATAGTAGAGAACCAATCATAGAACGGTAAACCTTTTGATCAACGGGTTCTCCATCCTTTATCAAGTCATTGTGTCCACTAGTAGGCATGGGGGTACTCATACCTTTGCTTTCTTGCATGTTGAACTTCTTGAAGAGATCCCTGGTGTACTTTGTTTGTGAGACAAAAGTACCCTCCTTAGATTGCTTGATTTGCAACCCAAGGAAGAATTTGAGTTCACACATCATGGACATTTCATACTTCTCCGACATGAGCTGTCCAAACTTCTTGCTAAAATGGGGGTTAGTTGAACCAAAGATAATATCATCAACATATATTTGGCACACAAATAGTTCACCATTAACCCTTTTTGTGAACAGTGTTGAGTCTATCTTTCCAATCTCAAAGCCTTTTTCAAGAAGAAAGCTAGTTAAGCATTTGTACCAAGCTCTAGGGGCTTGTTTAAGACCATAAAGAGCTTTATGCAACTTGTAAACATGATTAGGCTTTTTGGGATTCACAAAACCGGGAGGTTGTTTAACAAATACTTCCTCCTCAATTTCACCATTTAGGAAAGCACTTTTGATGTCCATTTGATAGAGAGTAATATCATGGTGATTGGCATAGGCAAGAAGAATGCGAATGGACTCAAGTCTAGCAACGGGGGCATAGGTCTCACCATAGTCCATACCTTCGACTTGTGTGTAACCTTGAGCTACGAGACGAGCCTTGTTGCGGATGACTTGTCCATCTTCATCTTGCTTGTTCCGAAACACCCATTTGGTTCCAATGATGTTTTGATCATCGTTGGGCTTCTCTACCAAAGTCCACACCTTGTTCCTCTCGAAGTTGTGTAGTTCTTCGTGCATAGCGTTCACCCAATCCGGGTCTTTAAGTGCTTCTTCTACCTTCATAGGTTCAATACTAGAAATAAATGAGTAATGCTCACAAAAGTTAGCTAAGCGAGTTTTAGAGCGAGTGATTCTCCCGGAGTTGATGTCATTCATCATTTGTTCCACGGGATGATTTTTCTTGACTCTTGCTCGGACTCGGGATAGCCTTTGTTGATGTTGTGGCTCAGCTTCCTCATCATCTTCATCTTCCTCTTCTTCTTCTTCTTCTTCGTTGTTGTTGGTGTTGTCTTGAGGTGGTGGAGAAGGAGGTTGTGGTGGATCTTCTTGTTGCATTTCCTCATCTTGGTGAGTTCCACTTGTGGAGGCCTCCATGTTGCCTTGAGGTTCATCTCTCTGTGAGGTAGGTGGCTCCACATATGTAGATGAGGTACTCTCCTTCACTTCCATGGGACGGATCTTCCCGATAGATAAATCTTGGATTGCTTCCGATGGGTCCTTGTCTCCTACATCAATAGGCATTTGCTCTACTTGCGAGCCATTAGATTCATCAAACTTCACATCTACCGTCTCTTCAACCTTTCGGGTGAAATTATTGTAGACACGGTAGGTGTGGGAGTTTGATCCATAACCAAGAAGAAAGCCTTCATGAGATTTAGGAGCAAATTTAGACCGACGATGCTTATCAAGGATATAGCATTTTTAACCAAAGACACGAAAGTATCCCACTTGGGGTTTGTTACCGGTGAGAAGCTCGTATGATGTCTTGCCAAGGAGCTTATGAAGATAAAGCCTGTTGATGGCATGACAAGCTGTCTCGACGGCTTCTCCCCAAAAGTGCTTCGGTGTCTTGTATTCATCAAGCATCGTTCTTGCCATCTCTATGAGCGTTCGGTTCTTCCTCTCAACAACTCCATTTTGTTGAGGCGTGTACGTAGCCGAGAACTCATGTAGAATTCCTTCCTCATCGAGAAAAGACTCTACATTGGCGTTCTTGAACTCCGTTCCGTTGTCACTCCGAACTTTCTTGATCTTCACCTCAAATTGATTTTGGGCCTTTTTGGCAAAGGTCTTGAAGATCCTCTGAACCTGCGATTTATCATCAAGGAAAAATACCCACGTAAATCTGGAATAATCATCAACTATAACTAGACCAAAGGAGTTACCACCAAGGCTTTTGTAAGCATTGGGACCGAAGAGATCCATGTGAAGAAGCTCAAGCGGTCTCCTTGTGGTCATGATGTTTTTCACGGGATGACTTCCACCAACTTGTTTTCCTGCTTGACAAGCACTACAGAGTCTGTCTTTGTCAAAGAAAACATCTTTAACACCAAGAATATGATCACCTTTGATCAGCTTGTCTAGATTACGCATACCAACATGTCCTAGCCTTCTATGCCATAACCAACCTTTAGAGGATTTAGCAATGAAACAAGCTCTAGGTTGGGCTTTCTTAGTGAAATCAACAATATATAGATCACCTCTACGAATACCAGTAAAAGCCATGTTTTGATTATCACGACGAAAGACTTGGCAATCTACTTTGGTGAATAGCACATTGAATCCAAAGTCAGCTAATCTAGACACGGAAAGTAAATTGTATCCAAGAGATTCTACAAGCATGACATTTTGAATAGAGCTATCATGAGATATGGCCACCTTACCAAGGCCAAGTACCTTACCCTTGGAGTTGTCTCCAAAAGTCACATACTTGCGTGGACCATCGTTCTTTGCAAGCTCTCGAAACATGTCTTTGTTTCCGGTCATGTGATCGGTGCATCCACTGTCAAGAATCCACTCTTTTCCACCGGACAAGTAGTCTCTCATATTTGCCATGAGATTGAGACTCTTCATGACTTTGTCTAGCTCGGTGTCCGAATCAGAGTAATCATCATCATGCTCATGCTCATCATCATATTGACCCATAGATTGTTCATCATCAACACCTAGGTCAATTTGATAAGTATTTGCATTAGTTTGGTCAATGGAGTAATAATCTTCGGAATGCAATGCAAGAGCATTTCTAACTCTAATATTGATAAGACTGGGATCACCCTTCTTTTTCATAAGATCACGAAGCTCAAAGAAGCATTTATCAAAGTTAGGATCATTGGGGTGCAACCTATCAAATTCAATAGTCTTGTGTAGAATTTCATCAAGACCTCTCATAGAGTAGTCCGGATAAAGTTCTTCCAAGAATTTCCACATAGCATAGGCACACTCAAAATTTGTAACAAGATTAAGCAAGTCATCAGGTAACCCTCTAATGATAAGATTCACAGTTCTAAGGTTACGAAGCAAATCAAGCTCTTCATCCATGGTAGGGTGCAAGGGATCAAATGGAGGCACATAGGGGGTCTCAACATATTTGCACAAATTGTACACCTTAAAGATACTAAGCATTTCAGACCTCCAAGAGTTATAAAACCTTCCATCAAGAACAGGCACTCTATGGCTAACACTCCCATCCGTAGACACGTCCATCTTCCTCCAATGGTGTGTAAACCAAAGCAATGGAGACCAAAGCTCTGATACCAATTGTAGGATCGAAGAAGTAGGTCTAGAGGGGGGGGGTGATTAGACTACTTGACAAGATAAAATTTCTGTCTTTTATCAAGGATAGATTTTGGCAGTTTTGCAACTAAGATCAAGTCAAGTAACTCACTACACATGCAATTCTAGAGTATGGGCAGCGGAAAGTAAATTGCATATATAGTAAATGGAAGTGGAGAAGATCAAACGCAGTTTGGTGACACGGAGATTTTTGTCGTGGTTCCGATAGGTGGTGCTATCGTACATCCACGTTGATGGAGACTTCAACCCACGGAGGGTAACGGCTGCGCGAGTCCACGGAGGGCTCCACCCACGAAGGGTCCACGAAGAAGCAACCTTGTCTATTCCATCACGGCCTACGCCCACGGAGGACTAGCCTTACTCGGGGTAGATCTTCACGAAGTAGGCGATCTCCTTGCCCTTACAAACATCTTGGTTCAACTCCACATCATCAAGACGGAGGCTCCCAAGCGACACCTAACCAATCTAGGAGGCACCACCCCCCAAAAGGTAATAGACGGTGTTGATGATGATGAACTCCTTGCTCTTGTGCTTCAGATGATAAACTCCCCAACACTCAACTCTCCTCACTGATATGGCTGTGGTGGAAGAAAGGTTTGAGTGGAAAGCAACTTGGGAAGGCTAGAGATCAAGTTTCATATGGTAGGAATGGAATGGCTTGATCTCAACACAAGGGTAGGTGGTTCACTTCTCAGAAAGTGTATGATAGAAGTGGTGGTACTTTCTGATGGCTCTCCTCACGAATGAGGAGGGGGTGGAGGGGTATATATAGCCTCCACACAAAATCCAACCGTTACACACACATTTGACCAATCTCGGTCAGACCGAAGTGAAAACTCGGTTAGACCGAAAGTTCAAATATAGTGAACGTTGGGATTTTCGGTGGGACCGAAAATACCATCTCGGTGAGACCGAAAATATAAACTCGGATATTCCGAATTGATGTCAACTGATCACAGAAGGTTGGCAGCCCTTTTTCGGTGAGACCGAAACTCAGAATCGGTGTGACCGAGAATTTAGGGTTTGGAGAAACAACTGAAGTGGTTCATCTCGGTGGGACTGAGTTGGAGAAATCGGTGTGACCGAGATTACTTATGGGTGTGTGTTAAGTAGTGAATAGTGCTGATAGTTGAGGGAGTTAGATCACCAAGCACTTGAGCAACAAGATCATTAACACAACCTCATCCCCTTTTGATAGTATTGGCTTTCCTATGGACTCAATGTGATCTTTGATCACTAAACCAAAAATGGAGTCTTGAGCTTTTGCCAATGCTTGTCTTAGCATTTTGAGGGGTCCACTTCTTCAGACATTTCCATACCCACATCATCGAACTTTTCTGAAATGATTCTCAAGAGAATATTAGTTCAATGATATATATGTTGTTATTAATTACCAAAACCACCCGGGGATTAGTTGCACTTTCAGATGCTTATCAAGGATATAGCATTTTGAACCAAAGACACGAAAGTATCCCACTTGGGGTTTGTTACCGGTGAGAAGCTCGTATGATGTCTTGCCAAGGAGCTTATGAAGATAAAGCCTGTTGATGGCATGACAAGCTGTCTCGACGGCTTCTCCCCAAAAGTGCTTCGGTGTCTTGTATTCATCAAGCATCGTTCTTGCCATCTCTATGAGCGTTCGGTTCTTCCTCTCAACAACTCCATTTTGTTGAGGAGTGTACGTAGCCGAGAACTCATGTAGAATTCCTTCCTCATCGAGAAAAGAGTCTACATTGGCGTTCTTGAACTCCGTTCCATTGTCACTCCGAACTTTCTTGATCTTCACCTCAAATTGATTTTGGGCCTTTTTGGCAAAGGTCTTGAAGATCCTCTGAACCTGCGATTTATCATCAAGGAAAAATACCCACGTAAATCTGGAATAATCATCAACTATAACTAGACCAAAAGAGTTACCACCAAGGCTTTTGTAAGCATTGGGACCGAAGAGATCCATATGAAGAAGCTCAAGCGGTCTCCTAGTGGTCATGATGTTTTTCACGGGATGACTTCCACCAACTTGTTTTCCTGCTTGACAAGCACTACAAAGTCTATCTTTGTCAAAGAAAACATCTTTAACACCAAGAATATGATCACCTTTGATTAGCTTGTCTAAGTTACGCATACCAACATGTCCTAGCCTTCTATGCCATAACCAACCTTTAGAGGATTTAGCAATGAAACAAGCTCTAGGTTGGGCTTTCTTAGTGAAATCAACAATATATAGATCACCTCTACGAATACCAGTAAAAGCCATGTTTTGATTATCACGACGAAAGACTTGGCAATCTACTTTGGTGAATAGCACATTGAATCCAAAGTCAGCTAATCTAGACACGGATAGTAAATTGTATCCAAGAGATTCTACAAGCATGACATTTTGAATAGAGCTATCATGAGATATGGCCACCTTACCAAGGCCAAGTACCTTACCCTTGGAGTTATCTCCAAAAGTCACATACTTGTGTGGACCATCGTTCTTTGCAAGCTCTCGAAACATGTCTTTGTCTCCGGTCATGTGATCGGTGCATCCACTATCAAGAATCCATTATTTTCCACCGGACATGTAGTCTCTCATATTTGCCATGAGATTGAGACTCTTCATAACTTTGTCAAGCTCGGTGTCCGAATCGGAATAATCATCGTCTTGCTCATGCTCATCATCATATTGACCCATAGATTGTTCATCATCAACACCTAGGTCAATTTGATAAGTATTTGCATTAGTTTGGTCAATGGAATAATAATCTTCGGAATGCAATGCAAGAGCATTTCTAACTCTAATATTGATAAGACCGGGATCACCCTTCTTTTTCATAAGATCACGAAGCTCAAAGAAGCATTTATCAAAGTTAGGATCATTGGGGTGCAACCTATCAAATTCAATAGTCTTGTGTAGAATTTCATCAAGACCTCTCATAGAGTAGTCCGGATAAAGTTCTTCCAAGAATTTCCACATAGCATAGGCACACTCAAAATTTGTAACAAGATTAAGCAAGTCATCAGGTAACCCTCTAATGATAAGATTCACAGTTCTAAGGTTACGAAGCAAATCAAGCTCTTCATCCATGGTAGGGTGCAAGGGATCAAATGGAGGCACATAGGGGGTCTCAACATATTTGCACAAATTGTACACCTTAAAGATACTAAGCATTTCAGACCTCCAAGAGTTATAAAACCTTCCATCAAGAACAGGCACTCTATGGCTAACACTCCCATCCGTAGACACGTCCATCTTCCTCCAATGGTGTGTAAACCAAAGCAATGGAGACCAAAGCTCTGATACCAATTGTAGGATCGAAGAAGTAGGTCTAGAGGGGGGGTGATTAGACTACTTGACAAGATAAAATTTCTGTCTTTTATCAAGGACAGATTTTGGCAGTTTTGCAACTAAGATCAAGTCAAGTAACTCACTACACATGCAATTCTAGAGTATGGGCAGCGGAAAGTAAATTGCATATATAGTAAATGGAAGTGGAGAAGATCAAACGCAGTTTGGTGACACGGAGATTTTTGTCGTGGTTCCGATAGGTGGTGCTATCGTACATCCACGTTGATGGAGACTTCAACCCACGGAGGGTAACGGCTGCGCGAGTCCACGGAGGGCTCCACCCACGAAGGGTCCACGAAGAAGCAACCTTGTCTATTCCATCACGGCCTACGCCCACGGAGGACTAGCCTTACTCGGGGTAGATCTTCACGAAGTAGGCGATCTCCTTGCCCTTACAAACATCTTGGTTCAACTCCACATCATCAAGACGGAGGCTCCCAAGCGACACCTAACCAATCTAGGAGGCACCACCCCCAAAAGGTAATAGACGGTGTTGATGATGATGAACTCCTTGCTCTTGTGCTTCAAGTGATAAACTCCCCAACACTCAACTCTCCTCACTGATATGGCTGTGGTGGAAGAAAGATTTGAGTGGAAAGCAACTTGGGAAGGCTAGAGATCAAGTTTCATATGGTAGGAATGGAATGGCTTGATCTCAACACAAGGGTAGGTGGTTCACTTCTCAGAAAGTGTATGGTAGAAGTGGTGGTACTTTCTGATGGCTCTCCTCTCGAATGAGGAGGGGGTGGAGGGGTATATATAGCCTCCACACAAAATCCAACCGTTACACACACATTTGACCAATCTCGGTGAGACCGAAGTTAAAACTCGGTCAGACCGAAAGTTCAAATATAGTGAACGTTGGGATTTTCGGTGGGACCGAAAATACCATCTCGGTGGGACCGAAAGTGCATCTGATATGAACGTTGGAGATTTCGGTGAGACCGAGAAAGAAAACTCGGTTGGACCGATTTGAGAAAGAGCAGGAACATGCCAAAATCGGTTAGACCGATAATGCAATCTCGGTGAGACCGATTTTGACCCAAGACAGAACCTGGCCATTCCGGTAAGACCGAAAATGCAAACTCGGATATTCCGAAATGATGTGAAATGGTTACAGAAGGTTGGCAGTTCAGTTTCGGTGTGACCGATCTCAAACTCGGTAAGACCGATTTTTCTAGGGTTTGGAATATGGCAGAAGTGGTTCATCTCGGTGGGACAGAGTTGGTTTGACCGAGATTACTTATGGGTGTGTGTTAAGTAGTGAATAGTGCTGATAGTTGAAGGAGCTAAATCACTAAGCACTTGAGCAACCAGATCATCAACACAACCTCATCCCCTTTTAATAGTATTGGCTTTCCTATGGACTCAATGTGATCTTTGATCACTAAACCAGAAATGGAGTCTTGAGCTTTTTGCCAATGCTTGCCTTAGCATTTGAGGGGTCCACTTCTTCAGACATCTTGCCATACCAATGTGATTGGGTTTCCTGAAACATACTTGATAAAAGCATTAGTCCAACCACAAAGTATGTTGTCATTAATTACCAAAACCACCCAGGGAGCAAATGTGCTTTCAGCCGCATTCTATGATTATGAGATATGGCAAATGGACATCAAAACGTCATTCCTTAACGGCTTCCTTAAGGAAGAATTGTATATGATACAGCCGGAAGGTTTTGTCGATCCTAAGAATGTTAACAAGGTATGCAAGCTCGAGCGCCCCATCTATGGGCTGGCGCAAGCATCTCGGAGTTGGACCATTCGCTTTGATGAGGTGATCAAAGCGTTTGGGTTCATACAGACTTATGGAGAAGCCTGTATTTACAAGAAAGTGAGTGGGACCTCTGTAGCATTTCTCATATTATATGTGGATGACATACTGTTGATGGGAAATGATGTAGAACTCTTGGAAAGCATAAAGGCCTACTTGAATAAGTTTTTTTCAATGAAGGACCTTGGAGAAGCTGCTTACATATTAGGCATCAAGATCTATAGTGTTAGATCGAGATGCCTCATTGATCTTTCACAAAGCACATACCTTGACAAGATATTGAAGAAGTTCAATATGGATCAGTCCAAGAAAGGGTTCTTGCCTGTGTTGCAAGGTATGAGATTGAGCACAGCTCAATGCCCGACCTCGAGAGAAGATAGAGAAAAGATGAGTGTCATCCCCTATGCCTCGGCCATAGGTTCTATTATGTATGCCATACTGTGTACCAGACCTGATGTGAACCTTGACATAAGTTTGGTGGGGAGGCACCAAAGTGATCCCGGAATGGAACACTGGACAACGGTCAAGAACATCCTGAAGTACCTGAAAAGGACTAAGGATATGTTTCTCATTTATGGAGGTGACGAAGAGCTCGTCGTAAAGGGTTACGTCGATGCTAGCTTCGACACAGATCCGGATGACTCCAAGTCACAAACCGGATACGTGCATATTTTGAATGGTGGGGCAGTCAGCAGGTGCAGTTGCAAGCAAAGCTCGTGGCGGCACCTACATGTGAAGTAGAGTACATAGCTGCTTCCGAAGCAGCACATGAAGGAGTCTGGATGAAGGAGTTAATCACCGAACTAGGAGTTATTCCAAGCGCGTCGGGCCCGATGACTCTCTTCTGTGACAACACTGGAGCTATCGTCATTGCCAAGGAGCCCAGGTTTCACAAGAAGACCAAGCACATCAAGCGCCGCTTCAACTCCATTCGAAGTTATTTTCAAGATGGAGACATAGATATTTGTAAAGTGCATACGGATCTGAATGTCGCAGATCCATTGACTAAACCTCTTCCACGAGCAAAACATGATCAACACCAGAACTCTATTGGTGTTCGATTCATCACAATGTAACTAGATTATTGACTCTAGTGCAAGTGGGAGACTGTTGGAGATATGCCCTAGAGGCAATAATAAAATGGTTATTATTATATTTCCTTGTTCATGATAATTGTCTAGTGTTCATGCTATAATTGTATTATCAGGAAATCATAATGCATGTGTGAATACATAGACCACAACATGTCCCTAGTGAGCCTCTAGTTGACTAGCTCGTTGATCAATAGATGGCTATGGTTTCCTGACCATGGACATTGGATGTCATTGATAACGGGATCACATCATTAGGAGAATGATGTGATGGACAAGAACCAATCCTAAGCCTAGCATAAGATCGTGTAGTTCGTATGCTCAAGCTTTTCCAATGTCAAGTATCTGTTCCTTAGACCATGAGATTGTGCAACTCCCGGATACCATAGGAGTACTTTGGGTGTGCCAAACGTCACAACGTAACTGAGTGGCTATAAAGCTACACTACGGGTATCCCCGAAAGTATCTGTTGGGTTGGCACGAATCGAGACTCAGATTTGTCACTCCGTATGACCTAGAGCTATCTCTGGGCCCACTTGGTAAGACATCATTGTAATGAGCTCTATGTGACTAAGGAGTTGGTCATGTGATGATGTGTTACGGAATGAGTAAAGAGAATTTCCAGTAATGAGATTGAACAAGGTATCGGTATACCGACGATTGAATCTGGGGCAAGTACTATACCGATAGACAAAGGGAATTGCATACGGGATTGATTGAATCCTTGACATCGTGGTTCATCCGATAAGATCATTGAGGAACATGTGGGAGACAACATGGGTATCCAGATCCCGCTATTGGTTATTGGCTGGAGAGATGTCTCGGTCATGTCTGCATGGTTCGCGAACCCGTAGGGTCTACACACTTAAGGTTCGATGACGCTAGGGTTATAGGGAATGTATGTACGTGGTTACCGAATGTTGTTCGGAGTCCCGGATGAGATCTTGGACGTCACGAGGAGTTCCGGAATAGTCCGGGGGTAATGCTTTATATATGGGAAGTCATATTTTGGTCACCAGAGTGATTTCGGGGTCACCGGTATTGTACCGGGACCACCGAAAGGTGTCCGGGGGTCCACCGGGTGGGGCCACCTACCCCGGTGGGCCAAGTGTACCTAGTAAGGGGGAACCAGCCCCTGGTGGGCTGGTGCGCGCCCAACGGCCCAAGGCGCCCAGGGTTGGGAAACCCTAGAGGTGGGGGCGCCCCACGTGCTTGGGGGGCAAGTCCCCCCACCTGCCCCCCTCTACATCTGATCTAGGGGGGCCACCCCCTCTCCCTGGCCCCTATATAAAGAGAGGGGGTGGGAGGACATCTGCACCTGAACCCTGGCGCAGCCCTCCCCTCTCCCAACTCCTCCTCTTCTCCTGCAAGGCTTGGCGAAGTCCTGCCGGAGTACCACGCTCCTCCACCACCACCACGTCATCGTGCTGCTGCTGGACGGAGTCTTCCCCAACCTCTCCCTCTCTCCTTGCTGGATCAAGGCGCGGGAGACGTCACAGGGCTGCACGTGTGTTGAGCACGGAGGCACCGTTGTTCGGTGCTTAGATCGGATTCGGCCGCAATCTAAATCGCTTCGTGTACGACTCCACCGACCGCGTTCTTGCAACGCTTCCGTATCGCGATCTTTAAAGGTATGAAGATGCACTCCCATCTCTCGTTGCTAGTCACTCCATAGATAGATCTTGGTGATGCGTAGATTTTTTTTGAATTTCTGCAATGATCCCCAACAGGGTTCTCCGTAACTCCCCTAATGATTGCGATGGCGAGGAATCAAAGGCTTTTACTGTCACCCCAAATTACCCCAATGCCCCAACTCTTCACAATGACAATAATATACTTCACGGATCAAGGCACAAATGTGAGTGAGCGCTCCTCTCAACATTCGCGGGCTACTAACTTGAATCATGAACAAGTCATATTGGGTCACAATAAATATCATAGAAGGTTCAACCATATTGTCAAGAACTAGTACAACTACTCAGTCAAATACATGAAGGTTAGGGACAAGTTACAAGACGAGATCAATTCGGTGAAGGGAGAAGCCATGGTGGTGATGGCGGTGGCGTGGTGGTGACGGTGATGAAGAGGGTGGCCGCGTCAGTGGTGATGGGCATGAGTGTCGGTGTCAAAACCGGCGGATCTCAGGTAGGGGGTTCCGAACTATGTGTCTGAGGATCGATGGTAACAAGGGACTGGGGACACGCTGTTTTACCCAGGTTTAGGCCCTCTCTAGGGAGGTAATACCCTACTTCCTGCTTGATTGATCTTGATGAATATGGGGTTACAAGAGTTGATCTACCTCGAGATCGTAATGGCTAAACCCTAGAAGTCTAGCCTATGATGTTGTGATTCTATCCCTACGGACTAAACCCTCTGGTTTATATATGCACCGGAGGGACGTAGGGTTGTACATGATCATCTTGCAAAGGAAGGAAACTTTACACCCGGACTTTAAACTTGCCATTCTACACATATAGGAGTCCTATCCGGATACGGGGGATAATCTTCAGCGATGATCTTCACGGCCCACCAGTCCGGCCCATAACGAGTAATCCGGCCACCCGAGGACCCCTTAATCTAGGACTCCCTCAGTAGCCCCTGAACCAGTCTTCGATGACGATGAGTCCGGCACACATACTATCTTCGGCATTGCAAGGCGGGTTCCTCCTTCCATGATTAGTACAACCCTTAGCCATGAAGGCATTGTGTCAAAACAAACACTGTGTCTTTACTGACACCTTTTCTAGCGAAACGTCATGTCTAACTCTTTAATATTTTGAACCATTTTCTTGGCTCTGGTTTCGTGTTTCGACGCATAGCCTCCATTGGCACGTCTCGTCGAAGCAGAGATCATGCCCGCTTATTATGGGATCCTCATCAATATGACAGAGGTAACCCAACCGCGCCTTACGCACGATTATGTTGGGAACATGCAAGTTTTATGGCTGGAGTGGGGGACGTTTGGTATTTACCGTATATACAAGGACACATATGTAATGCCCCGGATGTAATACTTTCCCTTTTGGGCAATATATAATATCTCTGGCTTCATCACTTCCACTTTGGGTTCTTTGTCTTTCGGGTTTTCGTCGTTTTGTTGTGTGCGTGTGTGGCATTCATTCATATCATGTAGTCATGTGCATCGCATTGCATTTGTGTTGTCGTTTGCATCCGGTTCCACGCGTTCCTTCCCGTTGTCCGTTTCGCGTTCCGGAGCTCCCTCACGTGTCCGTGGCGTCCCCGAGGCCTACTTTAGTGTTTGGCCGTGTAACGTTACCGGTTTGGCGCGAGCCTTGTCGTGTGTTGTTGTTTTGGTGTGTGTAACCCGCCTGTCAAATCTCGTCGCGTTTGGAGTTCGTTTGATACCCCAACAGTTATTCTCGTGGGCTCAAAGTGCCTCCACTTTGAGGCCCAAGACACCCCTCCAACAGCCCACCAAACCAGCCCAAACCCCTCCCTTCATCTAGGCCATCCAATTCTGAACGCGTGGCCAAAAACCACACCCCATTTGGACAACCCTAGCTCCTTGTGCCTATATATTTGTCCACCTTCCCCAAATTTTGCCCCAAAAATAGGAAACCCTAGCCTCTTCTTCTTCTTCAACCTCCAGCCACCGCCGCCTTCGCCGGAATTTTCACCGGAATCCGCGTCACCACCGCCGCCGGGCCGCACCTCCGGCCTTCCTCCTCACCGCCGGGTCGCCGCCATCCCGACGCCACGGGTCCTGCGCCACCTCGCGCCTCAGGCCGCATCTCCCGCCGGCCGGCGCCGCCACCCGCCGCCGCGGTCCGGCCAGGCCGCCGCCGGGGCTCCCTTCCGCCAGCCCCTGCTTCTTGCCGCGCCGCTGGGCCGCAAGAGGGCCGCCGCCCCAATGCCTCTGGTCGCCGCTCCCTCAGGCCGGCCAGGCTCCGCCGGGCGCCGCCCCAGCCGTCGGCCGGCCACCTCACCGCCGACCCCCCAGGCCGCCGCTGCATCGGAGGCCGCCGCCGTCACCTCGATCGGATCGGGGGAGGAGCCCCCGATCTCGATCCGCCTCGCCAGATCCACTAACGGGCCAGCCGCCCAAGGCCCGTGGACCCGTTAGCCGCGAAGGCCGCTCCGCTCCGCTTCGAAGGCAGATCCGCCGGGCCCGACCCGATCCGCCAGCCCCGGCGCCCGCATTGACCACCGCCGCCCCGTTGACTCTGCCCGGTGGACCCGTTTGACCCCGCGTTGACTGAGGTTGCTCTCTTATTTCCACTAAGTCCCTGTGATATTGTGTTGTCTGATGCATTTTTCAAACGGTGATAACTTTTTGTGTGTAGCTCCGATTTGAGTGAATGATATGTCAAATTGTTCGTGGAGACTTGTAGTACATTTCGTTCCATTGTGCCATGCATGTTTGAGATCATCTAGGTGCTCAAATATCTGTTGGAAGAGTGCATCTTGATAAAAACTGATGTTAGTGTTGTTTTTCATGCCATCTTTGCAATGTGATAACTTTTTGCATGTTTATCCAAATGATGCAAATGATATGTCCACGTGTTCGTCTTGTCATGCTCTACATGATGATTGCTTAGACTTGCATGATAGAATTAATCTTGCCATGTTTATCTCCGTTGCAAAGTGCTATGTGGCTGTTTAGTTGTTAAACTTGTTATGAGATGTCATTTTGAGGAGCTCATTGCTATCATTGTGATTGTCCCCATGATGCATGCTTAGGTGTTTTGGATTCACCATCATGTGTACTTTACTGTGGTGCTTACCACTTGCCATGTTTAGTTTTGAGGTGACTTAAACTTGCTCTCGAAGATGCCATGATGAAACTGTTGTTTTAACACTTGGTGAAATTTCACTAAGTCTGGAATCTGTAATTTCCAGATGCCATGTTTGCTTGTTGTTCTAGGCCAATCCATGATAGTTTTGGGGTGACTCTTGATGATTCCTTGTAGTATATATTGTTGGCTATCCATTCATGCTCTCACATGCTTATTTGAGTGGCTGTAACATATTTAACTTTTGCACCCAAGTTGCAATAAAATACTGCTGTCAGGATTTTGTTGTCAAGTTCAATATGTCATAGCTTGTTGCTATTGATCCATGGCTCCTTTGGGGATGCTCCAATGGACTTATTTGCTGTAGGATATGTCTAGTTTATGTCCATGCTCATTGCCATGATGTTTGAGTGCTGTAGATTATTTATCTATTGCTCCGAAGTTGCTATGTGGCTGTAATTTTCAGCTTTCGCATGTTTATTGTTTTGTGTGTAACTTTTAGCCCGTAGCTCCGTTTTCAGCAAGTCCTATATGAAACTTGTGTGATTTTTCATGTAGATTTATAATATCCTATTGTTATCATGTTTTGAAGCATTTTTCTTGATCGCATATTGTCATGCTCCATGTGCTCCCATAGTGCATCAGTCATGCATCCAGCATATTTTGTGTGCGCATTGCATCTTGTTGATTCCGTGCCTTGTGTGTTTGTGTTGAGTAGAGCCGGGAGCTGAGTACGAGTACGAGAACGAGGTTTCTACCGAGGTTGAGAACGAGGAGCTTTCTTACGATCCCATCGACAACTCCTCAGGCAAGATGACCGAACCCCGATAACATTACTATCTTTGCCTATTGCTAGAAGTCTCGATCGATAGTTTTGCCTCGATGCCCATGTCTTTCCTGTCAGCCTCCTGCTTGTAACCATGAACCTGTTTAACCACCCTACCTATGCAAACCATTGATTGGCTATACGTAGGCTTCGCTCAGCCCCTCTTATAGCATTGCTAGTTGCAGGTGAAGATTGAAGATGCTTGCTTCATGTTGAAGTTTGTTGGGTTATATCACACTATATAAATGCTTAAATGAAATCATCTATATATTGGTAATGGGTGGAAGGCTAAGCCTTTTGCTTGGTGATTTGTTCCACTCATGCCGCTAGGAACCGTATAAACCGGTGTTATGTTCCTTGATTATGCGTTCCTCACACGGTTGGGGTTATGGGACCCCCTCGATAAACCGCTAGGTGCTAAGTCTTTTCCAGCAAGTCCCAACATTGGTACTATTCGCCTAATAACTAATAAAACTTGCATAGGGACTAGCTATCCCTTTTATTTTAATCAACAACCCCGGGCCAGTGCTCCACATGAGTGTTGGTCCGAAACGGGGAGTCTGCGGGGCCGCCTTGGGGAAACCCGAGGTATCTGGTATACACCTGTAGAATCGCCCATCCGGTCGTGGCCTGAGACTAGATACACGCGGCTATTGTCAGGGTGTCGGCACGCCGGGAGGATTTGCTGGATTTGCTAGGCTAGTGCTGCTGCAACCACTTATTCTTTCTTCAGCCTTGTTCCACACCCAAGGCTTAAATAGTCATGTTACCCGGGAACGGGATTGCTGAGTCCTTTGTGGCTCACAGTTACTTCAACACACCAGATGCAGGTACGATGGTGAGCTACCCTGGTGATGGCACCGAGCTAGACTGGGAGTACGATGAGGAGCGTAGCCGTTACTATGTCCGTTATCCCGATGATCAGTAGTGGTTCTTCTACTAGGATTCGATCTACACATGTGGTTTAATGTTAAGTTTGGTATCTTGTCATTTGGATCTTACCCTTAGATGGGCTGTGATGTTTTATTGAATGATGATTGAACAAGTAATGTATTTGTGTGACGTGGCGAGTGTAAGCCAACTATCTTTTCAGTTTTCCATCCTCATTTTTTTACATGAGATGTGCAAAGGTACCAAACTTGCGATCATTCCAGCATGGGCTTATATCTCTAAGTCGTGCCTCGACACGTAGGAGATATAGTCCCATCCTGGGCATTACAAGTTGGTATTCAGAGCCTTCTCCGACCTAGAAGCCCCCACTGATTGATCGAATCGTTGACGGTCGAGTCTAGGCACACACTGAAAATATTTTGAGTCCTATATTTATATCGGAGAGTAGGATTTCTTTGCTTCTCGTCCCCTTTCACTCTGGCGAGGACTCCTGACGACTACTCTTGCCTCTTCTACTTTCAAAAATTGCACGATTGTTTCGATCTTCTTGTGACGAGAATATTGTTCTTGATGCCTCCTGACATTAGGGGTTGTGGCAGTGTCCCGGGGAGTTGAGCTTCGGGGTATTGTCATCACAAGCATATCGCGACAGTACTAAATACTTAAGACGGCCGACATCGAAAATCTCTCCTATACGGTTAGTGGCAAGATAACCCCGACATCACCTAGTACTGGGGAGGTAGTTCGGGAGTATTGCCATAGCTTGGTATAGTGGATGCTTTTCGAAGGTCCGAGGTAGACGGTTTCCGAGAAAGACTGGATATGTGTTGAAGGATGGATACAGCTGGATGTAGGTTTAGAGTTGATTGCGCGGTGCTTCCCCTGTATCCCCAACACCTGATTGCATAACTGGAAACTTTCGGAAATTGCTGATTTGGGGTCTACATTGAGTGAAGTGGTTTTATGACCGATGTTCCGATCGGGAGTTGCATCTTAAAGGGTCCTTGGCTATGCTGATCCGGGGATGGCAAAACCCTTTCGTAACGCGTTCATAAGTTTTCAGCACAAAGATGTTAGAACGAAGCTCCTATCTTGTGTTTGTTTCTGTCTATACCTTGTTATTTTTCTTATTTACCTTTTGTTCCCTATGTGGCTTCTCGTGAAGATTGATGTTATCATTAACTGAGAATTTCATTCGTTCCTCTTGTTCGAATGATTCTTGTGAAGACTATGTTGCATTTCAATCCGTTGTTTCAGCTTATACCTTCTTCCAATGAAATTGCTGATTCGTGGTCATCTCTTTCAGGATGGCTCCGAAACGAGTTCCCAACGCTAACCCAAAGGGTGAAGAGGTTCCAGACCGTCCTCCTTCCCCTCCTCCTCCGTCTGAGGCTTGGAGAGCGATTATGCAGACTACAAATCAGAACACCCAGATGTTGATGCAGATGATGCAGCAGATGCAAGCTAATCAAGCTAATCAAGGTGTTCCAGGGAATCAAGGCAATTTCTTCAACCAACAGCACCATGCTACTCTCAACCAGTTCTTGGCCAATCAACCAAAAGCTTTCAGTTACTGTGTCGACCCTCTTGATGCTGAAGATTGGTTAACCGATATCAAGAAGCATTTTGAGTGCAGTAACGTAAGGGAAGAGGACTATGTGAAATTTGCAGCCTTCCAACTCAAAGACCAAGCAGCTGACTGGTGGCAGCAGTACAAAGACTCCAGACCCGGGCGTGTGATCTCTTGGGAGGATTTTTGCAAGGACTTTCGCTCTCACCACATTCCAACAAGTGTCATCGAGGCTATGCGTGAGCAATTCCGCAACCTGAAGCAGGGCTCTATGACTGTCTACCAGTATAATGTCAAGTTCCAAAACCTCGCCCGCTATGCTAGGCAAGACATACCAGATGCCAAGAGCAAGATGTAATGCCCAGGATGGAGTTATACCTCCTACGTGTCGAGGCACGACTTAAAGGCATAAATCCATCCTAGAATGATCTCAAGTTTGGTAATCTTTGCACAACTCATGTAAAAGAGGGGATAGTAAACAGAAAATAGTTGGCTTACACTCGCCACGTCACAGAATTACAGTACAAGTCTCAAACATCATACATTAAGAACATCACAACCCTCTAAGGGCAAAAACCAAATGTCAAAGTACCAAACTGAAATAAATAAACCACAGGCGGATCGAATCCTAGTAAGAGTCTCCACTACTGATCATCCGGGTATCGCACATAGTACCGACTACGCTCCTCGTCGTACTCCCAATCCAGCTCGGTTCCATCACCTGGATAGCTCACTGCTGGACCTGCATCTGGTGTGTGAAGTAACTGTGAGCCACAGAGGACTCAGCAATCCCGTCTCCGGGTAACAAGACTATCAAAGCCTTTGGGTGAGGATAAGGCTGAAGAGAAGAATAAGTGTCTGCAGCAGCAACTAGCATCTAGCTTACGCAAGTGAGAGCGAGAAGAGAAGGCCTCGGCGAGAAGTGATCACGAAGTGATCCTAGCTACAAGCTCAACAAACATAACCCCTCCGTGTTCAACTCCCGAATCCCTATTCGGAAATTGACAGTCACGGAACACACGCTGGTAGTGTATTAGAAACATTGTGTCAAGTTTTCTACAACCGGAATTAACAAGCTCCCATCTGCCACATAACCGCGGGCACGGCTTTCGAAAGTTCAAACCCTGCAGGGGTGTTCCAACTTGACCCATTACAAGCCCACGATCCGCGGAGTCGCAACTCCAAAGTGGGAAGACCCGAGTATCCTCGGAATCCCGTGCTCAAGATATACCGAGCTAAGGTAAGGCTAATCCACCAAATCCTCCCGGCGTGTTGACACCCTGATAGTAGCCGCGCGTATCTAAGTCTCAGGACACGACCGAATGGGCGATGCTACAGGTGTATGCCAGATACCTCGGGTTGCCCCAAGGCGGCCCTACAGGACCCCCGTTTCGGACCAACACTCATGTGGAGCACTGGCCCGGGGTTGTTGATTAAGAAATAGGGTTAATTACTCCCTATGCAAGTTTAGTTTGTTATTAGGCAAATAGTACCAATGTTGGGACTTGCTGGAAACGACTTAGCACTTAGCGGTTTATCGAGGGGGTCCCATACACCCCAACCGTGTTAGGAACGCATAATCAAGGAACATAATACCGGTTTATACGGTTCCTAACGGCATGAGTGGAACAAATCACCAAGCAAAAGGCTTATCCTTCCACCCTTGCCAATATATAGATGATTTCATTTTAGCATTTATATAGTGTGATATAACCCAACCAAACTTCAACATGAAGCAAGCATCTTCGATCTTCACCTGCAACTAGCAACGCTATAAGAAGGGGCTGAGCGAAGCATACTTAGCCAAGCAACGGTTTGCATAGGTAGGTTGGTTAAACATGGCAATTAGTTACAAGTAGGAGGCTGACAAGAAGATCATGGGCATCGAGGCAAAACTATAGATCGAGACTACTAGCAATAGGCAAAGATAGTAATGTTATCGGGGTTCGGTCATCTTGCCTGAAGAGAAGTCGTTCGGATCGTAAGAAGGGTCCTCGTGCTCAACCTCGTTGGTAACCTCGTGCTCAACCTTGTACTCGGTCTCAGCTTCCAGCTCTAAACAAAACAATCACACCAAGCACCAATCAACAAGATGCAATGCGCACTCGGAGAAGATGAATGCATGATGGATGCACTAAGGATGCACACGGAGCACGGAAAATATCACTCAAGCAAAACACCTCAAAACATGATAACAATCTGATATTATTAAACTACACAGAAAAACAATCAAGTTTGATATAAGATTCGCTGAAATCGGAGTTACGGGCTAAAAGTTATGCCCGAAACAAGAATTGAGCGAAAGCTGAAAATTACAGCAACATAGCAACTTCAGAGCTCAAAATAATTAAGCTACAGCACTCAAACAACATGGCAAAGGACATGAACACAAACTAGACATATACTACAACAACTATGTCCAAGGTGCACCCCCAACGGAGTCACGGATCAATAGCAATGATCTTGGACATATTGAACTTGACAATAAAATTCTGGCAGCAGAATTTTATTGAAACTTTGGAGCAAAAGATAAACATGCTACAGCCACTTAAATGGACATGTGAGGACATGGATGGAAAGACAACAATATATACTGCAAGGAACAATCAAGATCCACTCCAAAACTATCATGCCTTGTCCTAGAACATCACACGAACATGGCATCGGAACGTTACATATTTCAGACTTAGTAAAAATCCACTAAGTCCTAAAACAGCAATATCATCATGGCATATAAAAGAGCATGTTTAAGTCACCTCGAAACTAAACATGGCAAGAGGTAAACACCTCATCAAAGTACACATGAAGGTGATCCCGAAACACACAAGCATGCTTCATAGAGGTGAACACAACGATTGCAACGAGCTCAACAAGATGGCATTTCATAACAAGTGAAAATAACATCACAGCCACATGGCACTTTGCAACGATGATAACAAGACAAGAATAAATCTAACATGCTACCTAGCACATACAACATGTAGAGCATGGCAAGACGAACACGTGGACATGTCATTTGCATCATTCGGACAAACGAGCTAAAAGATATCACATGGCAAAGGTGGCATAAAAATAACACATAGCAGCAGTTTATATCATGATGCACTCTTGCAACAGCAAAACGAGCACCTAGATGATCTCTAACATGCATGACAACAACAGATAAAACGTAGAGCAAGTCTCCACGAACGTCTGGACATGCTACACGCGCGAATCGGAGCAACAGACAAAAAGTTAGAGCATGTCAAACATTGCATCAGAGATCAACAACACAGGGAATTAGGAGTGGGGAGACAACCTCATCAGATCCAGATCTGGATCTGGGGGAAAAACGGAGTGGGCCGGTGGGGATCTGGGGGTCCGGCGGCCCGGTTGGAGCTGCGGCGCGGCGGCCCGCTCGCTGGGAGGGACGCGAAGGCCCGCGGGGCGGCGACTGGGCCTCCGGAGCGGAGGGCGAGGCCCCGGTTGAGAGGCCCGACGCCTGGCGAGGGCCCGCTCGGGCGGCTGCTGCCTGCGGGACGAGGCCCGAGAGGAGGGACGGGGAAGTGGGGACCTGGACCCGATCGGCCAGGAGGAAGCCCAGCCGGCTCGGGGCTGGTTCGATAGGGGACTGCGGGGGCGAGGCGCCCAGCCAAGTGGTCCCCGTGCACGGCGCTGGGGCTGGGCCGCGGCTATCACTTCGGCCGAGCCGAACGGAGGCGTTGACTCCAGCTGGACCTGCGGGGGAAGACTGGATCGAGGGAATCGCGACCTCGATCCCAGGAACGTCTGGCGGCGGAATTCCTTCGACGAACCGGCGGCTGCTCGATGCCTGGCGCGATTTCTGCGGGGAGGAGAAGCCAAGTGGCAGTGGGGGTGGATTCAGAAATTTAGGGAAGGAGGAGGAAGAAGCTAGATGCCCAAATAGACTAGGGTCTATTATATAGCAGGTAGCTAGGGTTAGGGAAATTGGGGGTGTTTAGGAGCCCTCCGATCGCGATCCGACGGATCCGATCGCGGGGGTAGTCTAGGAGGCCTAGGAGGGAGATAAAAGACTGCAGAAGGGGTGTTTCCGGGACACAAAGTGAAGGCACTTTGGACCCACACGTACAACGGATGGAAAAACCAACGGAGTCCAAACGAGACGAGATTTGAGAGGCGGGTTGCACACAACAAAACAACAACACACACAACAACCTCGCGGCACACCGGTAACGTTAAACGCCCGAACAACAAAGTAGGCCTACGGGACGTCACGGACACGTGAGGGAGCTCCGGAACGCGAAACGGACAACGGGAAGAAACACGCGGAACCGGATGCAACCGACAACACAAATGCAATGCGATGCACATGTCTACATGATATGAATGAATGCCACACACTCACACAACAAAACGACGAAACCCAAAAAACAAAGAACCCAGAATGGAAATAGATGAAGCCGGAGATATATTATAAGCCCAAAAGGGAAAGTATTACATCCGGGGCATTACAAACTCTCCTCAACTACAAAAAGATCTCGTCCCGAGATCTAGGACTGGAAAAAAAGGAAGGGTACTCGGAACGAAGATGATCTTCTCGTTCCCAGGTAGCTTCTCGGTCGGTGTGATGTGACCACTTGACTTTCAGAAATTTGATGGACTTGTTGCGGGTCTTGCGTTCGGTTTCTTCGAGAATTGCAACTGGATGCTCTCGGTAGGACAGGTCTTGTTGAAGATCAATCTCCTCAAATGGAATCATGCGCTCAGGTGCCTTGAAGCATTTGCGAAGTTGAGACACATGGAAGACATCATGAACATTTGCGAAGTTTGAAAGGATCTCAAGTTGATAGGCTAGGTCGCCTCTTTTGCCAAGAATCTTGAAAGGCCCGACGTATCTAGGGGCAAGTTTTCCTTTGATACCGAATCTTTGGGTTCCTTTCATCGGAGAAACTCGGAGATAGACATGATCACCGATGTCGAAAGCCAAATCACGATGCTTTCCGTCATAGTAGCTCTTCTGACGCGACTGAGCGGCCTTGAGATTCTCACGTATGACTTTGCACATTTCTTCGGCTTCTGAGATCAAGTCATTGCCAAGGAGTTGGCGTTCGCCTGTTTCAGACCAGTTGAGAGGGGTACGGCACTTTCTGCCATAGAGAATTTCAAATGGTGCTTTGCCTGCACTTGCTTGAAAGCTGTTGTTGTAAGAGAACTCGGCAAATGGAAGGCAATCTTCCCATTTCATGCCGAAGGAGATGACACAGGCTCTGAGCATGTCTTCTAGAATCTGATTCACACGCTCGACTTGACCACTAGTTTGAGGGTGAAAAGCAGTGCTGAATCTGATCTTAGTGCCCATGGCGGACTGAAAGGAATCCCAGAACCTTGATGTGAACAAGCTTCCACGGTCTGAGGATATAACTTGAGGAATGCCATGTAGGGACACAATTCTGGAAGTGTACATCTCTGCAAGTTGAGCTGCATTGATTGATTCTTTGACTGGAAGAAAGTGAGCGACTTTGGTAAGCTTGTCAATCACCACAAAGATAGCATCATTTCCTCGCTTGGATTTAGGAAAACCAGTGACGAAGTCCATTTCAATGTGGTCGAACTTCCACTCGGGGATAGGAAGAGGTTGGAGAAGACCGGCTGGACGTTGATGTTCTGCTTTCACTCTTCTGCATACATCACATTCATTCACGAATTGGGCAATCTCCTTTTTCATGCGTGTCCACCAGTAAGACTGCTTGAGGTCTTGGTACATCTTGGAACTGCCAGGATGAATGGAAAGGAGAGAAACATGAGCTTCTTCCATTATGAGCTTCCTGAGATCACCTTTGGGAACAACGAGTCTGTCCTCGAAGAACAAGGTATGTCTCTCATCAACACAGAAGCACTTGTATTTTGGAGTGCCCTTTGCAATCCCATGTTTCACTTTCTTCACCATGGTATCACTGAGCTGGGCCTCACGGACTTGATCTTCCAAGGTAGGAGCAATTTGGAGATTTGCAAGAAAACCCTGCGGGACAACTTGGAGGTTGAGCTTCCTGAAAGCTTCACAAAGCCCAGGCTGGTACGGCTTGATAAGAAGGTTGTTGCAATATGCCTTTCTGCTCAAAGCATCTGCAATCACATTCGCCTTGCCAGGAGTGTATTCAATGCTGGGATTGTACTCTTGGATCATTTCAACCCAACGAGTCTGGCGGAGGTTCAGATGCGGCTGTGTGAAGATGTACTTCAAGCTCTTGTGATCAGTGAAGATGTCGACCTTTCTGCCCAACAACAGATGTCTCCACGTAATCAGAGCATGTACCACAGCTGCTAGCTCGAGATCATGTGTGGGATAGTTCTTCTCACTTGGCTTTAGCTGACGAGAAGTGTATGCCACAATGCTCTTATCTTGCATAAGCACACCACCAAGACCTTGAAGAGACGCATCACAGAATACTTCATAGGGCTTAGTTTCATCCGGAGGAGTCAGAACTGGAGCAGAGACAAGCTTCTCTTTGAGGGTTTTGAATGCCACTTCACACTCTGGAGACCAAAAGTATTTGACATTCTTCTGAAGCAGGTTGGAAAGAGGCTTGGCAATCTTGGAGAAGTTTTCAACAAACCTTCTGCAATAGCTGGCAAGACCCAGAAAACTGCGGAGCTGCTTGACGTTCTGAGGAGCTTCCCAGTTGACAATTGCTTCAACTTTCTCGGGATTAACCGCAATACCGTCAGCTGAGATGATGTGGCCCAGGTACAAAACCTTATTGAGCCAAAACTCGCACTTGGAGAACTTGGTATAGAATTTATGCTCTCGGAGTCGATCAAGAACCAGACGTAAGTGCTTTTCGTGATCTTCTTCATTCTTGGAAAACACCAGAATATCATCCAGATACACAAGCACAAACTCGCCAGTATAGGGGTTGAAGATGTAATGCATCATCCTTGAAAAGGTAGGAGGAGCATTGGCGAGACCGAAGGACATGACGGTATACTCGTATGAACCGTAGCTCGTTCTGAAGGCCGTCTTGGGAATGTCTTCCTCGCGAATGCGAATTTGATGATAGCCCATTCGGAGGTCAAGCTTAGAGAACACTTTAGCTCCTTTGAGCTGCTCAAAGAGTTCGTTGATGTTGGGGAGCGGATACTTGTTCTTAATCGTCTTCTTGTTCAATGGCCGGTAGTCAACACAGAGACGCTCCGTGCCATCTTTCTTCTTGACAAACAAGACACCACAGCCCCATGGAGATGTACTAGGTCTGATGAGACCCATACTCTCCTGCTTATCAAGCTGCTTCTTCAATTCCTTCAATTCATCCGGAGAGAGCTTGTACGGACGTCGGCATGCAGGCTCAGTACCCGGCTCGAGGTCAATAACGAATTCCACCTGACGGTGTGGAGGCATGCCTGGAAGTTCTTCAGGAAAGACGTCTTGATATTCGTTCACCACCGGAATTTGATTTATGGCATTAATTTCGCCCTTATCATTAAGAGAGAAAAGCCGGATAGTATTATCCCTGGAGGCGAAGATAATCACATCTTCATCAGAATGAGTCATCTTGACTTCCTTCTGTGCACAATCAATATGAGCACCGTGCTGAGAAAGCCAATCCATTCCGAGGATGAGGTCGATGTCAGAATTACCAAGAACCACCGGAGAAGCCAAAAATCGATAATCACCCATGCGAATAGACACATCCGGAGCATATAAACTAGAAGTCATGCATCTTCCCGGAGAAATCACTTGCAACTCCTTTGGCAAGGCCATGGTACCCACATTATACTTGGATGCAAAAGGGAATGACATGAAAGAATGTGAAGCACCCGAATCAAATAACACTTTAGCTGGAAAAGAGTTAACTAGAAGGTTACCCAGAATGACATTAGAAGTTTCTTCCGCTTGTGCTGCATTCATCAGATTGACCCTTGCTGCCTTTGGATCATGCCTGACAATAGCTGAACTCACAGGTGGAGGAGGTGGAAGACGCTTCGGATTCAGACATCTGTTGGCGTAATGACCCTTCTGGCCACACTTGTTGCACACCACTTCAGAGAGAGGACGGAAATGAGATCCACTGGACTTGGAGCCTTGAGACTGAAACTGCTTCTTCGACTGGTTGCTCGGGTTGGGTGGGTGGGAGAAACCACGACCACTAGAGTTCTTGTTGTTGGAGTTATTGGGGTTGTTGTATGGAGCTCGAATCACTGGAGGAGGAGGAAGGCATAATTTCTGTTGTTTCGAGACCATCTGAGACGATGAGGAAGAGTGAACAACATCTCGAATTCTCTTCTTAGAAGCCTCCATCTTAAGCTGAGCTGCTTCTTGTTTCAAAGCCATGTTGTAGAACTTGTCGAATTCATCGGGCTCGAACAAGGTGAGAGCAAGCTGAAGTTCATCTTTGAGACCTCCACGGAACTGGTAGATTTTACTCTTGGCATCAGGAATGTCTTGCTTAGCATAGCGAGCGAGGTTTTGGAACTTGACATTATACTGATAGACTGTCATGGAGCCCTGCTTCAGGTTGCGGAATTGCTCACGCATACCCTCGATGACACTTGTAGGAATGTGGTGCGAGCGGAAATCCTTGCAGAAATTCTCCCAAGAGATCACTTGACCCGGCCTGGAGTCTTTGTACTGCTGCCACCAGTCAGCTGCTTGATCTTTCAGTTGGAAGGCTGCAAACTTCACATAATCATCTTCCTTCACGTTACTGCACTCAAAATGCTTCTTTATGTCGGTCAACCAATCCTCAGCATCAAGAGGGTCGACACAGTAACTGAAAGCTTTAGGATTGTTGGCCAAGAACTGATTAAGAGTAGCATGGTGCTGCTGCAAGAAGTTGCCTTGATTCACTGGAACACCCTGATTAGCTTGCATAGTTTGCATCTGCTGCATCATCTGCATCATCAACTGAGTGTTCTGAGCTGTAGTCTGCATAATTGCTCTCCAAGCCTCAGGCGGAGGAGGAGGGGAAGGAGGACGATCTGGGACCTCTTCCACCTCTGGGTTAGCGTTGGGAACCTTTTTCGGAGCCATCCTGAAAGAGATGACCACGAATCAGCAATTGATTGACAAAAGGAATAAGCTGAATCAATGGCATGAATTGCAACAAGTCTTCACAATAATCATTCGAACAATAAGAACGAATGAAATCATTCGAACAAGAGGAACGAATGAAATTCTCAGTTAAATGATAACATAAATCTTCACGAGAAGCCACATAGGGGACTTAAACATGCTCTATTATATGCCATGATGATATTGCTGTTTTAGGACTTAGTGGATTTTCACTAAGTCTGAAATCTGTAACGTTCCGATGCCATGTTCGTGTGATGTTCTAGGACAAGGCATGATAGTTTTGGAGTGGATCTTGATTGTTCCTTGCAGTATATATTGTTGTATTTCCATCCATGTCCTCACATGTCCATTTAAGTGGCTGTAGCATGTTTATCTTTTGCTCCAAAGTTTCAATAAAATTCTGCTGCCAGAATTTTATTGTCAAGTTCAATATGTCCAAGATCATTGCTATTGATCCGTGACTCCGTTGGGGGTGCACCTTGGACATAGTTGCTGTAGTATATGTCTAGTTTGTGTTCATGTCCTTTGCCATGTTGTTTGAGTGCTGTAGATTAATTATTTTGAGCTCCGAAGTTGCTATGTTGCTGTAATTTTCAGCTTTCGCTCAATTCTTGTTTCGGGCATAACTTTTAGCCCGTAACTCCGATTTCAGCGAATCTTATATCAAACTTGATTGTTTTTCTGTGTAGTTTAATAATATCAGATTGTTATCATGTTTTGAGGTGTTTTGCTTGAGTGATATTTTCCGTGCTCCGTGTGCATCCTTAGTGCATCCATCATGCATTCATCTTCTCCGAGTGCGCATTGCATCTTGTTGATTGGTGCTTGGTGTGATTGTTTTGTTTAGAGCCGGAAGCTGAGACCGAGTACAAGGTTGAGCACGAGGTTACCAACGAGGTTGAGCACGAGGACCCTTCTTACGATCCGAACGACTTCTCTTCAGGCAAGATGACCGAACCCCGATAACATTACTATCTTTGCCTATTGCTAGTAGTCTCGATCTATAGTTTTGCCTCGATGCCCATGATCTTCTTGTCAGCCTCCTACTTGTAACCAATTGCCATGTTTAACCAACCTATAACAAACTAAACCGGTATTATGCCATGTTTAACCAACCTATAACAAACTAAACCGGTATCATGTTGAAGTTTGGTTGGGTTATATCACACTATATAAATGCTAAAATGAAATCATCTATATATTGGCAAGGGTGGAAGGATAAGCCTTTTGCTTGGTGATTTGTTCCACTCATGCCGTTAGGAACCGTATAAACCGGTATTATGTTCCTTGATTATGCGTTCCTAACACGGTTGGGGTGTATGGGACCCCTTCGATAAACCGCTAAGTGCTAAGTCTTTTCCAGCAAGTCCCAACATTGGTACTATTTGCCTAATAACAAACTAAACTTGCATAGGGAGTAATTAACCCTCTTTCTTAATCAACAACCCCGGGCCAGTGCTCCACATGAGTGTTGGTCCGAAACGGGGGTCCTGCAGGGCCGCCTTGGGGCAACCCGAGGTATCTGGCATACACCTGTAGCATCGCCCATCCGGTCGTGTCCTGAGACTTAGATACGTGCGGCTACTATCAGGGTGTCGACACGCCGGGAGGATTTGCTGGATTAGCCTTACCTTAGCTCGGTATATCTTGAGCACGGGATTCCGAGGATACTCGGGTCTTCCCACTTTGGAGTTGCGACTCCGCGGATCGTGGGCTTGTAATGGGTCAAGTTGGAACACCCCTGCAGGGTTTGACCTTTCGAAAGCCGTGCCCGCGGTTATGTGGCAGATGGGAGCTTGTTAATTCCGGTTGTAGAAAACTTGACACAATGTTTCTAATACACTACCAGCGTGTGTTCCGTGACTGTCAATTTCCGAATAGGGATTCGGGAGTTGAACACGGAGGGGTTATGTTTGTTGAGCTTGTAGCTAGGATCACTTCGTGATCACTTCTCGCCGAGGCCTTCTCTTCTCACTCTCACTTACGTAAGCTAGATGCTAGTTGCTGCTGCAGACACTTATTCTTTTCTTCAGCCTTATCCTCACCCAAAGGCTTTGATAGTCTTGTTACCTGGAGACGGGATTGCTGAGTCCTCTGTGGCTCACAGTTACTTCACACACCAGATGCAGGTCCAGCTGTGAGCTATCCAGGTGATGGCACCGAGCTGGATTGGGAGTACGACGAGGAGAGTAGTCGGTACTATGTGCGATACCCGGATGATCAGTAGTGGAGACTCTTACTAGGATTCGATCCGCCTGTGGTTTATTTATTTCAGTTTGGTACTTTGACATTTGGTTTTTGCCCTTAGAGGGTTGTGATGTTCTTAATGTATGATGTTTGAGACTTGTACTGTAATTCTGTGACGTGGCGAGTGTAAGGCAATTATTTTCTGTTTACTATCCCCTCTTTTACATGAGTTGTGCAAAGATTACCAAACTTGAGATCATTCTAGGATGGATTTATGCCTTTAAGTCGTGCCTCGACACGTAGGAGGTATAACTCCATCCTAGGCATTACACAAGATCTATCAGTTCCGCGGAGGTCTGAAAGATGAACTTCAACTTGCTCTCACCTTGTTCGAGCCCGATGAGTTCGACAAATTCTATAACATGGCGCTCAAGCAAGAGGCAGCCCAGCTCAAGATGGAGGCTTCCAAAAAGAGGATTTGAGATGCCGTTCACTCCTCCTCATATTCTCAAGTGGTCGCGAAACAACAGAAATTGTGGCTTCCTCCTCCTCCAGTGATTCGAGCTCCCTACAACAACTCCAACAGCAACAAGAACTCTAGTGGTCATGGTTTCTCCCACCCACCCAACCCGAGCAACCAGTCGAAGAATCAGTTTCAGTCTCAAGGTTCCAAGTCAAGTGGTTCTCATTTCCGTCCTCTCTCAGAGGTGGTCTGCAACAAGTGTGGCAAGAAGGGTCACTATGCCAACAAGTGCCCCAACCCGAAGCGCCTTCCACCTCCTCCACCTGTCAGTTCGGCTATTGTCAGGCATGATCCGAAGGTTGCAAGAGTGAATCTGTTGAATGCAGCGCAAGCGGAGAATTCTTCTGATGTCATATTGGGTAACCTCTCAGTTAACTCTTTTCCAGCCAAAGTGTTGTTTGATTCGGGTGCTTCATGTTCCTTCATGTCTTATCCTTTTGCATCCAAGCACAATGTTGTCACTTCAAATTTGCCTCAGAAGTTGCAAGTTGTTTCTCCGGGCAGGATTATGACTTCTACTGTCTTTGCTCCGGATGTTTCTATTCGCATGGGTGATTATCGCTTTCTGGCTAAACCGGTGGTTCTTGGCAATTCTGACATCGACCTTATCCTCGGAATGGATTGGCTTTCTCAGCATGATTCTCAAATTGACTGTGCACAGAAGGAAGTCAAGATTACTCATCCTGATGAAGATGTGATTATCTTCGCCTCCAGGGATAACACTATCAGGCTTTTCTCTCTCAATGACAAGGGCGAGATTAATGCCATCTCTCAAATTCCGGTGGTTAACGAATACCAAGACGTCTTTCCTGAAGAACTTCCAGGCATGCCTCCACACCGTCCGGTGGAATTCGTCATTGAACTCGAGCCGGGTACTGAGCCAGCATGCCGACGTCCGTACAAGCTCTCTCTGGAGAATTGAAGGAGTTGAAGAAGCAGCTTGATGAACAGGAACGTTTGGGTCTGATAAGGCCTAGTACGTCTCCTTGGGGCTGTGGTGTCTTATTTGTCAAGAAGAAGGATGGCACAGAGCGCCTTTGCGTTGATTACCGGCCATTGAACAAGAAGACGATAAAGAACAAGTATCCGCTCCCCAACATCAATGAACTGTTCGAGCAGCTCAAAGGAGCTAAAGTTTTCTCAAAGCTCGATCTCCGAATGGGCTATCACCAAATTCGCATTCGCGAGGAAGATATCCACAAGACTGCCTTCAGAACGAGCTACGGTTCATATGAGTATACAGTCATGTCCTTTGGTCTCGCCAATGCTCCACCTACCTTCTCGAGAATGATGCACTACATTTTCAACCCCTACACCGGCGAGTTTGTGCTTGTGTATCTGGATGACATTTTGGTATTTTCCAAGAATGAAGAAGATCACGAAAAGCACCTCCGTCTCGTTCTCGACAGGCTCCGTGAACATAAGTTCTATGCCAAGTTCTCCAAGTGCGAATTTTGGCTCGATAAGGTCTTGTACCTGGGCCATATCATCTCTGCTGACGGTATTGCGGTAAACCCCGAGAAAGTTGAAGCAATTGTCAACTGGGAAGCTCCTCAGAACGTCAAGCAACTCCGAAGTTTTCTTGGTCTTGCCAGCTATTGCAGAAGGTTCGTTGAGAACTTCTCCAAGATTGCCAAGCCTCTTTCCAACTTGCTGCAGGAGAATGTCAAGTACTACTGGTCTCCAGAGTGTGAAGTGGCATTCAAAATTCTCGAAGAAAAGCTCGTCTCTGCTCCAGTTCTATCCCCTCCAGATGAGTCCAAGCCCTACGAAGTATTCCGTGATGCTTCTCTTCAAGGTCTTGGTGGTGTGCTTATGCAAGACAAGAGAATTGTGGCATACACTTCTCGTCAGCTGAAGCCAAGTGAGAAGAACTACCCCACACATGATCTTGAACTAGCAGCTGTGGTACATGCTCTGATTACATGGAGACACCTGTTGCTGGGCAGAAAAGTCGACATCTTCACCGATCACAAGAGCTTGAAGTACATCTTCACACAGCCGAATCTGAACCTCCGCCAGACTCGTTGGGTTGAAATGATCCAAGAGTATGATCCCAGCATCGAATATACTCCTGGCAAGGCGAATGTGATTGCAGATGCTTTGAGCAGAAAGGCATATTGCAACGGCCTTCTTATCAAGCCGTTCCAGCCTGAGCTTTGTGAAGCATTCAGGAAGCTCAACCTCCAAGTTGTTCCGCAGGATTTTCTTGCAAATCTTCAAGTTGCTCCTACCTTGGAAGATCAGGACCATGAGGCCCAACTCAGTGATGCCATGGTGCAGAAGGTGAAACATTGTATTGCAAAGGGTACTCCTAAATACAAGTGCTATCGCGTTGATGAGAGAGATACCTTGTTCTTCGAGGACAAACTCGTGGTTCCCAAAGGTGATCTCAGGAAGCTCATAATGGAAGAAGCACATGATTCTCTCCTTTCGATTCATCCTGGCAGTTCCAAGATGTACCAAGACCTCAAGCAATCTTACTGGTGGACACGCATGAAAAGGGAAATTGCCCAATTCGTGAATGAATGTGATGTCTGCAGAAGAGTGAAGGCAGAGCATCAACGTCCAGCCGGTCTTCTTCAACCTATTCCTATTCCCGAGTGGAAATTCGACCACATTGAAATGGATTTCGTCACTGGCTTTCCTAAGTCCAAGAGAGGGAATGATTCTATCTTCGTGGTGATTGACAAGCTTACCAAAGTCGCTCACTTCCTTCCAGTCAAAGAATCAATCAATGCAGCTCAATTGGCAGAGTTGTACACTTCCAGAATTGTGTCCTTACATGGCATTCCTCAAGTTATCTCCTCAGACCATGGAAGTTTGTTCACTTCAAAGTTCTGGGACTCCTTTCAGTCTGCCATGGGCACCAAGATTAGGTTCAGCACTGCTTTTCACCCTCAGACTAGTGGTCAAGTCGAGAGAGTGAATCAGATTCTAGAAGACATGCTTAGAGCCTGTGTCATATCTTTTGGCATGAAATGGGAAGATTGCCTTCCATTTGCCGAGTTCTCTTACAACAACAGCTTCTAGGCAAGTGCAGGCAAAGATCCGTTTGAAATCATCTATGGCAGAAAGTGCCGTACCCCTCTCAACTGGTCCAAGACTGGTGAACGTCAACTTCTTGGCAATGACTTGATCTCAGAAGCCGAAGAAATGTGCAAAGTCATACGTGAGAATCTCAAGGCCGCTCAGTCGCGTCAGAAGAGTTACTATGACGGCAAGCATCGTGATTTGGCTTTCAACATTGGTGATCATGTTTATCTCCGTGTTTCTCCTATGAAAGGAACCCAAAGATTCGGTATCAAAGGAAAGCTTGCTCCTAGATACGTCGGGCCTTTCAAGATCCTTGGCAAAAGAGGCGACCTAGCCTATCAACTTGAGCTCCCTTCCAACTTCGCCAATGTTCATGATGTGTTTCATGTGTCTCAACTCCGCAAGTGCTTCAAGACTCCTGAACGCATGATTCCGTTTGAAGAGATTGATCCTCAACAAGATTTATCTTACCGAGAGCATCCCGTTGCTATTCTCGAAGAAACCGAGCGCAAGACCCGCAACAAGTCCATCAAATTCTTGAAAGTCAAGTGGTCACACCATACCGACCGAGAAGCTACGTCGGAATGAGAAGATCATCTTCGTTCCGAGTACCCCTCCTTTTTCCAGTCCTAGATCTCGGGACGAGATCTTTTTGTAGTAGAGGAGAGTTGTAATGCCCCGGATGTAATACTTTCCCTTTTGGGCAATATATAATATCTCTGGCTTCATCACTTCCATTCAGGGTTCTTTGTCTTTCGGGTTTTCGTCGTTTTGTTGTGTGCGTGTGTGGCATTCATTCATATCATGTAGTCATGTGCATCGCATTGCATTTGTGTTGTCATTTGCATCCGGTTCCACGCGCTCCTTCCTGTTGTCCGTTTCGCGTTCCGGAGCTCCCTCACGTGTCCGAGGCGTCCCCGAGGCCTACTTTAGTGTTTGGCCGTGTAACATTACCGGTTTGGCGCGAGCCTTGTCGTGTGTTGTTGTTTTGGTGTGTGTAACCCGCCTGTCAAATCTCGTCGCGTTTGGAGTTCGTTTGATACCCCCAACAGTTATTCTCGTGGGCTCAAAGTGCCTCCACTTTGAGGCCCAAGACACCCCTCCAACAGCCCACCAAACCAGCCCAAACCCCTCCCTTCATCTAGGCCATCCAATTCTGATCGCGTGGCCGAAAACCACACCTCATTTGGACAACCCTAGCTCCTTGTGCCTATATATTTGTCCACCTTCCCCAAATTTTGCCCCAAAAATAGGAAACCCTTGCCTCTTCTTCTTCAACCTCCAGCCACCGCCGCCGTCGCCAGAATTTTCGCCGGAATCCGCGTCACCACCGCCGCCGGGCCGCACCTCCGGCCTTCCTCCTCACCGCCGGGTCGCCGCCATCCCGACGCCACGGGTCCTACGCCACCTCGCGCCTCAGGCCGAATCTACCGCCGGCTGGCGCCGCCACTCGCCGCCGCGGTCCGGCCAGGCCGCCGCCGGGGCTCCCTTCCGCCGGCCCCTGCTTCTTGCCGCGCCGCCGGGCCGCAAGAGGTCCGCCGCGCCAACGCCTCCGGTCGCCGCTCCCTCAGGCCGGCCAGGCTCCGCCGGGCGCCGCCCCAGCCGCCGACCGGCCACCTCACCGCCGACCCCCCAGGCCGCCGCTGCATCGGAGGCCGCCGCCGTCACCTTGATCGGATTGGGGGAGGAGCCCCCGATCTCGTTCCGCCTCGCCAGATCCACTAACGGGCCGGCCGCCCGAGGCCCGTGGACCCGTTAGCCGCGAAGGCCGCTCCGCTCCGCTTCGAAGGCAGATCCGCCGGGCCCGACCCGATCCGCCAGCCCCGGCGCCTGCATTGACCACCGCCGCCCCGTTGACTCTGCCCGGTGGACCCGTTTGACCCCGCGTTGACTGAGGTTGCTCTCTTATTTCCACTAAGTCCCTGTGATATTGTGTTGTCTGATGCATTTTTCAAACGGTGATAACTTTTTGTGTGTAGCTCCGATTTGAGTGAATGATATATCAAATTGTTCGTGGAGACTTGTACTACATTTCGTTCCATTGTGCCATGCATGTTTGAGATCATCTAGGTGCTCAAATATCTGTTGGAAGAGTGCATCTTGATAAAAACTGCTGTTAGTGTTGTTTTTCATGCCATCTTTGCAATGTGATAACTTTTTGCGTGTTTATCCAAATGATGCAAATGATATGTCCACGTGTTCGTCTTGTCATGCTCTACATGATGATTGCTTAGACTTGCATGATAGAATTAATCTTGCCATGTTTATCTCCGTTGCAAAGTGCTATGTGGCTGTTTAGTTGTTAAACATGTTATGAGATGTCATTTTGAGGAGCTCATTGCTATCATTGTGATTGTCCCCATGATGCATGCTTAGGTGTTTTGGATTCACCATCATGTGTACTTTACTGTGGTGCTTACCACTTGCCATGTTTAGTTTTGAGGTGACTTAAACTTGCTCTCGAAGATGCCATGATGAAACTGCTGTTTTAACACTTAGTGAAATTTCACTAAGTCTGGAATCTGTAATTTCCAGATGCCATGTTTGCTTGTTGTTCTAGGCCAATCCATGATAGTTTTGGGGTGACTCTTGATGATTCCTTGTAGTATATATTGTTGGCTATCCATTAATGCTCTCACATGCTTATTTGAGTGGCTGTAACATATTTAACTTTTGCTCCCAAGTTGCAATAAAATACTGCTGTCAGGATTTTGTTATCAAGTTCAATATGTCATAGCTTGTTGCTATTGATCCATGGCTCCTTTGGGGATGCTCCAATGGAATTATTTGCTGTAGGATATGTCTAGTTTATGTCCATGCTCATTGCCATGATGTTTGAGTGCTGTAGCTTATTTATCTATTGCTCCGAAGTTGCTATATGGCTGTAATTTTCAGCTTTCGCATGTTTATTGTTTTGTGTGTAACTTTTAGCCCGTAGCTCCGTTTTCAGCAAGTCCTATATGAAACTTGTGTGATTTTTCATGTAGATTCATAATATCCTATTGTTATCATGTTTTGAAGCATTTTTCTTGATCGCATATTGTCATGCTCCATGTGCTCCCATAGTGCATCAGTCATGCATCCAACATATTTTGTGTGCGCATTGCATCTTGTTGATTCCGTGCCTTGTGTGTTTGTGTTGAGTAGAGCCGGGAGCTGAGTACGAGTACGAGAACGAGGTTTCTACCGAGGTTGAGAACGAGGAGCTTTCTTACGATCCCATCGACAACTCTTCAGGCAAGATGACCGAACCCCGATAACATTACTATTTTTGCCTATTGCTAGAAGTCTCGATCTATAGTTTTGCCTCGATGCCCATGTCTTTCCTGTCAGCCTCCTACTTGTAACCATGAACCTGTTTAACCACCCTACCTATGCAAACCATTGATTGGCTATACGTAGGCTTCGCTCAGCCCCTCTTATAGCATTGCTAGTTGCAGGTGAAGATTGAAGATGCTTGCTTCATGTTGAAGTTTGTTGGGTTATATCACACTATATAAATGCTTAAATGAAATCATCTATATATTGGTAATGGGTGGAAGGCTAAGCCTTTTGCTTGGTGATTTGTTCCACTCATGCCGCTAGGAACCGTATAAACCGGTGTTATGTTCCTTGATTATGCGTTCCTCACACGGTTGGGGTTATGGGACCCCCTCGATAAACCGCTAGGTGCTAAGTCTTTTCCAGCAAGTTCCAACATTGGTACTATTCGCCTAATAACTAATAAAACTTGCATAGGGACTAGCTATCCCTTTTATTTTAATCGACAACCCCGGGCCAGTGCTCCACATGAGTGTTGGTCCGAAACGGGGAGTCTGCGGGGCCGCCTTGGGGAAACCCGAGGTATCTGGTATACACCTATAGAATCGCCCATCCGGTCGTGGCCTGAGACTAGATACACGCGGCTATTGTCAGGGTGTCGGCACGGGAGGATTTGCTGGATTAGCCTTACCTTAATCGGAGTATCTTGAGCACGGGATTCCGAGGATACTCAGGCCTTGCCACCTTTGGAGTTGCGACTCCGCGGATCGTGGGCTTGTCATGGGCCAAGTTGGAACACTCCTGCATGGTTTTGAACTTTCGAAAGCCGTGCCCGCGGTTATGTGGCAGATGGGAGCTTGTTAATATCCGGTTGTAGAAAACTTGACACCATGTTCCAATACACTACCAACGTGAGTACCGTGATTGTCATTTTCCGAAAGGGATTCGGGAGATGAACATGGTGGGGTTATGTTTGACTTGATTAGTTTAGGATCACTTAGTGATCATCTCTCGACCGAGGCACCTTCTCTTCTCGCTCTCTTATACGTAAGCTAGGCTAGTGCTGCTGCAACCACTTATTCTTTCATCAGCCTTGTTCCACACCCAAGGCTTAAATAGTCATGTTACCCGGGAACGGGATTGCTGAGTCCTTTGTAGCTCACAGTTACTTCAACACACCAGATGCAGGTACGATGGTGAGCTTCCCTGGTGATGGCACCGAGCTAGACTGGGAGTACGACGAGGAGCGTAGCCGTTACTATGTTTGTTATCCCGATGATCAGTAGTGGTTCTTCTACTAGGATTCGATCTAGACCTGTGGTTTAATGTTAAGTTTGTTATCTTGTCATTTGGATCTTACCCTTAGATGGGCTGTGATGTTTTATTGAATGATGATTGAACATGTAATGTATTTGTGTGACGTGGCGAGTGTAAGCCAACTATCTTTTTAGTTTTCCATCCTCATTTTTTTACATGAGATGTGCAAAGGTACCAAACCTGCGATCATTCCAGCATGGGCTTATATCTCTAAGTCGTGCCTCGACACGTAGGAGATATAGTCCCATCCTAGGCATTACAACAGATCCTTCCCCTTTTACCTCACGCTCTCCGCAAGCCCTTGCTCCCCAATCTCCAAGCTCCAGCGCCCACAGCTCAAGCGCCCGCAACTCTCATCTCCTCCACCACCGCTTCCTTCTCCAGCAATGGCTGAATCCGCTTCCAAGGGCAAGTGGGAGGCCTCCATGGTCACGGAGAAGAACGTGAAGAGTCTACGGAGCGCTGGCTACCTCGCCGACGAAATAGCGCATCGGATTCCTGATGAGGATCAGGTGATCCCCGTCCCTGAGCCGGGTGAGAGGGTGGTATTCATCCATCACTTTATTCGGGGGCTGGGGTTTCCGCTTCATCCCTTTGTTTGGGGTCTCGTATTCTTTTACGTGCTAGATTTCCACGATCTGACCCTGAACTCTATCCTCCACATATCGGCTATTATAGTCGTATGTGAGGCTTTCCTCCGCGCCCCCACACTTCGGCTTATGGCTCAAAACCTTCAATATGAAGCCCAAGGTGGTCGACGGGAAGCACACGGACTGCGGGGGAGCTATGGTGAGCAAGCTCCCGAATGCAACCTGGCCCAAGGGGGATTTTGTAGAGATCAACAAGATATGGCAGCAGGAATGGTTCTACATCACTGAACCCCGCGATGCTAAGTGGGCGGCCACGCCCGAATTCAGATCTGGACTCCCAGAGAGGCTCGCCTCATGGACCACCAAGGGCCTTGATTGGGGGTTTCAGACAGAGGTGAAGACACTGCAAAACCGCATCTCCATCATGATGGCGAAGGGCACTCACCTCACTGACGTGATTCAGGTGATACTCTTCCGCCGCACTCTTTCCTGCCAACTCCGGGCCTCCTGTTTATGGGAGTTCAATCCGGAAGAACCACGGACCTGGAAGCGCTTCTTCGGCTCTAAGCATGAAGACATTTGGAAGCAGATCTTCAAGTCCCAGAAGAAGTGGCCTGAGGAGACCGAAGACAAGGGCTTCAATAGCGTGGCTTTGGCCTCAGAGGTAAGCGCAATTTCGCCAAATACGTATCCTATCCATATTTCAATTATATCAAGAATTAGAACTCTTACATTCCATTCAGGCCTGGACGAAGAAAGCGAAGTGGATGAACTGTCTGGCTTCGTTGCCCGAAAATCCAGCCACACCCTAGCTAACGACAATGCTGATTCCGTTGCCGTACAAGGCGCCGGAGAAGAATGCCAATAAGAAGGGCAAGGAGGTCAAGAGCGATCCCCACCCTAAGGATCCTGTGAACACAGTGTCCGGAGAGACCGACGCCCACTCCTCCCACGACAAAGAAGAGGAGGAGGAGGAGAGTGATTCCCCCATCAAGGCAAGGGGGGAAGAAGAGGGTGGCCCCCGTAGACACGGGAAAAGGGGCGCCCATGAAGAAACTGAACATCCCGGACAGCTCGGACTCAACGTCCGACGCCGGTTTCTGAGTATAGCTTAGGATCAAGTCTCTGTCCAAATCGGAAGTATTCAGACTTTCACTGTTATGTTCGGTTTCATCAGCTATCAATGCTTAAGCAATTTTATTTGTTCTTTTGGAGCCCTCCCCACACACTCCCTGATGCTTCACTATCATCAGGGAGCTCTCTGCCAGCTGAAATGTTGGAGCGATACGCCACCATGGGCCCAATCGCCCATCCTAGGGGACACCAAAGTGTCTTCCCTACGGGCATCCCCTGGACACGGAGGTGGAGGCGGGGCAGATAAAAAGGTGTCCGAGGTGAACACCTCTGGCCACCGTCAGCCAAGGGGAGACATCCCCTATGGCGACCGACAGCGGGGAGCCAAAGCAATCCAGGCCCCCGTCGAGCACTATTCCGGAGGCCAGTACGGCTCCGGAATCAGGAAAGGCAGCCCCCTACGATATGGGGCGGAGCGTCAGCTCCAACGGCTCCCTCCATCAGTCCGGAGGCGCCGAACACGCTGGAGGAAGCACCGCGAGGTGCTTCCATTGTGGCGGAACACCGCACCCTGATGGGTGTGGTTATGGGAAAGATTAAGTTCGCCAAGAGCAGGCTAAATGAAGCCTTCAATAGCCTACTGACATGCTTTGAGGTATGCGACGTAATATTATAAAAGAACTTTTACGTTTTATATGTACATGATAACGAACCTGTATACGAACAGTAGGCCCTGATGATTTGTTTGAATCTGAAGAGAATCAAACAGAGGATCCATATAGTATCATCTAATAGAACATATTGTGCTATATATTGGAACAGGCTTCCCTGGTAGCAGCATCTGCCCAGGCCGCAGAGGTCTCCGAGCTCAATCGGAAGCTTCAACTAGCTGACAAGGAGCTCGATCGCATCAACAAACGGTTTGATGACACGCAAGGTATGCAGACTTTCAAAGAATTATTATGTCAAAAGACAATGTGTTTGATTGTAAGAGTATGAACTCATTGTGCGGCGTGATTATGTCACAATTGGCGCAGCTGAGGTCGAGACCCTCAAAGGCGCTCTTGCACAGGTGAATAAGGAGGCCGAGATGAACAAATAAGCAGCTCACAAAGCGGCTGCTGAGCTGGAGACCAAACAGGCCTCCCGTCGACAACATGAGTCGCGGGTGTCCGAAGTTTAACAAGAGCTGCGAGATGCTATTCGCAAGTGCGTGGAGCTGGAGCAGAAGACTTCGAATCAAGCATCCGAACTCGGCAAGCTATCAATGCTGCCAAGGAGGCGCAGATCAAGTCGCGCAGTGCTCGCGGGGAGAGTGAATAGGCATGGCAGATAGCGGTTGGTAAGGCCTTTCTTCTGTAGAGTATCTTTGGAGGTCATAAGTATCTTTCGCTGTCGCTATTGTGGAGTTTTCCAGGCGCGTTTGTGGATCTCCCTAAGAGCATCGCCGACACCGCCCAATTCTTTTGAGCGTAGGAGGGGAATAGCACGGAGAAGCTGTTCTGGTCGCAATTCCTTGCACCAGAACATCCGGTACCTCTGAACGACCAGTTGATGCAGCTAGTCAAGCTCCACAACATGGCGGGTGCAGCCATGAAGGACTTGATAGTCCGACTCTGGTCCGCTAAGCCAATCCCGAGTAGCTACTTTGGATTGGTGAAGCGGCTCGTCGATGCGAGGCCGCAAGTCGACTCTGTGAAGCATTCGACCTGCATAGAAGGTGCATGGATGGCCTTTGCCCGCGTCAAGATGCACTGGGCGAAGATGAAGGCCACCGAAGTGGCAACTACTGGCCTGCCGGAGGGTAAGGATCATCAGAGGCCGGAGAGGTACTTCGATGATGTCCTAGAAGGAGCCCGCATTGTAGAGGGCCAGTTCTCAAAGGACGTGGCCTTTGAGTAATTGTATTCGGATTGTAAAGACTAAGTTTATGAACCTATAGGTATATAATTTTGCACCTTATATTTCAAGTGTCTTTTCCTCCTGTGCGGCTGTTTATTATGTTGGAAAGTTTCCAGTCGTCGGCTTCAGCCCCCATTTAGATACTACAAGGGTGTTCGATATTGTGCGCGATCACTCTTTATCCAACATCTTGGTCCATAAAGGAAGTGTCCGTGGGGCGAACCAGGCAATCGGACTATACGGCTTTATTGCTTTCACTTAGCCATAGGAGCTTGACTTGTGGGGCTAGTACTAGCCCCTGGTGCGTGTGCGGCTATCTTACGCGGCTGGGCGAAGAACCCCACTTTACGCGGCTGGGCGAAGAACAGCTTCTCGTATAACACGGGGTAGATTGCTAACGATCGTAGTATAACACTAAGTCGCTGATGTCTACTACACAACCTTCTTCTTGTAGACTCGTGTTGGGCCTCCAAGCGCAGAGTTTTGTAGGTCAGTAGCAATTTTCCCTCAAGTAGATGACCTAAGGTTTATCAATTCGTGGGAGGTGTAGGGTGAAGATGGTCTCTCTCTCAAGAAACCCTGCAACCAAATAACAAAGAGTCTCTTATGTCCCCAACACACCCAATACAATGGTAAATTGTATAGGTGCACTAGTTCGGCGAATATAGATGGTAGATACAGGTTTTTGTAATCTAAAAATATAAAAACAGCAAGGTAACTAATGATAAAACTTAGCACAAATGGTATTGCAATGCTTAGAAACAAGGCCTAGGGTTCATACCTTCACTAGTGCAAGTTCTCTCAACAATGATAACATAATTATATCATATAACAATCCCTCAACATGCAACAAAGAGTCACTCCAAAGTCACTAGTGGCGGAGAACAAACAAAGAGATTATTGCAGGGTACGAAACCACCTCAAAGTTATTCTTTCTGATCGATCTATTGGGCTATTCATGTAAGTGTCACAAACAACCCTATAGTTCGTACTAAAATAACACCTTAAGACACACATCAACCAAAACCGTAATGTCACCTAGATACTCCATTGTCACCACAAGTATCCGCGGGTTTGATTATATGACATGCATCACACAATCTCAGTTTCATCTATTCAAACCAACACAAAGAACTTCAAAGAGTGCCCAATGTTTCTACCGGAGAGTCAAGATGAAAATGTGTGCCAACCCCTATGCATAAGTTCACAAGGTTACTGAACCCGCAAGTTGATCACCAAAACATACATCAAGTAGATCACATGAATATCCCATTGTCACCACAAATAAGCACATGCAAGACATACATCAAGTGTTCTCAAATCCTTAAAGACTCAATCCGATAAAATAATTTCAAAGGGAAAACTCAATCCATTACAAGAAGGTAGAGGGGGAGGAACATCATAAGATCCAACTATAATATCAAAGCACAAGGTACATCAAGATCGTGCCAAATCAAGAACATGAGAGAGAGAGAGAGAGAGAGAGATCAAACACATAGCTACTGGTATATATTGAGGGAGTCCTGGATTTGGGGGTCCACGAGGATCCGGTTTACCGAAGTTGGTGTCAGGACCCCGATCCTAAGCCACACCGATCTAGCTGTAACACGTCATATCACTTTGCGGCCTCACGCACGGTAACCCCACGGGTGCCACCTTACCTGGCCCGGGACCGTTTGCGCATTTTGGCACACGTATATGACAGTGTCACTAGCATCCGTATGACAGAGAACCCGGGCCGACATGGCTAGTTATAAACCAAAAGTGGCACTACATTACAGAGACAGGCATCCATGACCCAGCAACGAACGTGTCGGTCATCAACGTATGAACCCAAGTCGTAGCAAGCTACATGGACTTAAAGGAACAACGCGTGACATTTCCCCTAAGGGACAGACACAGGAACGAAGAAGGACACATGCCGGCCAGCCTACATGTTCCGAGCAGTAGCAAGCTACCAAGGCTCATTGGAATCACTAGGAGGCATTTCCCTGTAAGATAGGCTACCAAAGGAAAACAACTAGGTATCGGATCCCACACATACCAAGCATTTCAATCATACACGCAATATGCTCAATATGTGCAAATACAACATTGCATCACAACAGAACTCTATGACTCAAAGTACTTTATTTAAAAGGCTCTAGGAGCCATACATAACATATTCATACAAGTAGGGGTCACATGACCCAACACTCAAGTCATACAGTCATACAAGCACAAGCGGTAGCTACATGTCTGAGTACAGACAACTTAGAAAATAAAACAGGCTTGGTGTAGCCTGACTATCTACAAGGCCCTTCACAAGCTCCAGATCACCGTCTGGTTGACAAGCTACTCGTCGACGTCAACGTCTATGTAGAACCCATCAGCAGGGGCAGGGTTCTCCTCTGCAACAGTTATTAAGCAAACATGAGTACAAAGGTACTCAACAAGTCTTACCACAGAACCTATCATACATGCAACATTATCAAAGGGGGATAGTGGAGTTTATAGCAGAATGCCAGCTTTGACCTTGGCTAACCTATACTACAACTCTCAACGGATTGCAAGTTATTGTTACGAACACGAGTCCACTACTCACCACATCAATACACTACCGAGGATCCTCTTCCGTCATCCTATGGAAGGGCCATCCACGGCACTCACGCTTATCTTGAGGCTTTTAGTAGTATCCATCAACTTGTCTATGAACTGTAAGAGTAACCAAGTAGTTCGTACCGCGAACAACGGCTATTCGAATAGTTTGATAACCCTGCAGGGGTGTACCACTTCACACACGCTTCCACCACTTATCGCCGTTTACTCGGCGTGTATTCGGCAACCTTCAAGCGGAAGCCCAGCGAGGGTGTCGGCCACGACCTGACTAACTACTCAAGTCTCTCGTCCAGGTTTATCGCCTATTTGGGTTCCATCCGTGGGGAGATCCGGCCGGGGTGTCGCTCACGGCCCCAAACGATGTGTACAGGGTTCCCCAGTCACCAAACGGGCAACCGGTACACCGTGCCACGTACCTGTCGCATCACAACCCACCCCGAGGGTCAGCGTTGTGCACGACCTCTAGTAAGCTATAAACACCAGAAACTAGTTGCAACTCCTGGACAGAGATCAAGGGTAATTAATAAGCCGAGAGGGTCCATTGGTTTCGGGCCCAATGCATGGTAGTAACTGCAACTTGAACCACACATACAGATCTCGGGTCCTATGTACGGTTCCAATGAAACAACCCACCACGTACTCCTACATGGCCTTTCATCGATACCTTTACCAAGCGTATTCCACACTTCCTTCCCTTTATCGAAAGATTGTTTCACTCCGATCCATCACCCAGATGAATCAGACCAGACACAACTCTAAGCATAGCAGGCAACATAAACAATAGCATGGTGGATCACACATCACATGGCTCAATCAACTCCTACACATGCTAGTGGGTTTCAACTATTTACTGTGGCAATGACAGGTCATGCAAGGGAATAGGGTTCAACTACCGCAGCAAGTAGCAGTTCACGCGCTGTTGCCTTAATGCAGTAAAAGAGAGCAGGAGCGAGGAGATTGGGTTTGTATCGGAATGATCAATGATTGCTTGCCTGACAAGGTAGTTATCGGGTACTGCTCTTCAACTGGATACGCAGCAGTATCCTCGGGAGCAGGACCTAACACAGGAAATACCGACGATACAATCATTAACAAACAAATGCAACAATATGATGCATGTTTATGACATGGCAAGATGCATGTGTGTTGGCTAATGCAACTAAAACCAGAAGGGTTTGAACCTATTTGAATCAAGGATTTAAATTGAAGTTCAAACTATTATTTCAATAAGTGCATTATCATGTTTTTGATATATACAGCAAGTTAACTTGTTCAAACATGCATGAAACCAGTGCCATTAGATAGATTGGATTTTTCTGATCATTTTTCATATATAAATCTTTTCCATCTGAGCTATGGTTGATTTTATATGATTTTTAGAAGTTTTGGGTATTTTCTGGAATTTCCTGAATTATTTTAAATCTAAAAATCCCAGAAAAACCTTTACTGCGTCAGCATGACATCATGCTGACGTCAGCCAGTCAACAGGGCCAGTCCAGGTCAAACCTGACCAGTGGGTCCCTCATGTCAGTGTCACAGCTAATTAACTGAGTTAATTAGAGTTTAAATAAAACTAATTAGCTGTCAGTGGGGCCACGGCCCACGTGTCAGTGACTAAACTAATTAACTAATTAATATTAAATTAACACTTAAACTAAGTTTGACTTGCGGGCAGGGCCCACATGTCATTGACCCAGGGGGTCAAACCCGTGGTCAAAACAGGTCCAACTCGCCGGCGTTTAGCCGCCGGCGAGGCCAAACGCGGCGGCGTGCTTCGGAAAACGTCTACGGTGCACGGTTCGAGCTGCGGTTGGGTGCGTTGGAGAGCTCTTGCTCTTTCGCATCGGATGGTGGTGGTCGCCGGACCTGGGGTGGCCGGAGACGACGGCAACGAGCTCGACGGCGGCGACCGGCGTCGGGCGTGTGTGGAGATGCGGCTGCAGGTGCCTTGGCGATGCGTGCGTAGCACCGTTCGCATCTACGTGCTGTGGTGAGTGCGTTGGACGGGTGCCGGTGACCAAATGGTCACCGGAGCATCACCGGCGACGAGCACGGCGGCGGTGCGTGCGGGCGAGCTACGTGCAGTGTGTTACAGGGCAAGAGGGAGCCAACGGAGAGGGGGAGGAGGTAGCTAGGCTCACAGGGGTCGCAGCAAGCACCGGAGCGAGCTCGGGGGTGGTCGGAGCTGAGCAGCACGGCGAGGGGGATCTCCGCGGCCGGAGTTGGGGAAGAAGAGGTCGGGGGCGTCTCCAGGGCGGGCGAGCGCTCAGGGCTCGGCCTGTTCGAAGCAGTCGAGGACGGCGGAGACGAGGGACAACACGGCGGAGCTCGGGGACGACGGTGGACGCGGCTTCTACGACGGTGCGATCACGGCGGCGTCGGCCATGGCGCGGGGAGAGCGGAGGAGAGGAACTGGGGGGGAGGCGGAGGTGTCTGGGGGGTCGAGGGGGACGTGGACGTTCGATCCATGCCTCCAGAACGGCGAGGGGGCGAAGCAGGGCGGCAGGCAGCTGCGTGGCGCGCCATGCAGTCGCCGTCGAGCACCTGCCTGCCTGCCTGGCCGAGCCAAGCAGCTCGCTGGAGCGGCAGCTGGGCTGGGCCGGCAGGTGGGCCGGGTGGGCGCCAGGTAAGTGTTTTCTCTCCCTTTTTTTCTATTTTCTTTTCTATTTCATTTCTTTTGCAGCTTTGTTTAATTAATAAAAATGCCTAAACATTTTTATAGCTCATGACACTTGTCATACCTACTATATATAATATGAACAGTAGGAAACATTATAGTTCATGATTATTTGAGCATTTAAAATATTTTATAGCATTTAAATGCCCAAATTCAAATACCATATGATTTAATCCAAAACCCTAGATTGTCCTAGAAAATTGTGCACCATTTTTGGCAGAGGTTTAAGACCAAGGCAGAAATGATGAACATTTTGAAGGGCATTTTGGGTACATTGGAAAATATTTTAGTAAACCCTAGTTGTTAGGGGAGGGGTGCTGGGGTTTCTGTTAATCCCATTTCAAGTTTCTTTGAAAGTAAACATGATGCACACTCTAGTCAGATCCTAATGCAAGAGCTAGCTAGGGATGTGACAACTCACCCCCACTTAAAAGAATCGCGTCCCGAGATTCGGGTTCCTCCGGAAAGAGGGTGGGGTACTCAAGTCGAAGACGATCCTCCCTTTCCCAAGTAGCTTCACTCTCGGAATGATGTGACCATTGAACCTTGAGAAACTTGATATTGTGGCGTCGAGTGGTGCGCTCGGTTTGATCAAGAATACGAACGGGGTATTCTCGATATGTGAGATTGTCTTGGAGATCAAGCGTTTCGTGGTCCACTCCGCGGATAGGATCCGAGAAGCAACGCCTGAGTTGAGAAACGTGGAAAACATCATGAACTCTGGAGAGGTGCGGAGGTAGTTCCAATTGGTAGGCAACTTCTCCTCGTTTGGCAAGAATGCGAAAAGGACCGATATAACGAGGGGCCAATTTGCCTTTGATACCGAAGCGATGGGTTCCCTTAAGAGGAGTAACCCGAAGGTAAGCCTTATCGCCGACTTCAAAAGTCACAGCCTTATGTTGACTATCATATTGGCTCTTTTGGCGAGACTGGGCTGTTTTCAATCTCTCACGAACGATGCGAACTTGTTCCTCTGCTTCCTGGATCATATCCGGGCCAAAGAATTGTCTTTCCCCAGTCTCTGACCAGTTAAGAGGTGTTCGACACCTTCGTCCATATAGAACTTCGAAGGGAGCTTTACCCAAGCTGGCTTGATAACTATTGTTATAAGCGAATTCGGCAAATGGAAGACACTTTACCCATTCCATACCGAAAGAAATGACAGAGGCTCGAAGCATGTCTTCTAGAATTTCATTGACTCGTTCCACTTGACCACTTGATTGCGGATGGAAGGCAGTACTGAAAGAGAGATGAGTTCCCATAGCATTCTGGAAACTTTCCCAAAATCGTTAAGTAAAAAGACTTCCACGGTCTGAGTTAATCTCCAAAGGCACACCATGAAGTGATACCATTCGTGAGATATATAAGTCTGCTAGCTGGCTAGCGGTAATGCTCTCTCGAACAGGCAAGAAATGAGCTACTTTAGAGAGGCGGTCGATAACGACGAAGATAGCATTATTCCCTTTCCTGGACCTGGGAAACCCGGTAATGAAGTCCATACCGACTTTATCCCATTTCCATTCAGGAATAGCTAAAGGTTGAAGGGTGCCAGCAGGCCGTTGATGCTCTGCTTTGACTCGACGACAAACATCGCAGTTAGCAATGAATTGAGCGATTTCTCTCTTCATCCTAGTCCACCAGAATCTTTGACGTAGGTCTTGATACATTTTGGTGCTACCGGGATGAATCGTGAGAGGGGATTCATGAGCCTCCTTGAGGATCAAACGTCTTAGGTTTCGCACTTTAGGAACCACTAAACGGTTGCTAAAGAATACGACTCCTTGATCATCAATTGAGAAACATCCTGCAACTCCTTTCTTGATGTTCCTCTTAATACAGGAAATTCCAGGATCAACCTTCTGTGCTTTGATGACCTGATCCAAAAGGGTAGGTTTTGCCACCAAGGTGGAAAGGAATCCTCGAGGAACAATGTGAAGGTTAAGCTTACGAAATTCCTCGTGGAGAAGTGGTTGACTTTGTTGTAACATTAAATTGTTACAATATGACTTACGACTTAGTGCATCAGCCATGACATTGGCCTTTCCAGGAGTGTAAGTGATTCCTAAGTCGTAGTCGCTGAGCAACTCAACCCAACGTCTTTGCCTGAGATTTAGATCCGGTTGGGTGAAGATATACTTCAAACTTTGGTGATCAGTGAAGATTTCGCAGCGATTACCAAGAAGGTAATGTCGCCATGTTTTGAGTGCATGGACTACAGCTGCAAGCTCTAGATCATGAGTAGGATAGTTATCCTCATGTGGACGCAACTGTCGGGATGCGTATGCAATCACTTGACGATCTTGCATGAGAATGCAACCTAGTCCTTGTCGCGAGGCGTCACAATAGATTATAAAGTCCATGGAAAAGTTTGGTGGTACCAGTACAGGTGCAGATGTCAGGCGTCTTTTCAGTTCCTGAAAACTGGACTCGCACTATGGGGTCCACTCAAACTTTTTATCTTTCTTGAGGAGTTCGGTTAGAGGTTTAGCAACCTTGGAGAAATTCTCGACGAAACGCCGGCAATAGCTCGCTAAGCCAAGAAAACTCCTAACTTGCTTGACCGATTCAGGGGGAGTCCAATCAAGGACGGCTTGAACTCGCTCAGGATTGACAGCAATACCCTTGCCAGAGATCACATGACCTAGATAGGTTACTTCTGGCAACCAAAATTCACATTTAGAGAATTTGGCATAAAGGCGGTGCTCTCGAAGTTTCGTCAATACCAGCCTTAAATGCTCGGCATGATCTTCCTTGTTCTTGGAGAAAATGAGTATATCATCGAGGTATACCACGACGAATTTATCCAAATACTCCATGAATATAGAATTCATTAACCGAGAAAAGGTAGCTGGGGCATTGGTTAATCCGAAGGACATGACGGTGTACTCATATTGGCCATAACGAGTAACGAAAGCCGTTTTAGGAATGTCCCCGTTCTTGATTTTGATTTGATGGTAGCCCAACCTCAAATCCATCTTAGAGAAGACTGAGGATCCAGCGAGCTGATCATACAGGTCGTTGATCCTGGGAAGCGGATACTTATTCTTTATGGTGACCAGATTGACAGGTCGGTAATCTACAACCATCCGCTCCGTTCCATCCTTCTTCTTGACGAAGAGGACGGGGCAAGCCCAAGGGGAAGAACTAGGACGGATGAAACCTTTTTGCAAGGACTCATCGAGTTGTTTCTTTAGCTCAGCTAGTTCTAGTGGTGCCATCTTATAAGGTCTCCTAGAGATTGGGACAGTTCCAGGAATAAGATCTATCACAAACTCGACATCTCTGTCAGGTGGAACTCCTGGCAGTTCTTCTGGAAAAACATCCGGAAAGTCACAGACTACCGGGATATCTTCGAGTTCTGGTAGAGGGCTGGCATTAAGAGAGTAGAGCTGACGTTCAGCCATTCGAGTCAAGACATTAACTATCTTGCCGGATGGATGTGTAAGTTGAACGGTCCTAGTAAAGCAATCAATTTTGGCGTAATGGGTTGTCATCCAATCCATACCCAAAATGATATTTATGTCCGAGGACTTGAGAGCGATTAAAGATGCAAGGAAAACAAGTCTATCGACAAGGATTTCATTTCCATGGCTTACCCTAGAGGTTTGCCAATTTGAACCAGGAGTTTGAATAACCATGGAAGTAGGCATGTCACAAAAAGTCATGTTGTGCAATCGAGCATAGCTCTCAGATATGAACGAATGGGATGCTCCAGTATCAAAAAGAACAGATGCCGGATGGCAGTTTACGAGAAGCGTACCAAGGACGACGTTAGGATCCTCATAAGCTTCTTCGGCAGAAACATAGTTGACATGACCACATGCAGTGGGGATTGGCTTGACATAGTTCACCTTGCCGGTTGGCTTGCCATGGCCAACGGGTTTTCCTGGCTGATTCTGGGGACAATCACGCATGTAGTGTCCCGGTTCTCCACACTTGAAACATGTCACAGTGGTGGGGCGTGGAGCAAAGTTGGAGGGTGGACCTCCATAGGTCTTGGCAGGTGCAAACTGTTGAGTTGGACGAGGCGCCTCATAGGATGGCCTCGGTGTATACTTGGGTGGCAGAGCAGTGTTGGGAACCCACACACGGCGCTTGTGAGAGCCAGAGCCGGATGAGGAACCAAGGTCTCGAGTATGCTTGCGGGTGGCCTCGAAGTCGGTCTGGCCTGTCTCAGCACTGATAGCCTTGTTAACCAACTTCTGGAAGGAGGTGCACTCGTGCAGACGTAGATCTCGACGAAGTTCAGGGCTGAGTCCCTTGCGGAACCTCGCCTGTTTCTTGGCATCGGTGGATACTTCTTCAGGTGCATAGCGTGCCAGATTACCAAACTCACGACTGTAGCCATCCACAGTCAAACGGCCCTGGGTGAAATTGCAGAATTCCTCCCGCTTGCGATCCATGAGACCTTCCGGAATATGGTGTTCACGGAATGCCTCACTGAACTCAACCCAGGTAGTGACTTGGCCAGCAGGACGCATAGCTTCAAAGTTTTCCCACCAAAGACTGGCAGGGCCCTCAAGATGGTAGGCGGCGTAGATAACCTTGTCAGCTTCGGCCACACGGGCAGAGTGTAGCTTGTGGGTGATACTACGTAGCCAGTCATCAGCATCCAGAGGTTCAGTGGAGTGATGGAACTTCGGTGGACACATCTTAATAAAATCGTGGATTGACACCACGTCATTCCTCTGACGGAACCCAGTGTTTTGCTCAATGCGTTCCAGCAGACGGTTGGTCTCTCTCTTGTTCCGTTCTGCTTCAAGCATAACTTCCGCCAAAGAGGGTGGCTGGGGCAGATTTCCATCTCTAGCCCCACTAGCCTCACCCTGCTCCTGAGCAGCAGGAGTGTTGCGAGTGTTGACCATCCTAGGAAAACAAAACAACGGTTTAGACAAGGATGGGAAAAATTTGACATAGAAGTGCAGAATGTAATGGATGACACAGAATGCAGAGATGTTCATCTATACGACATGGTAATATAGGAACTGCTATATATACACCAGTGGTCATACACACCATACAAAGTTTAGTACAAGCCAAAGCTAAAGTACAACTGCGGTGAAAGACGATACATCCCATCAGAGGCATTCCAAGCTCCTATACATTATTTAACTACACCTCCGGAATTCAGTACACACTAGGTCATATCCCACAAGACGCGCAGGACTGTGGAAATACAACTACTACAATACTACTACTACCACGGACTAGCTCAGACATTCGCGTAGTAATCCTCGTAAAGATTACCACCGTAGCCTGGAAGTGGTACAGACGGATCTTGGAACTCGCGAGCACTCGAAGGCTGTGGACCATAAGGGCATGGGTGTGGTCTCGGTCCCGATGCTGGTGGTAACCGACGCCCACGTGGAGGTGTAATACCCCCAACGTCACGCCAATCCATGCGATCAGGCAGACGAGTCCGCACAGGATACAAATCCCGCATGTCCAGATATCCGGCGTGCACAGCAGGTGCAAGCCGTGTCAAAGTAGTCCAGTGAGCGGCTCGGGTGTTATACAGCTCCATTCGGAGGGCACGGACCTCACGGTCCCTATCCTCCAACATCTGAACAGTAGTCTGAAGCAGTGGCTCTTCATGAGCAGCATCAGTATACAGACCAGTGTAATAGCCTTTCTCTCCGGGGAGTGAAGCTGGCATGTAACAGAACTCAGTGTTCAGCAACAGGGCATGCCTAGCACGGAGAATGGTCATCATCGAATAAGCGGCATCCTGTACTGCCATCTCGATGGTAATCCCGAGTCCATAAGACCAATGGATGGGATCATTTGCTCCGGGATATGAGGGGTATATCCGGACCGTGCAGAAAAACTGACTTTGATTGAAATCCCGATACTGTTCCTCCACAGTGTATTCAGGATACCAGCGATAACCGGTCTCAGTCATCACACGGACTAGCATGGCCGTGTGACCGGGCACATTAATGCACCGAGTCAAACGAACCACTTGGTGAGGGATGCGGCTAGACATCTGAAACATGAAATAATGCAAAGGCATTAGTGTTTCTGGAAGAAATCGGGCAGCATAACAACTGTAAATGCTCAAACAAAGATTTGAGACATCATACAAATGATAGCATAGCCACTCAACAATTCCATATCAAGGTTCCGGTTCAATAATCATCATACTCAAAAGGATAGAAACTGAACTGAGGCTTGAAACCAACAATCCTAAGAGTCTACGGATTAGTAACACGTGAACCTAGTAAGGATAAGAGGCCTAATCCTAAATCCCCGTAGAAAGAATAGACTAACTCAGATCAGAAGGGCATAAGGTAAAGGAGTAAAAAGAGCCTTACGTTCCCTTCCACAATCAATTCCCCTAAATATAACTAAGAATTTTTCTAGACTCAACATCGACCAGTTTGGCTTGAGAAACCTACAGGCAGTCCAGCTCTGATGCCAACGCTGTCAGGACCCCGATCCTAAGCCACACCGATCTAGCTGTAACATGTCATATCACTTTGCGGCCTCACGCACGGTAACCCCACGGGTGCCACCTTACCTGGCCCGGGACCGTTTGCGCATTTTGGCACACGTATATGACAGTGTCGCTAGCATCCGTATGACAGAGAACCCGGGCCGACATGGCTAGTTATAAACCAAAAGTGGCACTACATTACAGAGACAGGCATCCATGACCCAGCAACGAACGTGTCGGTCATCAACGTATGAACCCAAGTCGTAGCAAGCTACATGGACTTAAAGGAACAACGCGTGACATTTCCCCTAAGGGACAGACACAGGAACGAAGAAGGACACATGCCGGCCAGCCTACGTGTTCCGAGCAGTAGCAAGCTACCAAGGCTCATTGGAATCACTAGGAGGCATTTCCCTGTAAGATAGGCTACCAAAGGAAAACAACTAGGTGTCGGATCCCACACATACCAAGCATTTCAATCATACACGCAATATGCTCAATATGTGCAAATACAACATTGCATCACAACAGAACTCTATGACTCAAAGTACTTTATTTAAAAGGCTCTAGGAGCCATACATAACATATTCATACAGGTAGGGGTCACATGACCCAACACTCAAGTCATACAGTCATACAAGCACAAGCGGAAGCTACATGTCTGAGTACAGACAACTTAGAAAATAAAACAGGCTTGGTGTAGCCTGACTATCTACAAGGCCCTTCACAAGCTCCAGATCACCGTCTGGGTGACAAGCTACTCGTCGACGTCAACGTCTATGTAGAACCCATCAGCAGGGGCAGGGTTCTCCTCTGCAACAGTTATTAAGCAAACATGAGTACAAAGGTACTCAGCAAGTCTTACCACAGAACCTATCATACATGCAACATTATCAAAGGGGGATAGTGGAGTTTATAGCAGAATGCCAGCTTTGACCTTGGCTAACCTATACTACAACTCTCAACGGATTGCAAGTTATTGTTACGAACACGAGTCCACTACTCACCACATCAATACACTACCGAGGATCCTCTTTCGTCATCCTACGGAAGGGCCATCCACGGCACTCACGCTTATCTTGAGGCTTTTAGTAGTATCCATCAACTTGTCTATGAACTGTAAGAGTAACCAAGTAGTTCGTACCGCGAACAACGGCTATTTGAATAGTTTGATAACCCTGCAGGGGTGTACCTCTTCACACACGCTTCCACCACTTATCGCCGTTTACTCGGCGTGTACTCGGCAACCTTCAAGCGGAAGCCCAGCGAGGGTGTCGGCCACGACCTGATTAACTACTCAAGTCTCTCGTCCAGGTTTATCGCCTATTTGGGTTCCATCCGTGGGGAGATCCGGCCGGGGTGTCGCTCACGGCCCCAAACGATGTGTACAGGGTTCCCGAGTCACCAAACGGGCAACCGGTACACCATGCCACGTACCTGTCGCATCACAACCCACCCTGAGGGTCAGCGTTGTGCACGACCTCCAGTAAGCTATAAACACCAGAAACTAGTTGCAACTCCTGGACAGAGATCAAGGGTAATTAATAAGCCGAGAGGGTCCATTGGTTTCGGGCCCAATGCATGGTAGTAACTGCAACTTGAACCACACATACAGATCTCGGGTCCTATGTACGGTTCCAATGAAACAACCCACCACGTACTCCTACATGGCCTTTCATCGATACCTTTACCAAGTGTATTCCACACTTCCTTCCCTTTATCGAAAGATTGTTTCACTCCGATCCATCACCCAGATGAATCAGACCAGACACAACTCTAAGCATAGCAGGCAACATAAACAATAGCATGGTGGATCACACATCACATGGCTCAATCAACTCCTACACATGCTAGTGGGTTTCAACTATTTACTGTGGCAATGACAGGTCATGCAAGGGAATAGGGTTCAACTACCGCAACAAGTAGCAGTTCACGCGTTGTTGCCTTAATGCAGTAAAAGAGAGCAGGAGCGAGGAGATTGGGTTTGTATCGGAATGATCAATGATTGCTTGCCTGACAAGGTAGTTGTCGGGTACTGCTCTTCAACTGGATACGCAGCAGTATCCTCGGGAGCAGGACCTAACACAGGAAATACCGACGATACAATCATTAGCAAACAAATGCAACAATATGATGCATGTTTATGACATGGCAAGATGCATGTGTGTTGGCTAATGCAACTAAAACCAGAAGGGTTTGAACCTATTTGAATCAAGGATTCAAATTGAAGTTCAAACTATTATTTAAATAAGTGCATTATCATGTTTTTGATATATACAGCAAGTTAACTTGTTCAAACATGCATGAAACCAGTGCCATTAGATAGATTGGATTTTTTTGATCATTTTCATATATAAATCTTTTCCATCTGAGCTATGGTTGATTTTATATGATTTTTAGAAGTTTTGGGTATTTTCTGGAATTTCTTGAATTATTTTAAATCTAAAAATCCCAGAAAAACCTTTACTGCGTCAGCATGACATCATGCTGACGTCAGCCAGTCAACAGGGCCAGTCCAGGTCAAACCTGACCAGTGGGTCCCTCATGTCAGTGTCACAGCTAATTAACTTAGTTAATTAGAGTTTAAATAAAACTAATTAGCTGTCAGTGGGGCCAGGGCCCACGTGTCAGTGACTAAACTAATTAACTAATTAATATTAAATTAACACTTAAACTAAGTTTGACTTGCGGGCAGGGCCCACATGTCATTGACCAAGGGGGTCAAACCCGTGGTCAAAACAGGTCCAACTCACCGGCGTTTAGCCGCCGGCGAGGCCAAACGCGGCGGCGTGCTTCGGAAAACGTCTACGGTGCACGGTTCGAGCTGCGGTTGGGTGCGTTGGAGAGCTCTTGCTCTTCCGCATCGGATGGTGGTGGTCGCCGGACCTGGGGTGGCCGGAGACGACGGCAACGAGCTCGACGGCGGCGACCGGCGTCGGGCGTATGTGGAGATGCGGCTGCAGGTGCCTAGGCGATGCGTGCGTAGCACCGTTCGCATCTACGTGCTGTGGTGAGTGCGTTGGACGGGTGCCGGTGACCAAATGGTCACCGGAGCATCACCGGCGACGAGCACGGCGGCGGTGCGTGCGGGCGAGCTACGTGCAGTGTGTTACAGGGCAAGAGGGAGCCAACGGAGAGGGGGAGGAGGTAGCTAGGCTCACAGGGGTCGCAGCAAGCACCGGAGCGAGCTCGGGGGTGGTCGGAGCTGAGCAGCACGGCGAGGGGGATCTCCGCGGCCGGAGTTGGGGAAGAAGAGGTCGGGGGCGTCTCCAGGGCGGGCGAGCGCTCGGGGCTCGGCCTGTTCGAAGCAGTCGAGGACGGCGGAGATGAGGGACAACACGGCGGAGCTCGGGGACGACGGTGGACGCGACTTCTACGACGGTGCGATCACGGCGGCGTCGGCCATGGCGCGGGGAGAGCGGAGGAGAGTAACTGGGGGGAGGCGAAGGTGTCTGGGGGGTCGAGGGGGACGTGGACGTTCGATCCATGCCTCCAGAACGGCGAGGGGGCGAAGCAGGGCGGCGGGCAGCTGCGTGGCGCGCCGTGCGATCGCCGTCGAGCACCTGCCTGCCTGCCTGGCCGAGCCAAGCAGCTCGCTGGAGCGGCAGCTGGGCTGGGCCGGCAGGTGCGCCGGGTGGGCGCCAGGTAAGTGTTTTCTCTCCCTTTTTTTCTATTTTATTTTCTGTTTCATTTCTTTTGCAGCTTTGTTTAATTAATAAAAATGCCTAAACATTTTTATAGCTCATGACACTTGTCATACCTACTATATATAATATGAACAGTAGGAAACATTATAGTTCATGATTATTTGAGCATTTAAAATATTTTATAGCATTTAAATGCCCAATTCAAATACCATATGATTTAATCCAAAACCCTAGATTGTCCTAGAAAATTGTGCACCATTTTTGGCAGAGGTTTAAGACCAAGGCAGAAATGATGAACATTTTCAAGGGCATTTTGGGTACATTGGAAAATATTTTAGTAAACCCTAGTTGTTAGGGGAGGGGTGCTGGGGTTTCTGTTAATCCCATTTCAAGTTTCTTTGAAAGTAAACATGATGCACACTCTAGTCAGATCCTAATGCAAGAGCTAGCTAGGGATGTGACAGTTGGGCCGGATAGATGGGCCATGAAGATGAAGATAAACTGACATCCCCCGTGTCCGGTTAGGACTCATGTGTATGTAGAAAGTCAGAACATATGTTCGGATGTAATGATTCCCTTCATCCAAAGTAATCTTTGTAACCCTAGGTCTCCTCCGGTGGATATATAAACCGGAGGGTCTAGTCTGTAGAGGGTAGCAGAATCAGAATTGCATAGGCTAGACTCCTAGGGTTTTAGCCATTAAGATCTCGAGGTAGATCAACTCTTGTAACCCTATATTCATCAAGATCAATCAAGCATGAAGTAGTGTATTACTTCGATCAAGAGGGCCTGAACTTGGGTAAATACCGTGTCCCCAGGCTATTGTTACCGTCGATCCTTAGACGCACAACTTGGGCACCCCTACCCGAGATCTGCCCGTTTTGACACCGACAATGGTGCTTTCATTGAGATCTCCGCTATGCGCCCGCGAGAAGAGATCGATGGCTTGTCTCGTCATCAACGACGATATCACCCTCGGAAACAGCCTGGCTTTGGGCCAGACACTCCATCTCGGCGGGTTCACTGTATGCGCCCGCGTGGCCGCCAGGCTAGCCGCGCTCCCCGCGGTCATCGAGCAGCACTCCTATATCGGCTCCGATCACTCTAATGACGCGATTTCGGTGGATTCCTCGTCCTTAAATGAGCTGCTAGATCGTATTGCCGTCTTGGGGCTTTCATCGCTCAATGATCAGATCAGGCTTAAATCCGATCAGGAGGAAGTCAATTCCACCCCGATCACTCACCTGGTGGCAGCCATCGAGGACCGAGCCGAAGATATTTCCCCTCTTAAAACGGAGATCGGTGCTATTCGGATCTCCGAACCCTTTGAGCTGAACACACCTCTGCCAGGTGGCACTTCATGTCTTTCGAGCTCAGGGACAGATGCCAGGCCCGCGGAACATTCAGATCCCGCAGGGCCTAGATCATCCACACCGAAGGTTGTACAAACCCCAGACACTACATTGGGCCGGGACTCAAATTTATGAACACCCACCCACCGTAGTACACGCTCTCCAAGTAACTCCGGACTTACGGACATATGTGATCTCACGTACATACACCAGCAGCCCCAAGAGACGGTTCATCACTTCTGGGCTAGATTCCTACTTGTCAAAAACAAGATTAAGGATTGCTGCAATGATGACATGGTTCCCATATTTCACTGCAATTGCACATACGAGGGAGTCTTGAATGCCCTCAACCGCCGTCGAATACAGAGTTTCGCAGAATTATCGCACTTAGTTCGAAAGTACTGCGCTATGAAAAACACTTGGAAAGCCCGGAATACACCTCTCTAATAGTCCATCTCCGGACAATACGCCGCTAAATCGAAACGGACATACCCTAGCAGGGTATCCGATAACATGTCCACTGGCAAGAAAAACAGACCTTTCACAGGACACAGGCCCGTTCTGGACGAACTGTAAGATAAGTCTTGCCAAATACATGCCGCCCCGTACATTATCCCAACCCACTGCCTTAGAGCATGTTGGGTATTCCGGTAGGTAGCAAAAAGCGGTGAATCAATCCTCGCCGCCGCAACTCCAGGAGAGAGAAACTTCAATGTCTTTACTGTCTTTGAGACATTCTCCTCAAACAACCGGTGCAAGAGAACAAATTGCGAACTTGACGAGATTCATCAAATCAGCACTGCAAGCCCATGGAGCGACACAACAATCACTTTTTCTGCCGAAGACGAACCACGAGTCCGGTCGGTCCGAGCCACAGCCGCTCTTGTACTCAACCCAATAGTAGACGGCTTTCGCCTCACTAAAGTACTCACGGACGGTGGCAGTGGACTGAACCTCATATACGAGGACACGCTTGCAGAAATGCAGGTTGACAAATCCCGCATTGAACCAAGTAATACAACCTTTAGAGGAATTATTCCCAGCCGGGAACCCGGTTTTCGGGAAGCATTAAGTTCGACGTAGTATTCGGTACACCCGAGAACTATAGGTCGGCGGAACTGCTCTTCCACATTGTCCCCTTCATCAACAGATACCACACCCTTCTAGGGCGGGACGCTTTCTCACACTTTCAAGCCATACTCCATTACGGGTACATGAAGCTCAAAATGCCAGGGCCCAATGGAATAATCACATTAGCAAGTGATCCGAACAGAGCACTCTGTGCCGAGAAAAATCCTGCATCCTTAGCCCTAGAGGCACTATCCGAAGCCCTTGCGGCCGAAGAGTTAACCAACTTACGATCTATGGTGGACAAGGATGACGTAGTCCTTGACAAGAGATCGAAATCTACCTCCAAGCCAGCAGATGAAATTATCAAATTTCAAGTGCACCCAACGGACCCCAACAAGACGACATCCATTGGGGCACAGCTGGACCCGACGGTAGACATTTCCTTATGCGCCTTCCTCCGTGAAAACTGGGACATATTCGCCTGGCATCCTTCAGACATACCGGGAATCCCAGGCAGGCTGGCCGAACACAGCCATGAGGGTGTGTTTAGTTTCTGTCATGGGATGGAACGTAATGGGTCGAACCTATCCCGAGAGACTATTCTCGCGTTTGGTTCGTTACAAGAACCGGAACCCACCGGTTCCAGGAACGACATATTCCCTTATTGTCCCGAACCGAGGAGTTCCTCGAAAACGAGCGGACCGCGTGGAACGCCTCTTCCCCTGACTCTCATCCTCTTCCTCGTATCTCTGCCCCCTCTGTCCACCGCCACCTCCTCGACTCTGTTCCCGTCTTATCTGCGATGCCGCCGGCCACTCTTGCGCCTCCCCCTCTCTGGCGTGGCCTCTCCCTCCCCAATCTTCTGTGCACCGCCACCAGCAGCCCTACCGCCGCGTGTCACGTCATCTCACTCATCTTCTTCAGCCAGTCAGGGTGGGTGGGCGCACTTGAGGTGCTCATCGCAGGCCGCCGTGATCTCGCACATGTGTTCTTCTGGTTCCCCACATATCTCTTGGTGCGGCGGAGGTGTGCTGGCTGGCGGCCGACTGGGCAGGGACATGTAGTATCCATGAATCATGAAGCGTACATACATGCACTCGGCAGTGACTCCAGCAGTGCCGCAAACAACAATTAGTCTCAGCGACCAACAATAATCTCCTGTCTTAGTACGATGCAACCTCTGATCACTCGTCATGTTGGTCGTCCATTTTTCCAATCCTGTGATGTTGGTAAAAACGCTGAGGTGTGCCTACATGAACTTTTGATTTGACACATGTTCCATTTTGATGTGTACCTCCGTACTGCAGCGTCTAATGTACTATTTTGTGAATCAATGTAATCGAGTACTTATTTAGCATACATTCGGTTTAGTCTTATATGAAAATCTAATTCAGAATGAATCCAATGCAATCAAGTGAGATGAACAATTCCCTTCCATTCCATCTCTCAAACCAAACACCAAAATGTAACCGTTCCATTCCTCGCAATTGCTCCTACCATACACAAAGACGGAGCCGACCCGTTCCAGTGGAATGGAACCGTGACATCCCATTCCACTTCGTTACGAAACCAAACACACCCTAACATCATCAAAGGGTTCAAGCCAGTCAAGTAGTCACTACGACGATTTTCCGAACCCAAAAGAGAAGCGATGGGGGAAGAGTTGGCCAAGTTACTGGAAGCCGGATTCATAAGCGAAATTAAACACCCGGACTGGCTAGCCAACTTAGTCATGGTTCTAAAGAAGGACAAATTTTGGCGCCTTTGCGTCGACTTCACGGACTTAAACAAGGCTTGCCCTAAGGATCCCTTTCCACTGCCTCGCATTGATCAAATTATCGATGCAACCGCGGGACATGGCTCGTTGTGTTTCCTCGATGCTTACTCCGGATACCATCAGATAAAAATGAAGGAATCCGACCAGGCCGCGACGACATTTATCACTCCGTACGACCCCTTTTGTTTCAACACTATTCCATTTGGGCTCAAAAACACTGGTGCCACGTATCAACGCATGATTCAAACATGCTTAGCGAAACAAATTGGCAAGACGGAGGCATACGTCGATGATGTAGTCATCAAGACTAAACACGTCGATCTCCCTTACGTTCGATAACCTCTGAACATATGCCATACGGCTCAATCTGGAAAAATGCGTCTTCGGCGTTCCGGCCGGAAAGCTGTTAGGGTTCATCGTATCCCATAGAGGAATTGAAGCGGACATAGCTAAAATCGGGGTCCTGTCACAGCTAACTACGCCAACCGATCTAAAACAAGCGCAAAAGCTAGCAGGTTGCATAGCGGCCTCGAGCCGCTTTATCTCTAGATTAGGATAAAAAGCACTACCACTTTATAGACTGCTCAGGCGCACAGACAACTTCGAATGGACGGATGCGGCCATGGCGGGATTGGAGGAGATAAAAACCCTATTAGCAGGCAACCCAATCCTTACCGCTCCAGGTGTTGGCGAGCCAATGCTCCTTTATATCTCAGCAACTCACCAGGTAGTGAGAGCGGTACTTGTCGTCGAACGAGAGGAAGAGGGACATAAATTCCCCATTCAAAAACATGTATACTATGTATCAGAGGTTCTCACACCATGTAAATCATGATACCCCCATTATCAGAAAATTGCCTATGCGGTGTTCATGGCATCTCAGAAGCTCTGACACTACTTTCAAGATTGTTCGATCACAGTGGCATACGAAGTACCACTCAATGATATCATAAACAATAAAGATGCCACTGGACGCATAGCCAAATGGGCCATTGAGCTCTTGTCGTTCGAAATAACATACAAACCATGCCCGACTATTAAGTCTCAGGTGTTGGCTGACTTCATCGCACAATGGACTAAGCCGAACTCCCTAAAGAGTACGGAGCATACTCCCACTGGACCATGTATATCGACGGCTCCAAAATGCTAGCCGGATTGGGGGCCGACATCATCTTGATATCTCCAATAGGGGATACAGTCTGTTACGTACTGCAAATCATGTATACGGACTGAAACAATGCGGCCGAATATGAGGCACTACTGCACGGTCTCCGCATGGCCATATCCATGGGCATACGACGCCTTGAGGTGCATGGAGACTCAAACCTCGCAATATCTCAAGTAAACGAAGAATTTGACGCGAATGATTCCAAGATGGCAGCTTATCGAAATGCCATATTAAAAATGTCAGCTCGATTTGAGGGGCTGGAATTTCACCATGTAGCTTGGGACAGTAACCAAGCAACGGATATAGTCGCTCATATGGGCGCTAAACGCGAGCCAGTCCTGCCTAAAACCTTTGTAGAAAGGTTGTTCAAGCCATCATTGACATGGCAGGACGAGAGCAGAGACGCTAATGCGGACCCGAACACGCCCCCATCAGCCGAACTCAATACAGATGTCATCAGGGACTCGGACATGGAAATAACATCCTCGGCTCACGAGATCGTGGCTGTCATAGCCCCCCTGGACCGAGCCTTCCCTAGCCTACCTTAATAGGCAGGAGTTCCCCGATGACCAAAATGAGGCCCGCCGCATAATTCAGAGCTCTAAAGCCTATAAAGTTCACGAAGGTGAACTATACAAGAAAAGCACAACTGGTGTTCTCCAACGGTGCATCTCCGAAGAGGAGGGACGTCAACTTCTAGCCAAAATACACACTGGCATGGGCAGCCATCATGCCGCAGCTCAGGCTCTTGTAAGCAATGCTTTCCGAACTGGTTTCTTCTGGCCAACTGCCTAAGCAGATGCTCAAACCCTAGTCCAACATTGTGTTGGATGCCAGTTTTTCACAAATCAAAGTCATATGCCTCCCACCGCTTTGAGAACCATCCCCATTACTTGGCCCTTTACGGTCTGGGGGCTGGATATGGTTGGACCTCTTAAAGGGGGAAGCCACAAAAAGTAATATTTACTCGTCATGGTGGATAAATTCACTAAATGGAGAGAAGCCAAGCCAGTCAGAACAGCCGAGGCAGGGCTAGTGATAGATTTTATATCCAATGTAGTACACCGTTATGGTGTCCCGCACAGTATTATCACAGATAACGGCTCGAACTTCACAGTTGATGAGGTAAAAAATTGGTGCGCCAAGTCAGGCATTAAACTTGATTACGCCTCTGTGTACCATCCTCAAACAAATGGTCAAGTCGAAAGAGCCAATGGCTTGATAATGAGTGACATTAAACCCCGACTAGTGCGCTCCCTTCGATAGTCAGATAAACACTGGGTTGAGGAGCTCGACTCCGTACTCTAGGGGCTGCGGACCACACATAACCGGACAACCGGATACACACCTTTTTAATGGTGTACGACGCATATGCTATTTTGCATTGCGATGTTATTCATCACTCACCTCGAGTGCGCATGTATGAAGAGCGAGAGGCCGAGCTCGATCGGCGGGACGACCTAGACAGTCTTGAAGAGGAGCGTGATATCGTGAGGCCTGTTCGGCATTCTATCAACAACAGGCCAGGCGATACCAAAGCAGAGAAGTGCGGGCCAAAACATACAATGTTGGCGAACTCGTTTTGCGCCTCCTGGAGAAGATAAAGGACAAGCTCAAACCAAGATGGGAGGACCCCTTCATTATTGCGGAAGTACTCACCGGATGAGCCTATCACCTTCGAAGCGCATCAAACAATCGCCTTGAGCCGAATCCATGGAACGTTGTGAGGCTCCGACGATTCTACGGATAGTTCGGTAGCACCTTTTATTCTCTTTTTCAGTTTAGGTCTCATCACCTATTTTATTGTAGTTCTCCTCTTAATTTTTTATTTTTCCTTACCGAAAGGTGTTCAGCTTAATCGAACTGTTAAGGGGTAAAGCATCCTCAAATGTATATACCTCAAAATACCTGGGGGCTTCTATAACGAAGCTCATTATTAAAAGCATATTGCCTACAATACCCGTGTCGTCTGTTTCATATAGTCTCTTTGCCATTATATGCACCTCTATGACTTAAGTTTTTGCCAAGGTGGGTTGCCTGGCTCCTGTGTTTATACCCGACGTTCCCGATTGTTCGGCTAGGATGTAAAGGGAGCACCTCTGTGATTATTACAACCGGGTAATCCGGACCTGTACCTCAGACGGGTGAAGTCGAAAGCTAGCGTTCTTAATTAAGGGAATCATTCATCGGCAGACAAACGACGAATTGCTTTTTGGCACATAATTTTTCAATCTCATAGGATAGGCTCCCTATAATCCTATTTTTAAGGATCAAAGCCTAGGCACGTGTACATATGCATGCTGACCTAGGGAAAGGAACCCTTAACGAAACTATTCTTAATGGAAGATGTTTCTTTCGTTAAATAGTAATATAAGATAACTCCCCGAACATAGTTTGTCTGTTTAAGCAAAGATGACAGGATTGCTTGGTTTCCGAACATACCACGTGTTTACCACATGTATAGTATTCAGAAACACTCCAACCCTTGGGTTTCGGAGGTCAAAGCGGAAGGTGTGCCACGACAATCTTTTAAATAAATTCTGTTGGAGATAAGTTTGATGATAAAGTACATTGTTACATGGAATCAAACGCCTACTCTTCATCTATACCATCTATAAGACTGTCTAATTTACAGTCTTGTTGTGAAAACTTGGCGGCTGTCTATACTTGGTCATATACTAAGCTCCTGGGAATTTCTAGTCCGGCCGGTCCTCGAGGTCCAACCCGGGCCATATGATTCGGATCAAGTCCGGTGTAGCATGTCTTCACCATAGCCCAGGCTTCTCGAGCACCTTCTCAACATGTTGATGCCTTCCACAATTCAAAGCGGCGTCGAGCCCCTTTGAATGAATTCGCCAGTTCCTCCATAATTTCTGGAGGAGAATTGGCTGGCCATAATGCTTTGGCCATATTATTCATGGCCTCTCGAGCTCGCTCGTGTACCTTGGAGAGCTCTTGCAGCAGGTCACCTTGAAATACGGACACCTCTCCCTCAGGCCGCCCAGATAACAAACCTACAGGAACATTTTTGTAAAAACTGTGAATCAAGGGACTATAATGAAAGCTAGGTTCAAGGTCATACTGAATATGCCACCTTTTAGCCTCCTATTCTCTTTGAAGGTATCCGCGAGTTGGGCTCGTATGTCCTTTAGCTCTTCGGCTTGCTAGACATTCTTATCCTGCAGTTTATTCTTCTTCTCTATGGTCCGTGTTAATACACGTTGACCAGTAGCTCCTTGCCCTTCGGCGTGATTTTTATCCGCCAGAGCAGCCTATAGCTTCTCCCTCAGTTGGTCTATCGACCCTGCTGCTGCAATTCAAACAATGTATATTTAAAAATCATTGATTGGCACAGGATCATACTTTCCGGACATTATTGTTCTTACCATCAGAGCCCTTCTTGGACCTCTTTGAATCTTCCAATTCGGTGGTGACAACAGTTAACTTGGTCTGGCATTCTTCAAGCTCCTTGGATAATACATTATTCTTTTCCTTGAGTACCTGAGGATACAATGATCCTTAAATCAGTTGGGCCAACTGCTACAAGTCTCAGGGGCTACTGGCATATGATTATTGAATCTACACTTTCTTACCCGCATATCCTTGGAAAGCTGGTGAGTGGCTCCGGCAAGTCCGTCTCGAGCAGCTCGGACATATGCATCCGCAGAACCGAGGGCGTTGAACGCCTCTTCAATAAATATTGGATCACACATGGCTGCTTTTCGCCGCCGAAGATTCAATACGCTTTCCACTTCGGAATTGGTAACAGATACCTCATCTGAATCCTCTTGGAGAGGACAATCCAGCGTTACGCCCGTATCGACCCTGGTCCTTGTGGATGGGCCTGGTGCCGAATTGGTTGGGGCATGGCCAGCAGGATCTCCGGACACAGTTCGGCGTATGCTCCTCCTAATATAAGAAAAAGAGGAAAATGTTACAATCCGGCCTTGCCGCCGAGCATATGTTAAAAAAATATACCTATTCGATAAAGGAGGGGGTTCGGTGATGTCTCTGGTTTCCTTATGTTTCAAAGACTCGCCCTGCACGGGCGTCGCCATCCTAGAGGTCGCCCTTGATGCAGTATGGTGAGACGATCACCGCCCCTTTTGAGCATCAGATAGTGTGGTGGGTGAGGCGCGATGGGGAGGATCTCTTTGAAGAGGTGTCTCCTGGGTACTTACGTGAGAGGAAGGAAGAAGGCCAGGGTAATCAGCTACAATAGCCACTTTAGTACCATCATGGCTAGCCTGATAGAAAACTCCATCCTTAAGCTCTATGCCTGTGTCCGGATCTTCTTCAAATCTGGGATCCATGTCTCGAATATGGTCCTCTGGGTGCGGAATTGGGCTACGAATCCCTTCGACCACCTTCCTCCACTCCTATTGGGGATAACCGAATTCAGTTTGGTTAGTGTGTCCCAAAAGAAAATTTGAGCAAAACTAGCGATCAGAGAAAGACTCACCCAGTCGATGGGGTTTGTAATGCCCACTATGAGATTATACCTCCTACGTGTCGAGGCATGACTTAAAGGTATAAGCTCATACTAGAATGATCTCAAGTATGGTATCTTTGCACGACTCATGTAAAAATAGGGATGAAATTGCAAAAGAGTAGTTGGCTTACACTCGCCACGTCACACAATACATTACATAAGCAATCATCATCCAAATAACATCACAGTCCGACTACGGACGAAGATCCAAATGAAAGATACCAAATAAATATAGCCACAAGGTCCGTATCGCCTCTAGTAGAAGCCACTACTGATCATCGGGATAGTACACGTAGTATCGCCCACGTTCTTCATCGAACTCCCAGTACAGCTCTGTGCCGTCACCTGTGTAGTTCACCATAGTACCTACATCTGGTGTTGTGTAGAATTTGTGAGCCACGGAGGACTCAGCAATCCCGTTCCCGGGTAGCAAAACTATCTAAGCATTGGGTGTGGAACAAGGCTGAAGAATAAAGGTTGCAGCTGCACTAGCACTAGCTTACGTGTTTAGAGCGAGAAGAGAAGTGCCACGAGCGTCAAAGTGATCACAAAGTGATCCTATCTAAGCACGTCAAACATAACCCCACCGTGTTCTCTTCCCGAACCCCTTTCGGAAAATGACCGTCAGGGTTACTCACACTGGTAGTGTATTCTGAACATGGTGTCAAGTTTTCTACAACCGGATATTAACAAATTCCCATCTGCCACATAACCGCGGGCACGACTTTCGAAAGTTCAAAACCCCGCAGGGGTGTCCCAACTTAGCCCATCACAAGCTCACGATCTGCGGAGTCGCAACTCCAAGGTGGGAAGACCCGAGTATTCTCGGAATCCCGTGCTCACGATATTCCGGCTAAGGTAAAACTAATCCAGCAAATCCTCCCGGCTGCCGACACCCTGATAGTAGCCGCGTGTATCTCGTCTTAGGCCACGTCCGGATGGGCGAAGCTACACGTTTTTACCAGCCCTCGGGTTCCCCCAAGGTGGCCCCGCAGGCTTCCCGGTTTGGACCAACACTCATGTGGAGCACTGGCCCGGGTTGTTGATTAAGAAAAGGGTTTATAACTCCCTATGCAAGTTTTAGTTGTTAGGCAAATGTAGTACCAATGTTGGGACTTGCTGGAAAAGCTTTAGCGCTAAGCGGGTTATCAAGGGGGGGCCATAAACCCCAACCGTGTTAGGGACGCATAATCAAGGAACATAACACCGGTTTATACGATTCCTAGGGCGGCATGAGTGGAACAAAACACCAAGCAAGAGGCTTAGCCTTCCACCCATTACCAATATATAGATGATTTGGTTTAACAGATTATATAGTGTGATATCCCAACAATAACTTCAACATGAAGCAAGAATCTTCAAATCTTCTCTTGCAACTAGCAATGCTATAAGAGGGGCTGAGCGAAGCTTACGTAGCCAAACAAAGGTTTGCTAGGTTGGGTGGTTAGACAGATTCATGGTTACAATAGGAGGCTGACAAACAAACATGGACATCGAGGCAATGAGCTAAAGAGCGAGAAATCTAGCAATAGGCAAAGATAGTAATGATATCTGGGTCAGGTCATCTTGCCTGTCGAGTCGTCGGTGGGATCGTAAGACGGCTCCTCGTACTCAACCTCGGTGGTAACCTCGCACTCGGTCTCGGCTTCCGGCTTTACTCAACACAAGAACACAACATGGCACAAAATCAAACAAGGTGCAATGCACAATCAACATGATGCAAGTATGATGCATTTCATGGAAAGGGAAGAAGCACACAAGAACAACACAAAACAACAAGTTTAAATGAGGCCGGAATCAACCTATATAAAATCCGGTAAGTCCTCATATGCATATATTGAAATTGGTCCAGATCTGAACAAACCTTAAGTTAAAGTTGTTAAACAGCAAGTTAACGTGCACCATGATGATCTACACGAAATTCTAGTCAAGTTTCATATAAAGTTTGTTTAATTCGGAGCTACGGTCTAGAAGATATGAGCAAAACAAGACAAGCATGGCAACGGTGCAAGATGCACCTAAACATCAAGCAAACACACTCCAAACATGTAAACAACATGATATTATGATTCTACATGCAAAATCACACAAGTTTCATATAGGGCACGCTGATAACCCTCAACCGTAAGGGATCGAGATAGTCTTCGCAGGTAAGAATAACCCAATTTATTGATTCGACACACGGGGAGCCAAAGAGTATTTATAAGCTTTAACAGTTGAGTTGTCAATTCAACCGCACCTGAAATATACTAACTTGCAACAAAAGATAAGTGGTAACAGTGGTATAATATTGATGATAGTAATAGTAAAAGTAAACAGCAAAAGTAAATAGCAGTAGTAAATGGCAAAAGTAGCAACTAGTGACAAGCAAGGTTTAAAATACTGTAGGCTAGGGAGATGGATGGTTGGGCGCTGCATGGATGAGATAGATTCTAACTTGGGGCATGGCACACGGAAAAGTAATGATCATCTAGGCAAATATCAAACATTAGGCATGTATCTCGTAGGTAGTTGTACGCGCTTGCAATAAGAACTTGCACAACATCTTTTGTCCTACCATCCCGCTACGAACGGGGCCAAAAGGAACTAATGGATATTAAGGTGCTCCTGTCAAAGAGCACCGGAACAAAGCAATGAACTCAATGGATACATGTGATCCTCAAACTACGGACCATCCCCTTTGGTGTCCCAAGCTGTCACTTTTGGGATCGCCGGTTCCGAACCGTAACAGGTGCATACAACTCATAGATAGGATCAAGAACACAAATATATTCATGCAAACACATATGGTTCAGATCTGAAATCATGGCACTCGGGCCCTAAGTGTCAAGCATTAAGAATAACAAGTTGTAGCAAAGATGATAAACACCATACTAGATGATAGGCAACATGCCCCCAACAATCTGACGAACTATTACATGATCTAACTCATCCAATCCCTACCATCCCCTTCGCCTACAGCAAGGGAATTACTCACACATGAAGGGGGAAGTCATGGAGGGATGATGGAGTGGTGATGATGATGACGATGGCGACGATCTCCCCTCTCCGGAGGCCAAATCAGCCTCCAGATTAGCCCTCCCGAGGAAGAACAGAGGGTGGCGGCGGCTCCGCGACGAAAAACAGCGAAAGGACTTCCGATCTGCGATTTCTGCGTCCGGAGGAAAAATACGGGCTAAAGTAGGGCACCAGGGGGTGTGGGGCCCACCCAGGCACCCCCCCCCCCCGGCGCGGCCCAGGGGGGCGCGCCCACAGGGCGCCTTGGCACCCCCTGGCCCCCCTCTGGCCCCACTTCTGGCATTTTGTTTCTTCCGGTGCGTGGATTTTTCGTGATTTTTCGTGGATTTTTCTGAGATGCTTAAAAATCCGTTTTCCTGCACACAAATAAACCATACAGGCAGCTCTGCTGAAAACAGCGTCAGTCCGGGTTAGTTTAGTCCAAATCATGCAAGAATGAGGTCAAAACAATATCAAAAGTGTTTGGAAAAGTAGATACGTTTGAGACGTATCAACTCCCCCAAGCTTAGCATATTGCTTGTCCTCAAGCAATTCAGTTCAACGAACTGGACGCGACAAAGAAAACTTTGAAAAACTCTTTTGCTTCATTAGATGTATATAAGCATGTACTACGAAAAGAGTTCAGCAAGTATTAAAACAGTGCTTATGAGAACAATGCAAGGAGCAATCCTCTTTCAAGTGACCACTCACGAATAATTAAGAGTAAGCAATATATTACCGAAAATCAAGACAAGATCATATTGCACATAGCTTGAGCATATTAAGGTGGTATCTTGCTAGTCTCCATGAGTGAAGCAAAACATAAATGCAGAGACTCCTCCAGAGTTTTAAAGGAGACTAGAACTAAGAATTTCAGAATAAATCATATCACAAGTATGCAGAAGACAATGTAATACTTTGGGACAATGCACATTACACTCAGAATGACAATTATGCTCTCCTAGTCAATGCTTTGAAGAAAGAAGATGAGACTCTCGAACCGTGGCTTTTATTGGCAAGGTTGAAAACCCGTGATCGGAAACAAAAACTAAACATGTACCAGAGCTCTTGGTTTTAAAAAACAGAAGTAAATATGTTTTTGAGAGGTGCATATTTCGTCAACGAATGCTAGCAGATAACTCAATTACTTTTTAAGCTAGACAAGTCTCGAGGAACGGCTCCCGCATGAGGACGATCACATCCTCTTAATCTCCTTTGTTTATCACTGCCAAAGTTTTCTGATTTCTCATGAACAAAGCATGAAGGAGGGTTTGTTTGTTATATTATCTTTTTGAGTCGGGCGCACTCAATGCCAGTTCCCTTTTCATATTAGGAGTTTGCACATTATACATGCATTCCAGGGGTGAAACTTGTCCAACTTAAAGAGATCATGAATTAACTACTACTTCCTCATGAGCTAAAACATAGGCACAAAAAGAGAAATGCTTTTGATTAGTTTCGAGATGGTACATGAAAGTCTTCGTTAGGAATGGCAGGTAAATACCATATATAGGAAGGTATAGTGGACTCATATGGCATAACAGGTTTAAAGGTTTTGGATGCACAAGCAGTCATTCCGCTTAGTACGGGTGGAGGTTTAGCAAAAGACTGGGAAGCGACTAACTAGAGAGCAATAACGGTCATAATCATGCAGAGCGACAAAGCAACATTGAATCGGGCATGAAAGTGATATAACTATTCTAAAATTCAAAGATCATCAAGGCAAAGTAGACTTTTTAGTCTTAAACATGTGTAAGCATGTGCCAAGTCAATCCAAAAATTCTCTAAAGGGAAATACCACCTTAGTATGCCAGACTATGAACAGCGTGATGCATGTAGATCATTTCAAGAACACATTATGTACTCTAGTTATTCGGGACTAGCCACAAGGAAAGCATGAACCACTGAAAAAGCATTGTAAACATAGCACTATGTCGCTACAAGCTGGTCTCTAGATCATAAGTACAGGCATATGTACAAAAGTAGAAACAGAAAGAGTTCATACCGGTCTTCCTTGTTGCTTCCTTTCAGTCGATCTTCGTCATTACTGCTTGTCACTTGCACGATCGAACGTAGGAAATATAATCAAATGCCATCACGGACTCGAGCTGATCTCTGAAAACAAAGCAAACTAAAGAGAGAAAGGAAATCTTTTTGAGTTTTTCAAAAGTTGAATAAAAAGCAAAAGAAAGAGAAAATCTTTTTGTTGTTTTTGCAAATAGAGGAATAAAGAAGAATGGGCAAAAACTTCGAAAAGATCAAAGCGAATAAAACGGATAATACAATGAAAAAGTGAGAAGGGCACGTACTCCCCCAAGCTTAGGCTTTTGGCCTAAGTTGGTAGCAGCTACTGCCCCCAGGAGCCTCCTGCTCCAGGGGTATGGTGGTGAGACCAAGGGTCGTAGAAGGATGATGGCGCATACACCGAACTCCTCGGAGTCTCCCACGAGGAAGGTTCCGAGCGCCAAACAGAGGAAGACCCTTCACCAAACTCGGTGGCGGTATCATCCTGAAAATGTGGTATCTCATCGTGCCTCTCCTCGTCGGGCTCAACCCCCTCCATGGGGTTATGGAACTGATGCTGGACCATGAACTCATCGAACTGGACAACATCAAAGGACCATCCGTTCCTGCGAGAAAAATCAAACAAAAGAGGTGCAGGTAGACGGATCTCGCGTTCCGTGGTAGTTCCGAAACGCAAGATATAAACAAGGTTATCAAGCTCAGAACCCATAGTAACAAACTTATGCCTCTTCATAGCAGCAAGATCAAAGACTAAATAAGTAAAAGGAGTATCATCAGGGTGTGGGGTGCCTCCAAGATGCTCTAAGATAAGCGTGGCATAAATGCCACCATATAAGTCCCCCTTGTTACCGTTCATAGCAAGGCGTCGAGCAATTAAGGTACCCAGATTATAATCAGACCTCCCTGAGAGGGCTGCTGCCAGGATAGCAATATTCGGAGCAGAAATGTTGCTCGTGTTGTCACGAGCTAACACCCCTCTAGCAATATAATATGCAAAATACCTGAGGTGAGGAAACAAGATGCTGGAGATCTTCGACCGATGAATATCCCTCGTACCCATGCTGCAAAGAGAGTTGATGACGATTTTCAGCTCGGAGGGCTGCGTGGCCATCCTTGCCGTCCTCCCAACGTTCGGCACACCTATTACTTTGCAAAAATTTCCCAGAGTCATGGTGATAAGATCATTATAAATTTTAAACTCAATAGCACCTGAATCAGGATTATATCTAAAACTGTTAATGAAACCGGAGGTGAGTTTCTGATACTGAGTAACACGGCTCGTGACGAGTCGTGTCAAACCTGCATTAGCACAAAGATTATAAAACTCATCCTTGATTCCCGCAGCTTCCATGAATTCATCACATGGAAATGTCATCGCTCGTGCTGGACTTGTGTCTTCCAACAACGCCAGGGGCACATGATCTTCATTATAGCTCATCCTAACAGTCGATGGTGAAGCTGCGGCTCTAGTGACTCGATCGGAGTGTGCGGGCCTCCTCTTCTCAAGCCATCCTTTTGCCCTTCCTAACAAACTCATTTCTGAAATTTTTTATAATTTACAAAAACGAGGATTAAAACAAAGTGAGCTAAGGCAAACTACTCAACTCACTTGCCCAAGGCATAAACTTGCATCAAAACTTGGAAAACAACTTTCTACAAATGCATGCAAGCTCATCTCTACAGCACCAAGAACTACTAAATACTCACAAATGAGGCCACCAATCAAAAATCTAATTGGAGGGGTGGAGGAGTCACATACCAGGGAGTATTTGCTCAAAATTTCAGCTCAGATGATGGGCTGTAGAGAGAGATCAAAGAATCGCCCCCAAGAATAGCAAGAACAGCAAGAACAAGACCAGAACTCGGGTTTCTGGAAAAAGAGAGAGAGGAGGGAAGAAGAAGTACCTGGAGGGGGGTCCCGTGGGCCCAAGGCGCCCTGTGGGCGCGGCCAGGGGCTGGGCCGCGCCAGCTGGCCGCCTGGGCCACTGGTGGCCCCCCCTGGCTGGCCCCAGGACTTTCCGGGTCTCTCCCGTTGTGGAAATTTTTAATATAATTTTTCTGGAATTTTTCTGAAAACTTCACTGTTGAAATTTTTTCGAAGTTCAAAAAGCTGCGAAACTCTCTGAAAACTTGAAGCAGTTAGTAGTATTGTGAAGCTTCAAAAACATAGATACTTGGTACAGCAAGTAGGACAACACTAAAAACTAATGAAAACATAGCAAGCTCAACTTTTTATCCATATAAAACACGTTCACTAGTAAGGTTGATCAAGTCTTACCAACAAACAAGCGATATATAGAGCAAAAAGTCTCACCTCCTACGAAGTAATCACTGAACTTTTACCTTGATGGACATTGTCCCTACCATGATAGTTTTGTATTTGTGAGGCACATGTAGTGGACAGTCCCATTCTCCAATTTTCACGGTTTCGATATTCTCTATAGAGTTGAGGGCATGCCTCCTGTCGGTCTTCTTCGGAAAATATACCGTGTGTTCTTTATCATTCACATGAAAGGTAACCTTCCCCTTGTTGCAATCAATAACAGCACCTGCGGTGTTAAGAAAAGGTCTACCAAGAATAATGGACATGCTCCCATCCTCAGGCATGCCAAGCACAACAAAATCAGTAAGAATTAAACAATTAGCAACTTCAACTGGAACATCCTCACAAATACCTATCGGAACAGCGGTTGACTTGTCAGCCATCTGAAGGGAGATATATGTAGGAATTAGTTTCTCTAAACAGAGCCTCTCGTAAAGAGAGAGAGGCATAACACTCACTCCCGCTCCAAGATCACATAAAGTAGTTTTGACATAATTATTCTTTATGGAGCAAGGAATGGTGGGTATACCTGGATCACCGAGCTTCTCAGGAATCTTTCCACTGAAAGAATAGTTAGCAAGCATAATAGATATTGCATCATTAGGAATTTTTCTTTTGTTAGTGACAATATCTTTCATATATTTTGAATAAGGAAGTAACTTAATAGCATGAGTCAAAGGAATTTGAAGAAAAAGAGGTTTAATCCATTCACAAAACTTATTGTAATGCTATTCTTCTTTAGATTTGATGGACTTACCTGGAAAGGGCATGGGTTTCTGTACCCATGGTTCTTTCTCCTTCCCATGTTTTCTTGCGATGAAGTCCTCTCTAGTGTACCTCTTACGTTTGTCAGGTGCTTCTTCTTCTCGAACTTCAGGCGGATCGTTTTTCTCATTATCATTACCTTCAGGTTCAGCACCGTCTTCAGTCTCAGCATCGGAAATAGATACACTATTGGGATCAATAGCTGGCTCTTCATATGCAATAAGATCATTAGAATAGTCAGTCTCTTTATATTTCTTCTTCTTATTTGGAGGGACAACAATTTCTTCTTCCTGCATTTGAGAATCTTGCTTGATTCTCTTCGGATGTCCCTCTGGATAAAGAGGATCTTGAGTACTAGTTCCTCCTCGGGTCTTAATCCCAAAAGCCTGCAATTTATCTTGTTTGGCATTGTTAGCAAGCAAATCTCTTTGCACATTAGAAATTTGATCAAGCTGAGTTTGAACCATATGAAAATGCTTCACAAGACATTGGACATCATTAACTGTTCTATCTAAAACACCAAGCAACTTTTTGATAGCAAGGGAATTATCATGCAACTGACTTTCTATCCTCTCATTAAAATGATTCTGTTTCATAATAAAATTATCAAACTCATCTAAACATTGATCAGGAGGCTTACCATGAGGGATGTCACTTGCGTTGAAATCTAAAGAGAGTGTTCCTCTACCATAGGAGGGTGAGTGGTAGGCTCACACAGCTTCTCAATAGGGGGTAGATTCTTCACGTCTTCAGTTTTAATACCTTTCTCTTTAATAGACATCTTTGCTTCTCGCATATCCTCGGGGCTTAGAACAAACATGCCCCTCTTCTTTGTTGGTGGAGGTGGTTCAGGGATGGACCAATCTTCATGGTTTTTGGCAATCCTGCCCATTAAATCTTCTGCGTCGTCCGGTGTTCTTTTCCTAAAAACACAACCAGCACAACTGTCCAGATAGGACCTAGATTCATCAGTTAGACCAGCATAGAATATATCAATTAATTCATTCTTAGGAATTTCATGTCCTGGTCTAGCCCGAATCAAACCGCAGTACCTCCCCCAAGCTTTAGGGAGGGACTCATCCTGCAACTGTTTAAAGTTGTAAATTCTTTGTAAAGCAGCATGTTGCATATGAGCAGGAAAGTACTTATCAACAAAAGAGTGAGATAAGTCCTGAGGACTCTTAATAGAACCGCATGGGAGTGAATCATACCATGCTTTAGCACCTTCCTTCAAGGAGAAAGGAAGAAGCTTGGTCACATAAAAGTAGCGTATCTTATCATCTGTGGTAAATAGGCTACCTAGCTCACCAAGTTTAGTTAGGTGTGCAATAGCATCATCATTTTCTCTGCCATAAAAGGGGTCAGCTTCAACCATAGGTATAAGTGAAAGATCAACAGAGAAATCAAAATCAGGATCATCAATGCATATAGGAGATGTAGCAAACTCAGGATTAGGAACTGTTTTGTTTTTCAAGGAGTGTTTTTCAAATATTTTCTTAATAACTTCGGGGTCAGAGCCGGCAAACTCTGTCAGTTCCCTGCATAAATCTTCATCAAGTATATAGTAATCATCATCAAGGAGCCTCTCCTGGAGTTTACTCAATTCGGGATAATCATAAGTTTCACCAATAGGGTAGCGAGTAACAGGAAGTTCAATTCCATATTTTTCAGCAGCAGCAGTAATTTGTTTCTCAAGAGCATAACCAAGCGAACTAATATCATCATCAAAAGTAGTAGAAGCATCATCAAGAATATCAGGCATAGTAACAGATGCAGTAGGAGCATCATGTGGTGGTGGTGAGGCAAACTTACTCATAACAGAAGGTGAATCAAGCGTAGCACTAGTGCTCAGAGTAGTACCTCTTCTTGTAGTGGATCGTAAGATCGGAACCTTGGGGTCTCCTTTCTTACCCATAGTGAATAAAGTGCAGCAGGTAGGATACCTCAAGTAGACTAGTAAATATTGCTATGGTCCCCGGCAACGGCGCCAGAAAACGGTACTTGATAACCCTCAACCGTAAGGGATCGAGATAGTCTTCGCGGGTAAGAATAACCCAATTTATTGATTCGACACACGGGGAGCCAAAGAGTATTTATAAGCTTTAACAGTTGAGTTGTCAACTCAACCGCACCTGAAATATACTAACTTGCAACAAAAGATAAGTGGTAACAGTGATATAATAGTGCTGATAGTAATAGTAAAAGTAAACAGCAAAAGTAAATAGCAGTAGTAAATGGCAAAAGTAGCAACTAGTGACAAGCAAGGTTTAAAATACTGTAGGCTAGGGAGATGGATGGTTGGGCGCTGCATGGATGAGATAGATTCTAACTTGGGGCACGGCACACGGAAAAGTAATGATTATCTAGGCAAATATCAAACATTAGGCATGTATCTCGTAGGTAGTTGTACGCGCTTGCAATAAGAACTTGCACAACATCTTTTGTCCTACCATCCCGCTACGAACGGGGCCAAAAGGAACTAATGGATATTAAGGTGCTCCTGTCAAAGAGCACCGGAACAAAGCAATGAACTCAATGGATACATGTGATCCTCAAACTACGGACCATCCCCTTTGGTGTCCCAAGCTGTCACTTTTGGGATCGCCGGTTCCGAACCGTAACAGGTGCATACAACTCATAGATAGGATCAAGAACACAAATATATTCATGCAAACACATATGGTTCAGATCTGAAATCATGGCACTCGGGCCCTAAGTGTCAAGCATTAAGAATAACAAGTTGTACCAAAGATGATAAACACCATACTAGATGATAGACAACATGCCCCCAACAATCTGACGAACTATTACATGATCTAACTCATCCAATCCCTACCATCCCCTTCACCTACAGCAAGGGAATTACTCACACATGAAGGGGGAAGTCATGGAGGGATGATGGAGTGGTGATGATGATGACGATGGCGACGATCTCCCCTCTCCGGAGGCCAAATCAGCCTCCATATTAGCCCTCCCGAAGAAGAACAGAGGGTGGCGGCGGCTCCGCGACGAAAAACAGCGAAAGGACTTCCGATCTGCGATTTCTGCGTCCGGAGGAAAAATACGGGCTAAAGTAGGGCACCAGGGGGTGTGGGGCCCACCCAGGCGCCCCCCCCCCCGGCGCGGCCCAGGGGGGGGCGCCCACAGGGCGCCTGGGCACCCCCTGGCCCCCCTATGGCCCCACTTCTGGCATTTTGTTTCTTCGGGTGCATGGATTTTTCGTGATTTTTCGTGGATTTTTCTGAGATGCTTAAAAATACGTTTTCCTGCACACAAATAAACCATACAGGCAGCTCTGCTGAAAACAACGTGAAAGTGCAACTAATCCCCGGGTGGTTTTGGTAATTAATAACAACATATATATCATTGAACTAATAGTTACTTGAGAATCATTTTAGAGAAGTTCAGTGATATGGGTATGGAAATGAATGAAGAAGTGGACCCCTCAAAATGCTAAGGCAAGAATTGGCAAAAGCTCAAGACTCCATTTTTGGTTTAGTGATCAAAGATCACATTGAGTCCATAGGAAAAGCCAATACTATTAAAAGGGGATGAGGTTGTGTTGATGATCTGGTTGCTCAAGTGCTTAGTGATATATCTCCTTCAACTATTAGCAACTTTCACTACTATACACACTCATAAGTAATCTCGGACAAACCGATTTTCCAAACTCAGTCCCACCGAGATGAACCACCTCAGCCATAAGCCAAACCCTAGAAAAATCGGTCATTCCAAGTTTGAGTTCGGTCTCACCGAAATACGGGCTGCCAACCTTCTGTAACCGTTTGTCATCATATCGGAATATCCGAGTTGATGATTTCGGTCTCACCGAAACTGGCAAGTTCCTATCTTTGCTCAAATCGGACAAACCGAGATGGTATTTTCGGTCCCACCGAAAACCCCAACGTTCACTATATTTGAACTTTCGGTCTGACCGAGTTTCCACTTCGGTCTCACCGAGATTGATCAATTATGTGTGTAACGGTTGGATTTTGTGTGGAGGCTATATATACCCCTCCACCCCCTCTTCATTCGTGGAGAGAGCCATCAGAAAGAACTACCACTCCTACCTTACACTTTCTGAGAAGAGAACTACCTACCCTTGTGTTGAGATCAAGTTGCTCCATTCCTACCATATGAAACTTGATTTCTAACCTTCCCAAGTTGCTTTCCACTCAATCCTTTCTTCCACCACAGCCATATCAGTGAGGAGAGTTGAGTGTTGGGGAGATTATCATTTGAAGCACAAGAGCAAGGAGTTCATCATCATCTACAACATCTATTACCTTTTGGAGGGTGGTGCCTCCTAGATTGGTTAGGTGTCTCTTGGGAGCCTCCGTCATCGACATGTGGAGTTGAACCAAGAAGTTTGTAAGGGCAAGGAGATCGCCTACTTCGTGAAGATCTACCCCGAGTAAGGCTAGCCCTCCGTGGGCGTAGGCCATGATGGAATAGACAAGGTTGCTTCTTCGTGGACCCTTCGTGGGTGGAGCCCTCCGTGGACTCGCGCAGCCGTTACCCTCCGTGGGTTGAAGTCTCCATCAACGTGGATGTACGATAGCACTACCTATCGGAACCACGGGAAAAATCATTGCGTCTCCAAATTGCGTTTGATCTTCTCCACCTCTCTTTACTACATGTGCAATTTACTTTCCGCTGCTTATACTCTAGAATTGCATGTGTAGGGTGATACTTGACTTGATCTTAATTGTGAAACTACCTAAAACTGTTCTTTGTCAAAGGCAGAATTTTTATATTTACAAGTAGTCTAATCACCCCCCTCTAGACATACTTTCGATCCTACAAGTGGTATCAGAGCTTTGGTCTCCATTGTTTTGGTTTCCATTGCATTGGACTCCATAAGCTTGGTTTCACAACCTAGGAGAGTATGGCGTCTAGTGAGGGTAATTATCGTAGAGGTCCTTACTTTGATGGTACAAATTTTGCTAGTTGGAAGCATAAAATGAAAATGCATATTCTTGGTCATAACCCAGCCGCATGGGGCATTATTTGTGTTGGTATGCAAGGTGAATTCTTCGAGGAAGGAAAAGTTCCGGATCGCGAAGCTACACCGGAAGAGTTGCGGATGTTGCAAAACAATGCTCAAGCTTGTGACATTCTCTTCAATGCCTTGTGTCCCGAGGAGTTCAAAAAAATCAGCAGTCTTGAGAATGCTAAAGAGATTTGGGATACTTTGGTTGAAATGCACGAAGGTACTGAATCTGTGAAGGAATCAAAGCTAGATATTCTTCAAGGTCAACTTGACAAGTTCAAGATGAAGGATGGTGAAGGAGTCGCTGAAATGTACGCTAGGCTTGCTCTCATCACAAATGAGATTGCCGGCTTAGGAAGCGAAGAAATGACCGACCGATTCATCATTAAGAAGATTCTCAGAGCTTTGGATGGAAAATATGACACCGTGTGCACTTTGATCCAAATGATGCCAAACTACAAGACTCTCAAGCCAACTGAAGTCATTGGAAGAATTGTTGCTCATGAGATGACACTTAAGGATAAGGAAGAGCTTCACAACAAGTCAAGTGGTGCTTACAAAGCTACAAGTGATGCTCCCACAACCTCAAGTGACAAGTTAATTTCCAATGAAGAGATAAGCCTAATGATTAAGAACTTCAACAAGTTCTACAAGAATAGAGGCAAAGAGAGAAGCTCAAAGTCTAGATCATATGATGAAAAGAGATCTTCTAGTCGTGATCGAAACTGCTACAATTGTGGAAGACCCGGACACTACTCAAATGAGTGTACGGCTCCCCACAAGAGAAGAGAAGAATCTCCAAGAAGAAGATCAAGAGATGAGTCACCTCGGAGAGAGAGAAGGAGTAGAGATGATCGTTATGAACGAAGACCCTCTCGGAGAAGCAAGGATTCGGAGAGGAAAGACAAGTCATCAAGGAGCTACACAAGAAGAACACATCAAGCTCATGTAGGTGAATGGGTCTCCGGCTCCGACTCCGACAATCAATCCGATGGAAGCTATCACTCCGACTCCGACTACAGTCAAGATGAAGGTGTTGCCGGACTTGCTCTCGTATCCTCCAACTCCAACTCCTATGACTTATTTGATTCACCAAATGAGGGAATTGGAAGATGCTTCATGGCTAAAGGCCCCAAGGTAACACACCCTGAATTCATTGACTTTGATAGTGATGAGGATGACTTGCTTGGTGAAGATGAGCTCTTGCATGATAAAACTAGTGAGCTTAGTAACGATGAAAACGCTAGTAGTCTTTATAGTCGAGAAGAGTCGAATGACAATGCTATGAAGGAGATTGAGCGTCTAACTAAAGAACTAAACACTCTTAAGTTAGCTCATGAAACAACTCAAGAAGATCATAGAGAGCTCTTAAGATCTCATGAGAAGCTACGCTTCGAGAAGCTCACTCTAGAGCAAGAACATGAGTTTCTAAAAGCGATCAATGACGATCTTCGAAAGAACAGTTCTTCATATCTTGCCAAACGACTTCTCTTGTCTAATTTCTTGCCACCTATTAAGACTAAGCATGACAAGCATAAGAAAAATTCTTCCCCTAGTAGTAACAATAACCATGTTAAATCTAATATCGTTGCTTCTAGTAGTTCTCTTGATTTCACTAACAATGTTTCAAGCCAAGTTACACTTGAGCAAGAAAATAGCTTATTGAAGGAAATCATAGAGAAAGGTGTCTACAAGAGTCTAGCCGGAAGCAAGAACTTTGAGGAAATTGTTCGCAAACAAGGAAGGCACCGGAAGAATCAAGGGATTGGTTTTGAGCGAAAGTTCAACGCCGAAGGTGTTGAGTGGGAAGAAGGTCAATACCCTACTCCACAGTTTGTTTCTCAAAAGGAGAAGTATGATCCTACTTCTTCCAATGTGGAACAAGCTCAAGATGACCTTCCACCACAAGACCACAAGCTAAAAGCCAAGGACAAGCTTCAAGAGGAGATTGATGCATTCATTGAAGCACCTCAAGCCATGGTCAAGTGGGTTCCCAAGGACACGTCAAGTTCTACTTCGTCAAGCTCAACTACAACCCCAAGGATTCCCACCAAGATGATGTGGATCCCGAAGAAGAAGAACTAGAAGGTTCTTGAGGGTGACTCCGCCAATATACTTCACTCATATTCATTTTGGCAACTTGTGCAATCAACTTCCACATCATGCACTAGTTCATGGAGTCACAAACCCCCTTGTTGGTAAGTCAAGGGACAAGGTAATCATTGCTTTCATGGACATCATCTATTGTGAACTTCAATCTATGTCCATGGATATCCTTGTTTGTTCCTTGTGGGACTAACCCATGTAGGTATTGAAAGTGCCCTAATCCAAAGGATAGCTCCCAACTCTTAATGATCTACATCAACATTGAGCATCCACATCTTCAACATCTACATGAAGTCTTCTACGACAACCCAAGGTTAGTTTGACCCTTTAAAAGGGGTTCTCACATCTAGGGGGAGCTTTGCTCTAAAAATTGAGCTAAAGCATCTTCAAATGATGTGAACACATCAATGCTTTATGTAAAAGTGGTAACCCCACTTGTGCTTAAACGATGAGTATGACCTAAGATCAAATGTTCTCATTTGGCTCCTAAGTCAAAATACTCATATAAAGATGACCTAGTCATCGACAAATTGTGTGCTAGTAGCTAGAGTGTTGGTTGTGCATGTTTGACACATATTTCATTTGCTATCTTATTGTGTGAGCATGTTGAATGCATGATTTTATCCATTCGAGGACATCCATTTGTTGTTTTGGTTGTTTTGTTTTTTCTGGCCAAATGGATGGACAAGAATGCCTAAGCACCTCCCCTAGCTATCTATGCTTTCTTGTCTCAAATTCTATTCATGCTTATATCACAAACTTTGAACAAGTCATTTTCGGACCCTCCGAGTGAGGAGCACTCGGAGCCACCGATCCGTCTAAGGCTGACTTCCAAAACCTTCTAAGTCAATTTCGGTCAGACCAACTTCTCCCACTCGGTCCAACCGAAACGCTTAGACTGATTTAGGTTTCATCTCGGTGAAACCGAGTTCTAAATCTCGGCGTGACCGATATGCGTAACTGCATAGCAGTTATCCATCTCGGTGTCACCGAGTTTTTCAACTCGGTCCCACCGACAGCAAGGGGATATAAATACTGAGGGCAGCGCGCGATTTTTCCTTTAAACGTTTTCGCCCCCAAGTCCCCTGCTACCGTCGCCCTGATCTCCGGATCGTCGCCGTCGTCGCCTGTGCGCCCACGCCGCAGGTCTCCGCCGCCGTCAACGGTTTTCTCCTCCGCGCCGTTGCCGCCGTAGAGGGACTCCACCAAGTTAGGGTGAGTCTCGATCCCTCTCGTGCTCCCCATCCGACTCATTGCACGATTGGTTTGCCCTGCATCTAGCCACGATTGAAAAACTTCCTTTCCATCAGATCGTTTCTAGTTTCGAGTAAAATTCTTAGGTTTAGGTTTCCACGGAACACATCTCGGTGAAACCGGTTTTAAATTTTCGGTGTGACCGATTTGGCCTCTGGCCATTGCACTGCACTTTCGGTCTAACCGAGATGTGCAAATCGGTGTGACCGAAGTATGGTTTTAGTGAAACCCTAGAGTATCGGCAGGACCGAAACCCATTTCGGTCCAACCGAAAGTGGTGTGTAAGTTTCTGTTATACACTTCGGATTCACCGAAATTGAAAATTGGTTTGACCGAAATGCATTCTGTGAAAACTTAAAACTAAGATTTGAACTCATTTTTTTTTTGCAAAAACCTCTGCAGTTTGTGATAACTCTTCTACTCTGCCTATACCTTATCTATTCACAGGTTGTCAGCCATGTCAGATGCCAGTGACAGCCAGAACAGGTCAGAATCACCTTTTGTAGAGATTCCTGAGGCAGATACTAGTCCTGAGGCTAGTAGTCCTATTGATGATGGTGAGAGGAGTACACCTAGTGGCTTGCCTCCTGCAGCCACCAGAACCAGAAAGCAGAGAAATTTTGATGATGAGGACTCTGACTTCATTTCTGAGGAAGTAACCTCCAAGCCCAAGAGAAAGGTTGTTGCCAAAGAGCAACAAGGGCAGCAGTCGAGGAAAGGCACCAGAAAGGTCAAGCAGTCAGCTGTTGCCAAGAAGCTGAACTTGGGAGAGCCAGCCCCAAGCAAAGTGAAGAAAACTTCCAAGAGGAAGAGGGTAGTGTATGCTGAACCTCATGCAGAAGCAGCAGTTGAAGATGAAGAAGAAGAAGCACCCCAGCCTGCTCCTCAGAAGCAGAAACTCATGGGTGATGCAATTAGGGCTCAAGCCACTTCTAAGCCCAAGAAGCCTGCTCAAGCTAAGGCAGCTCCAGCAAAGCCTTCTGCCAAGCCCAAGAGGACAACCAGGAACATCCCAGCCTCTGAGAAGAACAAGGGTGATGTGCCACCGTCTGAGTCTGATGAAGAAGAACATGTGTTGCTGAAGCTCCGTCCAAAACTGCCGCTCCACAACGATGCTCATCCTCAAGCCGAGGATATGAAGGCAAGGAAGGATAGAGGTCTCAGGCTATGGAGACAGTCTGATCCATATGCCGTGAGGAGAAGGACTGCTGTGGACCCCAGATTCCACACCAGAGAGCAGCAGGACTTGTATGAGACTGTGTTGATGGATAAGAAGCCTATATAGTTGCAGATACCAGATACGTTGACTGGAAGTACATTGACAGTGAAGAGCACCGAGACTTCTTTCCCCATGTGCATGAAAGCTTCACTGCATGTGGAGTTGATGAGTTTGTGGGTCAGAAACTGACATACTGGAACGACGAGATGATTATGCAGTTCTACGCCACAGCCCACTTCTATCCTGATGGGAAGATCACCTGGATGACTGAAGGTCAAAGGTTTTCTTCGTCTGTTGAAGAATGGGCAGAACTTCTGAATGCTCCAGTGCAAAGAGAGGACGACATTGATGTCTATGGGATTCCTAAGAAGAACCATGATTCCATGAAGAACATGTACAAGGAGATCCCCGCAGCAGATTTGGAAGGGTGGAAGCTTGGCTCAGTGTACTATCTCCAGGCAGGTCTACCTACCACAAACACTATTCTGAGGCATACCTTGATGCCCAAGTCTGGAGACCATCGCATGATCCGAGGCTATTCTATCAACATGCTGCACATACTTGATGAGAAGGCACCTTTCAAGGTGATGGACTTAATGGTAGAGACCATTAAGAGGACTGCAGCTGACCAGAAGAGGTCGTGTGGATTTTCCCCGCAGATTCAGATGCTTATCAATGCCAAGTTTGGCACGGGCAAATTCTTGTTGGATAGGAAGCACTTACCACTGCAGCCAGAGCATGAAGATAACGTTGTTGTGATGGACGAGAAGGATCCAACTTCGGTTGAAGGTCAAGCCAAGATTGAAGCTGCTAGGAAAGCCAAAGCTGATAAAGAGGCAGCAGCAGCAGCAGCTAAACCAAAGAGCTTCGGAGAGAAGATTCTTGAAGCTACCCAAAGGATTGAACAACGCCTGGCCAGCATTGAACAATCTCAGGAAAGCTTGGAAATGATTGTTGACGAGAAGGTCCACGCTCTGGACGTGAAGCTGACTGAACTTCAGGTGACCGTCAACAAGCTTGAGGCAGACATGGAGGAAGCTAGGCAGGACAGGGCAGAGCTCATGCAGGATGACCTAGTCCAGGACTCTCATCGCCAAACTGCTCCGGTTCCCAGAGGATCCCGATCAGCTGCTATCCCAGTGACTGACTCCAGGACTACCACTTCAGCACCTCCTACAGCTCCAGCAGTCACTCCAGCCACAGCTCCAGTATCCTCTCCTCCAGCGCAGACATCAGCTGAAGTCTTCGCCGATGCCGTCATATCTACTCCGACATCTACCCAGACGGGAGCCGCCAGCAGAGCCCACAGTGACGTTTAGCTCTATGCTTTTTCAAACTTTTTGGTAACTTGTTGCCAAAGGGGGAGAAATTGTATAGATCATAGGGCTTCGAGAGAGAGAGAGTGCTCTTTCGTTCTTTTGCGGTTTCTTTGAGATACATTTGGTTCTTTTGGTTTTCAAAACTTTCAGTGTGCTTGATACTACGTTTGATGCTACCTTAATGAGTGCTTAGTCATACTATGCTTTAATGTGTGCTTAATGCTTATCATATGCTATTCCTATCTTGTATGACTATTTTACTCATGTCTTGGTGATTGGGTGCATGTTATTCATTCTTATCATTTTGTGAGCTCCACCAAGATGTATGTGACATGGAAGAGTGACCCATAATCCTAATCGATTGTGCATTTGCATTCAAACGCAAATTTTAAATAATGCACAAATTTAGGGGAGCTCTTGTTTATCACATACTTCTCAAAGCGACGATATTATTCATTGATTATATCTTTTTTCGAAGCTTTGATCTATATGTTGTCATCAATTACCAAAAAGGGGGAGATTGAAAGTGCAACTAATCCCCGGGTGATTTTGGTAATTAATAACAACATATATATCATTGAACTAATAGTTACTTGAGAATCATTTCAGAGAAGTTCAGTGATATGGGTATGGAAATGACTGAAGAAGTGGACCCCTCAAAATGCTAAGGCAAGCATTGGCAAAAGCTCAAGACTCCATTTTTGGTTTAGTGATCAAAGATCACATTGAGTCCATAGGAAAAGCCAATACTATTAAAAGGGGATGAGGTTGTGTTGATGATCTGGTTGCTCAAGTGCTTAGTGATATATCTCCTTCAACTATCAGCAACTTTCACTACTATACACACTCATAAGTAATCTCGGACAAACCGATTTTCCAAACTCAGTCCCACCAAGATGAACCACCTCAGCCATAAGCCAAACCCTAGAAAAATCGGTCATTCCGAGTTTGAGTTCGGTCTCACCGAAGTACGGGCTGCCAACCTTCTGTAACCGTTTGTCATCATATCGGAATATCCGAGTTGATGATTGCGGTCTCACCGAAACTGGCAAGTTCCTATCTTTGCTCAAATCGGACAAACCGAGATGGTATTTTCGGTCCCACCGAAAACCCCAACGTTCACTATATTTGAACTTTCGGTCTGACCGAGTTTCCACTTCGGTCTCACCGAGATTGATCAATTATGTGTGTAACGGTTGGATTTTGTGTGGAGGCTATATATACCCCTCCACCCCCTCTTCATTCGTGGAGAGAGCCATCAGAAAGAACTACCACTCCTACCTTACACTTTCTGAGAAGAGAACTACCTACCCTTGTGTTGAGATCAAGTTGCTCCATTCCTACCATATGAAACTTGATTTCTAACCTTCCCAAGTTGCTTTCCACTCAATCCTTTCTTCCACCACAGCCATATCAGTGAGGAGAGTTGAGTGTTGGGGAGATTATCATTTGAAGCACAAGAGCAAGGAGTTCATCATCATCTACAACATCTATTACCTTTTGGAGGGTGGTGCCTCCTAGATTGGTTAGGTGTCGCTTGGGAGCCTCCGTCATCGAGTTGTGGAGTTGAACCAAGAAGTTTGTAAGGGCAAGGAGATCGCCTACTTCGTGAAGATCTACCCCGAGTAAGGCTAGCCCTCCGTGGGCGTAGGCCATGATGGAATAGACAAGGTTGCTTCTTCGTGGACCCTTCGTGGGTGGAGCCCTCCGTGGACTCGCGCAGCCGTTACCCTCCGTGGGTTGAAGTCTCCATCAACGTGGATGTACGATAGCACTACCTATCGGAACCACGGGAAAAATCATTGCGTCTCCAAATTGCGTTTGATCTTCTCCACCTCTCTTTACTACATGTGCAAGTTACTTTCCACTCAATCCTTTCTTCCACCACAGCCATATCAGTGAGGAGAGTTGAGTGTTGGGGAGATTATCATTTGAAGCACAAGAGCAAGGAGTTCATCATCATCTACAACATCTATTACCTTTTGGAGGGTGGTGCCTCCTAGATTGGTTAGGTGTCGCTTGGGAGCCTCCGTCATCGAGATGTGGAGTTGAACCAAGAAGTTTGTAAGGGCAAGGAGATCGCCTACTTCGTGAAGATCTACCCCGAGTAAGGCTAGCCCTCCGTGGGTGTAGGCCATGATGGAATAGACAAGGTTGCTTCTTCGTGGACCCTTCGTGGGTGGAGCCCTCCGTGGACTCGCGCAGCCGTTACCCTCCGTGGGTTGAAGTCTCCATCAACGTGGATGTACGATAGCACTACCTATCGGAACCACGGGAAAAATCATTGCGTCTCCAAATTGCGTTTGATCTTCTCCACCTCTCTTTACTACATGTGCAATTTACTTTCCGCTGGTTATACTCTAGAATTGCATGTGTAGGGTGATACTTGACTTGATCTTAATTGTGAAACTACCTAAAACTGTTCTTTGTCAAAGGCAGAATTTTTATATTTACAAGTAGTCTAATCACCCCCCTCTAGACATACTTTCGATCCTACACAACGTCAGTCCGGATTAGTTTAGTCCAAATCTTGCAAGAATGAGGTCAAAACAATATCAAAAGTGTTTGGAAAAGTAGATACGTTTGAGACGTATCACACGCTCAAAACGGACCAACGGTTCAACACATACACACGAAACAAGATACAATGCAAAGCTAAAATTAACAGCCACATAGCAACTTTGGAGCAAGAAATATATACTCTACAACACCCAAACATGATGATAATAAGCATGGACATGTAGTAGACATATCCTAGAGCAAACAACTCCATTGGAGCAACTCCATAGGAGGCATGGATCAATAGCAACAAGCTACACCAAATTGATCATGCTGTTAACAACCTGACAGGCATAATTTATAACAACCTGACAAGCATGCCACAATGGAACAAAATGTAGATCACATCATCACGTTCATTTTGATATATCATATGCACAATTTGGACAAGCACACTAAAAGTTACAGCCATGCAAAGATGCAACATAATAACAGTTCTCAGGGACTTAGCCATATTTTCACAGAACACAACGAGCGCAAAATAACAATAACATGCTCAGGCGAGGGATTGGGGCTACTCACCCTAGCGGGCTCGGCCCAGGTCGCGGAGGAGTAGGCCCGGCTCGGGGCAAAGGCGGCTGGGCCCGGGGCAGCTGGGCCGGCTGGACCTCCCGTGGCCCACGAGGCCGGGGCGGATCTGAGGTGGCCCAGGGAGCGGCGTCGTCCCGATCGGATCGGACCCGACGTCGGCGGGCGGTGGCTTGGCCGGCGAGGAAGCCGCGGGGGCCGGCGGCGGCGGCGAGACCGGCCGGCGGCGGAGGCGGAGACGGTGGTGC
>LR738709.1:303293704-303339563 GCA_902687465.1 Secale cereale
CCGCCGCCGCGAGCCACCCGCCCCGCCTCGCCGCTGCACGCTGCCTCGCCGCACGCCGCCCCGCCGCCGCCGCCGCTGCCGCTGCTGCCCGCCGCCGCCACCATCGCCCCACCGCAGCCCGCCGCCCGCCGGTCATCGACGAGGTAGCCGCACGGTTTTTCTTTTAGAAGACCGTCAGTTTTTTTAAGAACCCTAGTCGGTTTTTCTTTAGATCGGTTTTACTAGATCGGTTTTCTGTTTTTTTCGGTTTAGTTAATTAGTAAACATTCACCCATTCGTTCGTTCTAACGAATGAGTTCGTTGTTGAGTTTCAGCTGACGAACTTTCGTTCGTTAAGCTGTTTTAGTTTTCTTTTCGTATTTTATTTTCTGATCGCGATCTCTGATCCGATCTTCATTTTAGTTTATCTTTTCGCTCGTTTATCGGAATCAGGTGATTCAAGCGCCTGGAGTTTCATCTCGAAATTCTCTTTCCGTTTAACCTAGTCACTCAAGCGTTTGCCTCTGCTAAATTTGGACTTAGGTCCAGATTGGTTCGGTAGTTGTTTCTCTTTCGCCGTTTGTCTTTCGTTGCTTTTCTTTTGCCGTTTCTTTTGCAAACCGGAGTTCTTAAGTTGAACCTTCTGGTTAGATCTCTCATTTGAGTCTTACCCGTGCATTAGTTAAGTACTTATTGTGTGTTTGTTTGTTTGCGATAGAGTACCTGGAGTGCGCCGCTTGCTACTTTGAATCTCTAGGTTTTGCGGATCATCAGCAAGGCAAGTAACACTTTGATCATACTTTCCAAATACCCAGTTTTCATTGCATTAGTCAAACCCTCACACATTGCATGAGTAGGATTTTTAACTTGTGGGACTGGGAAGTAGATGAGGTAGTACCTATTACCTGCATTACATTCAAACCTTTGGGAGTACTTCTACGTTTGCTGTTAGGACATGCTATGCTCGTAGACGTGGATTGGGTGAGTGTATCCATGACAGATGTGAGTTTGTTAATTAATGGTTTAACTTAAGGTGGCAACTTTAACACACATATGGGTGGATTGAGGCACCTGGGTATTCCAGTGATTGTCTGTTTTTCTTTTGGACCGCCACCCAGGCTCAAAGGGATCATGAGATTATTCATACTAGAAACTTCCGTGTGCAGCCACTTGCCAATATGGGCTCTCGCATAGTTGAGTAAGTTGTGGGAAACCTTTCCATGATGGGCTAGTAGATGTAGAGGGATTGTAGGTGTACCGGCCTATCCATCTGGTTAAGGGGACCTCTTCGGAAAGACTATGTCTCGGTCATCCGTTTCTCAAACACCATGTAGTGCGAGAAAACAATCGGAGGTGATCGACTCTTGTGGGGAAAAGTGCACAAACCTCCGCAGAGTGTACAAACGGATGTCTTGAGTATCTAGTGTCTGGATATCCTGTGAATCTCATCATGTTACTCTAATTAATATTGTTGGGTTTAATGATGATTTATTAATTGGGGTTGAGAGGATGTCTATCTTCTCAACGGTGTTTCAACTACCATGATAGTTAATTAAAATCTATTCCTTTGTAGTAGGGAAAAATTGGCTTTACGCAAAAACTGTAACCATAGAGCTTTCCACCAGCCATATTGCATGTAGTATAGATTTACTTTTGTTGCTAACTTTGTGTTACTTTGCCAGCATATTCCATGTGCCGACCCGTTTCCGGGCTGCAACGTTCAAGTTGCAGACTTTTCAGACGACGAGTAAGGTGCCTTATAGGTCGTGGTTCTATACTCAGTGATGCCGTTGGAGTTGATGGACTCACTTATCTTCCAAGCCTTCCGTTGTTATAGTGTTAGATGGCCTTAAGCCATTTTTATTGTAATAAGTTCATCGTTGGAACTATCGATGTAATAAGTGTGTGATTGCTACTCTGTTATAAATCCTTCAAGTATTGTGCGTGTCAGCATTACTGATCCAGGGATGACACTGATGCACATAGATCAGACTGTTTGAGGTCTGGTCGCTACAGTCCAGAACTGAAACCACTTCACAACAGCTCAAGAAACAATATCCTGGGTATCCACCATGCTGACAAGAGGCTTAGCAAGATTATTAGCTTTCTCTTGTTTGGCCCTTAAATCCTCCAGCACTTGTTGTTGCACCAGAAAGTATGCATCTGAATTCTGCAGGGACTTCCTCAGCCCTTCGGCTTCCTGTCGCAGCACATGTGATTGATGTCTTTCAACTTGAAGTTGAGACTCAAGAAAGCGAACTAATTCAGGTAGCGAGTTCGAAGAGCTTGTGCCAGCAGTAGTGGCCAATAACTCAAACACTACATCAAGGCACGACTTTGGGGTTGTCTCACTGTCTACAAGATAGTTTTTATCAGCTTTCTTGGAGACCAACATAGTTGTCTCACTATCTTGAACCTTATATGCATTACTTTCTCTACCATTGCATAATAGGGTGCTCTTCTCCAATATTCTGTCGGCATTTGCTAGGTGGCTTCTCACCCCTCGTTGGTTACCCCAAGTGGAAGGTTTGAGATGCAGTGTAGCAGAAGTTTTCCCTTGGTATTACCAAGGATCGATTTCCCATAGACTCCCAGTTTCAACAAGAAGGTGTCAACTGCTAACGGCGCCGGATATTAGCAATCAACGTGGACCTGCACACTGATACAAATAACTTTGCTCCCAACGAGTACAGAGAGGTTGTGAATCCCTCCGGCCTTGTAGTTTACAAAGGATCAAACGCAAGTGATAATAGTGATAGGTATGATTGCAATAGTAAGTAAAAAAAGTAAATAGCGGATGTGATCAATGATGGTAATATGGACCGGAGTCTCATGATGTTCACTAGTGATGTATCTCTCCCAAAAGACGATAAAACAGCTATGTGAGGTAAACGAATTACAGCTGGGCAATTGACAGGACCATGTGCGCAAACCAATGCTGACTACATTGCAAGAAAGGTTGAGGTTCAAAGCATGGGTGGTAAGCCAAAGTAAGTAGACCGAAATCCATCAATATCTACTACTAATCATCCACCTTGAGATATCTATCCAGAACATCTCGCTGGTATTAAGTTGCGAGTCCCACCCATAGTGTAAACTCAAAGCAACAGACAACTGGATTAAAAGAACTTTGCGTAAAGTAAACAATCCTTGCACCCGCGGGCACAAGCACCGTTGTTTTCCCCCTTGTGGCAACATCACATGCCCTAGACTCATGTTTCTGTCACTCAAACTAGTCATCGAGGGGCATGAACCCACAATCGAGCATAACGTTCCCTCTTGGAGTCACTACCTATTACTTGGCCAAAGCAATAAATAACAACGGAGAACATGCAAGGATTACTTACGAACATAAATATAAAAGAGGTAGATCAAATATATTACTCAAACACAATCTGAACATAATCTCATAATCCATCGGATCCCAGCAAACTCATCATAGCAACAGCATAAGGATTACATATGTGCCTCGATCATGTAGGGCATCTCACCAGGACTAATTAGTGAAGCACAAGAACGGGAGGAGAACATCACATAGCTACTGGTCATGGACTCATGGTCCAAGGGAGACTACTCACAACTCATCCGGGAGGCGTCCATGGTGGTGGAGAGGCTCCCGGTGGTGATCCTCCCCTCCGACAGGGTGCCGGGAAGGGTTCTCCTGGTGCTCCCGATCTTGGAAGCAGCGGCGGCGGCGGAACAGAGATGGGATCGTGAAAAAGAGTTCCTGTTTTGAGGGTTTCGGGAGACGCTTTAAATATATGTCAAAGGGGGGCACCGGAGGAGCCTCGGGGGGCCCAGGCGCCCCCCCGGCGCGGCCCAGTGGGGGCGCGCCGCCAGGGCGCCTGGAGCCTTGGTGCCCCCCCCCGGCTGTCCTTCGGGCGCACGGTAGTTTCTGGAACGCTGATTTTTTATATAATTTTTCTAGATTTTTCCTGGCAGTTCTCGTAACGTGAAAACCTGAAATACAAAAACAGTCGAAAACAGAAACTAGCACTGGGGTGCACTGAGTTAATAGGTTAGTCCAAATATGATCAAAAGTGTATGGAAGTGTATAAATATCATAGCAATATCACCCAAATGAGGCATGGAGCAAGCAGAAATTATAGATACGTTCTGGACGTATCAACATCCCCAAGCTTAATTCCTGCTCGTCCTCGAGTAGGTAAATGATAACAAGAATAATTTCTGTGGTGACATGCTATAAACCATATAGGACTTTTTCATAGTCATATGACAAAAGCTTACTGAGACAATGAATCTGTAGTAATTAAGTTGCCTCATGAGAAAATCACAAAGAACTGAAAGTTTTACAATATGATACTGAAACATCAAATAGATTTGCAATGAACATGATGTGCAAATATGATAAAGTGATATCTAGCTTGCCCCATTTAGTGAAGCATAAATGCAGGGGCACCTTCAAGGTTTAAGTGATGACTAGATACAATGGTTTCAAAATAAACGATATCACAATCATGCAAAAGACAATGCTACTTTGGGACAATGCACATTACACTCAGAATGACAATCATGCTCTCAGTAGTTGGTGCTTTTAAAAGAAGATGGAGACTCAACATAAAAGTAAAAGAATGGCCCTTCGCAGAGGGAAGCAGTGATTACTCATGTGCTAGAGCTTTTTATTTTGAAAACATAGAAACAATTTTGTCAACGGTAGTAGTACTTCATATGTGTTATGCATAAGACATCCTATAAGTTGCAAGCCTCATGCATCGAGTACCAATAGTGCTCGCACCTTGTCCTAATTAGCTCGGATTTCCATGGATTGTCATTGCATTACATATGTTTCAACCAAGTGTCACAAAGGGGTACCTCTATGTCACCTGTACAAAGGTCCAAGGAGATAGACCGCATTTGATTTCTCGTTTTTGATAGATCTCAACTTGAGGACATCCATACCGGGACAACATAGAAAATAGATCATGGACTCCTCTTTAATGCTTAAGCATATTCTCATAAGAGATTGAGGATTAATGTCCAAGCTAAAACTTCCACCATGATACATGGCTTTGGTTGGCGGCCCAATGTTCTTCTCTAACAATATGCATACTCAAACCATTCAACCCATGGCAAATCACCCTTACTTTAGACAAGACGAACATGCATAGCAACTCACATGATATTCAACAAAAGTGTAACAGTTGATGGCGTCCCCAGAAACATGGTTACCGCTCAGGAAGCAACTTATAAGAAAATAAGATACATAAGCAACATATTCTTTACCACAATAGTTTTTAAGCTACTTTCCCATGAGCTATATATTGCAACTGAAGGTTTTAAAGGTAGCACATGTAAATTTACTTGGAGTGGCGATGAAATACCACATATAGGTAGGTATGGTGGACTCATATGGCATAACTGGTTTAAAAGGATGTGGATGCACAAGCAGTCAGTCCGCTTAGTACAGGTGGAGGTTAGCAAAAGACTGGGAGCGACCAACTAAGAGAGCAATGACGGTCATAATCATGCAGAGCGACAAAGCAACATTGAATCAGGCATGGAAGTTATATCGCTACTCAGAAACAAAAGATCATCAAGGCTTGACAGACTTTCTTTTCAGTCTTAAATATGCGTGAGCATACGCCAAGTCAATCAAAATAAATTCTCGAAGGAAGATATTACTAAACCATACCACATCATAGGCAAACAATTCATGTTGGTACTCCAATAACACATTGGGAATCCCCCAGCTATTTGAGACTAACCATAAGAAAACCTGAACTACTAAGCGCCATTATGCACGTAGCATCTTTATCATAGACATATTAACCAATGCAACGGAAGAAAACTCTCTTAATAAGATAAGCATGATAATTAAAGAGAGTTCAAGCAACCAACTAAACACAAGCTCTTTAAAAAGATAAGCATGAATACTAAGAGCAGAGCATGATAGTAGCTATTAAAAGACAAAGAACACACACAGCAAAGATAGACATGAAAATTCTATGTTATGTTCTAGGTAGAAGTGGAGCGTGTTTCTCTCCCACATAAAGAACGCTGAGTTTCGACTCGTTATGAAAAACTAAAAAGGAAACTAAAAGCAAGACGCTCCAAGCATAGCACATAACACATGAAGTGATTAAAATATAGTGGAACGAAAGACGAACTGATAATGTTGATGGAGAAGGGGATGCACGGGGGCATCCCCAAGCTTAGACGCTTGAGTCTCCTTGAATATTTCTTGGGGGTGCATGGGGGCATCCCCAAGCTTGAGCGCTTGACACTCCTGAATCTTTTTATCATCTTCCCTCGCACACTTGAAAACTCCCTTCATACATAACTCATCATAATCTTGATTAGCGAGGTTAGTACCCATAATAAAATAATTGTACCTTGCTGGAAATACAGATATTCTTGAAGGTCTACTGTTTCTCAAGATTGCCAAAAGGTTTTTGCAAAGAAAAAGCAAGCTCTAGGTTTGCAAAATGAAGGAAAGGCAAGACAGGACAGAATCTGTGAAAAACAGAACAACATGTAGTAATTGATTTGTTCGGGGCACTTCTGCAACTCTAATCAAAAAACTCAGAACAGACGCACGAAAGACAATTATATAGAGAACGCTGTCGAAACAATTCAGACCAAAAAAATGATCTGGTGATTTTATACGAATTTTTCTATCCAAGGACAGAATCTATTTCCTGGACAACACCTCACAACTTTTGAACTTTCTAGCAATCAGAGGCTACACATGGCACAAAATTGAAAAGCAAAGATACAATGATGATGCTACAGTAGTAACAACATCAAGACACAACAAAAGCAAAATAAATTTATTCATTGGCCTGCCTCCCAAAAGCGCTTTCTTTTATGCCTTTAAGCTAGGCATAATGCATATAGATCAAGTTTTATCAAGAGTAAAAGAATAGCTAGCCCGTACAACGGACTCAAAAGGTAACTTGATCTTCTTTCGAGGGAAGTGTTCCATCCCTTTCTTGAGAGGAAACTGAAATTTTATATTACCCTCTTTCATGTCAATGATAGCACCAACGGTGCGTAAAAAGGGACGTCCCAAAATAATTGGACAAGAAGGATCACATTCAATATCCATAATAGTAAAATCAACGGGAACATAATTATCATTGACAACGATAAGAACATCGTCGATCCTCCCCAAAGGTTTCTTTATGGAAGAATCAACGAGACGAACACCAAAAGAACAAGAATCAAAAGGTTTCAATTTAAGCATATCATATATTCTTTTGGGCATAACAGAGGTACTAGCTCCAACATCACATAAGGCATAGCAAGAGAAGTCATTCAATTTAATTTTTATCATAGGATCCCAACCATCTTCTAGCTTTCTAGGTATGGAGGCTTCTACTCTAAGTTTCTCCTCCCTAGCTTTGATGAGAGCATTAGTGATATGCTCTGTGAAGGCAAGGTTAATCGTGCTAGTGCGGGGGTCTCTAGACATCTTGTGAAGGAAATCAATAACTTCGGTAAGAGTGCAACTATCAAAATCAAGGTCACTAGCATCAAGTAAAGTGGTAGTGGTGTCCTTTAGGTTCACATGTTTGGTAGTTTCTATAGTCATAGCATCACCATTAATAGGTCCATCGGGACCAGGAGTACATTGGGTGCTAAGAGTTTGGATATCCTCAATAACTTGGATAGTAGCAACAATGTGGTGGGTAGGAAGGCTCTTAATTCTATCCTCTTCCTCCCTTAGGGGTGCAACCACTTCGGGTTTAGCTGCCATTTGGTTTATCAAAGTGGCTTGTGTGTGGGACATGTTGGAAACTTGGGTCTCAGTGATAGTGAGCCTAGTCTGGAGGTTAGAAATCTCAATATTTATGCTCTCTAATTGTCTACTAATGTCTTGCAAGATAGCAGTATGCTCATTTAATTGCCTCGAGAAGGTTTTGTTTTGTTCATATTGGGTGTGCATGTAATTCTTAGTGGCCTTCTCTATTTCTAGAAGTTTCTCATAGTCAGGCAAGTCTCTATCTTTTTGGGTGTAGTTCTTGGTGATAGGATAAGCATTGTTGTTCCCAAAGGAATTAGAGGGGAACGGTCTAGGATTGCTACCAAAGTTACTCCTATAAGCATGAGCAATCACAGAATCTAAAGGATCATAACTAGGATCAATAGAAGATTGCTTGGAAAGTAGGGACATGATTAAGTCAGCTTTTTCATTTAGGGAGGAAATCTCCTCGACAGAGTTTACCTTTCTACCTGTTGGAGCGCGTTCGGTGTGCCATTGGGAATAATTGGTCATCATCTCATCGAGAAGCTTTGTGGCAGCACCAAGTGTAGTTGACATAAAAGTTCCTCCCGCGGCCGAATCTAACAAGTTCCGCGAGGTAAAGTTCAAGCCTGCATAAAAAGTTTGGATAACCATCCAAGTAGTCAAACCGTGAGTAGGGCAGTTCTTGATAAGAGATTTCATACGTTCCCAAGCTTGGGCAACGTGTTCATTATCCAATTGTTTAAAATTCATTATGTTACTTCTCAGTTGGATAATTTTAGCAGGTGGATAGTATTTTCCAATAAAAGCATCTTTGCACTTGTCCCATGAATCTATGCTATTTCTAGGCAAAGACTGAAACCAAATTTTAGCTCCTCCTCTCAAGGAGAAAGGAAAAAGCTTAAGCTTAACAATATTACCATCTATTTCTTGGTACTTTTGCATATCACAAAGTTCAACAAAGTTGTTCAAGTGTAAAGCAGCATCATCTCCAGCACCGGAGAATTGATCTTTCATAACTAAGTTTAGTAAAGCAGGTTTAATTTCATATGAAGGTGCTGAAGTGGCAGGTGTACTGATAGGTGTGCTAATAAAGTCATCGTTGTTGTGACTAGTGAAGTCACACAACTTGGTGTTCTCGGTGGAACCCATTGTAGCAAGCAAGCAAGATAACTATTTTTGTGATTTTCGATAAAAGATACTAAAGCAAAACTAAAAGGTAAACTAACAAGACTAAAAGCAAAGGTAAAAGATAGCGTGCAACTCCCCTATCCTGAAGAGTGGAGTCCCCGGCAACGGCGCCAGAAATTGCTTTGCTAGGTGGCTTCTCACCCCTCGTTGGTTACCCCAAGTGGAAGGTTTGAGATGCAGTGTAGTAGAAGTTTTCCCTTGGTATTACCAAGGATCGATTTCCCAGAGACTCCCAGTTTCAACAAGAAGGTGTCAACTGCTAACGGCGCCGGATATTAGCAATCAACGTGGACCTGCACACAGATACAAATAACTTTGCTCCCAACGAGTACAGAGAGGTTGTCAATCCCTCCGGCCTTGTAGTTTACAAAGGATCAAACGCAAGTGATAATAGTGATAGGTATAATTGCAATAGTAAGTAAAAAAAGTAAATAGCGGATGTGGTCAATGATGGTAATATGGACCGGAGTCTCATGATGTTCACTAGTGATGTCTCTCTCCCAAAAGACGATAAAACAGCTATGTGAGGTAAACGAATTACAGCTGGGCAATTGACAGGACCATGTGCGCAAACCAATGCTGACTACATTGCAAGAAAGGTTGAGGTTCAAAGCATGGGCGGTACGCCAAAGTAAGTAGACCGAAATCCATCAATATCTACTACTAATCATCCACCTTGAGATATCTATCCAGAACATCTCGCTGGTATTAAGTTGCGAGTCCCACCCATAGTGTAAACTCAAAGCAACAGACAACTGCATTAAAAGAACTTTGCGTAAAGTAAACAATCCTTGCACCCGCGGGCACCAGCACCATTGTTTTCCCCCTTGTGGCAACATCACATCCCCTAGACTCATGTTTCTGTCACTCAAACTAGTCATCGAGGGGCATGAACCCACAATCGAGCATAACGTTCCCTCTTGGAGTCACTACATATTACTTGGCCAAAGCAATAAATAACAACGAAGAACATGCAAGAATTACTTACGAACATAAATATAAAAGAGGTAGATCAAATATATTACTCAAACACAATCTGAACATAATCTCATAATCCATCGGATCCCAGCAAACTCATCATAGCAATAGCATAAGGATTACATATGTGCCTCGATCATGTAGGGCAGCTCACGAGGACTAATTAGTGAAGCACAAGAACGGGAGGAGAACATCACATAGCTACTGGTCATGGACTCATGGTCCAAGGGAGACTACTCACAACTCATCCGGGAGGCGTCCATGGTGGTGGAGAGGCTCCCGGTGGTGATCCTCCCCTCCGACAGGGTGCCGAGAAGGGTTCTCCTGGTGCTCCCGATCTTGGAAGCGGCGGCGGCGGTGGAACAGAGATGGGATCGCAAAGAAGAGTTCCTGTTTTGAGGGTTTCGGGAGACGCTTTAAATATATGCCAAAGGGGGGCACCGGAGGAGCCTCGGGGGGCCCAGGCGCCCCCCCGGCGCGACCAAGGGGGGGCGCGCCGCCAGGGCGCCTGGAGCCCTGGTGGCCCCCCTGGCTGTCCTTCGGGCGCACGGTAGTTTCTGGAACGCTGATTTTTTATATAATTTTTTTGGATTTTTCCTGGCAGTTCTCGTAACGTGAAAACCTGAAATACAAAAACAGCCGAAAACAGAAACTGGCACTGGGGTGCACTGAGTTAATAGGTTAGTCCAAATATGCTCAAAAGTGTATGGAAGTGTATAAATATCATAGCAATATCACCCAAAAGAGGCATGAAGCAAGCAGAAATTATAGATACGTTTTGGACGTATCAGCATTCCACAAGAGGAACAAGCAGACGTGTCACAGGTTTACCATGTTGTATATGAAACTCATTTTGGTAAACCAGTTTAGTTGTAATGTGGACATGATAATAGCATGAAACAGACATATATCTATGTAGTATGGTCACTGTATGGTCTATATCATTCTAGTTTATGTTGCCAAATCAAGATAGAGATAGTTCAAATCATATCTATTTAAGACAAAGCAACTTAGACAAAATATAAGTGTGGGAAACTACACAACACTAACAACACTTGTAATGTGCATGGCATGAGACTGAAATCAACGTAGAGCACGTTACAACAGCAAACCAGTTAAAGAAACAAGTTTAAAACATACCTTTTGCACCATTGGAGTTTCAATTGCATCCTTCAAATTTGAAATAGTTGGTATGAGTTAATACAATGATGCTAGAGCAAAGGAGTATGAACCATAGCTACGGAACCTGACCTGAGAACAATTCTTCTTCTGCTTTAAGCATTGACTTGGGGTTCAAAGTGGTGGTCCTCGTGCTTTGGGCACTGCACTTGCCTTACTAACTGCTCTTGTTTGGGTGCTATGTGCTGGAGACGGTGTTGTGTCAACTAGAATTGGGTTATTGTCTGCTAGGGTTGGGGTTAGAAGGGGTGTAGCTGGTTCTCTATTCAACTCGGTAGCGGTACAATCCACATGAGTCTGGGTTATGTGTGGTGGTGCTGGTTTTTGGGCAAGTACAACCATGGTTCTATTTGCATCGACATATAGCATGATCTTTTCCGAAGACCGTGTTTTTACTCACATAGATACTACCATCACCCTCTCCAATTCAAATGGCTGATAAACAAGAAAAGTAATTGAATGTACACACATTGTATGATAGACAGGTGCAATGGATAGTAGGGAAGAAAACAGGGCATGAAATAATTCACATTTATGTTGTCTAACCAAACAGGATAGCATGACACAATTTTAAATATACGATAGCTAATTAAACATGATAGCATGACACAAATTCACATATATGATAGCTAACTAAACATGATAGAATGACATTCTTCAAAAAATGATGACTATGTAAAAGGATGACATGATATAACTATACGATATGTCTATTAAAGTGTATGGCATGCCATAATTCACATATATGGATGGAAACATGATGGCATGATATAATTCATGGATAGAATGACATAATTCAAAATATGATGACTATGTAAACATGATGAGATGATATAGCTATAATATTTCTTTAGAAAATGGGTTGGCATGCCATAATTTATATACATGGTGTCTATGTAAACATCATGGCATGACATGATTCAAATATATGATTTAGATATTAAGCAAGTGAGCAGAGGGCAATCGCATATATGATGTGTCAGCTAAGCAGATGGCATTCTATATTGTGTATATGATGTAAAAAAACTAAGCATTACAAGACAACATATGCATGATATGAGTAATATAACCCTGCCATGTTTGAGCATCCACCTCAGGGGGGAAATAGGACTGGTCATCTGTCTCTGAATCCTCCTCTGAGCAGCTATCTGTAACCAGCAAGATATCTGCTTCAACAGGTAGCATTGTCTGCTCTGAGGACCTTGTTTTCACTCCAGATTTTTGCATTACCAATTCAAATGGCTGATGCACAGGAAGAGTAGTTGAATATACAAACATTGTCAGCAAATAGAATACGTAATACAAAGAAAAGATGGCATGATATAATTTACATATATGATGCTTGGCTAAAGAGCATGGCATTGCAAAATTCACATATATAATGCCTTGGGACATGATAGCATTGCATAATTCTGATATATAATGTCTTGCAACAAGATGGTATTGCATAATTGACATATATGGTAACTAGACTCTAAACAGGTGGCATTCACACAAAGCATGTCTAAACTAAGCAAATAACATGGCAATGCAAGACACCATATGCACGATATGAGCAGTGTAACCCTACCAAGTTAGAGCATGCACCTCGAGGGGGATAGGACTGGTCATCTGTCTCTGAATCCTCCTCTGAGGAGCTACCCGTAACCAGCAAGGCATGCACTTCATCAGATAGCATTGTCTGCTCTAAAGACCTTGTTTTCACTACAGATTTTTCCATGACCGTGTCGAATGGCTGATGCACAGGAAGAGTAATTGAATGTACTAACATTGATGACAAGTTTATTACGTAATAAAAAAGGATGGCATGCTATAATTCACATGTAAGATGATTGGCTAACTAGGATGGCATTACAAAATTCACATATATGATGCCTGTCTAAACAAGATGGCATTGCATGATTCACATATATGATATAGAAACTAAACAGATGACATTCACACAATACATGTCTAAACTAAGAAGATGACATATTTTATGTGTAAAGTAAGCAATGCAAGGCACCATATGCATGATATGACCAACATCAGCATGCCAAGTTAGAGCAAAAGACCTGAGGGGTTAAATAGGAGTGGTTACTCCCTCCAAACCCCCCCTTTGAACAGTTATCTTCCTCTTGATTACAATTTGGAATGGGGGGGGAGGGGGTTGCTTTTGCGCCCACCATGGAGCGACGTTTGCATGAAATATTATTGCCACACAAGGCTCGTCTCTTTTTCTCTACATGTTCAGTACCATTGTGTACAATAACTGACATGCATAGGAATAAAATATAGTGAGATTATATAAGGAGTGCATAATGGGGATAGACCCAAAACCAATGATAGCAGGCAGATAATAGCTTCACTTAAAAATACAGATAATGGCTCATTTAATGTTTGTTTCCAACCAACATGAAACTCACAGTAGACACTTGAGATTATTCAGATAGTAGACATATAGTATTGATTGCTGCCCCAATATGTACCCCATAACCATTTAAAAACTCAAGTTTGAGCATTAGTATGGACGTGAGTCTAATCGGTGAACAGGACAATAAAGTAGCATGCCATCATGTTAAGCGATGCATAACATAAGCAGACACGAAAGGGTGGGACCTCTCTTGCGGACCCTCAAGGTCCTTTGCTCAGTAGATGATACTAATGAAGTTGTCATGGTTGCCAGCGGCGGGGAAGAAGATCTAAGGCGGCAAAAGACAGTCTGGAGGGCAGATCCCTGCTGTGGTGAACCCTTCCGTCGTTGGAGCATCTGAGTTGGGGTGGACCACAACGCAGTAGGAGCGGGACAAACCACACAAGGTCTTCTTTGACACATATCTGTAACAAAAATAATTCTATAAGGGCTTGTTTGAACTGGAGGATTGTAACAATGCAGGGATACGAAATACACTTGAATAGGATAGGAATGCACGTGCAAAACAGAGAATTTAAAAACACAAGATTTCTGTCAATCTGGGTGTTTGGTTCACAGGAATTGGAAGATCATAGGAATGCAAAGAAGGATGGTGAAATTAACTCAAACCAAAAGAAAATGTACAGTTATAATGCTATTATGCTACTATCTCATAGTCTTGTGTTTCATGAATAGGAATTTGAAAAGGAGGCCAAGTAGATATTCAAATTCCTACGGTTTTTCTATCAAGGAGACACTAAAGGAACAAATCCTACCATTTTCCTTTGCTCCATTCCTTTGAACCAAATGCATGAATAGTAGTACCATAGTACCATAGGAAACTTTCCAATTCCTATGTTTTCCTCCTTTTTTCCTTTATGGCACTGACGATTCTAGTAGGCAGGCTTGAACAGGGAAAATCCTACGCTCGAACAATGTTTTTGTGCTACATCTACTACATTGGACCCAAGCCACTGCCCTACTAGCTCAACTCCCAAGCCCATCTAGATGGAGTGATTGTCACGGTTGCAAACCGCCATGGCACCGCAAGTTCACTGCAGTAGCAACCAAGTAGGTCACTGCATCGCTGGCGGGGAAGGAGGGCAACTCACCGCGCCTACGATGCATCCATAGCGCCGCCGCCACAGCTGGCTTCGCGATTTAGCTTCTCCTACCGCCCATTTGAACAGTTGCACCGGATGCTCATCCCATCCCACAGGCATGCGCATTCTTTCCTCTGAAGTCGACTCCGTGAATATGATCTATGCCATTAGCCCTAGCTCAAAATCAATGAGACGCTGCCAGATGTTGACATCCCTCAGCATCTCTCCCCTTAGATCGACTTGAGCCTCCGCCTTGTGCTTCGCTAAGTGCAGCTCCTTCGAACTTCTCTCCAATCGAAGCGACGCTTCCTTGATTCGATTTGCCCTTGCTGCTCACCAGCTGAAACGCAGCCCTGGCATGTCCTCCGGCGCCACCGATCTGTGATTCCAGAGAAATGGATCCCCTCTGAAACACATGTGGGTTTTGCTCAAAGGTGGCTATGCTGCGTGCCGCAGCAAGAGGGGAGCCCGCAGGATCCTAGGATTTAAGGGATTATCCATGGCGGGATCCTCCATGGCGGGATCTAGTGGGCGAGGCGAGGAGGCGAGCGTAGGCGCTAGGACAGCCCTACGAGGCTAAGATAAAGAATTGTACTCCAGTTCGTGAATATTTAAATACAAATGCCACCAACAGTAACCCATGCAAAAATTGATCATGTTGCCTGCGTCCTGGTTTATTGGCCCCCTTTTTATTTAATGCTAAATTTTGACCAAAAATTTAACTAAGAAAATTTTAATGCATGTCACCAAAAATTATATCGTCGGAATCACATTTGAACATAGTTTTCGATTACACTATTTTTTATGACATGCATAAATATTGTGTTCCTTAAAATTATGGTCAAAAATTGGCACAAAATACGAAGGAGACCAATGGAAGTAGCAACCCATGATTTCACTACTCGCATGCACGAACTGAAGTAGTTATTCTCAGCTACTTCCTCCCTCACGTCCACTCTATTTGCATGCACTATATTAATTGACCATCAATGAAGTGAACGACTTTACACGCGTCAAATATCACATGGGGTGGATCTTCGTACAAAAATGCGTACCACCGTGTACCCGCGTGGGCATGCGAGGGAATGAGTACATGCGTGCACATCTTCGCTTCGTGCATGTACTGCCAGTGTGCGTGAGAGAGGATGAGTACATTCTTGTCGAACCAGTAGCGCATCACTGTGATCAATCCACACAAGGAGGTCGCGACAACGCCTCCACCTGTGCCACGTGGCTTCATGGATGCCCCCACATCATTTTAATCATAATATATTAACTGAAATAGGGAGAGACATTGTGTAGCGTGCCATTGGAATTCTAATTTACGTGTTTTGCACATCCTGGAAGTACTAGTAAGGTACACGTGCATTTCACGCATGAGATTTGGAAACCAAATTATGAATAAATACCACACTATAGAACGTAAGCTTTGAGTCATATATGCATGATGTAGACATTCGTTTAATTCTTATAGTTCATCTCATTCAAAATCAATTAATTTTTATAAAAAAAGGTTAATCTATTTTATGATTCATGGAATTGTGCGTTGTTAAGCATAAAGTAAAAAACAAATAATGGCAATTCAACTAGAAAAAAAGTTTGGGCAATTATGATACGGAAGAATCTAGAACAAAGGAGAAGTACTTGTTTTTGAGGTTTATGCATTATGCTTAAGTTCAACCATGGAGTCTTCTAGATTGTACATGTGGCGGAATCTCGTGGAATGTTGATGATATCCAACGGCCAGTAGTGCTCGGATTTGCCATCTCTGCACCGTCGGATTGGCTTCATCCAACGACCATCTTTCAAATTTATTAGCACATTATATAGGGCTATAGAGTATAGATATAAATATAGATACAAAGGTATAGATATAGACTACTGGCACATCATCTAAAGCCTTTCTACACGCTCACTTTTTGTAGGAATGTGCTCTACCGTGCACCCGTGTGTTTGTATGTGGGATCGAGTGAGTGTGTGTACCTCTTCTATTTCGCACACGTAGTCTCTGTGTGTGAGAGATACTAAGATATGGCGAGGGAATACGTGTCAATGCAATTTGTGTGAAGGAGATATACATAAATGTATGTGCATGGGGCCAGGTTGATCTACGAGAAGGGAGGGGAGGGGTCGACCGCGCGAGATATCGATAGAGACATATAGAGGGAAGAGCTCTACGAGCGTACAAGCACTGGGACATGAGGGGCTGGAAGATGGTGCGAGGGGCCAAGTGGAGGGAGACTATGAAGAAGTGAACAAGTGTGAGATCTATATTTAAAGAGAGGGGGTGAGAACGTGTGCGGTTGCGCGTAGTTGCGGAGCCATTGAAAATAAATGAGCTAGGGGCCAAGCATTGCTAATCCTTTACGGGGAGGGCAAATTCATCAACTTAAACCATTTTCCGAACAATTGATCTACTGCTCACATTCATAGTAGCCTCAATATATATGTTAGGGGGGGCAGGGCCCTTACTGCCCCCGCTGTTTCCACTGTGCGCGCGTCTGAGAGATGAAGCGGAAGGCATGGATGATGAGAGAGAGATGATGGATAGATAACGTTGGTGTATTAGCTATGTAGTCCTATATAGAGAGGTATAGATTGATTGATGTGTACATGGGAAATAGGGTGAGACCTGACTAGATGTATAGATCGATCGGTTTGTGTGGAAAACAGGAAAATACCTAGCCATATATTTACGAACATAGAGGAACATCGATTGTTGCGCATGCATGTGAGAGATAAAGAATGCCCGAAGTGATGAAGAGGGGGAGGTGTGTGTGTGCATGCATGGGAGACCGACGTGAAGAAAACGATTGCATGTGTCCGGTGGATAATGTCGAGTGGTAGTGTGTGTACATGCAGACACGAGAGAAAGTTAGTGGTACAATTATAAAGAGAAGACGACTGTGTGGGTGTAAAAGACTAGTAGGTGAGGTCATAATCAATGTAAAGTTGAATTCAAATATTTGAATAAGAAATCATGATGTTTGAAACCCATGCATACATGAATATAACTCAGATATGCGTGGTGTGATTTGGAAATGAGCATGTTATACTGTGGACAGATTGAACAAGGTCAGACTGATTTGAATTTGAGATACCGATGGCAGGCATCGTTTGGCCACATTGCATCGACGCATGGACACACTACTCAGATTGGAGATGATGGGTGGCTTTCGCATCACATATCTATACCCCTATATAGTGTGTGAATAAACTTTGAAAGAGGTTGTTGGATGAAACCAATCCGATGGTGCAAAGATGGCAAATCCGAGCACTACTGGCCATTGGATATCATATACATTTCACCAGATTCCGCTACATGTACAATCTAGAAGGCTCCATGGTTGAACTTAAGTAGAATGCACAACCTCAAAACACAAGCATTTCTCCTCTGTTGTAGAATCTTCCGTATCATAATTGCCCAATTTTTTTCTAGATGAATCACCGTTATTTATTTTCACTTTGTGTTTTTCAACGCACAATTCCATGAATCTTAAAAAAGATTAGCTCTTTGATAAAATTTATTGATTTTGAATGAGATGAACTATAAGAATTAAACGATCATCTACATCATGCATATATATGACCCAAAGCTTACATGAAATAATGTGGTATTTATTCATAATTTGCTAGCCAAATATCATGCGTGCAATGCACGTGTACCTTCTAGTCTAAATGGTGTGTGTGTGTGTGTTGCGCGTATTTGAATTCATTTCTAGTAATATAATAAAACGGGACATGGCTCTCTCTAGTGAGGAGCGAATTGTTTTTTCGTACACGTTAAGCTTGTTCTCGCGAAATTTCAAGCCACGCCTTGTTATGCCAAAATTTCAAGCCAGCATCTCTGTCTATCGTGATGAGAAACTCCCGCCTCTTCAACCCGCAGCTTGTTATCCCGAAATTTGAAGCTATCTCTTTGTCTCTTTGTGGTACGAAAATTTGCTCCTCTTCAACCCGCGCTTTGCAATCCTGAAATTACAACGCGCGCGAAAGTCCCTCCTCCTACGAAATCCCGACACGTGAAATCCTCGTTCCACCCCTGAGACGGAAGAGCCGCCTAGTTCAAATCGGTGGGGCTATTTTCGTAACTTACCCCACATTTTGGACAAGCGCGCCCTAAGCCATGGTTCCCCCCTCCCATCCCCTCTGCCGCCCCCATTCGAACACCGAGGCCGCGAAAACTCGCAAAGCCCCACACCCTCCTCCGTCTGCCACCCAGCCGGAGCCTCTTCCCCGACGACGTCGTCCATCGCAACACCTCGAACTCCCTCATCCACCCACGGGATGAGGATCTGTCGTCGATCTCATCGTCTCGCCGGTTCAGCCACCTCGTCCTCCACCTCCAAGGAACTACCTCGACGTTCCCCTTGTCTTTCATGCCACATCCATTCCCACACCGCTGGAAGAGCAGTATCATAACCGATTCCTCGGATGAAGCTGAGGTCTAATCGATGCCACCAAAGAGGTTCTACAGTAATTGCTGCATTTTCTTCTTGCTTCGATCTCACTGTGATGTCGGCACTCAGTCCCTAGCCGCCATGGCGCAACTCCATCTACAGTGGCGTCGCTGGCCACTTTCTTTACGGCGTTGCTTCCTCGGCGGCGACGTCCACATCAGTCAGAGCTGCTGCTGCTTTGGCTCTCGCTCACGCTGCTGCTCTGCTCTTGATCTTCGGTCCCCTGCCTGGTCTGCTCTTGCTCTTGCTCTTGCTTGTGCTGCTTCTCTAGTCTTCCTCGCGCTACTTCTGCACGAGCAGCAGATCCTGCCCTCGCTCGAGCCCCTGCGGCTGCTACTCGAGATGCTGCTACAAGACCAGCTGCCCCGGCTCTTGCACACGTTGCTGCTCCGGGCGCTGCTGCTGCTGCTGCTAGTCTGCTACTGCTTTTCTACTACTAGTGCATTCAGTTTTGACAGTAAAATTCAGTTTCGACATGAAAATTCAGTTTGTCAGTAAAATTCAGTTTCGACAGTTAAATTCAGTTTCGACAGTTAAGTTCAGAGGTGAACGGCTGATGTATTTTACATCTAGCACTTTGTGGTTATGTATTTTACATCATCTATTGGAGATGCTATTAGAATTCCACTCAGGTTAACGTTGTCTCTCTTGTCCTGCTTCAGCCTCGCCATTGTACAACTCACTGGAGCTGCTCCAACGACGAAACCCTCAATCACAGCCGAACAGTACCCTTGGCTCCATATTCAGGCGCCTAAGATCTTCTTCCCCTCCTCCGACTGCCACATCAGCCGCAACATCCTCAGCGACCAACCCAATGATGTTGAGATCGACATGGCTTCGCCAAAGAGGTTGTATACTTGTTGCATCACTTTTTTACTCTACTTGTTATATATATATTGTCCACTGAGCACACATGGTAACATGAAAATACGATTAGTTTCTCCTGTATAACAAGCAGTGAGGTACCAGGTAGCCTAGCTATCCATGGTGGACTCTCTTGAAAGCCATCATTATTTCTGCGTATTTGAGCTGTGGATTTCTAGATGGGCCTGGGAGTTGGGCTAGTAGGGCAGTGGCCTGCGTCCAAAGTAGTAGAAGTAGCACAAAAACATTATTGCAGTGTAGGCTTTTCCCTGTTCAAGCCTGCCTACGAGAATCGCTGGTGCTTGAAAGGAAAAATTAACGAAAAACATAGGAATTGGAAAGTTTCGTATGGTACTACTATTCATGCATTTGGTTCAAAGGAATGGAGCAAAGGAAAATTGTAGGATTTGTTCCTTTAGTATCTCCTTGGTAGAAAAACTGTAGGAATTTTAATATCCACTTGGCCTCCTTTTCAAATTCCTATTCATGACGCACAAGACTATGAGATAGTAGCTTAATAGTCTTACCACTTTACATTTTCTTGTGGTTTGGCATAATTTCTCCATGCTTCTCTGCATTCCTGTGATCTTGCAATTCTTGTGAACCAAACACCTAGATTGACAGAAATCTTGTCTTTATACATTTTCTGTTTTGCACGTGCATTCCTATCCTATTCATGTGTATTTCCTATCCCTGCATTATTAGAATCCTCCAATTGAAACAATCCTTTACATAATTACTTATGTTACAAATATGTGTCAAAGAAAACCTTGTGTGGTTTGTCCCGCTCCTGCTGCGCTATGGTCCACCCCAGGTCACCTACTCCAATGATGGAATGGTTCACCACAGCAGAGATCCGCCCTCCAGACTGTCTTTCGCCGCCTCAGATCATCTTCCCCGTCACTGGCAGCCACGACAACCGCATTAGCATCATCGACTGAGCAGAGGACCATGAGGACAACACGTGTCCGCAAGAGAGGTCGCACACTTTTGTGTCTGCTTAGGTTATGCATCGCTTAACATGATGACATGCTACTTTATCGTCCTATTCACCAATTAAACTACGAGTCAGGTCCAAACTAATGCTCAAACTTGAGTTTTTAAATGGTTGTGGGGTACATATTGGGGCGGAAATCAATACTATTTGTCTACTATCTGATTAATCTCGGGTGTCGACTGTGAGTTTCATGTTGGGTGGAAACAAACATTAAAGGAGCCATTGTCTGTATTTTTTAACTGAAGCTATTACATGCTGTTGGAAATATGCCCTAGAGACAATAATAAAATGGTTATTATTATATTTCCTTGTTCAGGATAGTTGTCTATTGTTCATGATATAATTGTATTAACCGGAAACCGTTTTACATGTCTAAATACATAGACCACAACATGTCCGTAGTGAGCCTCTAGTTGACTAGCTCGTTGATCAATAGATGGTTATGGTTTCCTGACCATGGACATTGGATGTTGTTGATAATGGGATTACATCATTGGGAGAATGATGTGATGGACAACACCCAATCCTAAGCATAGCACAAGATTGTGCAATTCGTTTGCTAATAGCTTTTCTAATGTCAAGTATCATTTCCTTAGACCATGAGATTGTGCAACTCCCGGATACTGTAGGAATGCTTTGGGTGTATCAAACGTCACAACGTAACTGGGTGGCTATAAAAGTGCACTATAGGTATCTCCGAAAGTGTCTGTTGGGTTGGCACGAATCGAGACTCGGATTTGTCACTTCGTATGACAGAGAGGTATCTCTGGGCCCACTCGGTAATGCATCATCATAATGAGCTCAATGTGACTAAGGAGTTAGCCACGGGATCATGCATTACGGAACTAGTAAAGAGACTTGCCGGTAACGAGATTGAACGAGGTATGGGGATACCGACGATTGAATCTCGGCCAAGTAACATACCGATGGACAAAAAGAATTGTATATGGGATTGATTGAATCCCCGAGAGTGTGGTTCATCTGATGAGATCATTGTGGAACATGTGGGAGCCAATATGGGTATCCAGATCCCGCTATTGGTTATTGGCCGGAGAGGTATCTCGGTCATGTCTGCATGGTTCCCGAATCTGTAGGGTCTACACGCTGGTTCGATGAAGCTAGAGTTGCTATGGGAATAGTATGTGGTTACCGAAGGTTGTTCGGAGTCCCGGATGAGATCTCGGACGTGACGAGGAACTCCGGAATGGTCCGGAGGCGAAGATCAATATATTGGACGAAGGGTATTGGAGTCCGGAATTGTTCTGGGCGTACCAGGTGATGACCAGCGTGTCCGAAAGAGGTTTCGGAGGCCCCGTCAAGCGTTGGGGGGCCTTATGGGCCAAGGGGAGGGGGCACACCAGCCCACTAAGGGGCTGTGTGCCCCTCCCACCCCATCTCACGTAACGTGCAGAGGTGGGGGCACCTCCCCTAGGGCAGCCGCCCCTCCCGACTTGGGGGGCAACTTTCCTAGGGGTGGGGGCGCCCAAACCCATCTAGGGTTTCCCCTGTGGCCGCCGCCCCTCCCCTAGGGAAACCCTGGGGAGCCTCCTCCTTCCCCCTTCCCCCCCATATATAGTGGGGGAGATAGAGGGCAGCCGCAGCTCTTTCCCTGGCGCAGCCCTCTCCCCCTCCCAATTCCTCCTCTTCCTCCGTAGAGCTTGGCGAAGCCCTGTCGGAGAACTGCAAGCTCCACCACCACGCCGTCGTGCTGCCGAAGCTCTTCCCCAACTTCTCCCCCTCCCTTGCTGGATCAAGAAGGAGGAGACATCCCCGGGATGTACGTGTGTTGAACGTGGATGCGCCGTTGTTCGGCGCTTGGATCGGAACCGACCGCGATCTGAATCGTTGAGTGTACGACTACACCAACCACGTTCCAGTAATGCTTCCGCTTTGCGATCTTCAAGGGTATGAAGATGCACTCCCCCTTCCCTTTGCTAGTTTCTCCATTGACTGATCTTGGTGATGCGTAGAATTTTTTTTATTTCTGCAACGATCCCCAACAAAAACAACCCCCCTCCCCCCATTCCAGACTTCAATCAAGAGGAAGATAACTTTTCAGAGGGGGATTCTGAGGGAGCAGACCACTCCTATTTAACCCCTCAGGTCTTTTTCTCTAACTTAGCATGCTGATGTTGGTCATATCATGCATATGGTGCCTTGCATTGCTGATTTTACACATAAAATATGTAATCTGCTTAGTTTAGACATGTATTGTGTGAATGCCATCTGTTTAGTTTCTATATCATATATGTTAATCATGCAATGCCATCTTGTTTAGACAGGCATCATATAAGTGAATTTTGCAATGCCATCCTGGTTAGCCAGTCATCTTATATGTGAATTATATCATGCCATCCTTTTTTATTACGTAATAAATTTGTTAACAGTGTTAGTACATTCAATTACTCTTCCTGTGCATCACCCATTCGACACGGTCATGGAAAAATCTGGAGTGAAAACAAGGTCTTTAGAGCAGACAATGCTATCTGACGAAGCGCATGTCTTGCTGGTTATGGATACCTCCTCAGAGGAGGATTTAGAGATAGATGACCAGTCCTATTCCCTCTTGAGGTGCATGCTCTAACTTGGCAGGGCTATATTGCTCATATCGTGCATATGGTGTCTTGCATTGCCATGTTATTTGCTTAGTTTAGACATGCTTTGTTTGAATGCCACCTGTTTAGTGTCTAGTTACCATATATGTGAATTGTGCAATACCATCTTGTTGCAAGACATTATATATGTGAATTATGAAATGCTATCTTGTCGCAAGGCATTATATATGTGAATTATGCAATGCCATGTTGTTTAGCCAAGCATCATATATGTGAATTATATCATGTCATCCTTTATTTGTATTACGTATTCCATTTGCCGACAATGTTTATATTCAACTACTCTTCCTGTGCATCAGCCATTTGAATTGGTGATGCTAAAATCTGGAGTGAAAACAAGGTCCTCAAAGCAACCAATGCTACCTGCGGAAGCAGATATCTTGCTAGTTACAGATAGCTCCTCAGAGGAGGATTCAAAGACAGATGACCAGTCCTATTTCCCCCTGAGGTGTATGCTCAAACTTGGCAGGGTTATATTACTCATATCATGCATATGTTGTCTTTCAATGCTTAGTTTTTACATCATATACACAATATTGAATGCCATCTGCTTAGTTGACACATCATATATGCGATTGCCTTCTGCTCACTTGCTTAGGATATAAATCATATATTTGAATTATATCATGCCATGATGTTTACATATACATCATGTATATGAATTATGGCATGCCAACCCATTTACTAAAGAAATAATATAGTTATATCATCTGATCCTATTTACATAGTCATCATATTTTGAATTATGTCATTCTATTCGTGAATTATACCATGCCATCATGTTTCCATCCATGTATGTGAATTATGGCATGCCAACCACTTTAATAGACATATTGTATAGTTATATCATGTCATCCTTTTACATAGTCATCATTTTTTGAAGAATGGCATTCTATCATGTTTAGTTAGCCATCATATATGTGAATTTGTGTCATGCTATCATGTTTAATTAGCTATCATATATGTGAAATTGTGTCATGATATCCTGTTTGGTTAGACAACATAAATGTGAATTATTTCATGCCATGTTTTCTTCCCTACTATCCATTGCACCTGTCTATCATACAATGTGTGTACATTCAATTACTTTTCTTGTTTATCAGCCATTTGAATTGGAGAGGGTGATGGCAGTATCTATGTATGATAGCCTGACTTAATAGGGATGATAGACTACTCATATCAATAAGGAATTCCTTCTTTTCCGAGAGCCCATTCGAACAGAACTCCAAAGTTAAGCGTGCTCAGCTTGGAGTAATTTCAGGATGAGTGACCGACCGGGAAGTTGCTCCCGGGTGTGCACGAGTGAGGACAAAGTGCGCAGAAAAGACTAGTATTGATATGTGGGGCCAGTCTAGATCAGTTAAGCGTGCTCAGCTTGGAGTAATTTTAGGATGAGTGACCGACCGGGAAGTGATACGTCTCAAACGTATCTACTTTTCCAAACACTTTTGATATTGTTTTGACCTCATTCTTGCATGATTTGAACTAAACTAACCCGGACTGATGCTGTTTTCAGCAAAGCTGCCTGTATGGTTTTATTGTGTGCAGGAAAACGGATTTTTAAGTATCTCAGAAAAATCCACGAAAAATCACAGAAAATCCACGCACCCGAAGGAACCATGAGCTAGAAGTGGGGCCAGAGGGGGGCCAGGGGGTGCCCAGGCGCGCTGTGGGCGCCCCCCCTGGGCCGCGCCGGGGGGTCGCCTGGGTGGGGCCCACACCCCCTGGTGCCCTACTTTGCCTCGTATTTTTACTCACGACGCGGAAACCCCAGATGAGAAGTTCTTTTCGCAGTTTTCCGTCGCGGAGCCGCCGCCACCCTCTGTTCTTCCTCGGGAGGGCTAATCTGGAGGCTGAATTGGCCTCCGGAGAGGGGAGATCGTCGCCATCGTCATCATCATCACCACTTCATCATCCCTCCATGACTTCTCCCTCCATGTGTGAGTAATTCCCCTGTTGTAGGCGAAGGGGATGGTAGGGATTGGATGAGTTAGATCATGTAATAGTTTGTCAGATCATTGGGGGCATGTTGTCTATCATCTACTATGGTGTTTATCATCTTTGCTTCAAATTGTTATTCTTAATGCTTGACACTTAGGGCCCGAGTGCCATGATCTCAGATCTGAACCATATGTGTTTGCATGAATATATTTGTGTTCGTGATCCTATCCATGAGTTGTTTGCACCTATTTCGGTTCGGAACCGGCGATCCCAAAAGTGACAGCTTGGGACACCAAAGGGGATGGTCCGTAGTTTGAGGATTACATGTATCCATTGAGTTCATTGCTTTATTCCGGTGCTCTTTGACAGGAGCACCTTAATCTCCATAAGTTCCTTTTGGCCCCGTTCGTAGCGGGATGGTAGGACAAAAGATGTTGTGCAAGTTCTTATTGCAAGCACGTACAACTACCTACGGGATACATGCCTAATGTTTGATATTTGCCTAGATGATCATTACTTTTCCGTGTGCCGTGCCCCAAGTTAGAATCTATCTCATCCATGCAGCGCCCAACCATCCATCTCCCTATCCTACAGTGTTTTAAACCCTGCTCGTCACTAGTTGCTACTTTTGCCATTTACCTTCACTATTTACTTTTTGCTGTTTACTTTTACTATCACTATTATCACTATCATATCACTGTTACCACTTATCTTTTGTTGCAAGTAAGTATATTTCAGGTGCGGTTGAATTGACAACTCAACTGTCAAAGCTTATAAATACTCTTTGGCTCCCCGTGTGTCGAATCAATAAATTGGGTTATTCTTACCCGCGAAGACTATCTCGATCCCTTACGGTTGAGGGTTATCAGGAAGTTGCTCCCGGGTGTGCACGAGTGAGGACAAAGTGCGCAGAAAAGACTAGTATTGATATGTGGGGCCAGTCTAGATCCCGCCAGGAGTAACGCCCACCGGCGTGTGTGTCGGGGGCGTTACACTATGGGAGTAAAAACACGGTCTTACATAACCCAGACTCACGCAGATTGTACCCCTACCCAGTTGGACACAGAACCAGCTACACCCCTTCTAACCCCAACCCTAGCAGACAATAACCCAGTTCCAGTTGACACAACACCGTCTCCACCACAAAGCACGCAAACACGAGCAGTTAGTAAGGCAAGTGCAGTGCCCAAAGCATGAGGACCACCACTCCGAACCCCAAGTCAACGCTTAAAGCAGAAGAAGAATTGTTCTCAGGTCAGGTTCCACAGCTATGGTTCATACTCCTTTGCTCTAGCACCACTGTATTTACCCATACCAACTAATTTAAAATTTGAAGGATGCAATTGAAACTCCAATGGTGCAAAAGGTATGTTTTCGACATGTTTCTTTAACTGGTTTGCTGTTGTAACTTGCTCTATGTTGATTTCAGTTTCAATTGAATAAACAATTATCTTCTCATGGCATTCACATTACAAGTGTTGTTAGTGTTGTGTAGTTTCCCACACTTATATTCTGTCTATGTTGCTTTGTCTTAAACAGATATGATTTAAACTGTTTCTATCTTGATTTGGCAACATAAAATAGAATGATATAGACCATATAGTGACCATACTACCTAGATATATGTTTGTTTCATGTTGTTATCCTGTCCACCTTACAACCGAACTGGTTTACTAAAATGAGTTTCATATACAACATGGTAAACCTGTGATGTCTGTGCTTGTTCCTCTTGTAGAATACCGACATAATATTGGAGAAGAACACCCTATTATGCAATGGTAGAGAAAGTAATGCAGATAAGGTTCAAGATAGTGAGACAACCCTGTTGGTCTCGAAGAAAGCTGATAATAATAATCTTGTAGACAGTGAGACAACCCCAAAGTCGTGCCTTGATGTATTGTTTGAGTTACTGGCTAGTGGCCACTACTGCTGGCACAAGCTCCTCGAATTCGCTGCCTGAATCATTCGGCTTCCTGAGTCTCAATTCCAAGTTGAAAGACATCGATTAGATGTGCTGCGACAGGAAGCCGAAGGACTGAGGAAGTCCCTGCAGAATTCAGATGCATACTTTCTGGTGCAACAACAAGTGTTGGAGGATTTAAGCGCCAAACAAGAGAAAGCTAATAAGCTTGCTAAGTGTCTTGCCAGCATGGTGGATACCCAGGATATTGATTCTTGAGCTCTTGTGAAGTGGTTTCAGTTCTGGACTTGTTTTGTTGCGACGTTTATTTGCACTGGTCGCCAACTTTGACAACCAGTGTATGTAATATGCTGCTTTGTTCCCCTTATTTACACTAGTGGCGAACTTTGATGCCGAGTGGTTGTAATATGTGTAATAGCCGTCATAGCCTAACGTATGTTGCTTGCTTATTTATTTCCTTGTTGTCTTGTGTATTTGTTTGCTTGTAGACAGTGCAGTTCTTTTTCCGCGGTTTGCTAGTGGCCGCAATAACCTGTTTCTTCAAACTAGGCCACAAAAATCATGGGCAACATGCGAACCATTGTCACCATGGCCTTCTACGGGCCGTAGAATCAATGGGCCTTCTACGGGCCATATGGTCGATTGGCCAAACATGGGCCAATAGCGGACCGCAGTATGGGACGTAAACAGGCTAGACTGGCAGCCGTCCCTTCATGGGTCGGCCATCACGAGCCTTTAAGAGGCTGACGAGTATAACGGGCTTAATTCCATCGACAAACATAACGGGTCATTAATGGGCCGTATTTGATGACGCTATGAAAACAGCCCAATGGTTCAACGGGCCAGAAACGAGCCGACTTTAACCACGGGCTGAATTTGGCCCACAAGCGGAAAAGGCCTGTAATGGACCGTAAGCTACCGAATGCTGCAAATCAGCCCAAGAATAAACGAGCCCTTAAAAGGCCGAAAGATAACACGGGCTAGGAGCGGCGTAATGGAGTAATGGGCCGTTAATGGGTAAAAAGCGATATACTGTTCATTATGGGCCAGTTTCACTACGGGCCGTTAATGGGCCAAGAGTTACAAAGGGCCTCATATGGGCTGAAAGACGTCATGGGTCGTACATGGGTCGGAAGATATAACAGGCTGGAATCATATTGGATGGCCCAGATGAAGCTAGTGGGCCGAATTAGGAAAGGCCATGATGGGTCGTGTGTTATCGGGCCTGAATGGGCTATATGCGAGCAGGCGGTTAGCAGGCTTTCGATGGGCCGACCCGTTATCCTTTGACCAAGTCAAACGGGCTGGCCTTTTGACCTGAATGGGCCACTATCAGGCCGTGCCACGTTTCGACGTATCATAGGCGCCTCCTATCCATTGGTCGGTTGACATCTGTCCGCACGAGGAGGTGACACATGTTTCCTCCGGCCAATGAGATTTTTACACGTGGAAAATCGCCATTGGTCATGGCTGTTAATGGGTTATCGGATCCAAAACTGGACCCGATACGGTTAATGACATGCCGTTACGGTGGATGCCACGTGTCGGTTACCCTTGACGAAAGCACTTCCATGACGTGTCATTTATCGTCATGGAAGTGAACACTTCCGTGATGATATTTTGGTATTGTCGTGGAACACGTCTACGACAGCACATGTATGACTATCTTGATTCTGTCATCAAATCGTCATGGATGTACATGCATGACAGAAAACGTGACCTACTCTGACAAACACGTATTATCACGGAAGTGTTTTTTTAGTGCATGGCTGCTTCCCCTTCCTATGCAGCTCATCTCTCCTTCAACCCGCGTCGCTCCGCCCTGCATCGACTCACTGCCGCCCCTGCCTTGCTCATTTCCGCCACCCCGAGCTTCCTCTACTCAAGCTCCACCTCCTGGCATCTCCGATGGCACTGCTGTCATCTCTGCTGCTCTGTTGCCGTTGCGGGCATGCTTGCCTTGGGTCCTGCTGTAGCCTCCCCGTGCACGTGCAGTCACCGCTGACCTCCTCAAGATCGGGACCCAGGACCCGAGACCCGTGCCCTGCGCTGCTAATTTCCATGCACATCAAGTACCTCTACCATGACCCTAGATGTCTACGAGTTGTGTATCTCTACAGCCGGTGTGCATTTCGTCAAGTCCGACACCGACATAAACGCCTTCGTGGATTCGCCAATGTCGGATTACGGGCTTCGCAAACCCAAGAAGTTCAAACACAGGGGCGTGAGCGAAGATCTCTCCCACTCACGTCTACCTAGCATCTCGCCCTCGTCCAATGAAGAGATTCCAGCGAACAACAAGTAAAGCACAAGAGTTTACCCAGGTTCAGGCCACCTTATGGTGTAAGACCCTACTTCCTGGTTTGGTGGATTGGCCCCGGGAGGGCTTGAATATGGACTAGTACAATGGTTCCTGAGCTCAGGAGGGCCATGAGGCAAGGGTTCTTGCTCCTTTGAGTGAGGGCAGAGTTTCTGGATCCACTTGGAGTCGTCCTTCTGGATCCGCTTGGAGTCGTCCCCTCATAGTGGAGATCCTAGCTACTTATATAGGCGGCCAGGGTCGTCTTCCCCCGAAATGTTTAGGCGGGAAGGAATCCCACAACGGCCATTTTGAGCGGGAAAACAAGGGTGTTCATATCCTGACAAAAGCGGTCTTCGCCTGCAAAAGGATCAGGCGGTGACGCGGTAGTGGGCTCGGTGGTAACATCCTCCCTGCCTTCCTTGCGGTCTTCGGTTTTGTTGCGCCAATGGGGAAACCTTTGCCCTGCTCGTCGGGAACCTGCGCCTGCACTGTCCCCCTTGCACCAAAGTGGCAGCTGCGCTGCTGGCGGGCGCTGGCACCCGCTGGCGCGGTGCGTCACCACTTGCGTCACTGCCTCCTCCTAAGGCAGTCTTGGCCTTGGATTCTCCGCCCCTCCGGAGCAACCTAACCAAGGTCGCTCCTGAGGGGGTCTTGACGTCGTTCTCCTCATGAGGTCTAGTCCCCTCGCGAGTGTCTTGAGCAGCTGGTCGATCAGCCGGTTCGTACCAGCCCGTGGCAGGAGCGCGCTGCGGCCCACAGACAGGCAAGTCTGTGTACCCTGGTTCCCAGGACGCCGACAGTAGCCCCCGGGCCCAAGGCGCGCGCGAAGTTGGCTTCTCTACGAAGCCTTAGTCGAGGATGAAGCGCCGTGGGCCCCAAGAGGTTGCAGGCCAGGCTGACGTGTGACGGTTGGATGGGACGTGGGTGACTCCACTTCCCACGTAGTCTTGGCAGTCGTGCATTTTGCCAATCACACAACCAATAGGCGGACTTCTTGATGCCGCCCCTGCTTTCCTGCCCTTCAATCGCTTTCTCCCTTTACTTGCCTTCTCTGCCCCCTCCTTCCTTGCCGCCATGCCGCGTAGGGCGAAGAAGAGGGGGGACAACGAGTCTGCCACGCCGCCGCAGGTGCTCGAGCCGGCGTTGGGTCACTCCCTCGTGGTGAACCAAGAGGGTCTGGACAAGGTGCGTCGTGCCTTGGCCGATGCATCTAATGAGTGGGGGCCGACCCGGGTCTGGCTAGTCTCCCGGCCGACGGTGGAGCTAGGCGCCAATGACATCCAACTCCATCTCCACGCCATCTTCGGGGGTCTCCTCCCCCCTTTTTCCGCCTTCTTCTATGCGGTGCTCATGCATTACCGGATTCAGACGCTGCACCTGGACCCTGGGTCCATCATGCTCCTCTCCGGCTTCGCATTTCTATGCGAAGCTATCGTCGGCGTTTCCTCGTATGTGGCCCTGCTTCGCCACTTCTTCACCCTCTCCCTGGTCGATAGGGGGCAGCGCTCGGGGTGTGTGTCGCTGCACGTGGTGGAGGCGACTGCTGCCTCCGAAATCGACTTCTCGCTCCACCCGACCACAGCAGGGTTTCGGCAGTGGGTGTACATTGATGTTGTTTCGTACAGCCCCCAATTCCACCTTCCCGACGTGTCGGCGGTGCCGAACTCGGGCTAGGAGCACGAGGCCCTCTCGGATCCGCGGGCGGAGCCAGTTATGCGTCGGCTAGCCAGCCTGAGGAGGAATAGATTGACTCTGGCGATGGTGGTGAGGGACTTCCTTGTCCTCCATGTTGCCCCACTTCAGCACCATTCTCGCCCAATGTTGGCCCTCTCAGGTACTGATGATCGTGCACGTCTTCAGCGGAAGCAGCTCCCCCTTGAGACACTCCATGGGTTGCTGCGGCTGCTCGTCGGCGGAGTGCCCGAAACATGCCCTGTCTCCACGACTCCCTTGTACTTGGCTCCTGTGGACACTTTCGCTGAAAAGATGCCCCACTTCGATGCGTGGGGACTGTTGCCGGGGGGCGCCTCCGATTCTCATGACGATCCCTTGGTGGTGGTGCCAGGGCTCGCGAGCCCGACCTTCCCTTCCGGGGCAGACGCGTCAAGCGGAGCCCCTGGTCTAGGGTCCACTCCGCCCTCGAAGCAAGCAGATGAAGCACGGGCGCTAGTGTCGACGGAGGTGGCGGAAGGTACCGAGGCACCGCTGGCTCCTGAGGTGACTGAAGGGGAGGCACAATAGTCTCCGGTCGAGGCGAGTCCGGAGGACGTCGCATCGGGGGATGGAGCGCCGGCCGCGGGCGTCCGCCGCGGCCCTGCCCCGAGACTAGGCGCATCTGACTCAAGCGGCCTCCTGTCGTCCTTCGCGGCGCTAGGCAAGAGGCGGAGGTTGAGGGGCAGTTACGGCCCTGCCCCGAGAGCTCTAAAGAGGATGAAGCTGACTGTACCGGGCAGGTGCGTGTTCCTCAGCTCTTCTTGTCCTTCCCAACATGGTTCTCCTGACCTCTTGTTGCGCAGGGATTCCTCTGGTTCATTCTCGAGCCGCTCAGCGAGGCTCGCAGAAGCTTCTGCACGCGTCCCTCCTTCGGGCCATGCTGGGTCTTCGGGAGGCCTCGCGCGGGTTCTCGGGGCCGCGCCCGGACCCTATTACGTAGGTCATGCTCCCAGCCCTCGAGTGCTTCCGGGGCAAGGCAGCTCTTGGTGCGTCGGGGGCCTGTCCCGTGCCCCGGGGCTTGTCTTCACCGTGGATTAGCAAGCTCTTGAGGTAGCCCGGATGGAAGACCGCCCATCAGGACCACGCCTACCCCTCGCGTCGGAGGCAGCGTGCGCTCCTGGGGTTAACCCCGAGGCGCATGCTGAAGGAGGGGGAGAAGGGCCGCGCGGATGTCGTGGGCGAGCCCGGTCGCCTCCTGGAACTTGCGCTGCGCAGGAGCGCGGTTCATCATGATCTTGTGTGGGAGGCGTCAGACGCCCTGAAGCACCTCGAGGTCGAGGTTGCTGAACTGGATATGCGTGTCGAGGCCGAGGGTCTGCTTTTGGTGAACGGCTGGCGCCAGTTGAGGACCGCCGTCAACATGAGCTAGTTGCAACACGAAACCGCCCTAAAGAAGGCGGAAGCGTCTGCCGCCGCGGTGCAGGAGGCTTGCGACCGCGCCCTGGAAGAGGCCCGAGACGCCGACCGCCGCCGCGTAGCAACTGAGGAGCGTGAGCGCGAGCTTGAAGCCTCGAATGCCGCGCTCGAGCGTCAGGTTCGTACACGAAGGGCCGCCCTCACCGCACCCGCGGCAGATGATGACAACCCAGCGGGCCTCTCAGCGCAGGAGGAGGCGCTAGCACTCGAGGCGATGGAGCTGAACATGGAGCGCGAGCGCCTGGAGACGATGGAGCACCAGGTAGCCGAAGCCGAGGGCAACCTCGATGATCCCGAAGACGTCGTGAGGAAGGCCGCCAAGAAGGCAGAGCGCCTGCGGAAGGATTACCGTGGGAAGCTGGGGCTTCATGAGAGTTGCTTTGCTGATAAGCGCAAGGAACTCCAGAAGGAGGTCTCGGCTCTCAAGAGCAAACTGGTGGATGCCGAGCGCTGTCTGCATGTGTCGGAGAAGGCTCGCGCCGCAGCCGAGCATCGTGAGCAGGTGTCGAGGGAGGCCTGTGCTGCAGCGAAGCTCCGTGAGCGAGCATCGGAGAAGGCTCGCGCCACCGCCAGGGCGGGACTGTCCTGCTTTCACAAGCAAGTGGAAGACATCTCCACCATCGCGGCCCGGAACTCCGAGGAGGCTGCGCGAGCTCGCGGAATGCAGCACACCTGCTCGAAGATGTTCGAGGCCCTGCGGCACCGGGCCGGCCGAGCCCTGGGTGAGCTCCTTGACTCGAGGGTCAACGACCCTCTGGTTGATGATGATGCCGGGTATCTCGGGTTCTTCACCAAAGTGGTGGAGCATCTTGAAGGCAGGGTCATGAAGGCTCGACAGCTTGTTGAGGAGCAGAGCCGCGACGTCCTCAGGCGTGCGGTCTCCTGCATCTTCGGTAACTTGCTCCGTCTTGGCTCTCGTACGGACTTCGAGGCCTTGCTGGAGCCTGCGCCTGAGGCGGTCGCTGGCCCCTTGGAGGGGTGGGTGAGCGATCACTTGGACGTGTTGGTGACGGAGCTCATTCCAGCCATCGATGATGCGCCGGTGCTTGAGGGGGGCGATGCCGACGGTCCTGACGAAGATGCCGATGCTTAGTCCAGCTCCTGCTGTAGGTTTGTTTTTAGTTGTGGCTCCAAAGCCAGGTAAGATGAATGTCACAAGACTTAAGCTTTTGATGATGTAAGAATGGGTAAGCTTTTGATGATGTAAGAATGGGTTTGAGCACTGTAAGAATGGGTTTACGCACTCCCTTGTAACGTTTGTCCCTGAGGCTAAGACCTCAGGCCCTTGTTGCGTTCCCGAGAGGAGCGTCCGCTGACCTCGTCCGGGCGCGTCTCGGCAGTACGTGCAGTTGGCGCAAGAGTGATTGGCGGTCCGGCCGCGGACCAGACAGGACGTGCGCGCACGCCTCGGCCCCTGCTCGCGAGGAGTGATTGGGCGGGGTAGCGGATGTAGTCCGGCTTAGCCGAGCAAGGCAAAAAATGGACTGGGCGAAGGAAAACTCAGCGAAAATCGCAAAACACGGACGAAAAACTCTCCCCCTTTATTTCAAGAAAAGAGTTGTGCAGCCGTGGGATCGGCTTGAAAAAGCAAATACAGAGGAGGCAAAGGCGAATGGAAAAAAGAGGGGTCGGACGGCAGGTCTTCGGTCTTCTCCCCAGCACGGAGCATAGGGCTACCACTGGCGGGTGTGGGCATAGCCATTGGAGGGAAGTGTCTACGGCCAGCGCGGAGCATGGTGCATCCACTAGGACGTGGGAGGGAGCCACAGAGGCCCTAGGGTGACGCTACGAGGACTCCGGGGCGTGTAAAATCCCACTCATTATTACGTGAGAGTGTCACGAGCGGAGATCTTCTGATGTGCCCGCCCCTTCGCTTTGAGGGCCCCGCCCCGCGCTAGTCTGCTCCCGCCATGAACTCTCCAGATGGCAACATTCATGAGGTGGGACACTGCGCATGGTGGGGGGATGGGACCTTGGCTATAGGCCCCCCTGCCGAGCACTAGGTACACCGCTTACGCGATCTCCGAGCGCGCTTTGCCCCTGGGGGCTAACATCGTCCGGAGACGCGGCGTCCTGAGGTGCGATGGGGACCCCGCCCTACCCATGCTCCTAATGGCCCCTGAGCCCTTCCTGATCAGGGTCAGGCCCAGCGGATACGGGATTACGTGAGCAGGGGGACGGAGTCGCAGTCTTGGGCCCTCCTGGTGTGCGTAGGATGGGCTGCCATACCGCCTCCAGACGCACCCTCTGCAGCCCGGGGGATGGTGCGCCGGGAGGCGCTGCGTCTTGAGCCTGAACGGAGGGAGAGAAGACCCCTCCCCACGTGCATCATACCCGTCGCCGGCGAGCCCCTGGTGAAATCCAGGGCCAGCTCATGCGCGACGGGTCATGCTTGAGGGGACGAGGGCCTGACCCAAGCCTTCCCTTCCCTTTCTATCTTGACGTGGTACCTGGGGTGTCTCCTTGGCCTGCCGAGGCCCGGGGCCAGAGATGCCGCCAGCCCGAGGCCTACGGCCAGTGCCGTGAGTGCCGGCCCTTGCAAGCACCCGCGGCCTGTCATTCGTGCTCCATGGCCATCGGTGGCGACGGCGGAGAGTCGAGGGCTAAGAGCGGGAGGTCTGCCCCCCGACCTTTTGCCCCTGAGCCCCCTAAACCCCCTCGTGCCGGTGCCTGATCGCATCCAACGTCGGGCGTAGTCCTGCGGTTGTTTCCACACGGTTCCTCGACGGGGACTGTACCTAAGTACAAAGGGCTTCGAGGCAGAGGGGTGGCGTCATACGCAGGGTTCAGGGGATCATACCCCATGTCGCCCTCGTAGGTCACCGCAGGTCTTGAGCACACGGGCGCCCGGGCGTGGCCGGCGTGGCCCCTGGTTCCTGGCGTTGTTGTGTGGAAGCAGAATGGCTCGGCTCCGGTGCTGGCGGCATCGAGGAGCTCGGCCACCCTGAGGAGCAGCATGTCGTGGCCGGTATCAAGTAACCGGCACCTTAGCAGCTCCCTCGCCACCAGCAGGACGGCCCTCATGTTCGTCATTTCGCGCCGGTCCCGCGAACTTGCTGTCGCATGCTTGGCGGCCCGCGCTGCTGCACGGCATTGGCGTCGTGTGGGCGGTGGCTGCTGTCGTTCCCTGGGCGGCGGGTCGGCGGTCTCATCGTGCCGTCAGCCCCGATTAAGGCCAGGTGACGGTGAGTCCCGTAGCCGAAGGGCGACGCTCGAGCGGCGCGAGCACCGCGGGCTTCCGCGCGCTTCCGCCATCGGGGTCGCGATCCGTTGAGGCTGGGTGACTCGGGGTTGACGGACGAGAGCAGGACGAGGTCGTCAGAGAGGCGAGATTTCGACACGCCCCCTACCTGGCGCGCCAAATGTCGGATTACGGGCTCCGCAAACCCAAGAAGTTCGAACACACGGGCGTGAACGAAGATCTCTCCCACTCATGTCTACCTAGCGTCTCGCCCTCGTCCAGTGAAGAGATTCCAGCGAACAACAAGTAAAGTACACAAGAGTTTACCCAGGTTTAGGCCAGCTTGTGGTGTAAGACCCTACTTCGTGCTTTGCTGGATTGGCCTCGGGAGCGCTTGAATATGGACTAGTACAATGGTTCCTGAGCTCAGGAGGGGAGCTCAGGAGGGCGAGGAGGCAAGGGTTCTTGCTCCTTTGAGTGAGGGCAGAGTTTCTGGATCTGCTTGGAGTCATCCCCTCATAGTGGGGATCCTAGCTACTTATATAGGCGGCCAGGGTCCTCTTCCCCCGAAATATTTAGGCGGGAAAGAATCCCACAACGGCCATTTTGAGCGGGAACACAAGGACGTTCATATCCTGACAAAAGCGGTCTTCGCCTGCAAAAGGATCAGGCGGTGACACGGTAGTGGGCTTGGTGGTGACATCCTCCCTGTCGTCCTTGCGGTCTTCGGTCTTGTTGCACCAATGGGGAAACCTTTGCCCTGCTCCTCGGGAACCAGCGCCTGCAGTGTCCCCATGCACCAAAGTGACAGCTGCGTCGCTGGCGGGCGCTGGCACCCGCCGGCGCGGTGCGTCACCGCTTGCGTCACTGCCTCCTCCTGAGGTAGGCCTGGCCTTGGATTCTCCGCCCCTCCGGAGCAACCTAACCGAGGCCGCTGCTGAGGGGGTCTTGACGTCGTTCTCCTCGTGAGGTCTAGTCCCCTCGCGAGGGTCTTGAGCACCTGGTCGATCAGCCGGTCCGTACCAGGCCGTGGCAGGAGCGCGCTACGGCCCGCAGACAGGCAAGTCTGGGTACCCTGGTTCCCACGACGCCGACAGCCAAGTACCATGATGACTGACACATAGTACCACTACGTTGGCCATGTACAACTATCATTGTTGTGGATCCGACAAGACCCAAGTGTATGACTACCGTCGACCCGTGGACGTCAAGTTCCTCACCGTGACCCCGAACATCTACGAACGTGTACAACTACTTCCACTACCGTCGTGAGAACGACTACATCCACTACGACCCATGTACCACTACTTCCTGGCACGTCTCCAACGTATCTATAATTATTGATTGTTCCATGCTATTATATTATCTATTTTTGGATGTTTAGTGAACTTTATTATGCACTTTTATATTATTTTTGGAACTAACCTACTAAGCAAAGGCCCAGTGCAAATTGTTGTTTTTTTGCCTATTTCAGTGTTTCGCAGAAAAGGAATATCAAACAAAATCCAAACGGAATGAAACCTTCGCGAGGATCGTTTTTGGAACAAACACAATCCAGAAGTCTTGGAGTACACGCCTAGGAAGCCACGAGGCAGGAGGGCGCGCCCAGGGGGGTAGGCGCGCCCCCCACCCTCGTGGGCCCCTCGTAGCTCTACCAACGTACCTCTTGCTCCTATACATACTCATATACCCTAAAAACATCCGAGAGCACCACGAAACCCTATTTCCACCGCCGCAACCTTCTGTACCCATGAGATCCCATCTTGGGGCCTTTTCCAGTGCTTCGCCGGAGGGGGAATCGATCACGGAGGACTTCTACATCAACACAATAGCCTCTCGGATGATGTGTGAGTAGTTTACCACAGACCTTCGGGTCCATAGTTACTAGCTAAATGGCTTCTTCTCTCTCTTTGCATAGTAATGCAAACTTCTCCTCAATCTTCTTGGAGATCTATTCGATGTAATACCTTTTGCGGTGTGTTTGTCGAGATCCGACGAATTGTGGGTTTCTGATCAAGATTATGTATGAACAATATTTGATTCTTCTCTGAATTCTTATATGCATGATTTAATATCTTTGGAAGTCTCTTTGAATTATCAGTTTGGTTTGGCCTACTAGACTGATCTTTCTTGCAATGGGAGAAGTGCTTAGCTTTGGCTTCAATCTTGCTGTGTCCTTTCCCAGTGACAGCAGGGGCAGCAAGGCACGTATTGTATTGTTACCATTGAGGATAAAAAGATGGGGTTTATGTCATATTGCATGAGTTTATCCCTCTACATCATGTCATCTTGCTTAATGCGTTACTCTCTTCTTATGACCTTAATACTCTAGATGCATGCTGGATAGCGGTCGATGTGTGGAGTAATAGTAGTAAATGCAGAATCGTTTCGGTCTACTTATCGCAGACGTGATGCCTATATACATGATCATGTCTAGATATTCTCATAACTATGCGCTTTTCTATCAATTGCTCGACATTAATTTGTTCACCCACCATAGAATATTGTATCTTGAGAGAAGCCACTAGTGAAACCTATGGCCCCCAGGTCTATTTTCCATCATATTAGTTTCCCGTCAACTTGCCAATTTCTGTTCTCGTTCTTTTATCTTGTAATCTTTACTCTTCAATCTATACAACAAAAATACCAAAAATATTTATCTTATTATCTCTATCAGATCTCACTTTTACAAGTGGCCGTGAAGGGCTTGACAACCCCTTTATCGTGTTGGTTGCACGGTTCTTAATTGTTTGTGCAGGTAGTAGGGATTTGCGTGTAGTCTCCTACTGGATTGATACCTTGGTTCTCAAAAACTGAGGGAAATACTTACGCTACTTTACTGCATCACCATTTCCTCTTCAAGGGAAAACAATGCATGCTAAGAGGTAGCACTTCCCTCTACAAACTCGATCCGCTTCAAAAACACACACTTCAAAGGTATAACCGCCAAGACGACGACCCGTGGACGAATGCATATGAGTTGTATGAGATGCTCGTGTTTGCACCATGCCTGACTTGTTTCATGAACGACCCTCATATGCCTTGTCGCCTACACATGGGAACCCGGTAACCGGGATCGCCCCACCATTCTTGCATGACACGCTCACGCCACACTTCTTTTGCACCGGTATCTCCATGAGCTACCGGAAGCGATATGTTGTTGTGGCATCATTTTCGGATTCGTCGCCGTGGCACCCTTTCCACCATGGTGACAAATGCTTCTTAACATGCTCATGTCAACATTTTCATAAAATTGCATAAAACTTGTATATGTCATCCGCATCATGATAACAACATCTAAAATGTTTAAAATTGTTGTTTGCATTAAAATTGCTAAATGACATGTGGGGATTTTTCGGAATTGTTGTTTGTTATTTCCGGCCTCATTTAAATTGCCTAGATAGGTAGTTTTATTATGCTTCACCTCTTGCCATGTTAACCAACATTTATAATTATTGTGTACATAAACGAGATCAAACTAAATATGTAAATGAGGTGTTTTATCAATATGCAACTCGTTGCATATTGAGCTCCACTTAACTCGTAATATTGTTTGTGCACTTTGCCATGCCATGCATATTTAAACCAGACATGCATCATACTTGTTTGTGCATCATGCCATGCTTATGCTTGTGTGTTTACCATGTTGTTTGCTTATTTCCGGTTTGCTTCTCTCGTTAGCTTCGGTTTCATTCCGGAGTTGTGAGGATTTGTTTGACTACGTCCGTTTGTCTTCTTCATGGACTCATTTTTCTTCCTAGCAGGATCCAAGGCAAGATGAGTGTTCCTTGATATCACCTCTATCTTTGCTTTGCTAGTTTTCTCGCTCTATTGCTATGTTGCGCTACCTATCTATTTGATTGTCAGCCTCCTACATTGCCATGAAACCTCTAACCACCCTCCTAGAAAACCATTGATTGGCCAAGATACGCTTTTGCTCAGCCCCTCTTATAGCGTTGTTAGTTGCAGGTGAAGTTGAAGATTGTTCCATGTTAGAACATGGATTCTTTGGGATAAAACAACATCTCTTATTTAATTAATGCACCTATATACTTGGTAATGGGTGGAAGGCTTAGCCTTTTGCTTGGTGTTTTGTTCCACTCATGCTGCCTTAGGATCTGATAAACCCGTGTTATGTTCCTTGATATTGCGTTCCTAACACGGTTGGGGTTTATGGGCCCCCTCGATAATTCGCTCTATTTAAAACTCTTCCAGCAAGGCACAACCTTGGTTGTCCATTTGCCTAACAACTAAAAACCCGCATAGGGAGTAATTAACCCGAGGATTCTATTAATCAACAACCAGGGCCAGTGCTCCTCTGAGTGTTGGTCCAAACTGGGCGTTGTCCGGCGCCCCCTGGGCAACCAGGGTGTCAGCTAACCCGACGTCCTGCCCATGTGCCCTGAGAACGAGATACGTGTGACTCCTATCAGGATTTGTCGGCACATTGGGCGGTCTTGCTGGATTATTTTTACCTTTGTCGAAACATCTTGAGCATGGGATTCCGAGAACACTCGGGTCTTCCCAGTTTGGAGTTGAACCTCCGCTGATCGCGAGAGATTGTGATGGGCTAAGTTGGGACACCCCTGCAGGGTTATGATCTTTCGAAAGTCGTGTCCGCGGTTATGTGGCAGATTGGAGTTTTTAATATCCGTTTGTAGATAACTTGACACCATAACTCAAATAAGAACACACTACCTGTGTGAGTAACCGTGATGGTCTCTTTTCGAAGGGGTTTGGAAAGTGAACATGGTGGGGCTATGTATGAACGTAAGTAGTTAGGATCACTTCTTGATCAGTTCTAGTTGCGACCGGTGGCATATATTCTCATCTCGCTCTGACTTCATGAGCTAGCCTCATTAAATGCTTAGTGCTTGTTGCAGCCACTTTACAACCTCTCCACACCTAAAAGTCTTGATAGCTTTGATACCCGGGAACAAGATTTATGAGTCCTCGTGACTCACAGTTACTACACAAACAGATGCAGGTACCTTAGAGTTTGAAGCGGGAGACATGCAAGAGCTTCAATGGGCGTTCACGAAGAGTGTGGGTGTATGTATGTGACGTGCCCCGACGATCAGTAGTGGTTCCTATTAGGGTCGATCGGGATTAGCCTGTGTGGTATATTTTTCTTTGTTTGATTTCATCCGTAGTCGGACTCTGTGTTCTCTGGATGAATGTATGTTTATTGTATTAATTGTGTGACGTGGCGAGTGTAAGCCAACTATTAAACTCTCTTTCATCCTGTTCATTACATGGGTTGTGTAAAGATACCACGCTTGAGACCATTACAGAATGCGGTTATGACTCTAAGTCGTGCCTCGACACGTAGGAGCTATAGCCGCATCCTGGGCGTTAAACTACACCTGCTTCATCTGGGCCCAGTCTTGAGAAAACAGATGCTGCTTCTTTGCTGACGCAGCCCCCGAGCCCTTCGGAGCACCCTCCGGGCTTGGTCACGCGGCTGCCGCGGTCTTGAAAGTGAGCTCGACGGCCGCTAGTGCGTCCTTAGTGTCCCCTACCATGGTGCGAACATCGCTGCTTCCCGGCATCTTCATGATGTTGTAGCTGGGGTGAGTCGCCGCCATGAACTTGGCGAGAGCCGGGTACCTGAGGATGGCGTTGTGCGGGAACTTGATGCATCCTACGTCAAAGTCAATGAGCTTAGTACGGTAGTTGATGCGCGTGCCGAAGGTGACGGATCTACCCCGGAGGACAGATGGAGCCGTCGTTGACCCCAAAGAAAGGCCTGGTGGGGAGGAGCCGCCCGTGGGGCACATGGAGCAGGCCGAATGCCTCCACGGAGAGGACGTTGAGGCCGGCACCCCCGTCAATGAGGGTCCTAGTGACCGCCACATTGAAGATGGTGGGGGTGCAGAGCATGGCAAGCACGCCAGCGCCGACCGTGGTCTTGGGGTGGTCCCTGGAATCGAAGGTGAGGTCGGCTTTGGGCGCCGCCCAGCCCGGAGGCCATTGTGTGGCTCCCACCTGGCGAATGAACTACTTGACATGGTGGTCCGAGGCCGGCGCCAGTGAACCGCCAAGGAGCGCTACGACTGCATGGGGTGCTGGCGCTGCGAAGCGCGTGATGAACAAGCCATGCAACTCTTCCCAGGAGGCCACCGAGGACTCCGGCAAGTCGAAAAACCAGTCACGCGGCACACCCACAAGGGCACAGGGAGCCAATTTTCCATAACCTTGTCATCGCCGCCGGTTGCCCAGATGGCCTCCGCATACACCTGGAAGAACCCTGGGGGGTCCGCCACACCGTTGTACCACGACGGCAGCACCGGCCTGAGCTTCGGCGGCCACTCCACTCGTCGCAAGGCGGGGGAGAGAGCACGGGGGCCCGCGACGCCCCCGAGCGTGCCCGGCGGTCCAGCGGGTGGAGCGGCACCTGTCATGGAGGGCAAGCGACGAGGATGGAGTGCGGCCGGTGGGGAGGCAATCCTTCAACACGCCCCTACCTGGCGCGCCAAATGTCGAATTCAGGGCTCCACAGACCCAAGAAAACGTTCGAACTCTGGGGCATGTGCGAAGAACTCAACCTCTCCGGCCTACCAACTCGTCGATCTCATGGCCTAGCTTGAGGAACGGGAAGGGAAAGAGACTCGACAGTTTACCCAGGTCCGGGCCACCTTACGGTGTAAGACCCTACTCCTGCTTTGGGGTGGATTAGCCTCTCAGAGGGCTATGGATGAGCTAGTACAAGGGAAACAACAACCTCAGGAGGTCTGTTCTTGGATGAGTGTTGGCTAGTGTGGGTTCTGGGTTTTGATCCCCTCCTACGGTGGTGACTGGTGTATATTTATAGTGGCCTTGGTCCTCTTCCCCGAAAACGAAGGCGGGAAGGGATTCCACAACAGCCAAATTTGAAAGGGGACAAGAAGTACATCTTATCCTAACGAAAGGTGGTCTTCGCGTGCAAAGCTTCTGATCATGACGCCATGGTGGGCTCGGCAATGACATCTGTCCTTCCATCCTGGCGGTCTTGGTCATGTTGCACCAGAATGGAAACCTTTGGTTGTTTCCTCGGGGCTCCACGACTGCGCTTGCCTTCTTAGCACCAAAGAGGAAACATGTTGCTCCGCGCCCGCCTGGCCTTGGTTGTCATGGATTGCGTCGCTCGATCCTCATGAGATGGGTGCTTGCATAGGAAACTCCGCTCCTCAGGAGGCCGCTGAAGGAGGCCGCTCCCTTCCAAGGTCTTGGCATCGTCCGCCTCGTGAGAATGGGCCCCTCGCGAGGGTCTTGTCTTGTCGATGTTGAAGATGGGTCGTACCAGGCCGTTGGTGGAGCCACGCGGTGGGCCGCAGGCAGGTAAATCTGGGTACCCTGGTTCCCAGAATTCCGACAACTGCATATCAATCACATCCTTGGTCCTTTCACCGTTGCTCCAAAACACCGATAGATACAAGAAAACTGATAAAAACTAAATAAAACACTAAATGTGCAATGCTCACAGTGAAAACTGTAGATACTAGTAATCATGCCTAATGGACAATTATTTGGTTCAATGGGACATGATATATGAAGAGAACATGCAACAAATGAGCTCTAAAAATGCTTAAAATACAGAGCTATCACTCGTCAAGGAGGACTCTAGCTCATCCGTGTCGGATGATGAGGAGCTTGCGCTCCACATTGCCCTCTACCACTCGCGAATGGACAGGGGCAGGAGATCCTCCTTGACGGCAACCCCTATGTACTGGAGGGGCGGCTATAGTTGTTCATCAGCCCACACCTTACTCGGTTAGGCGATAGGGCGCCAGTTGCGCTTGACGCCTCCAGCCCCTGCTCCACCGAGGTGGGTTGGGTGCTCGTGCCTCCACCGTCAAGCCCATGGTCCCGGTTCTCAGAGTTTGAGACAAGCGCCTATCACCGCGCAAGGCAGAGGACGTCACTAGCCGCCTACGGGTGCTCCAGCTGCGCGTTTGTCCATTATCTATGGTAACAAGATCCTACGCGGCATGATCCACCGCTCCTACACCTCGAAGGAGACAGACGCCTGCTGCTAACACTGCAAAAATGAGGTGGCGCTCCGCATCAGATTTGAGGAGTACAAGTGGCTTGCTAGGCATAAGGCGACCACTCGAGAGAAAGTCGCCCAAGTCATGAGGGAGCAGGCCCGCGCCGTCCGACGCAAGATAGGGATCATCTCCTCCTCCTTGGGCAGCGGCGCCACTGACGATGACGATGCTCCGTCAACCACCGATACCGACGTCAAAGACAACCTTCACCCTAAATACCCCAAGGGGAAGCGACCGGTGAGGAAGTAGTGAACTCCGGCGGCCCTCTCCGTTTATTTACTTAATGTAGCTTCTTGTTCTAGTTAGGTGGGTGAACTTGCTCTTTTTAATTGAGTTGTGCAAAACTTTAATCCTCTATCTATGTAGGGGTATGCTATGTTTCTAGATTGCATGTTGATCTACATAGTGTTTGTCACATTGCATCTATTTGTATGGACTTTGTCGTGGAATTGTCACGATAGATGTCCTAGGGTAAGGACTTAGTCGTGAGGCCGCGCATCTATGTAGTAGCTTGAAGGGGTGGAGCGGAATCGAGAGACGCAACGCAAGACAAGGATTTAGACAGCTTCGGGCCCCAGGAAACATCATCCGGTAATAGCCCTACGTGTTGTTTGAGGCTAGATCTCATTATGATCCTCATGGTGTCGCCGGTAAACCGGCTCTTGGTGTCTAGCCCTAGAAACTTGTGAGAACTTGTCCCTCTTTGGGGAGCCCTGCCCCTCCTTATATATGTTGAAGGGGCGGGTTACATGACTAGTCCTAGTAGGATTAGGATTGCTTTATTACAAGGAGTCCTAGTCTTGCTTCCTTTGTAGGAGAATATTCTTTATGCTTTCTTCATAAACCGGCCCACCATAATATGAACCGGCCTTCTGGGCCTTGGGCCTTGTCATCCATGATCCGCCTGCCGGGTTACCAGTAAATTGCCAAGTGTAAACCGTCTAAAGTAAACCACCAAGTCCGGCCGGTTTATACTTCCGGTCGGGTTACGCCGCGGAGTATATCCCCGACATTAGCCCCCAGTTTAGCTTGGATTTATCCATGGTAAACTTATGCTGCAAAATAACCACAAGAACAAATTTGATAGTTTGTGCTCCAGGTTAAGAATTCTTGTAAACCGGCACCTGACCATCCTTAAGTCCTTGTCCTTTCCTTCTTATAGAAAATCTGGGTCAATAGACCAGCTTCATAATCAACTTGCTTGCATAAGAAATATTGTAAATCAAGAATCCATTTGGCTCAGCTTTCAATGCTCTGACTTGACAAAAAAATTGGTCTTTGAAATATTCAACTGATATCCGGCTGATGGGCCTCGAACCCCTCGTTGGTTACCCCAAGTGGAAGGTGTAAGATGCAGTAAGTAGAAGTGTTTTCCCCTAGCAAAGATGCCAAGGATTGAATCCCCAGAGACTCCTAGGTTCAACAGGTAGGTGTCAACTGCTAACGGCGCAATTAGCAATCAACGTGGACCTGCACACAGATACAAATAACTTTGCTCCCAACGAGTACAGAGAGGTTGTCAATCTCTCCGGCCTTGTAGTTCACAAAGGGTTAAAAGCAATATGATAGTAGTGATAGATAGTGTTTTGCAATAGTAAGTAAAATAGCGAAAAGTAAATAGTGTATGTGATCAATGATAGTAATATGGACCGGAGTCTCATGATGTTCACTAGTGATGTCTCTCTCCCAAAAGACGATAAAACAGCTATGTGAGGTAAACAAATTACAGCTGGGCAATTGACAGGACCACGAACGCAAACCAATGCTGATTACATTGCAAGAAAGGTTGAGGTTCAAAGCATGGGCGGTACGCCAAAGTAAGTAGACCGAAATCCATCAATATCTACTACTAATCATCCACCTTGAGATATCTATCCAGAACATCTCGC
>LR738709.1:303346649-303414112 GCA_902687465.1 Secale cereale
TGCGGCCCAGGGGGGGCGCGCCCACAGGGCGCCTGGAGCCCCTGTGCCCCCCCCCCCAGGCTCCCCTTCGGAAGCAGTGTTGTTTCCGATACGCTAATTTTTTATATATATTTTCTGGATTTTTCTGGGCAGTTATCGAAACGTGAAAACCTGAAATACAAAAACAGCCGAAAACAGAAACTGGCACTGGGGTCCACTGGATTAGTAAGTTAGTCCAAATATGATCAAAAGCGTATGGAAGTGTATGAATATCATAGCAATATCACCCAAAAGTGGCATGGAGCAAGCAGAAATAGATACGTTTTGGACGTATCACCGGCCGGCTTGAGGATGACGGTTTATGATTACCACCATTGTCGGGTTATAAAAAAACTGATAATTCCGGGACATGAATGTTATAGACGCCGGGTTACGATTGTTGCCAACACCGGGTCACACAATTAACCTTCCTGATTTGCCAGAAACTGAGAATTTGAAGATATTTCTCCTTTATATGCATATTACCTGTAGCCCCCAAGTCTTAATAGGAGATCATAGTGATATCTTAAGACTTGTTTCAATATAAATGTTGCAACTTTGAAGAAATCCAGATTGTTCATCCCAGTCATTAGTAAAAACTGAATGTTCCACATATGTAGCCCCCAAGTGCGGGGTCATTATGTAATAATGAGCAGGGACTTTGTATATACTTCATTGAAAATAGCATTGTATAATGTAACTCCCATTATGGGGCCACATCCACAAGGTTAAGAGCTTTGTGCTTTACCAACTGAGCTGTGGATACTCCAATATAATGGATTAATACTTGTGTACCTTGAATTGTTGATATGAGCAATTGGTAGCCCCCAAGGGCCGGCTCATTACGATGTGATGAGTCGGGTCTTCAATAAGGTGAGCAAAAAATGACTTTGCATTAGCCCCCAAGTGTCATGGTGCATGCTTGCAGCGACATGAGACTTGTGTATTTGATGTAATCTCAATCTAAATAATGTAGCCCCCAAGTGCCGGGTCGTAAACCTGCACCGACTCGGGACTATTCCTTCAATTGTAGAATAGATCATTTCCATTGATAAAATATTATCCATTGTGCTGAAGCGACTTTGAAAACCTCAATCATAATATTGATAACCATAATAAAAATCCAGCCATGTTGGCTATTAAAGATTTGAATAATATAATCCGGTTTGAGGACCGGTTCCAGTGATGTTTGATCACACGGTTGGTTTTACCAAGCCAATGTAGTAAGGATGATAACCCAAAATTTGAGTATTGATAACTCCTGCAATATTTCGCCGGTTTATAATAAAACCATACCGGGTTGTGATAAACACCGGATTATCCATATATGACACTAGCAATTTATAATCAAAAGCCAGGCCAGGTTAACAAACACCAGTCATTATCTTGTCTCATACTGGCGAATTATAGTCAAAGCTAGGCCGTTTTAATAAACACTGGTCATTATCTTACCTGTGATTAAGTGTACCTGTATACCTTAACCCGGCAGGAATAATGTAAGGCACGGGTGCTGATGAAACCCTTAGCTCTTTTGTCGGCTTAATATGATGGCCGATCCGGGTTACGATGAACGTCGGTTTAACTCTCGCTGGTGTTCATGACCCAGACTTGAATTTTGTAGATATATGGTCAACCTTGTAGTTGCCCAGTCCCAAATCAATAGACTTGGTTAAAAACAAAATTTGTAAAATTCATAGAACCAAAGCATTTTTGGCAAATAAGACCATGTAGTCGAGGCTTTTTACAAGCTGTCAGGCTCCAAATTTGAGGCTTTTTATGAGCTGCCAGGCTCGAAATCGAGGCTTTTTACAAGCTGCCAGGCTCTGGCTTTTTGCGAGCTGCCAAGCTCCAGGCTTTTTTATGAGCGGCCTTTAAGCTCTAGGCATTTTTTATGAGCGGACTTTAAGCTCTTGGCTTTTTGCGAGCTGCCAGGCTCCATATTTGACGCATCAAGGGCGTCGGTTTAGGAGGCTTATGATTCGAATACGATCAGTAAACTGGACCAAAGGGGTTAAGCTAGGATTCGAATACGATCATGTAGCCCCCAGTGGCTTTGGCGTTGCGCCGATCAAGAGGGTACCGACAGCTATGTTCTCTTTGGTTCGAATACGACCTATGTTTGAACAGGAAACGCCCTAATGACCTTGAGAGGTTTTTAACGACCCTGATTCGAATACGATCCAAGTCGGACCCAAAAGGGGTTAAGCTATGATTCGAATACGATCAATAAGCCCCCTAGTGAGTTTGGCTATGTTCTCTTTGGTTCAAATACGACATATGTTTGAACAGGAAGCCCCCAAGTGACCATAGAGGCAGGGTACCTACATGGGAGTTGTGCTTTGCGGCAAACCCTCTTTGGTCCCTTATTAAATAATTGTCCTGCATAGCAGAATATACGGATCAAAGTAACTATTTTCTTGATGAAAATATATACCAAGAAAATAGATTTAGATGGATATCACCTGATGTATTTGGACCTTATGATCCTCATCGGTGCCTGTTAGCCAACCCGGTATGTTGAATAGATTAGACCGCAGGGCGGACAGTAAACCAACCGCAGCATTAGGGGCAGCACAGACACATGAGTCGGCCACAGTTGTAAACTGGCGCAGATTAGCAAGCTTTTAAATTTGCACCAATATGGCGGTTTGGGGTCCTGCATTAGATAAATTTGCAGAACAGAGTAATTGCTCTTTTTAAAGAAAGCGATATGTAATATAAAAATATAATGGATGGATTTCACCTAATACGTCCAGCCAGTAGTTATCCATCGTGGAGTTGATCATCACCACGGTGAAGCTGAAATCAATCACGGTCGAGTCGGCCGTAGGATAAGGACCATTAATCCAGTCATAGCATTATAAGCCAGTGCGAACAAGCAAGTTGCCCTCCGCGTTGTAAACCAGCGCAGATGCTTGAACCGGCCGCAAGAGCGGACGGGCCAGTTGTTGTAAACCGGATCACTAGAGCGGCGACTTGTGCTCGCCGTTCATCGGGTAGTGCGGCACGGATGAAGCGCTGCTCAGAACATTTGCCAATGCGTGCTCCATCCCCACAGTACCATGCTTCATCTGTAATGAATAATTATCTGCGAAGCAATATTACATGCCAAATAACTGTTCTCAGTCGAATTAAAATACTGATAAAAATACAGAGGAAAGATATCACCTGATTTGTTCGGGTGTCAGAAGATCCATATGTAATATTAGTAAATAGCTAGCAATTTTATAGCCCATCCGATGTATATATAATATTTTGATGATCCTCAAGACTCGCCTGATCTGCTGCTGTAGAAAAGGAGGTGTGCATAGTTCTTCACACCATGTGTTGAACACTTTGACGTGAGGCTGGGTGACTCAGAGCTGAGTCGCGGTCGGTGGCTCGAGCCATAGTGATTCGGCGCAACGGCAGAGGCGGCGGCTGGCGCGGGCAACTCGGAGCGGGGCAAGGCCGGCTCACCCTGGCCTCGGGGGCGGCTTCACACTGTCAGGAGCAAGGCGCGGCGGAGGCTCTCGCAGCAGGGGCAAGCAGCTCGAGGTCGGAGCCAGGCGAAGCCGCGGCAGCGGTTCAGAGTCGAGGGCACTCGGAGCAGATGGATGAGGCGGATCCGCGCGACGGCGGCTCAAGCAGGCTGCAGCTCCCACGGTGTAGTTTGAAATGGGCGGCGGTTTACCGTGGCTCGGACGGCGGCAGCTAAAACCGCCCGGAGGAACAATTGATGCAGCGTGAGGGGCGGCTTGATGCGGGCGACTGCTGGGAAGGTAATGGGACACCGGTCCGGCACGCGGGTCTACGGCGGAGGAGGGCTCACCACGGTGAAGACCGCCGCGAGGCAGGGCCAACTTGAGGTGCGACGGCACAAGTGAGGTCATGGAGGCGCAGACGCAAGCAGACCATGGTGGCGATGCGGCGGCTCTGTATAATAGGCGCGGCGGGTTGAAGTCGCAGGGCGACTCGGAGGCGAGCGGTCCAGCTCGGGGTGCAGCTACGGTGATCGGAGCGGAAGATGGAGCGAGTGGTAGACACACCGATCAAGGGAAATCTGGGGCTGGTGGCGGCGGCTCTGAGGCACGGGAGGCTCGAAATCGGACCTGGCTCGAGTTGGAAGGCTGTCGGCGCTCGAAGCAGACGAGCGAACCATCTCGAAGCAGGGCAGCTCGGATCCGGGTCGTCTCTGTGTCCGTTTCCGGGTCGTATTCTTTACCCAATCCACGTCGGCCTCATCCTCCAGGTCGTGGCCCTTTTTTCCTTTTTGACTTGTAACGTAATCACAGTAGTTTCCTTAGGTCGATGTAGCGATTGGAAAAATCAATTTGAACTTCGTGACTCTAATCCTCCTGTGTGACAAAAGTACGTGCCCATCAAATCTGAAATAGTTGTGAAGACTGCGTTGGGTCTTGTGGCTTGACCGCTCTGAACTTCTCTTTGAAACTCCAATCTCATCATCTCAGATCCAAAATTGACCTGCGGATTTAATTAACCCAGCCACGGCTTGGATCCGATTTAAACTGTGGACGAAAATTCTTTTGACCTTCAACTCTCGATCCTTAAGAAAAATCCCTTCAAGAACTCAACACCACTGTGCGTTAGCCCCACGATGGGCGCCAACTGTCGTGGAATTGTCACGGCAGATGTCCTAGGGTAAGGACTTAGTCGTGAGGCCGCGCATCTATGTAGTAGCTTGAAGGGGTTGAGCGGAATCGAGAGACGCAACGCAATACAAGGATTTAGACAGCTTCAGGCCCCGGGAAACATCATCCGGTAATAGCCCTACGTGCTGTTTGAGGCTAGATCTCATTATGATCCTCATGGTGTCGCCGGTAAACCGGCTCTTGGTGTCTAGCCCTAGAAACTTGTGAGAACTTGTCCCTCTTTGGGGAGCCCTGCCCCTCCTTATATATGTTGAAGGGGCGGGTTACATGAGTAGTCCTAGTAGGATTAGGATTGCTTTATTACAAGGAGTCCTAGTCTTGCTTCCTTTGTAGGACAATATTCCTTATGCTTTCTTCATAAACCGGCCCACCATAATATGAACCGGCCTTCTGGGCCTTGGGCCTTGTCATCCATGATCCGCCTGCCGGGTTACCAGTAAATTGCCAAGTGTAAACCATCTCAAGTAAACCGCCAAGTCCGGCCGGTTTATACTTCCGGCCGGGTTACGCCGCGGAGTATATCCCCGACAGACTTGGAGGTGAACATTTGAGGACCACAGTTGCGCATGGGTTGAAATATGGGGTGCCTGGTCACCTTTGCGTCACGGTAGTATAGGGCCTCATGTTAGACAATCTTGGTTTTTGATGGGGAACGAAGCATGAAAAGCAAAAAAAAAACTACGAACACCCAAGATCGAATCTAGGAGATGCAAACCAATGAGAGGGGATTGTGTCTACATACCCTTGTAGACTAAAAGCGTTAGCGTCGTAACGCCGTTGATGTAGTTGTACTCTTCATGATCCAATCGCGATCCAATCCGATGTAGTGTCAAACGGATCGCGCCTTCGAGATTAGCACATGTACGGCTCGGTGGCGTCCTCTCCTTCTTGATTCAGCAAGTGAAGGAGAGGAGGTAGATGATATCTGAACCAACACGACGACATGGTAGTGGTGGTGGCAGAGGAATTCCCTAAGTGCTCACAGAACGTGGAGGAGGAGTAACGGGAGGAAGACGGGACAAGGGTCGAAGGGTTGCTGGCCCCAACGCCTTCCCGCCTTTATATAGGCGTGGAGGGGGCTGGTGGCTTGCCCTCCAAGGCCCTATGCTCGTTGCCCAAAGGGGAGGAAGGAAATCCCTCCTTTCGTTCCCCACAGATAGTTATCCCACTTTTTGTGATCTTGATCTTATCCCTACGAGATATGATATTGTTCCATTTAAGGGAGGATCTTGGTGCACCTAGACCAGGGGTGCGGGGAATTTTCCCACTACCATGTTCATGTGGGCCCCCATGCATGTGGGCCCCACTCCAGAACCTTCTCGGTACAATACCGAAAAAACCCAAACATTTCCAAACCCCTGAATATGACTTCCCATACATAAAACTTTACCTCTGGACTATTCCAGAGCTCCTCGTGATGTCCCGGATCCCATCTGGGACTCCAGGAAACCATCGGACTTTTCGATATTAATATCTCAATACTACCCTAGCACTATCAAATATCAAGTGTGCAACCCTACGGGTTCGAGAATCATGTAGACATGACCGAGACTCCTCTCAGGTCAATAATCAATAGTGGGCCCTGGATACCCATATTGATTCCACGTATTCAACAAAGATCTTTATCTATTGAACCACAATATCAAGGATTCAGTTAATCCCATATGCAATTCCCTTTGTCCAGCAATATGTTACTTGCCCGAGATTCGATCATCTGTATCTCCAAACGTAGTTCAATCTCATTACCGGCAAGTAATTTTACTCATTCCATAGTACAAGATCTCGTGATTAAACTCATTAGTCACATGCTTGCAAGCTTCTTGTGATGTTGTATTACCGAGAGGGCCCAAAGGTATCTCTCTGTCACACAGAGCAACAAATCCCAGTCTCGATCCATGCAACCCAACAAACACCTTAAGAAATACCTGTAGAGCACCTTTATGATTACCCAGTTATGAAGTGACGTTTGATAGCACACAAAGTATTCCTCCGGTATCCGAGAGTGGCATGATCTCATGGTCTAAGGAATAGATACTTGACATTGTGAAAGTTGTAGCAAATAACTAAGTGATAAGATGTGATGCTAAGCTTACGGTTGGGTCTGTCCATCACATCATTCTCCTAATGATGCAATCCCATTATCAAATGACAACTCATGTCTATGGTTAGGAAACCTTAACCATCTTTGATCAACGAGCTAGTCTACTACAGGCTTACTAGGGACACGGTGTAGTTTATGTATTCACACATGTATTTAAGTTTCCGGTCAATACAATTCTAGCCTGAATAGTAAAAATTTATCATGAACGGGAAATATGATAATAAATATTTTATTATTGCCTCTAGAGCATATTTCCAACAGTCTCCCACTTGCACTAGAGTCAATAATCTAGTTCACATCGCTATGTAATTACCACCCAATGAGTTATGGGGTTTGATCATGTTTTGCTTCTGAGAGAGGTTTTAGTCAACGGGTCTGTTACATTCAGATCCGTGTGTACTTTGCAAATCTCTATGTCATACTATAGATGTTGCTACCATGCTCCACTTGGAGCTATTCAAATGATTAGTCCACTATATGTGTCATATTTTTGGCTTAAAGTCATTCGGATCGGTGTCAAAGCTTGCATCGACATAACCCTTTATGATGAAATCTTTATCACCTCCATATCCGAGAAACATTTCCTTACTCATGTTTAGTTACCTAAGGATAATCTTGACCGTTTTCCAATGATCCACTCATGGATTACTCTTGTACCCCCTTGCCAGACTCATGGCAAGGCACACATCAGGTATGGTACACATCATGGCATACATTATAGAGCTGATGATTGAGGCATAGGGGACGACCTTCCTCCTTTCTCTTTCTTCTGTCGTGGTTGAGCTTTGAGTCTTACTTAACTTCACACCTTACAATACAGGAAATAACTCCTTCTTTGACTGATCCATTTTGAACTCCTTCAAAATCCTGTCAAGGTATGTGATACGTCTCCAACGTATCTATAATTTTTTATTGTTTCATGCTATTATATTATCCATCTTGGATGTTTTGTATGCATTTATATGCTATTTCATATTATTTTTGGGACTGACCTATTAACCCAGAGCCCAGTGCCAGTTTCTGTTTTTTCCTTGTTTTTGAGTTTTACAGAAAACGAATACCAAACGGAGTGCAATTGACATGCCATTTTTTGATGATTTTTTATGGACCAAAAGAAGCCCCACAGTAAAAGAGTTGGGCCATAAGAGTCCCGAGCCGTCCACGAGGGTGGAGGGTGCACCCCCTATCTCGTGGACGACTTGGAGATCCCCCTGACTTATTCCCGACGCCAAAAATTCCTATAAATGCAGAAACCCACGAAAAGAAACCTAGATCAGGAGTTCCGCCGCCGCAAGCCTCTGTAGCCACCAAAAACCAATCGGGGCCGTGTTCTGGCACCCTGTCGGAGGGGTGGATCCCTCACCGATGGCCATCTTCATCATCCCGACGCTCTCCGTGACGAGGAGGGAGTAGTTCACCCTCGGGGCTGAGGGTATGTACCAGTAGCTATGTGTTTGATCCCTCTCTCTCTCTCTCTCTCTCTCTCTCTCTCTCTCGTGTTCTTGACTTGGCACGATATTGATGTACCGCGAGCTTTGCTACTATACTTGGATCTTATGATGTTTCTCCCCCTCTACCTTCTTGTAATGGATTGAGTTTTCCCTTTGAAGTTATCTTATCAGATTGAGTCTTTAAGGATTTGAGAACACTTGATGTATGTCTTGCATGAGCTTCTCTGTGGTGACAATGGGATATTCACATGATCTACTTGATGTATGTTTTGGTGATCAACTTGTGGGTTCAGTGACCTTGTGAACTTATGCATAGGGGTTGGCACACGTTTTCGTCTCGACTCTCCGATAGAAACTTTGGGCACTCTTTGAAGTTCTTTGTGTTGGTTGAATAGATGAATCTGAGATTGTGTGATGCATATCGTAAAATCAAACCCACTGATACTTGAGGTGACATTGGAGTATCTAGGTGACATTAGGGTTTCGGTTGATGTGTGTCTTAAGGTGTTATTCTAGTACGAACTCTAGGATAGATCGAAAGGAAAGAATAGCTTCATGTTATTTTACTATGGACTCTTGAATAGATCGATCAGAAATAATAACTTTGAGGTGGTTTTGTACCCTACAATAATCTCTTCGTTTGTTCTCCTCTATTAGTGACTTTGGAGTGACTCTTTGTTGCATGTTGAGGGACAGTTATATGATCCAGCTATGTTATTATTGTTGAGAGAACTTGCACTAGTAAAAGTATGAACCCTATGCCTTATTTTGAAGCATTGCAATACCATTTGTGCTCACTTTTATCATTAGTTACCTTGTTGTTTTTATATTTTCAGATTACAAAAACCTATATCTACCATCCATACTGCACTTGTATCACCATATCTCCGCTAAACTAGTGCACCTATACAATTTGCCATTGCATTGGGTGTGTTGGGGACACAAGATACTCTTTATTATTTGGTTGCAGGGTTGTTTGAGAGAGACCATGTCAGGACCCCGATCCTAAGTCACACCAATCTAGCTGTAACACATCATATCACTTTGCGGCCTCACGCACGGTAACCCCACGGGTGCCACCTTACCTGGCCCGGGACCGTTTGCGCATTTTGGCACACGTATATGACAGTGTCGCTAGCATCCATATGACAGAGAATCCGGGCCGACATGGCTAGTTATAAACCAAAAGTGGCACTAAATTACAGAGACATGCATCCATGACCCAGCAACGAACGTGTCGGTCATCAACGTATGAACCCAAGTCGTAGCAAGCTACATGGACTTAAAGGAACAACGCATGACATTTCCCCTAAGGGACAGACACAGGAACGAAGAAGGACACATGCCGGCCAGCCTACGTGTTCCGAGCAGTAGCAAGCTACCAAGGCTCATTGGAATCACTAGGAGGCATTTCCTTGTAAGATAGGCTACCAAAGGAAAACAACTAGGTGTCGGATCCCACACATACTAAGCATTTCAATCATACACGCAATATGCTCAATATGTGCAAATACAACATTGCATCACAACAGAACTCTATGACTCAAAGTACTTTATTTAAAAGGCTCCAAGAGCCATACATAACATAGTCATACAGGTAGGGGTCACATGACCCAACACTCAAGTCATACAGTCATACAAGCACAAGCGGAAGCTACATGTCTGAGTACAGACAACTTAGAAAATAAAACAGGCTTGGTGTAGCCTGACTATCTACAAGGCCCTTCACAAGCTCCAGATCACCGTCTGGGTGTCAAGCTACTCGTCGACGTCAACGTCTATGTAGAACCCATCAGCAGGGGCAGGGTTCTCCTCTGCAACAGTTATTAAGCAAACATGAGTTCAAAGGTACTCAGCAAGTCTTACCACAGAACCTATCATACATGCAAAATTATCAAAGGGGGATAGTGGAGTTTATAGCAGAATGCCAGCTTTGACCTTGGCTAACCTATACTACAACTCTCAACGGATTGCAAGATATTGTTACGAACACGAGTCCACTACTCTCCACATCAATACACTACAGAGGATCCTCTTCCGTCATCCTACGGAAGGGCCATCCACGGCACTCACGCTTATCTTGAGGCTTTTAATAGTATCCATCAACTTGTCTATGAACTGTAAGAGTAACCAAGTAGTTCGTAACGCGAACAACGGCTATTCGAATAGTTTGATAACCCTGCAGGGGTGTACCTCTTCACACACGCTTCCACCACTTATCGCCGTTTACTCGGCGTGTACTCGGCAACCTTCAAGCGGAAGCCCAGCGAGGGTGTCGGCCACGACCTGACTAACTACTCAAGTCTCTCGTCCAGGTTTATCGCCTATTTGGGTTCCATCCGTGGGGAGATCCGGCCGGGGTGTCGCTCACGGCCCCAAACGATGTGTACAGGGTTCCCGAGTCACCAAACGGGCAACCGGTACACCGTGCCACGTACCTGTCGCATCACAACCCACCCCGAGGGTCAGCGTTGTGCACGACCTCCAGTAAGCTATAAACACCAGAAACTAGTTGCAACTCCTGGACAGAGATCAAGGGTAATTAATAAGCCGAGAGGGTCCATTGGTTTCGGGCCCAATGCATGGTAGTAACTGCAACTTGAACCACACATACAGATCTCAGGTCCTATGTATGGTTCCAATGAAACAACCCACCACGTACTCCTACATGGCCTTTCATCGATACCTTTACCAAGCGTATTCCACACTTCCTTCTCTTTATCAAAAGATTGTTTCACTCTGATCCATCACCCAGATGAACCAGACCAGACACAACTCTAAGCATAGCAGGCAACATAAACAAATAGCATGGTGGATCACACATCACATGGCTCAATCAACTCCTACACATGCTAGTGGGTTTCAACTATTTACTGTGGCAATGACAGGTCATGCAAGGGAATAGGGTTCAACTACCGCAGCAAGTAGCAGTTCACGTGCTGTTGCCTTAATGCAGTAAAAGAGAGCAGGAGCGAGAAGATTGGGTTGTATCGGAATGATCAATGATTGCTTGCCTGACAAGGTAGTTGTCGGGTACTGCTCTTCAACTGGATACGCAGCAGTATCCTCGGGAGCAGGACCTAACACAGGAAATACCGACGATACAATCATTAACAAACAAATGCAACAATATGATGCATGTTTATGACATGGCAAGATGCATGTGTGTTGGCTAATGCAACTAAAACCAGAAGGGTTTGAACCTATTTGAATCAAGGATTCAAATTGAAGTTCAAACTATTATTTAAATAAGTGCATTATCATGTTTTTATATATACAGCAAGTTAACTTGTTCAAACATGCATGAAACCAGTGCCATTAGATAGATTGGATTTTTCTGATCATTTTTCATATATAAATCTTTTCCATCTGAGCTATGGTTGATTTTATATGATTTTTAGAAGTTTTGGGTATTTTCTGGAATTTCCTGAATTATTTAAAATCTAAAAATCCCAGAAAAACCTTTACTGCGTCAGCATGACATCATGCTGACGTCAGCCAGTCAACAGGGCCAGTCCAGGTCAAACCTGACCAGTGGGTCCCTCATGTCAGTGTCACAGCTAATTAACTGAGTTAATTAGAGTTTAGTTAAAACTAATTAGCTGTCAGTGGGGCCAGGGCCCACGTGTCAGTGACTAAACTAATTATCTAATTAATATTAAAATAACAACTAAACTATGTTTGACTTGCGGGCAGGGCCCACATGTCATTGACCCAAGGGGTCAAACCCGTGGTCAAAACAGGTCCAACTCGCCGGCGTTTAGCCGCCGGCGAGGCCAAACGCGGCGGCGTGCCTCGGAAAACGTCTACGGTGCACGGTTCGAGCTGCGGCTGGGTGCGTTGGAGAGCTCTTGCTCTTCCGCATCGAATGGAGGTGGTTGCCGGACCTGGGGTGGCCGGAGACGACGGCAACGAGCTCGACGGCGGCGACCGGCGTCGGGCGTGTGTGGAGATGCGGCTGCAGGTGCCTAGGCGATGCGTGCGTAGCACCGTTCGCATCTACGTGCTGTGGTGAGTGCGATGGACGGTTGCCGGTGACCAAATGGTCACCGGAGCATCACCGGCGACGAGCACGGCGGCGGTGCGTGCGGGCGAGCTTCGTGCAGTGTGTTACAGGGCAAGAGGAAGCCAACAGAGAGGGGGAGGAGGTAGCTAAGCTCACAGCGGTTGCAGCAAGCACCGAAGCGAGCTCGGGGGTGGTCGGAGCTGAGCAGCACGACGCGGGGGATCTCCGTGGCCGGAGTTGGGGAAGAAGAGCTCGGGGGCGTCTCCAGGGCGGGCGAGCGCTCGGGGCTCGGCCTGTCGAAGCAGTCGAGGACGGCGGAGACGAGGGACAACACGGCGGAGCTCGGGGACGACGGTGGACGCGGCTTCTACGACGGTGCGATCACGGCGGCGTCGGCCATGGCGCGGGGAGAGCGGAGGAGAGGAGCTGGGGAGAAGCGGAGGTGTCTGGGGGGTCGAGGGAGACGTGGACGTTCGATCCATGCCTCCAGAACGGCGAGGGGGCGAAGCAGGGCGGCGGGCAGCTGCGTGGCGCGCCGTGCGGTCGCCGTCGAGCACCTGCCTGCCTGCCTGGCCGAGCCAAGCAGCTCGCTGGAGCGGCAGCTGGGCTGGGCCGGCAGGTGGGCCGGGTGGGCGCCAGGTAAGTTCTCTCTCTCTCTCCTTTTTTTCTATTTTCTTTTCTGTTTCATTTCTTTTGCAGCTTTATTTAATTAATAAAAATGCCTAAACATTTTTATAAATCATAACACTTGTCATACCTACTGTATATATTATAAATAGTAGGAAACATTATAGTTTATGATTATTTGAGCATTTAAATTATTTTATAGATTTTAAATGCCCAAATTCAAATACCATATGATTTAATCCAAAACCCTAGATTGTCCTAGAAAATTGTGCACCATTTTTGGCAGAGGTTTAAGACCAAGGCAGAAATGATGAACATTTTGAAGGGCATTTTGGGTACATTGGAAAATATTTTAGTAAACCCTAGTTGTTAGGGGAGGGGTGCTGGGGTTTCTGTTAATCCCATTTCAAGTTTCTTTGAAAGTAAACATGATGCACACTCTAGTCAGGTCCTAATGCAAGTGCTAGCTAGGGATGTGACAACTCACCCCCACTTAAAAGAATCGCGTCCCGAGATTCGGGTTCCTCCGGAAAGAGGGTGGGGTACTCAAGTCGAAGACGATCCTCCCTTTCCCAAGTAGCTTCACTCTCGGAATGATGTGACCATTGAACCTTGAGAAACTTGATATTGTGGCGTCGAGTGGTGCGCTCGGTTTGATCAAGAATACGAACGGGGTATTCTCGATATGTGAGATTGTCTTGGAGATCAAGCGTTTCGTGGTCCACTCTGCGGATAGGATCCGAGAAGCAACGCCTGAGTTGAGAAACGTGGAAAACATCATGAACTCTGGAGAGGTGCGGAGGTAGTTCCAATTGGTAGGCAACTTCTCCTCGTTTGGCAAGAATGCGAAAAGGACCGATGTAACGAGGGGCCAATTTGCCTTTGATACCGAAGTGATGGGTTCCCTTAAGAGGAGTAACCCGAAGGTAAGCCTTATCGCCGACTTCAAAAGTCACAGCCTTATGATGACTATCATATTGGCTCTTTTGGCGAGACTGGGCTGTTTTCAATCTCTCACGAACGATGCGAACTTGCTCTTCTGCTTCCTGAATCATATCCGGGCCAAAGAATTGTCTTTCCCCGGTCTCTGACCAGTTAAGAGGTGTTCGACACCTTCGCCCATATAGAACTTCGAAGGGAGCTTTACCCAAGCTGGCTTGATAACTATTGTTATAAGCGAATTCGGCAAATGGAAGACACTTTTCCCATTCCATACCGAAAGAAATGACAGAGGCTCGAAGCATGTCTTCTAGAATTTGATTGACTCGTTCCACTTGACCACTTGATTGCGGATGGAAGGCAGTACTGAAAGAGAGATGAGTTCCCATAGCATTCTGGAAACTTTCCCAAAATCGTGAAGTAAAAAGACTTCCACGGTCTGAGTTGATCTCCAACGGTACACCATGAAGTGATACTATTCGAGAGATATATAAGTCTGCTAGCTGGCTAGCGGTAATACTCTCCCGAACAGGCAGGAAATGAGCTACTTTAGAGAGGCGGTCGATAACGACGAAGATAGCATTATTCCCTTTCCTGGACCTGGGAAACCCGGTAATGAAGTCCATACCGACTTTATCCCATTTCCATTCAGGAATAGCTAAAGGTTGAAGGGTGCCAGCAGGCTGTTGATGCTCTGCTTTAACTCGACGACAAACGTCGCAGTTAGCAATGTACTGAGCGATTTCTCTCTTCATCCTAGTCCACCAGAATCTTTGACGTAGGTCTTGATACATTTTGGTACTACCGGGATGAATCGTGAGAGGAGATTCATGAGCCTCCTTGAGGATCAAACGTCTTAGGTTTCGCACTTTAGGAACCACTAAGCGGTTGCTAAAGAATACGACTCCTTGATCATCAATTGAGAAACATCCTGCAACTCCTTTCTTGATGTTCCTCTTAATACGGGAAATTCCGGGATCAACCTTCTATGCTTTGATGACCTGATCCAAAAGGGTAGGTTTTGCCACCAAGGTGGAAAGGAATCCTCGAGGAACAATGTGAAGGTTAAGCTTACGAAATTCCTCGTGGAGAAGTGGTTGACTTTGTTGTAACATTAAATTGTTACAATATGACTTACGACTTAGTGCATCAGCCATGACATTGGCCTTTCCAGGAGTGTAAGTGATTCCTAAGTCGTAGTCGGTGAGCAACTCAACCCAACGTCTTTGCCTGAGATTCAAATCCGGTTGGGTGAAAATATACTTCAAGCTTTGGTGATCAGTGAAGATTTCACAGCGATTACCAAGGAGGTAATGTCGCCATGTTTTGAGTGCATGGACTACAGCTGCAAGCTCTAAATCATGAGTAGGATAGTTATCCTCATGTGGACGCAACTGTCGGGATGCGTATGCAATCACTTGACGATCTTGCATAAGAATGCAACCTAGTCCTTGTCGCGAGGTGTCGCAATAGATTATAAAATCCTTGGAAAAGTCTGGTGGTACCAGTACAGGTGCAGATGTCAGGCGTCTTTTCAGTTCCTGAAAACTGGACTCGCACTGTGGGGTCCACTCAAACTTTTTATCTTTCTTGAGGAGTTCGGTTAGAGGTTTAGCAACCTTGGAGAAATTCTCGACGAAACGTCGGCAATAGCTCGCTAAGCCAAGAAAACTCCTAACTTGCTTGACCGATTCAGGGGGAGTCCAATCAAGGACGGCTTGAACTCGCTCGGGATTGACAGCAATACCCTTGCCAGAGATCACATGACCTAGATAGGTTACTTCTGGCAACCAAAATTCACATTTAGAGAATTTGGCATAAAGGCGGTGCTCTCGAAGTTTCGTCAATACCAGCCTTAAATGCTCGGCATGATCTTCCTTGTTCTTGGAGAAAATGAGTATATCATCGAGGTATACCACGACAAATTTATCCAAATACTCCATGAATATAGAATTCATTAACCGAGAAAAGGTAGCTGGGGCATTGGTTAATCCGAAGGACATGACGGTGTACTCATATTGGCCATAACGAGTAACGAAAGCCGTTTTAGGAATGTCCCGTTCTTGATTTTGATTTGATGGTAGCCCAACCTCAAATCCATCTTAGAAAAGACTGAGGATCCAGCGAGCTGATCATACAGATCGTTGATCCTGGGGAGCGGATACTTATTCTTTATGGTGACCAGATTGACAGGTCGGTAATCTACAACCATCCGCTCCGTTCCATCCTTCTTCTTGACGAAGAGGACGGGGCAAGCCCAAGGGGAAGAACTAGGACGGATGAAACCTTTTTGCAAGGACTCATCGAGTTGTTTCTTTAGCTCAGCTAGTTCTAGTGGTGCCATCTTATAAGGTCTCCTAGAGATTGGGACAGTTCCAGGAATAAGATCTATCACAAACTCGACATCTCTGTCAGGTGGAACTCCTGGCAGTTCTTCTGGAAAAACATCCGGAAAGTCACAGACTACCGGGATATCTTCGAGTTCTGGTAGAGGGCTGGCATTAAGAGAGTAGAGCTGACGTTCAGCCATTCGGGTCAAGACATTGACTATCTTGCCGGATGGATGTGTAAGTTGAACGGTCCTAGTAAAGCAATCAATCTTGGCATAATGAGTTGTCATCCAATCCATACCCAAGATGATGTTTATGTCCGAGGACTTGAGAGCGATTAAAGATGCAAGGAAAAAAGTCTATCGACAAGGATTTCATTTCCATGGCTTACCCTAGAGGTTTGCCACTTTGAACCAGGAGTTTGAATAACCATGGAAGTAGGCATGTCACAAAAAGTCATGTTGTGCAATCGAGCATAGCTCTCAGATATGAACGAATGGGATGCTCCAGTATCGAAAAGAACAGATGCCGGATGGCAGTTTACGAGAAGCGTACCAAGGACGACGTTAGGATCCTCATAAGCTTCTTCGGCAGAAACATAGTTGACATGACCACGTGTAGTGGGGATTGGCTTGACATAGTTCACCTTGCCGGTTGGCTTGCCACGGCCAACGGTTTTTCCTGGCTGATTCTGGGGACAATCACGCATGTAGTGTCCCGGTTCTCCACACTTGAAACATGTCACAGTGGTGGTGCGTGGAGCAAAGTTGGAGGGTGGACCTCCATAGGTCTTAGCAGGTGCAGACTGTTGAGTTGGGCGAGGCGCCTCATAGGATGGCCTCGGTGTATACTTGGGTGGCAGAGCAGTGTTCGGAACCCACACACGGCGCTTGTGAGAGCCAGAGCCGGATGAGGAACCAAGGTCTCGAGTATGCTTGCGGGTGGCCTCGAAGTCGGTCTGGCCTGTCTCAGCACTGATAGCCTTGTTAACCAACTTCTGGAAGGAGGTGCACTCGTGCAGACGTAGATCTCGACGAAGTTCAGGGTTGAGTCCCTTGCGGAACCTCGCCTGTTTCTTGGCATCGGTGGATACTTCCTCAGGTGCATAGCGTGCCAGATTACCAAACTCACGGCTATAGCCGTCCATAGTTAAACGACCCTGGGTGAAATTGCAGAATTCCTCCCGCTTGCGATCCATGAGACCTTCCGGAATGTGATGTTCACGGAATGCCTCACTGAACTCAGCCCAGGTAGTGACTTGGCCAGCAGGACGCATAGCTTCAAAGTTTTCCCACCAAAGACTGGCAGGGCCCTCAAGATGGTAGGCGGCGTAGATAACCTTGTCAGCTTCGGCCACGCGGGCAGAGTGTAGCTTGTGGGCGATACTACGTAGCCAGTCATCAGCATCCAGAGGTTCAGTGGAGTGATGGAACTTCGGTGGACACATCTTGATAAAATCGTGGATTGACACCACGTCATTCCTATGACGGAACCCAGTGTTTTGCTCTATGCGTTCCAGCAGATGGTTGGTCTCTCTCTTGTTCCGTTCTGCTTCAAGCATAACTTCCGCCAAAGAGGGTGGCTGGGGCAGATTTCCATCTCTAGCCCCACTAGCCTCACCCTGCTCCTGAGCAGCAGGAGTGTTGCGAGTGCTGACCATCCTAGGAAAACAAAACAACGGTTTAGACAAGGATGGCAAAAATTTGACATAGAAGTGCAGAATGTAATGGATGACACAGGATGCAGAGATGTTCATCCGTACGACATGGTAATATAGGAACTGCTATATATACACCAGTGGTCATACACACCATACAAAGTTTAGTACAAGCCAAGGCTAAAGTACAACTGCGGTGAAAGACGATACATCCCATCAGAGGCATTCCAAGCTCCTATACATTATTTAACTACACCTCCGGAATTCAGTACACACTGAGTCATATTCCACAAGACGCGCAGGACTGTGGAAATACAACTACTACAATACTACTACTACCACGGACTAGCTCAGACATTCGCGTAGTAATCCTCGTAAAGATTACCACCGTAGCCTGGAAGTGGTACAGATGGATCTTGGAACTCGCGAGCACTCGAAGGCTGTGGACCATAAGGGCATGGGTGTGGTCTCGGTTCCGATGCTGGTGGTAACCGACGCCCACGTGGAGGTGTAATACCCCCAACGTCACGCCAATCCATGCGATCAGGCAGACGAGTCCGCATAGGATACAGATCCCGCATGTCCAGATATCCGGCGTGCACAGCAGGTGCAAGCCGTGTCAAAGTAGTCCAGTGAGCGGCTCGGGTGTTATACAGCTCCATTCGGAGGGCACGGACCTCACGGTCCCTATCCTCCAACATCTGAACAGTAGTCTGAAGCAGTGGCTCTTCATCGGCAGCATCAGTATACAAACCAGTGTAGTAGCCTTCCTCTCCGGGTAGTGAAGCTGGCATGTAACAGAACTCAGTGTTCAGCAACAGGGCATGCCTAGCACGGAGAATGGTCATCATCGAATAAGCGGCATCCTGTACTGCCATCTCGATGGTAATCCCGAGTCCATAAGACCAATGGATGGGATCATTTGCTCCGGGATACGAGGGGTATATCCGGACTGTGCAGAAATACTGACTTTGATTGAAATCCCGATACTGTTCCTCCACAGTGTATTCAGGATACCAGCGATAACCGGTCTCAGTCATCACACGGACTAGCATGGCCGTGTGACCGGGCACATTAATGCACCGAATCAAACGAACCACTTGGTGAGGGATGCGGCCAGACATCTGAAACACGAAATAATGCAAAGGCATTAGTGTTTCTAGAAGAAATCGGGCAGCATAACAACTCTAAATGCTCAAACAAAGATTTGAGACATCATACAAATGATAGCATAGCCACTCAACAATTCCATATCAAGGTTCCGGGTTCAACAATCATCATACTCAAAAGGATAGAACTGAACTGAGGCTTGAAACCAACAATCCTAAGAGTCTACGGATTAGTAACACGTGAACCTAGTAAGGATAAGAGGCCTAGTCCTAAATCCCCGTAGAAAGAATAGACTGACTCAGATCAGAAGGGCATAAGGTAAAGGAGTAAAAAGAGCCTTACGTTCCCTTCCACAATCAATTCCCCTACATATAACTAAGAATTTTTCTAGACTCAACATCGACCAGTTTGGCTTGAGAAACCTACAGGCAGTCCAGCTCTGATGCCAACGCTGTCAGGACCCCGATCCTAAGTCACACCGATCTAGCTGTAACACGTCATATCACTTTGCGGCCTCACGCACGGTAACCCCACGGGTGCCACCTTACCTGGCCCGGGACCGTTTGCGCATTTTGGCACACGTATATGACAGTGTCGCTAGCATCCATATGACAGAGAATCCGGGCCGACATGGCTAGTTATAAACCAAAAGTGGCACTAAATTACAGAGACAGGCATCCATGACCCAGCAACGAACGTGTCGGTCATCAACGTATGAACCCAAGTCGTAGCAAGCTACATGGACTTAAAGGAACAACGCATGACATTTCCCCTAAGGGACAGACACAGGAACGAAGAAGGACACATGCCGGCCAGCCTACGTGTTCCGAGCAGTAGCAAGCTACCAAGGCTCATTGGAATCACTAGGAGGCATTTCCCTGTAAGATAGGCTACCAAAGGAAAACAACTAGGTGTCGGATCCCACACATACTAAGCATTTCAATCATACACGCAATATGCTCAATATGTGCAAATACAACATTGCATCACAACAGAACTCTATGACTCAAAGTACTTTATTTAAAAGGCTCCAAGAGCCATACATAACATAGTCATACAGGTAGGGGTCACATGACCCAACACTCAAGTCATACAGTCATACAAGCACAAGCGGAAGCTACATGTCTGAGTACAGACAACTTAGAAAATAAAACAGGCTTGGTGTAGCCTGACTATCTACAAGGCCCTTCACAAGCTCCAGATCACCGTCTGGGTGTCAAGCTACTCGTCGACGTCAACGTCTATGTAGAACCCATCAGCAGGGGCAGGGTTCTCCTCTGCAACAGTTATTAAGCAAACATGAGTACAAAGGTACTCAACAAGTCTTACCACAGAACCTATCATACATGCAAAATTATCAAAGGGGGATAGTGGAGTTTATAGCAGAATGCCAGCTTTGACCTTGGCTAACCTATACTACAACTCTCAACGGATTGCAAGATATTGTTACGAACACGAGTCCACTACTCTCCACATCAATACACTACCGAGGATCCTCTTCCGTCATCCTACGGAAGGGCCATCCACGGCACTCACGCTTATCTTGAGGCTTTTAGTAGTATCCATCAACTTGTCTATGAACTGTAAGAGTAACCAAGTAGTTCGTACCGCGAACAACGGCTATTCGAATAGTTCGATAACCCTGCAGGGGTGTACCTCTTCACACACGCTTCCACCACTTATCGCTGTTTACTCGGCGTGTACTCGGCAACCTTCAAGCGGAAGCCCAGCGAGGGTGTCGGCCATGACCTGACTAACTACTCAAGTCTCTCGTCCAGGTTTATCGCCTATTTGGGTTCCATCCGTGGGGAGATCCGGCCGGGGTGTCGCTCACGGCCCCAAACGATGTGTACAGGGTTCCCGAGTCACCAAACGGGCAACCGGTACACCGTGCCACGTACCTGTCGCATCACAACCCACCCCGAGGGTCAGCGTTGTGCACGACCTCCAGTAAGCTATAAACACCAGAAACTAGTTGCAACTCCTGGACAGAGATCAAGGGTAATTAATAAGCCGAGAGGGTCCATTGGTTTCGGGCCCAATGCATGGTAGTAACTGCAACTTGAACCACACATACAGATCTCAGGTCCTATGTATGGTTCCAATGAAACAACCCACCACGTACTCCTACATGGCCTTTCATCGATACCTTTACCAAGCGTATTCCACACTTCCTTCTCTTTATCAAAAGATTGTTTCACTCTGATCCATCACCCAGATGAACCAGACCAGACACAACTCTAAGCATAGCAGGCAACATAAACAAATAGCATGGTGGATCACACATCACATGGCTCAATCAACTCCTACACATGCTAGTGGGTTTCAACTATTTACTGTGGCAATGACAGGTCATGCAAGGGAATAGGGTTCAACTACCGCAGCAAGTAGCAGTTCACGCGCTGTTGCCTTAATGCAGTAAAAGAGAGCAGGAGCGAGCAGATTGGGTTGTATCGGAATGATCAATGATTGCTTGCCTGACAAGGTAGTTGTCGGGTACTGCTCTTCAACTGGATACGCAGCAGTATCCTCGGGAGCAGGACCTAACACAGGAAATACCGACGATACAATCATTAACAAACAAATGCAACAATATGATGCATGTTTATGACATGGCAAGATGCATGTGTGTTGGCTAATGCAACTAAAACCAGAAGGGTTTGAACCTATTTGAATCAAGGATTCAAATTGAAGTTCAAACTATTATTTAAATAAGTGCATTATCATGTTTTGATATATACAGCAAGTTAACTTGTTCAAACATGCATGAAACCAGTGCCATTAGATAGATTGGATTTTTCTGATCATTTTTCATATATAAATCTTTTCCATCTGAGCTATGGTTGATTTTATATGATTTTTAGAAGTTTTGGGTATTTTCTGGAATTTCCTGAATTATTTAAAATCTAAAAATCCCAGAAAAACCTTTACTGCGTCAGCATGACATCATGCTGACGTCAGCCAGTCAACAGGGCCAGTCCAGGTCAAACCTGACCAGTGGGTCCCTCATGTCAGTGTCACAGCTAATTAACTGAGTTAATTAGAGTTTAGTTAAAACTAATTAGCTGTCAGTGGGGCCAGGGCCCACGTGTCAGTGACTAAACTAATTATCTAATTAATATTAAAATAACAACTAAACTATGTTTGACTTGCGGGCAGGGCCCACATGTCATTGACCCAGGGGGTCAAACCCGTGGTCAAAACAGGTCCAACTCGCCGGCGTTTAGCCGCCGGCGAGGCCAAACGCGGCGGCGTGCCTCGGAAAACGTCTACGGTGCACGGTTCGAGCTGCGGCTGGGTGCGTTGGAGAGCTCTTGCTCTTCCGCATCGGATGGAGGTGGTCGCCGGACCTGGGGTGGCCGGAGACGACGGCAACGAGCTCGACGGCGGCGACCGGCGTCGGGCGTGTGTGGAGATGCGGCTGCAGGTGCCTAGGCGATGCGTGCGTAGCACCGTTCGCATCTACGTGCTGTGGTGAGTGCGATGGACGGTTGCCGGTGACCAAATGGTCACCGGAGCATCACCGGCGACGAGCACGGCGGCGGTGCGTGCGGGCGAGCTTCGTGCAGTGTGTTACAGGGCAAGAGGAAGCCAACAGAGAGGGGGAGGAGGTAGCTAAGCTCACAGCGGTTGCAGCAAGCACCGAAGCGAGCTCGGGGGTGGTCGGAGCTGAGCAGCACGACGCGGGGGATCTCCGTGGCCGGAGTTGGGGAAGAAGAGCTCGGGGGCGTCTCCAGGGCGGGCGAGCGCTCGGGGCTCGGCCTGTCGAAGCAGTCGAGGACGGCGGAGACGAGGGACAACACGGCGGAGCTCGGGGACGACGGTGGACGCGGCTTCTACGACGGTGCGATCACGGCGGCGTCGGCCATGGCGCGGGGAGAGCGGAGGAGAGGAGCTGGGGAGAAGCGGAGGTGTCTGGGGGGTCGAGGGAGACGTGGACGTTCGATCCATGCCTCCAGAACGGCGAGGGGGCGAAGCAGGGCGGCGGGCAGCTGCGTGGCGCGCCGTGCAGTCGCCGTCGAGCACCTGCCTGCCTGCCTGGCCGAGCCAAGCAGCTCGCTGGAGCGGCAGCTGGGCTGGGCCGGCAGGTGGGCCGGGTGGGCGCCAGGTAAGTTCTCTCTCTCTCCTTTTTTTCTATTTTGTTTTCTGTTTCATTTCTTTTGCAGCTTTGTTTAATTAATAAAAATGCCTAAACATTTTTATAAATCATAACACTTGTCATACCTACTGTATATATTATAAACAGTAGGAAACATTATAGTTTATGATTATTTGAGCAGTTAAATTATTTTATAGATTTTAAATGCCCAAATTCAAATACCATATGATTTAATCCAAAACCCTAGATTGTCCTAGAAAATTGTGCACCATTTTTGGCAGAGGTTTAAGACCAAGGCAGAAATGATGAACATTTTGAAGGGCATTTTGGGTACATTGGAAAATATTTTAGTAAACCCTAGTTGTTAGGGGAGGAGTGCTGGGGTTTCTGTTAATCCCATTTCAAGTTTCTTTGAAAGTAAAGATGATGCACACTCTAGTCAGGTCCTAATGCAAGTGCTAGCTAGGGATGTGACAGACCATCTTCATCCTACGCCTCCCACGGATTGACAAACCTTAGGTCATCCACTTGAGGGAATTTGCTACTGTCCTACAAACCTCTGCACTTGGAGGCCCAATAACGTCTACAAGAAGAAGGTTGCGTAGTAGACATCAAGCTCTTTTCTGGCGCCGTTGCCGGGGAGGCTAGGCAAGCGGCACTCACATCCCATCAACGAAGCTCTTTTCTGGCGCCATTTCCGGGGAGGATATATCTTTAGATCTTGCAATCGAATATTTTAGTTTCTTGTTTTATCACTAGTTTAGTTTATAAAAAAAACTAGAAAAAAATTGGAATTGAGGGTGCCTCATATGCTTCATATTTTTAATATCTTTCGTGAAAATGATGGAAAGGAAAATTGTGCCCAAGTACTAGAAGAAGAATGCATTAAAATGTTTGGCACTAAATCTTTGAATGATGGACATGATTGCAATGTTTTTAGTGTGAATTCTTTGAATATCCATGATGCTAATGATATGCAAACCCACAAGCTTGGGGATGCTATGTTTAATGAAGATGATATTTTTAGTCCCCCAAGTTTTGATGTACAAACTTATTATGATGATAGCATGCCTCCTATTTATGATGATTGCAATATTTATGAAAGTGGATTTGGAGAGGTCATGACTTTATTTAGTGATGAATCCACTATTTCGGAAGAGGTTCCAATTGATTATGAGAACAAAGTTGCTATCTATGATGATAATTGTGATGACCTGTATGCTATTAAGAATAATGATAACCATGAAATTTGTCATCATGATTTTAGTTTTCAATTGGGTTATGCCTCACATGATAATTATTTTGTTGAGTTTGCTCCCACTATTATTCATGAGAAGACATTCACTTATGTGGAGAGTAATAAAATTTATATGCTTGGGGATCATGAAAAGAATGCTTTATGTGATGGTTATATTGTTGAATTCAGATTCTACTGAAAATTATTATGAGGGAGGAACATATGCTTGTAGGAGTTGCAATAATATCAAGTTTCCTCTCTCTATGTGTTGAAAATCTTGAAGTTATGCTTGTTTTGCTTTCCTATGCTAGTTGATTCTTTCCATAAGTTGTTTGCTCACAAAATCCCTATGCATAGGAAGTGGGTTAGACTTAAATGTGTTAGTTATATTCTTCATGATGCTCTCTTTATCTTTTATGTTTCATTATGCCTAGCTAAAAAGGCATTAAAGAAAAGCGCTTGTTGGGAGACAACCCAATATTTACCCTTACTATTTCCGTGTGTCCACGTGATTAAGATACTTTAGTAATCTTATTTTATAGATTTTGTTTCAATAAAGTGCCAAGTAGAACCTTTGGGAAGACTTGGGTGAATGTTAATGTGATCTTGCTGTAAAAAACAGAAACTTTGCGCTCACGAGATTAGGTGCCATTTTTTACTGGAGAGTGATTTTAGGTTGATTCTTTTTGCAGATGATTAATAGACAAATTCCTCACGTCCACCAATTTATTTCAGAATTTTTTGAGTTACATAAGTATTCGAAAGTTACAGCTTGCTACAGACTGTTCTGTTTTTGACAGATTATGTTTCCATTGTGTTGTTTGCTTCTTTTGATGAATATATGAGTAGTATCGGAGGGTATGAACCATAGAGAAGTCTTAATACAGTAGATATAACACCAATATGAATTTAGAATGAGTTCAGAACAGTACCTAAGTGGTGGTTTTATTTTCATATACTAACGGAGCTTACGAGTTTTCTGTTGAGTTTTGTGTAGTGAAGTTTTCAAGTTTTGGGTAAATATTCAATGGACTATGGAATAAGGAGCGGCAAGTGTCGGTGCCAAAACCGGCAGATCTCAAGTAGGGGGGCCCAAGCTGTGCGTCTGAAGATCGATGGTAACAGGAGGCAGGGGACACGATGTTTACCCAGGTTCAGGCCCTCTCGATCGAGGTAAAACCCTACTTCCTGCTATATTAATATGGATGAATATGTGTACAAGAGTTGATCTAACACGAGATCGTAATGGGTAAACCCTAAGTCTAGCCAATGGGGATATTGTAATGATGATGATCCCCCTACAAACTAAACCCCTCGGCTTATATACACGCCTGAGGAGACCTAGGGTTACAAGGATGACTTGGAGAGGAAATAATTGATACATCCGGACTCAAAACCTGCCTTTCTACATACATAGGAGTCGTGACCGAATACGGGGGAAGGTCTTTTGCTTCTTCTTTATGCGGCCCACCAGTGCAGCCCAGCTTCATTGACCTAGATGCGTGAGGACCCCTGAATACATGATTCCCTCAGTAGCCCCCGGACTTGCCTTCAAGGACGAGATTGTATTCGGCTTCATGTCTTCGGTCTTGCAAGGTGAGTCCTTCTGGATGATAGTTCGGCTTCTTTAAATATTATAACCTGTCAGTTCCTCGCCGCCGTCGCCTTGGCTTCCACGTGTCCAATGAATGTGAACCGTCTGGGCGTCTTCTTGCAAATATCCCCCTGACTGTTCAGAGAAAACGCCTATATAAGAGAATAGATCCAATCGCTTCTCCATCTCATTCCACGCGGAAGAAATCCCTAGTGCCTGCAAAAAATCTTCAGATATGGCCAGTGTTCCGAGCTCCTCCTCTCGCCCTCATGGCCCTAGTGCAGGTGATTGGTAGAGCTGCTCTGTGTCCCACGCGCATCTGCGGACACTGCAATCGCAGGGGTATCTCCCTCTGGAGGATCTAGTTCCCGTCCGGGCCGGACTAACGTCCATTGACAACCAAGCCCTAGCGGAGAGCTTTCCCAACCCCTCCGATGGAGAGCGGGTATCTTTAGTCCCCTGCCTTCTAAGAGATGTGGGGTTCCCGGTCCATCCCTTTCTTAGGGGACTCTTGGAGTTTTACGGCCTCCAACTGCACAATATTACGCCAGCGTCAATCCTGCACATTGCGGGTTTTGTCGCTCTATGCGAACTATTTTTGGGCTGCGAGCCCCACTTTGAGCTATGGAGGAGGTACTTCTGCCTCGTTCCTCGATCGGGAGAAGGATCCATATTTGAAGTGGGAGCGCTGAAGTATGGCGTATAGCCGGGACATGTAACCTGCCCGATACTCCGAAGAAGGCATCCAATGAGTGGCCCTCAGAGTGGTTTTATATCGAGGATGTCACTTTGTCGGATCTAGTTCGGCAAGGACTTCCCCCGTATTTCAGTGCTCCTCCCAAGAAGCTTTTCAACTGGTGTCCCCGGGGTCTCCAAGAGGAAGAGAGTGCGGAGGTTAGCCGACTGGCTAGCAAGACCAAATTGCTTGCCAGTTCGGGATTAACTATAATTGAAGTGATGGCCATTTCGCTGAAGTGACGTGTGCAGCCGCTCCAAGCCAGAGGTCTTCCAATGTACCACTATAACGGTCAGGATGATGCCTCGCGTCGCGTGTGCCTGGATCTGGACGACACGGCCATTCTAGGCGCAATCCTGGAAGGCCTCTATAAGGGAGAGAAGTAGGATTTTATCTGTTTAACATGCCGGGAAGCCCTTTCCATGTACAATCTTCCCGACTGGGTAAGTCCTTCTCCTTGGTTGTTTAGATGTTTTTAAGTATGAGGTTTTAACTGAACTGTATTCGGTTGCTCTCGACAGGAGTGGAGGAACGTGGTAAGGGGGATTAACAATCCTGCCCCGCAAACGGAGGACCCATTCCAAAAAGCGGGACCTAGATATGAAGAAGATCCAGATGTAGGCATAGAGTTAGAAGAGCGGGTCTTCTATCAAGCCTGCCGTGGGGGCACCTTGGTGGCTATAGTGGCTGATTACCCGGGCCTTATTCCATCTTCTAGTGTAAGCAATTTTAGGGTATATCTCGCCAACGAGAAGAGTCCCATTGCACATTTACCCACTGCATTCTATTATGTTTTAAACAGGGACTGCGCTCCTCACGCCAAACTGTGTGTAGGCCGCCAACCCGGAGGGTGGCGCCCGCGTCGGGCGAGGTTTTGAAGCGGAAAAGGACCACGATCTCCAGCAGACCTTCAAAGAGGTATGTTTGTTTTATCATGTGCTGGGTGGTGGAATCATTATTATAACTTTCCGCATTGTCTATTCCTTTAAGGAGGAATGCGAGCCGGACTGTCTCCGGAGGTGACGCAGGCCAAGTTCTAGCCAATCCGGCACCAGGCCCGTCAACGGTAAATGCTGATTCGGTGCCGGAAAGTCCTCTCCAGGAGGATTCGGGTGACGCATCCGCTACTAATTCTGAAGTGGAGGTCGCGATGATTCATCAGCGGCAGAAAGCAGCCATGCGTGATCCTGGCTTCTCTGCGGAGGTGTTCAACGCCCTTACTTCTGCCGATGCGTATATCCGAGCCGCTCAAGACGGACTCGCCGGAGCCACTCATCAACTTTAAAAGGATATGAGGGTAAATTTTTGTTATTTGAGTATTATCCTGCCAGTAGCCCTCGAGACTTAAAGCAGTTGGTACAACTGATTTGAGGATCGTTGCATTTTTATAGGTCATTCGAGAAAAGAATACCTCTTTGTCCAAGGAACTTGAGCAGTGCCGGACCCAACTTGCCGAATTGAAAAATTCGAAGGAATCCGAAAAGGATGTTGTTGGTAAGAATAATCATGTCCGGAAACTATGACAGTTCTGCTGATTACTATGATGTATATACTAATGTGTAATACAGCAACAGGATTGACCGACCAACAGGAGAGGGAGCTGAGAGCTGCCTTAGCGGACAAGAAGTTTGCCGACGAGGAAAAAGCCGCTGGCGAGCATGCACTAACACAGGCGATAGGAAAAAGGAACCAAGTGCAGGATATAAATATTAGGCTCAAACAAGAGCTGAAGGGCGTAAAGGCCCAGCTCTCAACCGCCTTGGAGGAGAACCGGAGGCTAAAAAGTGGCATGTTTAGTATGTCTATTATACCTAGCTCTCCTTATAGTCTCGTAGTTTTAAAAGTTTCTTATAAAAACTTTTCCTGCAGGTTTATTAACTGGTCAGCCTGAAGACGGAGTGTCCGAATTTGAGGGCGATGTGCTGCAGGAGCTTTCCAGGGTCCATGAACGGGCTCGGAAGGCCATGAAGAGTATGGCCAGAGCTTTATGGCCTGGCGACTTCCCTCCAGAATATATGGAGGACTTGGCGGACCTGTTCAAAGGGGCTCGGCGCCGCTTTGAACTATGGAAAGCCTCAGCTGTAACATCCCAAATTTTCAATTTGGAATGTTATACATAGATCATAATTGCAATTCATTGTTTTGCATTTTGTTCGTGGCGTTCCTCGAAATTCTAAGCAACTCAAGGACCTACGGAGAGAGTTGGGGATTTTACCGTTTTCGTATTTGAGTTCGCTCGAATACCGGTACGAGGACAGTGTGATTCTAATTATTTTTCTCTCCTACAAATATTTCTAAATAAAATATATGAGCGGAGATAATATGACTTCTCCAAAATAACAGAAATATTAGAGAAAAAAAATGTTAAAATCACTTTTGGAATTTTTCTGGATTTATTTGCGGATTTATTTGCATAGGAAAAATACGTGTTTTTCAGAATTGCATTTAGGTTCGGGAAAAATGTTCACTTTGTCCTAAATATTATTAGAGGACGGTGAAAATTTATTTCGGGAATTTTGGAGTCCGTTTGGTATTTCTTTCGTTAGTTTTCTGCGCCGGGACTCTTTTAGAAAAAAAAAACAGAAACCGACTAGGAGTCTTATTCGCCCAGGACTCCTGGGCTTTATAAGCCGCCCCAGGCCGGCCCAAGTCGCCACAGCCGCCACAGCCAGCGCCCAAACCCTAGCCCGAACCGCCCCGCCGTCGCCGCCGGTTCCCGCCTCCCGCCGCCGCCGCCTCGCAGCCCGCGCCGCCCCACCGCCTCGCACGCGCCGCGCCGCCGCCCTGCCTCGCCGCACCGCCGCCTCGCACCCGCCGCACCGCCTCGCCGCTAGCCGCAGCCGCCGGCGCCGCCCCTCGCCGGAAGCCCGTCGGAGTGAGGTAGTTTTTTCGGTTATTAGATCGGTTTTAGTTAGGAAAACCTAGATCTGTTTTTTTTCTGAATAGATCGGTTCGGTTTTTTATTTTCCGCCGGTTTAGTTAAATAGCGGACGCTCGTCCGTATGTTCATTTTAACGAACGGTTTTCGTTAGTTAACCGCAGACAGTGAACGTTCGTTCGTTAGCCTGTTCGTCGTTTTTCTTTTTCGGGGTATTTATCCGCGGTTTTTCCGATCGCGATTTCTGCCCTGATCTTGTTTTTCGTTTTTCTTTTCGCTCGAGAGTCGGAATCAGGTGATTCAAAATCCCAGATCTTCGTCTCGAAGCCTTCTTTACGTTAGATCAACTTGAACAAAGTTTCGGCTACTGTAAAATTTGACTTTAGGCCAACTAGTAATTCGGAGCCCGTTTCTTTTGCAGTTTGAGTTTCGTTGCTTCTTTCGAGTTGATTCTTTTTGCAAACCGGAGTTCTTAAGTTGAACTTTCTGGTTAGATCTCTTATTTGAGTTTTACCCGTGCATTAGTTAAGTACTTATTGTATGCTTGTTTGTTTGATTGCGATAGAGTACCCGGAGTGCGCCGCTTGCTACTTTGAGTCTCTAGGTTTTGCGGATCATCAGCAAGGCAAGTAACACTTTGATCATGCTTTCCAATTACCCAGTTTTCATTGCATTAGTCAAACCCTCACACATTGCATGAGTAGGATTAATTAACTTGTGGGATTGGGAAGTAGATTGAGGTAGTACCTATTTCCTGCATTACATTCAAACCCTTGGGAGTTACTTCTACGTTGCTGTTAGGACATGCTATGCTCGTAGACGTGGTTTGGGTTTGAGTGAAATCCATGACAGATGTGAGTTGTTAATTAATGGCTCAACTTAAGGTGGCAACTTTAATACACATCTGGGTGGATTGAGGCACCTGGGTATTCCAGCGATTGCCTGTTTTTCTTGATGCACCGCCACCCAGGCTCAAAGGGATCATGAGATTATTCATACTAGAAACTTCCGTGTGCAGCCACAAGCTATTATGGGCTCTAGCATAGTTGACTAAATCGTGCGAACTCTTACAGTGGTGGACTAGCAGATGTAGGGGATGTAGGTTGGTACGGTCCACCCGATCGTAAGGTGCTAGCGCTTCTGAAAGACTATGTCTCGGTCATCCGTTTCTCAAACAACATGACGTGCGAGAATCCCAATGGAGGAGATCGAGTCTTGTGGGGAAAAGTGCGCAAACCTCTGCAGAGTGTACAAACTGATCATGATTAGCCGTGTCCCCGGTTATGGACATCTTGAGTATCTGGTACTTGGATTTTCATGTGCATCTCAACATGTTACTCTAATTTAATTTTGTTGGGTTTAATGATTACTTTTAATTGGGGTTGAGAGGATGTCTATCTTCTCAACAATGTTTCACCTACCATGATAGTTAATTAAAATACATTCCTTTGAAGTAGGGAAAAATTGGCTTTACGCAAAAACTTAACCATAGAGCTTTCCACCAGCCATATTGCATATAGTATAGCTTTACTTTCATTTCATTCTCTTGTGTTACCTTGCCAGCATATTCCATGTGCTGACCCGTTTTTCGGGCTGCAACGTTTCATGTTGCAGACTTTTCTGACGACTAGTAAGATGCCCTTTTAGGTCGTGGTTCTATACTCAGTGATGCCGCTGGAGTTGATGGACTCACTTATCTTCCAAGCCTTCCGCTGTTATCGTGTTAGATGGCCTTCAGCCATATTATTTGTAATAAATTCATCGTTGGACTATCGATGTAATAAGTGTGTGATTGCTACTCTGTTATAAATCCTTCAAGTACCGTGCGTGTCAGCATTACTGATCCAGGGATGACACTGATGCACGGAGATCAGACTGTTTGAGGTCTGGTCGCTACAAGATGGTATCAGAGTACACGCTGACTATAGGACACGGCCACTAAGACAAGCCCTAGAACACAATTCACTCTTCTCTCTTCTGACTCCTCATCTTTTCTATTCTTTAGGATGGTGGAAGCAAAGCACAAGTTCATGCAACCGGATGATGACACGCCATTTGGACAACACCTGAAGGAAGTCACCAGATATCTACACATTGGATTACCAAGTTTCACTGGAACCTACAATGCCACTCTACCAGAGGAGGAGTGTTGGTTGATTCAAGCTCAAGTTCCAGGAAGGACGTTCGCACCCGTCACCTCACTCATAGCATTTTCCTTTAATGCACCTACATGGAGCTTAGGAAGGAGTATGGCAGCCCACATTGCTATGGGAAGGATTGGAGAAGTCTACAAGCAGGAGCTAAAGGACACCATCTACCAGATTTGTGGACGCCGAGATGAGAACTGGGATATGATCAGCACTCGGAAGGGTATATCCATTGCAGCATTCATCCAGGAGTTGAACCACCACATTCGTCGCCAGGAGCACGAGATGTGTGCTGGGATGATAGATTTGAAGAAAGCCCTAAATAGGAATTTGGAGCTAGAGGAAGAACTCAAGTCTACACGCGACGGTTATGAGGAGGTGATGAAGATACTTGTGGAGAATAATGATGATTTGACCCGGAAGTTAGGGATACTCATGGGAGAATAAGACGAGGAAGAAGAACCCAAGGAGATTCCACCGGAAGATTATATCATCATAGATGACACGGATTCGGAAGCTGAGGATAGCAAGGATGAAGACTATGAAGATGAAGCTGGGGCAGATATTATGGAATCCTCTGCTGATCAATATTTTTAGATGACCACCCTATGACTAGTAGTATACCCCCATATATTAGAATTAGAGCACTTTTGTAACGATCGTTAGATTTGTAAGACCTTGTTTGAGATTGATTGGTGTGATATGATTGTGTGTTTGTCTCATGTGCATATGGGTAGTGATTTTCCCTTAGACCTCTTTTCTATTCTAATCTCTTCCCTCTACACCCATCAGATGCCTCCAAGACGTGAATTCGAGTTTCCCCCTGAGCTCACTCAGTTGATCCAGCAGCAGAACACCCTGCTGCAACTTCTTGTCCAGAACACTCAGAAAAATCAGAACAACACCAACAACAACCCTCCACCACCCCCACCTGTGGACAACCTGACACGTTTCTTAAGGTTGCAACCACCCGTGTTTGCTAGCAGCATCGAACCAATTGTGGCTGATGACTGGCTACGCAAGATTGGAAGGGACTTGACCACCGCCAATTGCTCGGATGCTGAGAAGGTGCGATTTGCCGCACACCAGTTGTCTGGACCAGCCGCAGCATGGTGGGAAAATTACACAGCCACTTACCCCATAGCCAATGTGACTTGGGATCAGTTTCAGCAAGCTTTTTGTACTGCCCATGTCTCGACTGGAGCCATGAGTATGAAGAAGCAGGAGTTTCGCAACTTGCGCCAAGGGAACCGTACTGTGGCTCAGTACGTGGATGAGTTTAGTACCCTATCTCGTTATGCCCCAGATGATGTGGCCACAGATGCCAAGAAGCAGGAGAGATTTATGAAAGGGCTGAATGATGAGATGAGTGTACAGCTGATGGTGGCAACTTTTAATAACTATCAGGAGTTGGTTTACCGCGCCCTGATGATTGAAAGGAAGCATCAATAGATTGAGAGTCGCAAGAGGAAGTATGGGCAAGGAAAATATAATTCTGGAGCTCAGCAGAAGCCTCGCTTTACCCCTAAAGTGGTAGGACAGTTTCAGCATACCCATGGAGGAAGTAGCTCACACAACCACAATGGCACCAAGAATGGAAATGGGAATGGAAACGGGAATGGAGCCAATGGAAACTAGAACCGCCCTACACCATCCACACCCACCAAGATGGATTTTAGCCATGTCACTTGTTACAAGTGAGGGAAGACTGGACATTATGCCAATGAATGCCCAGAAGTTAAGAATGGGAACGACAATGGAAGCGCCGGGAAGAAGCCCAACCCGTTCAACAAAGGACAAGTGAACCACGTGACTGTGGAGGAAGTAGAAGAGCAACCAGATGCAGTTATAGGTAAGTTCTTAGTTAAGTCCTTTACTACACTCGATCTTTTCGATACTGGTGCATCGCATTCATATATTTCAAGGGGATTCGTGGATAAGTATAAGCTGCCGACCCAAGCCCTTAGATCGCCCATGTTAGTAACCTCACCAGGAGCAGAGTATATGGCCAAGTCATGGTGTGAACAGTTGCCCCTAAGGATTGGTAATTACATACTCCCTTCGGACCTAATAGTATTGGAATCTCAAGGACTGGATGTGATATTAGGCATGGATTGGTTATCTAAGTATGAAGGGAATATTGAATGTGCCAGTAAGACCATTTTGCTTACTACACCGGAAGGAAGAAGGATCAAGTATGTATCCCGGCATGAGTCAAAGAGGAGTAGATTAAATTCCTTGTCGGGAGTTGCCCAGGAGGAAGTGCCAGTAGTGAAGGATTATCCGGATGTGTTTCCAGAGGAGTTACCTGGCATGCCACCAGATAGAGATATAGAGTTTTTGATTGAACTTTTGCCAGGCACCAGGCCAATTTCTAAGAGACCATATAGGATGCCCGCAAAGGATTTGGAGGAAATTAAGAAGCAGATTAAGGAGTTGCTGGATAAAGGATTTATACGCCCAAGTTCTTCGCCTTGGGGTTCGCCAGTAATTCTAGTGGAGAAGAAGGATGGATCGTTAAGAATGGTTGTTGATTACCGAGGATTGAATGAAGTAACGATCAAGAACAAGTACCCATTGCCAATGATCAATGATCTGTTCGATAGATTGCAAGGAGCTAAGGTATTTTCTAAGATCGATCTACGATCAGGGTACCATCAACTGAAGATCCGGGAGCAAGATATCCCTAAGACGGCCTTTACCACTAGGTATGGGTTGTATGAGTATACCGTTATGTCGTTTGGTCTGACAAACGCACCGGCATACTTTATGAACCTGATGAACAAAGTGTTTATGGAGTATTTGGATAAGTTCGTCGTAGTGTTCATAGATGATATATTGATCTTCTCGAAGGATGAAGAGGAGCATGAAGAGCATTTGCGTTTGGTATTGGAGAAGCTCAGAGAACATCAGTTGTATGCTAAATTTAGCAAATGTGAGTTTTGGTTGAAGGAAGTCGGATTCCTCGGACATGTTATATCCGGAGAAGGAATAGCAGTAGATCCCGCTAAGGTGGAGACTGTGACCAATTGGGAAGCCCCGACGACCGTTGGAGAGATCCGGAGTTTCCTTGGACTTGCAGGATACTACCGGAGATTTATCGAGAATTTCTCGAAGATTGCAAAGCCAATGACGGAGTTGTTGAATAAGGACACCAAGTTCAGTTGGACCGAAGAATGTGAGACTAGTTTCCAGGAGTTGAAGAAAAGGTTGGTATCATCCCCTGTGTTGATTTTGCCCGATCAACATAAGGACTATGAGGTGTACTGCGACGCTTCACGTCGAGGACTTAGAGCTGTCCTTATGCAGGAAGGAAGAGTTGTTTCGTATTCTTCACGACAACTAAAACCTCATGAGATGAACTATGCCACCCATGATTTGGAGTTAGCAGCCGTAGTGCATGCATTGAAGACGTGGAGACATTTTCTCATTGGAAACCATTGTGAAGTATATACGGATCATAAGAGTTTGAAGTACATATTCACTCAGAAGGAGTTGAATCTTAGGCAAAGGAGATGGCTGGAACTCATTAAGGATTATGACATGAGATTGCATTACCATCCCGGAAAGGCTAACGTAGTAGCTGATGCGCTAAGCCGTAAGAGCCATGTCACTACCCATGATGGAGGAGTTTCCAAAGGAGTTAGCCGAGGACCTACGAGAACTACGGTTGGAGATAGTTCCGAGAGGCTATGTAGCAACACTAGAAATCCAGTTTACCCTAATGGATAAAATCAGAGAAGCTCAGAAGGCTGACAAAGAGATTGTTGCTATAAACGAGAAGATGAACGAAGGAAAAGCTAAGGGTTTTTGTGAGGATGAACACGACACCTTATGGTTTGAGGATCGAATCTATGTGCCCAATGACCCGGAGATTAGGAAGTTGATTTTACAAGAGGCTCATGATTCACCATACTCGATTGACCCAGGAAATACTAAGATGTATTTGTATTTGAAGGATATTTTCTGGTGGACCGGTATGAAGAAGGATATTGCGGAGTACGTAGTAGTTTGTGATGTATGCCAAAGAGTAAAGGCAGAACATCAGAAGCCAGCAGGATTGTTACAACCTATGCCAATTCCCGAATGGAAGTGGGAGAAGCTTGGTATGGATTTTATCATCGGATTGCCCAGGACCAAAGCAGGATATGATTCAATCTGGGTAGTAGTAGACCGATTGACGAAGGTAGCCCACTTTATCCCGGTGAAAACCACATATACCAGTGCGAAGTTGGCAAAGATATACATTACCAGAATTGTATGTCTGCATGGAGTTCCGAGGAGCATCATATCAGATAGAGGAACCCAGTTTACCTCAAAGTTCTGGAATCAGTTACATGAAACTTTGGGAACCAGACTAGAGTTTAGCACAGCATTTCACCCGCAGACTGATGGACAGACGGAGAGAGTCAATCAGATTCTGGAAGATATGCTAAGAGCATGTGCATTAGATTACGGATCTAGTTGGGATGACAACTTGCCCTACGCGGAGTTCTCATACAACAACAGCTACCAAGCCAGTTTGAAGATGGCACCTTTCGAGGCATTGTATGGAAGGAGATGCCGAACATCGTTGTCGTGGGATGAAGTTGGAGACCGACAATTGTTTGGCCCAGACTTAATCAAAGAGTCTGAGGAGAAGGTTAAGTTGATTCGTGATAGACTGAAGGTAGCTCAGTCCAGGCAGAAAAGTTATGCAGACTCGAAGCGTATGGAGATAACCTATGAGATCGGAGATAGAGCGTACTTGAGAGTATCGCCTCTGCGAGGAGTTAAACGTTTCGGAGTTAAAGGGAAGTTAGCCCCGAGATTTGTGGGACCTTACCGTGTTTTGGAACGCATGGGAGAGGTTGCCTATAAGTTGGAATTGCCCGAAGGATTGTCCGGAGTGCACGATGTGTTTCACGTTTCGAACCTTAAGAAGTGTCACGCGGAGATGGCCGATATACCGCTTAGAGACACAGTACCCCTAGAAGCAATTCAGTTAGACAGTGATCTGACCTACGAGGAGAAGCCTGTTAAGATTCTCGAATTTTCGAGCAGAGTCACTCGCAGCAAGGTTATCAAGTTTTGCAAAGTTATGTGGAGTCACCACACCGAGGAAGAAGCCACTTGGGAGCGAGAAGATGATCTACGCAAGGACCACCCACACCTGTTCTCTAGCCAATTCGAATCTCGAGGGCGAGATTCATTCTAAGGGGGGTAGGTTTGTAACATCCCAAATTTTCAATTTGGAATGTTATACATAGATCATAATTGCAATTCATTGTTTTGCATTTTGTCCTCGAAATTCTAAGCAACTCAAGGACCTACGGAGAGAGTTGGGGATTTTACCGTTTTCGTATTTGAGTTCGCTCGAATACCGGTACGAGGACAGTGTGATTCTAATTATTTTTCTCTCCTACAAATATTTCTAAATAAAATATATGAGCGGAGATAATATGACTTCTCCAAAATAACAGAAATATTGGAGAAAAAATGTTAAAATCACTTTTGGAAATTTTCTAGATTTATTTGCGGATTTATTTGCATTGGAAAAATACACGTTTTTCAAAATTGCATTTAGGTCAGGAAACAATGTTCACTTTGTCCTAAATATTATTAGAGGACGGTGAAAATTTATTTCAGGAATTTTGGAGTCCGTTTGGTATTTCTTTCGTTAGTTTTTCTACGTCGGGACTCTTTTTAGAAAAAAAAAACAGAAACCGACTAGGAGTCTTATTCGCCCACGACTCCTGGGCTTTATAAGCCGCCCCAGGCCGGCCCAAGTCGCCACAGCCGCCGCAGCCAGTGCCCAAACCCTAGCCCGGGCCGCCCCGCCGCCGCCTCCCGCCGCCGCCGCCTCGCAGCCCGCGCCGCCCCGCCGCCTCGCCCGCGCCGCGCCGACGCCCTGCCTTACCGCGCAGCCGCCTCGCACCCGCTGCGCCGCCGCACCGCCTCGCCGCTAGCCGCAGCCGCCGCCGCCGCCCCTCGCCGGAAGCACACCGGAGTGAGGTAGTTTTTTTCGGTTATTAGATCGGTTTTAGTTAGGAAAACCTAGATCTGTTTTTTAATAGATCGGTTCGGTTTTTTATTTTCCGCCGGTTTACTTAATTAGCGGACGCTCGTCCGTACGTTCGTTTTAACGAACGGTTTTCATTACTTAACCGCAGACAGCGAACGTTCGTTCGTTAGCCTGTTCGTCGTTTTTCTTTTTCGGGGTATTTATCCGCGGTTTTTCCGATCGCGATTTCTGCCCTGATCTTGTTTTTCGTTTTTCTTTTCGCTCGAGAGTCGGAATCAGGTGATTCAAAATCCCAGATCTTCGTCTCGAAGCCCTCTTTACGTTAGATCAACTTGAACAAAGTTCGGCTACTGTAAAATTTTACTTTAGGCCAACTAGTAATTCGGAGCCCGTTTCTTTTGAGTTTCGTTGCTTCTTTCGAGTTGATTCTTTTTGCAAATCGGAGTTCTTAAGTTGAACTTTCTGGTTAGATCTCTTATTTGATTTTTACCCGTGCATTAGTTAAGTACTTATTGTATGCTTGTTTGTTTGATTGCGATAGAGTACCCGGAGTGCGCCGCTTGCTACTTTGAGTCTCTAGGTTTTGCGGATCATCAGCAAGGCAAGTAACACTTTGATCATGCTTTCCAATTACCCAGTTTTCATTGCATTAGTCATACCCTCACACATTGCATGAGTAGGATTAATTAACTTGTGGGATTGGGAAGTAGATTGAGGTAGTACCTATTTCCTGCATTACATTCAAACCCTTGGGAGTTACTTCTACGTTGCTGTTAGGACATGCTATGCTCGTGACGTGGTTTGGGTTTGAGTGAAATCCATGACAGATGTGAGTTGTTAATTAATGGTTCAACTTAAGGTGGCAACTTTAATACACATCTGGGTGGATTGAGGCACCTGGGTATTCCAGCGATTGCCTGTTTTTCTTTATGGACCGCCACCCAGGCTCAAAGGGATCATGAGATTATTCATACTAGAAACTTCCGTGTGCAGCCACAAGCTATTATGGGCTCTAGCATAGTTGACTAAGTTGTGCGAACTCTTACAGTGGTGGACTAGCAGATGTAGGGGATGTAGGTTGGTACGGTCCACCCGATCGTAAGGTGCTAGCGCTTCTGAAAGACTATGTCTCGGTCATCCGTTTCTCAAACAACATGACGTGCGAGAATCCCAATGGAGGAGATCGAGTCTTGTGGGGAAAATTGCGCAAACCTCTGCAGAGTGTACAAACTGATCATGATTAGCCGTGTCCCCGGTTATGGACATCTTGAGTATCTGGTACTTGGATTTTCATGTGCATCTCAACATGTTACTCTAATTTAATTTTGTTGGGTTTAATGATTACTTTTAATTGGGGTTGAGAGGATGTCTATCTTCTCAACAATGTTTCAACTACCATGATAGTTAATTAAAATACATTCCTTTGAAGTTGGGAAAAATTGGCTTTACGCAAAAACTTAACCATAGAGCTTTCCACCAGCCATATTGCATATAGTATAGCTTTACTTTCATTTCATTCTCTTGTGTTACCTTGCCAGCATATTCCATGTGCTGACCCGTTTTTCGGGCTGCAACGTTTCATGTTGCAGACTTTTTAGACGACGAGTAAGATGTCCTTTTAGGTCGTGGTTCTATACTCAGTGATGCCGCTGGAGTTGATGGACTGACTTATCTTCCAAGCCTTCCGATGTTATCGTGTTTGATGGCCTTCAGCCATATTATTTGTAATAAATTCATCGTTGGACTATCGATGTAATAAGTGTGTGATTGCTACTCTGTTATAAATCCTTCAAGTACCATGCGTGTCAGCACTACTGATCCAGGGATGACACTGATGCATGGAGATTAGACTGTTTGAGGTCTGGTCGCTACATCAGCATGCCGTATGGGTGCTCGAGAAGCGTGGGCTATGGTGAAGACGCATTTTACTCACCTTGATCCAAATCACATGGCCCGTGTGGGACCTCGAGGGCCTGATGGACAAGAAATTCCTCCGCGTTTCGTATATGACCAAGTAGGTTTAGTTGCTAAGCTGTCCCAACAGGACTGTGTACTAGACCACCTGATAGAGGGAATAGAAAATTAATAGTCGTTTGATTCCATGTATCAATGTACTTTTACCAGCAAACTTATCTCCGGCCGAATTTGTATAAAGTTTGTCATTGTTGACCATCTGCTTCGAGCTCCAGAGACCCGAAGGCTGGAGTGTGTCTGTCAGGAATATTACTAGCAGGTATAAACCGGCTAGGGAGATCCGGATTACAATAATGTAGTTGTATTGTTATAAACTCAGTAGAGGTTACGACCCATGGAAGCTTAGGGCCCATGTGTAAAGTTTACGGTTTATAAACCGTCCTATCATGTAACTTAAGGTACAAGGAAGAAAGAGTAGAGACCGAGGCGGACACGATTATGAGCCGGCCTCGGGACTCTGTAAACCGGACCGGGCGTTGCCTCTTATATAAAGGAACGGCCCGGCGACGGTTCAAGGAGGGGAAACAATCCGTCGAGAGACACGCAAGCAATCTGCTCCCTGTTCATCGACGCCCAAGCAATACCAAACCAAACTAGACGTAGGCTTTTACCTTCATCGAAGGGGCCGAACTAGTATAAACCCTCTGTGTTCTTTGTGTGCTTTAACCTCTTCAAGCTAACCCGCGCGATGGCTCCACACCTAAGTCCTCTAAACCGGACATCTGTCGTGCTAATTCCACGACAGTTGCGCCTTGTTAGCAGGAGCCCCCTCACCGTCCGACGCTCTATCCATCTTGGTTGAGGAGTTGACAGCCCGAGCAACAGCAGAGGTGGCTCCTGCTAACAAGGCGCAACATGATGCAGAGATCCTTCAGCTAAAGGGCCGGATCGAGCAAGCCAAACGGGATCTGGACGCAGAGAAAGTCATGATGGTGACAAGGCAAGCGGAGTTGGATTCCCAAGCTTTCCGGCTCAGGATGGATTAGGTTTCTGCGCAGGGAGTAAGGAACAGAAGGTACCAAACTCGTCTACCACCGGTCTATGAGGCGATGAATCTCTTTGGCACGCCAGGAGCGGGAGCCAGCAATAATCTAGAAGTAAACCGGAGGGGGGGCCCAGCAACAGGCGCACCGGTTCAACAACCAACCGCGGAGCAAGATCGTCGGGTTGTGCCCACGCCGCACGTCCCCACTCCTCCTGGCCATTACTCAAACCCCCTGGATAACATTGTCGCCGCCGCTTCACGCCTGGCCGCCTTACCCATTGAGGGAACATCCCCCGTGGCCATGAAAGCACGCAGGGTCAAGGATTTGCTAGACACGGCATTGACACAGCAGCAGGCGTACTCCTACAGCAGGGAGAGACTTCATTCAACACCCCGCCACAGCAAGAGTTACACTAGGCATTGGGATGAACCGGAGGTGTCCAGTAGTGAACGGAGGCATCACCGTCACAGGCAAGATAATCCGGCAGGAGCAGAGGCGCACGCCCAGGAGGCGATGAACCGGGCTAGACCTACTGCCCGCGAGGAGATCCGCCAAACAACGCCGGTTCACCCAACCACAGCAGAGACGGGAGTCACGGCGAGTTCCTTTGGAGTGTAGTGTCTTATTCCCGCTTTACGAAGCGTAAGGTTACCCAAGGACTTCAAAGGTCCACGTAAGGTGCCTAACTATACAGCAGATCTGGCTCCAGAGGCTTGGATTGAGAGCTATGAGATGGCTATGGAGACGCTAGACGTGGATGAAGCGGCATGCACAAAGTATTTTACCATGATGCTTGAGGGTACAGCCCGGACATGGTTAAAGGGCTTACCGCCTAACTCCATCGGATCATGGGGTGAGTTGCGCCGCCATTTTATCAAAAATTTCAAGGACACGTGCAAACAGCCAATGTCAGTAGTAGACTTAGCGGCATGTGTTCAAGGGGAGCAGGAGCCTACGAGCGCATGGGTGCGGCGAGTGTCAGAAATCTTACACTCTTCAAACGGTATCAGTCCCAGTACAGCAATAGTAACACTGGAAAACAATTGCCGGTTCGAGTCTCTGAAGCTGAAGCTGGGACGGCTTAAGCGGGATTGTAATGACATGGGGACACTCATGAGCGCTCTGGTGAAGTATGGGGACTCTGACAACACTAAATACCCAGAAGCGGAGGGAGACAAATCCGGAAAAGCAAATAAGGCTGGTAAATCGGCGCAGGTTAATCCGGCCGGGACAAGCTTCAATGGTAAGCGAAAGGCAGAAGGTGGCTCTGATTTTGTGGCCAATACCAGTGTTCAAGGAAACTTCCAGCGCCGCAAAGGTAGACCGCCTCCATAGAGCGGCGGAGGATTCATTAATCTGGATCAACAGTTGAACGAGCCTTGCCCGAAGCACAGCACGGAGGAACGCCCAGCTAAACACACGTGGGGGCAATGTCGGGTCATGATGAGGGCCATCAACCGGGCCAAATTCAACAACGGACCACCGGGCGGCGGTTCAGGTCCCGGATTTCATGGTCCGGGTCACCAGGGTAATGGCTCCGGATCAGGATATCATGGTGGCAACAATGGCTACAACCAAGGCAATCATCAGAATGGTCAGGGCGGTTACAATAACCAAGGCAACCATCAGCATGGTCAGGGCGGTTACAATAACCAAGGCAACCAACAGCATGGCCAGGGTAATCACAATAACCAAGGTAATCAGCAGTGTCAGCAGCAACAGCAATCCGGATATCCGAGTAATCCGAAGGAGCTGAGTAGTGGACAGTATCATGTGTTCACTACGAGTTTGTGCAAACGAGATCAAAAAATCCTAAAGCGGGCGGTACACACGGTTGAATCGGCAACACCACGATTCCCGCGCTGGTCGGAACAACCTATTGTGTGGAGCACAGAGGATCACCCGCCGCGAGTTGATAACCCTGGCCAGTTGGCCTTAGTGGTGGCACCACAGGTGGGTGGCTACAAATTCACTAAGGTACTCATGGACGGCGGCAGCAGCATCAACCAATTATATTACGAGACTTTCCGTCGCATGGGCTTAACGGACAAGAGGCTAAGACAGTCAAATACAGTGTTCCATGGAGTGGTGCCACGTAAATCAGCTTACCCAGTTGGGAAAATTGATCTAGAAGTTACCTTTGGAGATGAACAGGATTCCTGGTCAGAGACGATAACCTTTGAAGTGATAAAGATCCGGAGCCCATATCATGCCCTGTTTGGACGGCCGGTTTACACCAAGTTTATGGCTAGACCGTGCTATGTTTATCTACAGCTTAAGATGCCGGGTCACAAAGGAACCATCACGGTTCATGGAAGTCGCAAGATCGCATTGGAGTGCGAGGAAGGAGACGCTGCTTATGCAGAGGCAGTATGTGCTACGGAGGAGTTGAAGTTCTATAAAGACAACGTTGATCCGGCAGATATGTCCCCGTTGAAGAAGCCAACTACAGAGCATGATCCGGCGTTGAAGTTTAAATCGGCAAAGGAAACCAAGCAAGTCGACTTTGTACCGGGCGACTCATCCAAGCAGTTCACTATCAGCGCTAACCTTGAACCCAAATAGGAAAGCGCGCTCATCGAGTTCATCCGTGAGAACCGGGATATCTTTGAATGGAAACCTTCTGACATGCCAGGTATACCGAGGGAACTCGCTGAGCACAGTCTTAATATTGATCCGAAGTTCAAACTGGTCAAGCAGTATCTGCGCCGCTTCAACGAAGAAAGGCGTAAGGCTATAGGTGAAGAGGTGGCCAGGCTTTTGGCCGCAGGGTTCATAGTTGAGGTGTTCCATCCGGAATGGTTGGCTAATCCGCTTCTGGTGTTAAAGAAAAATGGAAAGTGGAGGATGTGTGTGGATTACACAGACTTAAACAAGGCTTTTCCAACCGATCCTTTTGCTCTCCCCCGTATTGATCAGATCATTGATGCTACGGCGGGATGTGAGCGGCTAAGTTTTTTGGATGCATACCAGGAGAAGACAGCCTTCATAACTTCTTTTGGTGCCTTTTGTTACGTATCTATGCCTTTTGGGCTCAAGAGTGCCCAAGCAACTTACCAGCGTTGCATACAGAACTGTCTTAAGGGGAAGATAGGGAAAAATGTACATGCCTATGTGGATGACATTGTGGTAAAGTCAAGGAAGGAGGAGACGCTGATAGAGGACCTCACGGAAACCTTTGATAACCTCCGGGTTTATAAGATGATGCTTAATCCAGAGAAGTGCGGTTTTGGTGTTCCAGCTGGCAAGCTCCTTGGATTCTTGGTGTCAAACAGAGGAATAGAAGCCAATCCGGAGAAGATCAAGGTGATCACATCCCTGACTAAACCAGCTTGCATCAATGATGTCCAGCGTATCGCTGGTCGGATTACAGCATTAAGCCGATTCATCAGTCGTCTGGGAGAGAAGGCAATTCTGCTTTATCAGATGTTGAAGAAGACAGACCGGTTTATATGGAGTGATGAAGCAAACGCCGCGTTTGAGGACTTAAAGCGGCAACTGGCAGAACCACCGGTCCTAGCTGCCCTTATTGATAAGGAGCCGCTGCTGTTATACGTGGCCGCCAATGCCCGGGCAGTTAGCGTGGCAATTGTGGTCGAGCGCAAAGAAGCAGGCAAGGAATATCCGGTTCAGCGCTCGGTTTATTATGTCAGTGAGGTTCTAGTTGAGTCAAAGCAAAGGTACCCACATTGGCAGAAGCTGGTGTATGGCGTGTTCATGGCAAACCGAAAGTTGAAGCACTACTTCCAAGGCCACCCAATAACGGTTGTCAGTTCAGCTCCGTTGGGGGATATAATCCAGAACATAGAAGCCACTGGCAGAGTAGCAAAGTGGGCCATTGAGCTTAGCCCACATGGATTGAAGTATGTGCCACGCACCGCTATCAAATCCCAAGCATTGGTAGATTTTATCAATGATTGGACAGAGTTGCAAGCACCAGAGGAAAGCCGGATCATACATACTGGACTATTCACTTTGACGGTTCAAGACAATTAGAAGGCTCGGGGGCTGGAGTTGTGTTAACTTCCCCGCGAGGTGACAAATTTTGTTATGTCCTCCGTCTAATGTTTCCTTGTACTAATAATGCAGCAAAATATGAGGCATTGCTTCATGGCCTGCGGATGGCTAAGGAGATGAACTTGAGCCGGGTCAAGTGTTTTGGTGATTCAGATTTAGTGGCACATCAAGTATTCGGCAAGTGGGATTCTAAAGACCCTCTCATGGCAGCTTACAGACGAGAAGTTGAAGCAGTCGCAGGATATTTCAAAGGATATCAGGTGGATCACATAGACCGGCGAAAAAATGAAGCGGCCGATGCTCTAAGCCGGCTGGGTTCTCAGCGTAAACCGGTGCCACCAAATACTTTTTTGGATGAGCTACACAATCCATCAGTTCAGGTACCATCGGAGGAAGATTTGGCTGTACCTGATCCAGAAGCGCAGCTGGTCGCGGCACTTCACGTTATTCCGGATTGGACGCTCCCTTACTTGGCATACCTAAGCCGAGGAGAGTTGCCAGATGATGAGGTTGAAGCAAGGCAGATAATCCGGCGGTCCAAATCCATGACAATTGTAAACGGGGAACTTCACCATCGCAGCGTTTCTGGAGCATTTCAGCGGTGTGTATCATCCGAGGAAGGCTGTAACATCCTTTGAGAGATTCATGAAGGGGATTGTGGTCATCACGTAAGTTCAAAATCCTTGGTAGCTAAAGCTTTCCATCATGGGTTCTATTGGTTGACACCCCATGCTGATGCGGAAGATCTAGTCCGGAAGTGCGATGCTTGTCAGAAATTTTCACGACGTGCTCTTGTTCCGGCACAGGAGTTGCAGATGATTCCAATTACTTGGCCATTTGCGACTTGGGGGCTTGATATGGTTGGGCCTTTTAAACGATCCCAAGATCAAAAAACTCATCTGCTGGTCGCTGTGGATAAGTTTACAAAGTGGATTGAGGCAGAGCCTGTGAGCAAGTGTGATGCGGCAACAGCGGTTAAATTCATCAAGAAGGTAATTTTCCGGTTTGTCTTTCCACACAGCATCATCACTGACAATGGCATCAATTTATCTAAAGGAGAGATGGAAGAGTTTTGTCAAAGGGAGCATATTCGCCTAGATGTGTCTTCTGTAGCTCACCCTCAACCCAATGGTCAAACTGAAAGTGCTAATCAAGAGATTTTGCGAGGTATCAAGCCCCGGCTTATGACTCCCTTGCAAAGAACGCCAGGGTGCTGGGTTGAGGAATTGCCTTCTGTCCTCTAGAGCATCAATACTACGCCGAACAGGTCCACGGGTTACACACCTTTCTTCATGGTGTACGGTGCTGAAGCGGTTCTTCCAAGCGATACCCGCCATGACTCACCACGGGTGGCGGCTTATGTTGAAGCAGCCAATGAGCAAGCAAGACAGGACAGTTTGGACCGGCTGGATGAAGAGCGTGACATAGCAGCAACAAGGTATGCAATTTATCAGCAGGACCTGCGCAGATATCACAGCCGCCGGGTTAAAACCAGGACGTTCCAGGAGGGGGACTTAGTACTCCGGCTCATCCAGGACCAGACTGATATGCACAAGCTATCCCCATCTTGGGCAGGACCCTTTGTGGTCAGCAAGAACCTACACAATGGTTCATACTACCTGGTGGACGTTCGAGAGCACAAAGATTCACGGACATCATAAGAAGAGACGAAGAGGCCGTGGAACATTGCCCTCCTGCGGCCTTACTACACCTGAGCCATGAGCTCCGCCTTATGTATCCTATATATATTATGATTAATAAATAAACCGGCACCCTTGGTAAACCGGGGGATCAGCCTTTTTTCTTCTAAATATATGTCTTGTGAAAGTTATTACAGATATTTCGAACAGTCTATTTTATTGTGTAGGAGGGACCAAACAGGACTTGCCTTTCAAAGTGCAAACTTCTTCATAGGAACCCTACCTCCAGGATCACTAGGGGGCTACGGATCACATGTGAATCCTCGCTAAAATCTCTTCTGGTCCGGTTTACATGATTGTCTTCACATCATTGCCCTTTGGATAACATCCATCGATTGGCAAAAACTGTTCTTGTCCCTAGGGTTACTTCCTTTGATGGCAAATGCAAAAATTCTTGCCCCTTGGTTGATTACTTCCTTTGATGGCAAAAGAAAAAATCGTTCTTGTCCCTAGGGGTACTTCCTTTGATGGCAAATGCAAAAATTCTTGCCCCTTGGTTGATTACTTCCTTTGATGGCAAAAGAAAAAATTGTTCTTGTCCCTAGGGGTACTTCCTTTGATGGCAAATGCAAAAATTCTTGCCCCTTGGTTGATTACTTCCTTTGATGGCAAAAGAAAAAATTGTTCTTGTCCCTAGGGATACTTCCTTTGATGGCAAATGCAAAAATTCTTGCCCCTTGGTTGATTACTTCCTTTGATGGCAAAAGAAAAAACCGTTCTGTCCCTAGGGGTACTTCCTTTGATGGCAAATGCAAAAATTCTTGCCCCTTGGTTGATACTTCCTTTGATGGCAAAAGAAAATATGTTCTTGTCCCTTGGAGTACATCCTTTGATGGCAAAAGAAACAGTTCTTGCCCCTTGGAGTACATCCTTTGATGGCAAAAGAAAAGAATCATAGCCCTTTGGGTCGCACCCATTGATTGGCACATACTCGTAAACAGCCTCAACTACATGGTCTTATTTGCAAACTGTGTTTTGTGTTTTGTGATTTTTCAATGTTTTCTATGGTTTTTTGAACCGGAGCTGGGCAACTTCAAAGTTAACCACGTATTTACAAAAGTTTGGTCATAGAGCACCAGCATTATTTAAACCGGTAGTTATTATAACCCGGAATAATCATTGGGCAAATACCAACAGAGCCAAGAGCTTCCTCAGAATTTACAATGTCCACCGGACTAAGGATGTCAAGCATACTTAATTAAAGGTATGAAGATATTTCTAAGGTATAAAGCAGATACTCGTTCGATATATATATGCCCATGAGAGCACTTTAATCGGTCCGGCGGTAAACCGCCAGGACATTTTTTTAGTGTTATCTATGCAGATATAGGTAATATAAAGGATAAACCATAGCAGACAAGGGATTAAAAATTGGCAGATGCCAAATCAAAACTCTGATATCCGGATTAAGGCAGAAAGCGTTTCGAGCTATCCTATTACAAGGCACTTGAAGGCCTGGACGGATTAAAGTTTTTCGGCAATGGATTACAGCAGATAAAAATAAAATGAAGTGACTTATGCTTCTTCCTGCTGCGACTGCTGAGGATCGACTTGTTCCGGAACTTCTTCGTCCTCTTGAAGCGGCTGAAAATCAGGAACGCGCCAGTCGATCTTGGATAATGCACGGAAGTACATCTCTTCAGTAATGAGATCAGACGGATCAACATCTGGGGCGAAAGTATGGGCGCGCACTGGCGGGATTAGATTCTCGGTGTCATAAACCGGCCGATCCACCCGCTCATTCTTTAAGTCATACGCCGTATGATACCTGGTCAAGTCCGCTTCACGAGCGAGCTTGCTGGCAAGAGGACGCATTTCTTTAGTCAAAGCATGAAGGTCCTTGCCAGAGAAAGGCGATCCATCCTCCTTATTTTTGGGATACCCGTTCATAGCTTCTTCCGGATCAAAGTCCGGAACCCACGCCTTGGCTCTAGTCAGCGCTACAAGAGAACCAGCCCATGCAGCATATTTCTTCACTTCTTCCAAGCGTACAGGCAGTATAGAGAGCTTCTCCAAAGTACCTTGGATAGTAGTGGGGGCCGCTTCATAATGGGACATCGCACTTATAAGCCTTTGAGCGCCGGAATACAGCTGCTCAACCAGAGTATAAGAGGCCTTGAGTTTCTTCCGGAGGTCATCCCCAAGATGGGTGACGCGTCGCCCTACATATGATTGTTACAGTTAAACCGGAGCAAAATAAAGATTGCAGAGATGAAAGCATATAAGTACTTACCAAAGATAGCAGAGGTCATAAGCTCTATCTGCTGCCTTAAACCGGCCAGCTCTTGCGTCACCGGGTTAAGGGCCTCTTCAGCATCTTTTGCTCTCTTTTCAAGGCATTCCTCTGCACCTCCCAGGCTGTCCGCTCCGCTTCAAAATCCTTTTCAATTTTTCAGCATTGGTTAAGCTCAGCGCCAGCTCATCTTTAGCCTTGACAGAAGCAGTTTCAGTGATAGCAAGTCTATTCCGGAGTTCAGTTACTTCTGTAGCCCTCCGGGTCAAGTCAGCCTACGAAAAAATCAAGTGGAGTAGATGACAATTAAGACAAAGTCTCAAGCACATAAGCAAGCTATCTACTTGACACTTGGGGGCTAATGGGCAGTTGAAGTATCAAAAGATGACAATTAAAGATAAGTCTCAAGCACATAAGCAAGTTATCTACTTGACACTTGGGGGCTAATGGGCAGTTGAAGTATCAAAAGATAGATTCAGACAAGTCCTAGGCACATAAAACAAGTTATGCCCCTGGCACTTGGGGGCTAATGTAAGATCATTTTCATACATTTGGAAGTACCAGTTCACCTACAATGAAGCTAAACCGGTACTTGGGGGCTATTATGGCATAAAGACAGAAGTATAAAGAAGGCAAAGCAAATACAAGTAAGGTACCTCGTATTTGTCCTTCATCATATTAACCAAGCCCAATTCATAGTCGCGGCTGGTATGAAGCCGGTTCAAGTACCCGGAATAAAGTTCCTGGGCACTCAGTTCGGCATAATTGGACAAGTCCGTGCTCCACTTGCCCTTCTCTTGTTGAAGCTTCTCCGCTTTAGCAGTGTGCTTGGCTACGACGATAGGCTCAGCAGGAGCGGTAAAACCTATCCCGGTTATCTGAATATCCAGGGAACAAGCAGTGGTTGGCTGCGAAGGGGCGGCAGTACGAGCCAGACTAGCAGGAGCCGGGCTAGTCCGAGGAGGGCTAACCCGGACAGGACTCGCCGGTTCACGGACATTTTCTACATTTGTATCTTCAGGAGCAGCAATGTAGTCATGGTCCATGGGAGCAGGATCATCAAGCTGAATTGCAGGCTCGCTCTCTGGAGGGATGACTTCATCCGTATCAGCCACCGGATCAACAGCAGCAGTCTCGGTAGCCGCTTTGGTGGCGTTTGCCTTTTTGCTAGGCTTGGGCTTGTTGAAAGAAATTGAAGGAACGATCAGAATTGTCAAGGAACAAATACAATTATAAACCAGATGAGGAAAGGGACTTACCCAGGCACAGTTTTCAGTACAGGGACCTGCGTGGCAGTCGATTCACCAGAGGATGACAAAGGTGTCTCCTGATAGTTAGGATCAGACGGTTTAAGCAGTTTGCGTATAAGTCCGGCCTTTGGATGGAGAAAAGTTGGAAAAAGTAAAACCTCAGAGCGGCGCCTCCGAGCCGGAGTGAGGGATATTCTGGAAGACTCTACTACATGGCCACTATGGCGAGTAGTCCGGCGGGCTTCCTGTTGCTGCTTCTTCAAAAGAAATTTGGGGTCCAGTTGAGCGTAAGGATGAGAAAAAGCGTACTTCCGGGATGCCTTAGGAATTTTGGGCACCGGCGGTTCAGAATCTGAAGAAAGAGAGATTACCTCAACTTCTGCCGCTTTACTTCCTTCAGCCAGATCCTATGAGAAGACACTGTTAAACATAAATCTGGATAAAAAAGAGATCAAAACATATCACGATCAACCCATACCTCAGAATCCAGATCATCCTCCTCAAGATGTGAACCGGAGCCAGCGGCAGCCTTCTTCTTCTTGACAGCGCACTTCTTCAGGCGTGGCTGTTTACCTGACTTGTCCTGAGATTTTCTTTTCCAAAACGGATCATTGGCCTATGCAGAAAAGGAAAAATAAATACAAAGGTGATTGATATGAACGGATTAGAAACCAACCGAAGAGATTAACTTACGGCTGGCAGTTTGTTCTTCTCATAGTACGGAGCCAATCCGGTTTGGCTGCATTCTTCCAGAGAGATGTTGAGCAGTTTCTTGGCGGATTCAGTAACTTCCTTCTCAGGAAGCATTATGTTGATGTGGCGTTGAGGGTCATCTGTCTTTCCGGTATACTGATACATCAGACCGGAGCGCCGCCTCAGAGGAAGGATACTCCAGGCGAGCCAACAACGAACGAAATCCACTCCGGTTAAACCGTTGGCCATAAAGGCCTTAAGCTTGGCAAGCTGAGGGGCAAACCGGGCCCGCTCCGAGGAAGTAAGACGCTGCGGCAGGGGATGATCCTCAGGAAGACGATGTTCGCAGTAACCCGGCAGTGGGTTTTCTCCTTCAGGCGAAGTATCCTTGCAATAAAACCAGGATTGATTCCAGTCCTTGGGGTGTGTATGCAGAGCAGCATGAGGAAAAACCACATCTCTTCTCTTCTGAATACTGACACCGCCCAGCACCTGATGTGGTCCGGCAGTAAACTCTGTCCGCCGGTTTAAGTGGAAAAAGTCCCGGAACAAATCCACAGACGGCTCTTCTTGAAGGTACACTTCGGAGAAGACTTGGAAATTGCAGACGTTTGATATGGAGTTGGGACCTATGTCCTGAGGGTGAAGTTGAAAGGCGGCCAGCACATCCCGGAAAAACTTTGAACCGAGCGGGCTAAAACCCCGGGCCAGATGATCAAAGAAAACGATAACTTCTCCTTCTTTAGGGGTAGGAGGACACTCATCCCCTGGGGCCCGCCATTTCAGAACTGCTTGGGAGCCCAGAACACCAATGGAAACAGCGTTCATTAAGTCCTCTTCCGTGATGCGGGAAGGAACCCAGTTGCAAGAAACGAACTGCTTGGCAGCCATATGAGCAAAAGGAAAACACTGAAAAAGTAAAGTGCAAAATCCGGATTATTCAATACTGAAGCATAAACCGTAGTGTATTACCAAATTGTATCGACGGTTTAGACAGGGGACTAATGGCATTGGCAACCCGAAAGCAGATGGGAAATGAACTGCTACGGTGTATGATAACAAAAAAGAGGAAGCTAAACCGTTGGGCTCATGATTGATGTTTTGCAAGAGGAATATGTGATTGGTTAAACCGGCGAGTAACTTGCAGATCTATCAAGACGAAGAAACAGGTTTTTACAGAAGGCTAAAGTAAAAATGGATCTGAGCGGAAAGAAAAAGATGAAATATATGCAAGTTTGACACAGGAAGAACTACGAAGGATTTCTACAGAGCAAATGAATCTAAGGGACAAATTTAAAAGTCCGAATCTAAGTTTAAACTACGGAGCAGGAGCGCGTTTGAAGCAAATCCAGGGTTTGAATCTACTGCAGATATAACGTACAAGAGGAACAGCAAAGCTTCGAGGTCTAATGGCGGCGGCCATGGAGGAACCCTAGATGAGAGATCTGTAGCGAGAGGAAAGGAATACCTGAGAAGGAAAGGGACGACGGCGGAGTATTCTGGACGCGTTTCAGGGTGATGCAGCGGCCTGGCTGGACGACGGCGACGAGCTCGAAGGCAGCGGCGGAGCTTCGGGCGACGGAGGAAGAAGAAGTGCAGAAGGAAGAAAAATGATAAGGCTCAGCGGTATTTATAATAGCTGAGAGGTGAAACGGCAAGCGCGGGAATCCAGGAGGTCAGAGATTGGATAAAGATTCCATTGTCGCCTCGATTTTCGGGATAGCCTTTAAACAAAGGCAACAAATAGCTGTGAGCAATAAAGGCGGAGGTGATGTCACTACCGAATAAAATGATTTGCGGAGATGACGTCATAGCCGGTTTACAAAGCAGAGAAGATACAAAGAAGAAGTTTATGCAAGACTTAGAAGACTGACATGAACAAGTTCAAATCACTCTAGGGCCTAATGTCAGGGATATTACTAGCAGGTATAAACCGGCTAGGGAGATCCAGATTACGATAATGTAGTTGTATTGTTATAAACTCAGTAGAGGTTACGGCCCATGGAAGCTTAGGGCCCATGTGTAAAGTTTACGGTTTATAAACCGTCCTATCATGTAACTTAAGGTACAAGGAAGAAAGAGTAGAGACCGAGGCGGACACGATTATGAGCCGGCCTCGGGACTCTGTAAACCGGACCGGGCGTTGCCTCCTATATAAAGGAACGGCCCGGCGACGATTCAAGGAGGGGAATCAATCCGTCGAGAGACAGGCAAGCAATCTGCTCCCTGTTCATCGACGCCCAAGCAATACCAAACCAAACTAGACGTAGGCTTTTATCTTCATCGAAGGGGCCGAACTAGTATAAACCCTCTGTGTTCTTTGTGTGCTTTAACCTCTTCAAGCTAACCCGTGTGATGGCTCCACACCTAAGTCCTCTAAACCAGACATCTGCCGTGCTAATTCCACGACAGTGTCCGAATACTATATCTGTGACGAGCACGTGATATGTTCGGAAACCAGGAAATCCAGTCATAATTGCTTGAACAGACGAACTGTGTTCGGGGAGTTATGTTATATTACTATTTAACGTAAGAAACATCTTCCGGAGAGAATAGTTTCGTTAGGGGTTCCTTTCCCTGGGTTGGCATGCATAAAGACGCAGGCATAGGCTTTCAATCCCATGATGGGGATACTAGGATGCCATTTCCTGTTATTTAAAATACGCTGTAGAATGCGTTATGTCGTGTATCCACCGACCAATTATTCCCTTAAGAGCGCTAGTTTTCGGCTTCACCCAGTCTGAGGTACATATCCGGATTACCCGGCTGTAACAATCGCAGAGGTGCTGCCTTTACACCCTAGCCGAACAATCGGAAACGTAGGGGTAAGCATAGGAGCCAGGCAACCCAGCTTGGCCAGAACTTAAGTCATATTGGTGCATATAATGGCAAGGATGAACTGTAAAAACAGGCGACATTTTTAAGCAAGAAGCTTTATTGATGATGGGCTTCGTTAAAGAAGCCCCCAGGTATATATGCGGACATAATCGTCCTGTGGCAGTTCGGGTGAGCCGAATACTTGCCAAGTAAATGGAAAGAAAAAGAAAAAAGGTAGAGAAACAAGAGAATAAAAGACAAGACCTAACTTATAAAGAGGAAGAAATTGTACCGAACTATCCATAAAATCGTCGGAGCCTGGCAGCGTTCCAAGGGTTCGGCTCAAGGCGGTTGTCCTGTGCATTGAGAAGGCAATAGGCTCCACCGGTGAGTACTTCGTCAATAATGAAGGGGCCCTCCAATTTTGGTTTGAGCTTGTCCTTTTTCTTCTCCGGTAGGCGTAACACGAGTTCGCCGACGTTGTATGTCTTGGCCCGTACTTCTCTGCTCTGGTATCGCCTAGCCTGTTGTTGGTAAAATGCGGAACATGCTAGCGCTATATCGCGCTCCTCTTCAAGTCCATCTAGGTCATCCTGCCGATCTAGCTCGGCTTCTCTTTCCTCGTACATGCGCACTCTAGGTGAGTCATGAATAATATCGCAGGGCAAGACGGCCTCTGCGCCGTACACCATGAAAAAAGGTGTACATTCGGTCGTACGATTGAGCGTGATCCACAGCCCCCAAAGTATGGAGTCGAGCTCTTCGACCTAGTATTTATCAGACTCCCGTAGGGAGCACACTAGTCGGGGTTTAATGCCGCTCATAATCAGACCATTGGCCCTTTCGACTTGACCATTTGTTTGAGGGTGGTATATGGAAGCGTAGTCGAGTTTTATACCCAACTTTGGCACCAATTTTTTACCTCACCAGCTGTGAAATTGGAGCCATTATCTGTGATAATACTATGTGGGACACCATAACGGTGTACTACGCTGGATATGAAATCTATCATGGGTCCTGCTTCAGCTGTTTTTACTGGCTTGGCTTCTATCCATTTAGTGAATTTGTCCAGCATCACCAATAAGTATTTTCTTGTATGACTTCCCCCTTTAAGGGGTCCGACCATATCAAGCCCCCAGACCGCAAAAGGCCAAGTAATGGGGATTGTTCTCATTGCGGTGGGAGGCATGTGACTTTGATTTGCAAAGAGCTGGCAGCCAACGCAATGTTGGACTAAGGTTTGGGCATCTGCTCGGGCAGTAGGCCAGTAAAAGCCAGCACGAAAAGCTTTGCCTACGAGCGCCCTAGCTACGACATGGTGACCGCCCATTCCAGCGTGTATTTTAGTGAGAATTCGCCTTCCCTCTTCTTCTGAGATGCACCTTTGGATAAAAACAGATGTGCTTTTCTTGTATAGTTCACCTTCGTGAACTTTGTAGGATTTTGAGCGTCGGACTATGCGGCGGGCCTCATTCTGGTCATCGGGGAGTTCCTGCCTATTAAGGTAAGCTAGGAAAGGCTCTATCCAGGAGGCTATAACAGCCATGATTTCATGAGCCGACGGAGTTATATCCATGCTTGGCTCTCCGATGACGTCATGATTGAGTTCGGCTGGGGGTGTGGTCGGATCTGTATTTATATCGCCACTCACGTCCTGCCATGTTACTGATGGCTTAAACAACCATTCCACAAATGTGTTCGGTGGGACGGGGTCGTGTTTAGCTCCCATGCGTGCGAGTACATCGGCTGCTTGGTTATTATCCCGGGCTACGTGATGGAATTCCAACCCCTCAAATCGAGCTGACATTTTTAATATGGTATTGCGATAAGCCACCATTTTTGAATCCTTCGCATCAAAATCCCCATTGATTTGGGAGATGGCGAGGTTTGAGTCGCCGCGTACCTTGAGGCGTTGAATGCCCATGGATACGGCTAGTCGGAGACCATGCAAAAGGGCCTCATATTCGGCAGCATTGTTCGAGTCCGTATACATAATCTGTAGAGCGTACCAAACTGTATCCCCTGTTGGGGATATCAGTATTACACCGGCCCCCAATCCGGATAGCATTTTGGAACCGTCAAAGTACATTGTCCAGTGGGAGTATGAGCCGTACTCTTTAGGGAGTTTGGCTTCGGTCCATTCTGCGACGAAGTCGGCCAACACCTGGGATTTAATAGTCTGGCGCGGCCTGTAAGATATTTCGAACGGTAGGAGCTCAATGGCCCATTTTGCTATGCATCCCGTGGCGTCTTTATTATTGATAATATCATTGAGTGGTACCTCGGATGCCGCTGTGATCGAACACTCTTGAAAGTAGTGCCGGAGTTTCCGAGATGACATGAAAACTGCATATGCAATTTTCTGATAGTGGGGGTACCGTGATTTACACGGTGTGAGAACCTCGGATACATAGTATACGGGCTTTTGAACAGGGAATTTATGTCCCTCTTCGGCTCCTTCGACGACGAGCACGGCGCTCACCACCTGGTGAGTGGCTAATATGTACAGCAGCATTGGTTCGCCAACACCGAGGGCGGCTAGGATTGGGTTGCTTGCTAGTAAAGCTTTTATTTCTTCCAATCCGGCTGTGGCCGCATTTGTCCATTCAAAATTGTCAGTGCGCCGTAGCAATCTGTAAAGTGGCAATGCTTTTTCTATTAACCGGGAGATAAAGTGGCTTAAAGCCGCTACGCATCCTGCTAGTTTTTTGCACTTGCTTTGAGATCGGTTGGTATTCTGAGTTCTGACAGTGCCTAGATTTTCGCTGGGTTAGCTTCGATTCCTCTATGGGATACGATGAACCCTAATAGCTTTCCGGCTGGAACGCCGAAGACACATTTTTCTAGATTTAGCCTTATGTCATATGCTCGGAGGTTGGCGAATGTAAGGCGGAGATCATCCACCAAGGTTTCGACGTGTTTAGTCTTTACGACTACGTCATCAACGTATGCCTCCACTGTTTTGCCAATTTGTTTTTCTAAGCATGTTTGAATCATGCGTTGATATGTGGCGCCGGCGTTTTTGAGTCCGAAAGGCATAGTGTTGAAACAAAAAGGGTCGTATGGTGTAATGAATGTCGTTGCGGCCTGATCGGATTCTTTCATCTTTATCTGATGGTATCCTGAGTAAGCATCAAGGAAGCACATCGAGTCATGTCCGGACGTTGCATCGATAATTTGGTCAATGCGGGGCAAGGAGAAGGGATCCTTTGGGCAAGCCTTATTCAAGTCTATGAAATCGACAGAGAGGCGCCAGGATTTATCCTTCTTTGGTACCATGACTAGGTTGGCTAGCCAGTCCGGATGTTTGATTTCTCTGATGAATCCAGCTTCCAATAGTTTGGCCAACTCTTCTCCCATTGCTTGTCTTTTGGGTTCAGAAAATCGTCGCAGTGACTGCTTGACTGGTTTGAACCCTTTTATAATATTGAGGTTGTGTTCGGCCAGCCTACATGGGATTCCTGCCATATCTGAAGGGTGCCAGGCGAATATATCCAATTTTCTCTAAGGAAGGCGCGTAACGCGCTGTCTACCGCCGGATCCAGTTGTGCCCCGATGGATGTTGTTTTATTAGGGTCCGTTGGGTGCACTTGAAATTTGATGATTTCGTCAGCGGGTTTGAAGGAGGTAGACTTCGATCTTCTGGCGAGGATGACATTGTCGGCATCCACCTTTGATCGTAGGGTAGTTAATTCTTCAGCCACGAGAGCTTCGGATAATGCCTCTAAGGCTAAGGATGTCGTTTTGTTTTCGGCGCGGAGTGCTCTATCTGGATCACTTATTATTGTGATCACCCCATTGGTCCCTGGCATTTTAAGCTTCATGTACCCGTAATGGGGTATAGCTTGAAAGCGTGCGAAAGCATCCCGTCCTAGAAGAGCGTGGTATCCACTGTGAAAGGGCACAATGTGAAAGCGTAGTTCCTCCGATCTGTAGTTGTCGGGTGAGCCGAACACTACATCGAGCCTAATGCTTCCCGAACACTTGGCCTCGCAGCTTGGTATAATTCCCCTAAAGGTTGTGTTTGTGTGCTCAATGCGGGATTTTTCGACCTGCATTTTTGCAAGCATTTCCTCATATATGAGGTTTAGTCCGCTTCCTCCGTCCATAAGTACTTTAGTGAGGCGAAAGCCATCTACTATTGGGTCCAGTACAAGAGCTGCTGATGCTCGGACCGGTCAGACTCGGGGTGCGTCTTCGGCAGAAAAACTGATTGCCGTGTCGCTCCATGGGCTTGCAGAGCTAATTTGGTAAACCTCGGCAAGTTCGCAATTTGCTCTCTTGTGATGGTTATTTGAGGAAAATGTCTCGAAGACAGTGATGGCATTGGTGTCATTCTCCCTTGGTGCGGTAGTGGCAAGAAGTGTCATACCGCTTTTTGCTACCTGCCGGAGTACCCAGCATGCTCTAAGGCGATGGTTTCGGACATTATCCGGGGTTGCGTGTATTTGGCCAGGTATATCGAGTAGTTTGTCCAGTACGGACCTGTGCCTTGAAATAGGCTTGTTCTTCTTGCCAATAGGAATGTTGGCGGCTGACCAACTAGGGTAAGTCTGTTTAGCTTTGGTAACGTACTGTTCGGAGATGGACCATTCCAGAGGAGTATTCTGGGCTTTCCAAGTATTTTCCATTGCGCAGTACTTCCATTCTAACTGCGATAGTTCTGTGAAACTCAGAACACGGCGTCGGTTGAGGGCGTTCAAGAATCCCTAGTCCGTGCAATTGTGGTGAAATAAAGAGACCACTTTGTCATCGCAGCAGTCTGTGATCTTGTTTTTGACAAGTAAGAATCTGGCCCAGAAGTGGTTGACCGTTTCCCATGGCTGCTGTTGTATGTTCGTGAGATCATCTATGTCCGGGATTCCTGATTTACTTGAAGAGTTTTTCCCAGGGTGGGTGGGTGTTGGTAATTTTAAATCCGGACCCAGAGTGATATTCGGGGTTTTAACAACCTCCGTTGGTGACAATTCGGACTTGATGGGGTTAATTGCCCTTCGGGTCAGGCATCGGTCCCAGAGCTCAAGGAACATAGTGCATATCCTGATAAGGAGGCATTCGGCTCGATGGGTTTGGAGATTCGGACTATGGCAGTCTCCGTCTGGAGAGGAGAAGTCTCTATGGCTTCGTCCTCGACTGCTGCTACTAGATGAGTTACCGAAGAAGGGTCGATCTCATCATGGCCGGATTAAGTCCGATCCGATCTCCTGGCAATGAGAGCCCCAGGGTGGCAATGCGATCCAGCAGCTCGTTTAAGGGTGAGAGTTCTACCAAAGTCGCGTCGTCGGAATAGCCGAAATCGGTGTAAAGGTGATGCTCGACGGCCGCATGGGGTGCGGCCGGCCCCAAGGCTATGTGGGCGCATATGGTGAACCCGCCGAGCTGGAGAACCTGGCCGATAGCCAAGTTGTTTCTGAGGGTGATCTCATCATTGATGACGAGGTGTGCCATCGATTACTCATTGCGAGCGCACATCGGAGCTCTTACTGAAAGCACCATTATCGGTGTCAAAACCGGTAGATCTTGGGTAGGGGGGCCCAAGCTGTGCATGTGAAGATTGATGGTAATAGGAGGCAGGGGACACGATGTTTACCTAGGTTCAGGCCGTCTCGATCGAGGTAAAACCCTACTTCCTGCTATATTAATATGGATGAATATGTGTACAAGAGTTGATCTACCACGAGATCGTAATGGCTAAACCCTAAGTCTAGCCAATGGGGATATTGTAATGACGATGATCCCCCTACAGACTAAACCCCTCGGCTTATATACATGCCTGAGGAGACCTAGGGTTACAAGGATGACTTGGGGAGGAAGTAATTGATACATCCGGACTCAAAACCTGCCTTTCTACGTACATAGGAGTCGTGACCGAATACGGGGGAAGGTCTTCTGCTTCTTCTTTATGCGGCCCACCAGTGCGGCCCAGCTTCATTGACCTAGATGCGTGAGGACCCCTGAATATAGGACTCCCTCAGCAAGAGACTAAGCTTGGGGATGCCCAAGGCACCCCAAGGTAAAATTCAAGGACAACCAAAAGCCTAAGCTTGGGGATGCCCCGGGAAGGCATCCCCTCTTTCGTCTTTGTTCATCGGTAACTTTACTTGGAGCTATATTTTTATTCACCACATGATATGTGTTTTGCTTGGAGCGTCAATTTTTTTTTTTGCTTTGATTGCTGTTTGAATAATATCCCAAGATCTGAAATTCTTAAATGTTAGAGAGTCTTCACATACTTACATAATTATTCAACTACTCACTGATCTTCACTTATATCTTTCGGAGTAGTTTGTCGTTTGCACTAGTGCTTCACTTATATCTTTTTAGAGCACGGCGGAGGTTTTATTTTGAAGAATAGATGAACTCTCATGCTTCACTTATATTATTTTGAGAGTCTTTTGGAACAACATGGTAATTTGCTTAGGTTATGAATTTAGTACTAATATGATGGGTATCCAAGAGGGATATAATAAAAACTTTCATACAAAGTGCATTAAATACTATGAGAATTTTGATTCTTTATGATTGTTTTGAGATATGAAGATGGTGATATTAGAGTCATGCTAGTGGAGTAGTTGTGAATTTGAGAGATACTTGTGTTAAAGTTTGTGATTCCCGTAGCATGCACGTATGGTGAACCGTTATGTGATGAAGTTGGAGCATGATTTATTTATTGATTGTCTTCCTTATGAGTGGAGGTCGGTATCGCGCGATGGTTAACTCCTACCAACCCTTCCCCTAGGAGCATGCGCGTAGTACTTTGTTTCGATGACTTGTAGATTTTTGCAATAAGTATGTGAGTTCTTTATGACTAATGTTGAGTCCATGGATTATACGCTCTTTCACCCTTCCACCATTGCTAGCCTCTCCAGTGCCGCGCAACTTTCGCCGGTACCATACACCCACCATATACCTTCCTCAAAACAGCCACCATACCTACCTATTGTGGCATTTCCATAGCCATTCCGAGATATATTGCCATGCAACTTTCCACCGTTCCGTTTATTATGACACACTTCATCATTGTCATATTGCCTTGCATGATCATGTAGTTGACATCGTATTTGTGGCAAGGCCACCATGCATAATTTTCATACATGTCACTCTTGATTCATTGCCATCCCGGTACACTGCCGGAGGCACTCATATAGAGTCATATTTTGTTCTAAGTATCGAGATGTAATTCATGAGTTGTAAGTAAATAAAAGTGTGATGATCATCATTATTAGAGCATTGTCCCAGTGAGGAAAGGATGATGGAGACTATGATTCCCCCACAAGTCGGGATGAGACTCCAGACGTAAAAAGGCCAAAAAAGAGAAAATGCCCAAATAAAAAATGAGAGAAAAAGAGAGAAGGGGCAATGCTACTATCCTTTGACCACACTTGTGCTTCAAAGTAGCACCATGATCTTCATGATAGAGAGTCTCCTATGTTGTCACTTTCATATACTATTGGGAATTTTTCATTATAGAACTTGGTTTGTATATTCCAATGATGGGCTTCCTCAAAATGCCCTAGGTCTTCATGAGCAAGCAAGTTGGATGCACACCCACTTAGTTTCCTTTTGAGCTTTCATGCACTTATAGCTCTAGTGCATCTGTTGCCTGGCAATCCCTACTCACTCACATTGATATCTATTGATGGGCATCCCCATAGCCCATTGATACGCCTAGTTGGTGTGAGACTATCTTCCTCCTTTTTGTCTTCTCCACAACCACCACTCTATTCCACCTATAGAGCTATGTCCATGGCTCACGCTCATGTATTGCATGAAAGTTGAAAAAGTTTGAGAATACTAAAGTATGAAACGGTTGCTTGGCTGAAACCAGGGTTGTGCATGATTTAAATATTTTTTGTGATGAAGAGACAGCATAGCCAAACTATATGATTTTGTAGGGATGGACTTTCTTTGGCCATGTTATTTTGAGAAGACATGATTACTTTGTTAGTATGTTTGAAGTATTATTATTTTTATGTCAATATTAAACTTTTGTCTTGAATCTTTTGGATCTGAACATTCATACCACAATAAAGAAAAATAACATTGATAAATATGTTAGGTAGCATTCCACATCAAAAATTCTATTTTTATCATTTACCTACTCGAGGACGAGCAGGAATTAAGCTTGGGGATGCTTGATACTGTTGGGGATCGTTGCAGAAAATCAAAAAAATTCCTACGTATCACCAAGATCCATCTATGGAGTTTACTAGCAATAAGAGGGGAGTGCATCTTTGTACCTTTGAAGATTGCAATGCGGAAGTGTTGCAAGAACGCGGTCGGTGGAGTCGTACACGAAGCGATTCAGATCGTGGCCGAATCCGATCTAAGCACCGAACAACGGTGCCTCCGCGTTCAACACACGTGCAGCCCGGTGACGTCTCCCGTGCCTTGATCTAGCAAGGAGAGAGGGATAGGTTGGGGAAGACTCCGTCCAGCAGCAGCACGACGGCGTGTTGGTGATGGAGGAGCGTGGCACTCCAGCAAGGCTTCACCAAGCACTGCGAGAGACGAGGATGGAGAGGGGTAGGGCTGCGCCAAGAGACAGGGAGACTCGTGTGTATGGCAGCCCCAAAACCCCCACTTCATATAGGGGGAGGGGAGGGGATGCGCCCCCATCTAGTGTTCCCCCCCCCCCTAGGGGTAGCGGCCAGCCCTAGATTGGTTCAGGGGGCGACCAGAGGGGGAGAGAGGGGGGCGCACCTAGGGTGGGCCTTAAGGCCCATCTGCCCCTAGGGTTTGCCCCCTCCCCTCTTCCCTGCGCCTTGGGCCTTGGTGGGAGGCGCACCAGCCCACCTAGGGGCTGGTTCCTTTCCACTCTTGGCCCACACAGGCCTCCGGGGCTGGTGGACCCCCGGAACCCTTCCGGTTGTCCCGGTACGTTATCGATAACGCCCAGAACAATTCCGGTGACCAAACTGGACTTCGCATATATATCAATATTTACCTCCGGACCATTCCGGAACTCCTCGTGACGTCCGGGATCTCATCCGGGACTCCGAACAACATTAGGTAACCACGTACATCTATTCCCTATAACCCTAGCGTCATCGAACCTTAAGTGTGTAGATCCTACGAGTTCGGGAATCATGTAGACATGACCGAGACATATCTCTGGCCAATAACTAACAGCGGGATCTGGATACCCATGTTGGCTCCCACATGTTCCACGATGATCTCATCGGATGAACCACGATGTCAAGGATTCAATTAATCCCATATACGATTCCCTTTGTCTACCGGTATAGTACTTGCCCGAGATTCGATCGTCGGTATACCTATACCTTGTTCAATCTCGTTATCGGCAAGTCTATTTACTCGTTCCGTAACACATCATCCCGTGACCAACCCCTTAGTCACATTGAGCTCATTACGATGATGTCTTACCGAGTGGGCCCAGAGATACCTCTCCGTCATACGAAGTGACAAATCCCAGTCTCGGTTCGTGCCAAACCAACAGATGCTTTCGGGGATACCCGTAGTGTACCTTTATAGCCACCCAGTTACGTTATCACGTTTGGCACAGCCAAAGTATTCCTACGGTATCCGGGAGTTGCACAACCTCATGGTCTAAGGAACAGATACTTGACATTGGAAAAGCTTTAGCATACGAACTACATGATCTTGTGTTAGGCTTAGGATTGGGCCTTGTCCATCACATCATTCTCCTAATGATGTGATCTCGTTATCAATGACATCCAATGTCCATGGTCAGGAAACTATAACCATCTATTGATCAACGAGCTAGTCAACTAGAGGCTCACTAGGGACATGTTGTGGTCTATGTATTCACACATGCATTACTATTTCCAGATAATACAATTAAAGCATGAACAATAGACAATTATCATGAACAAGGAAATATAATAATAAACATTTTATTATTGTCTCTAGGGCATATTTCCAACAATCTCCCACTTGCACTAGAGTCAATAATCTAGTTACATTGTGATGAATCAAACACCCATAGAGTTCTGGTGTTGATCATGTTTTGCTCGTGGAAGAGGTTTAGTCAACGGATCTGCCACATTCAGATTTGTATGTACTTTACAAATATCTATGTCTCCGTCTTGAATATAATTTTGGATGGAGTTGAAATGGCGCTTGATGTGCTTGGTCTTCTCGAGAAACCTGGGCTCCTTGGCAATGGCAATAGCTCCAGTGTTGTCACAGAAGAGAGTCATCGGGCCCGGCGCACTTGGAATAACTCCTAGGTCGGTGATGAACTCCTTCATCTAGACTCCTTCCTGTGCTACTTCGGAAGCAGCTATGTACTCCGCTTCACATGTAGATCCCGCCACGACGCTTTGCTTGCAACTGCACTAGCTGACTGCCCCACTGTGACGCCCCCAATTTGACCGTACACTAATCATGCACGCAAATGTGTACGACCAAGATCAGGGACTCACTGGAAGATATCACAACACAACTCTAGACACAAATAAAATAATACAAGCTTTATATTACAAGCCAGGGGCCTCGAGGGCTCGAATACATAAGCTCGAATACACAAGAGTCAGCGGAAGCAACAATATCTGAGTACAGACATAAGTTAAACAAGTTTGCCTTAAGAAGGCTAGCACAAAACAACACGATCGAAAAGGCAAGGCCTCCTGCCTAGGACCTCCTAACTACTCCTGGTCGTCGGCGGTCTTCACGTAGTAGTAGCCTCCATCGGGATAGCAGCAGTCGTCAAATGTGGCATCTGGCTCCTGGGCTCCACCATCTGGTTGCATCAACCAGCAAGAAGAAGAAGGGGGAAAAGGGGGAGCAAGGCAACCGTGAGTACTCATCCAAAGTACTCGCAAGCAAGGATCTACACTACATATGCATCGGTATCAATGAAAAGGAGTAGTATCTGTGGACTAAGCTGCAGAATGCCAGAATAAGAGGGGGAGAAGCTAGTCCTATCGAAGACTAGCATCTTCTGGAAACCACCGTCTTGCAGCAAGAGGGGGAAGTAGACTAGTGTAACATAAGTCATATTTATGTTGTTGTTCCAACGCTCCGGGATCCTTTCTCGACTCCCGAAGCAACATATCCAAACAATGCCTCAGCATCCAGTTCTAGTTGTAGCGGTCGGGATACAACTCCAAGTGTCCGTTACCGTAGGACAGGCTATCGATAGATGTTTTCTTCCCTGCAGGGGTGCACCAACTTACCCAACACGCTTGCTTAACTCCGGCAGGACACACCATCAGGTCATGCCCGCCCTCGGCCAAACAATACGCCGCAACCCGACCTAGGCTTAATAGAGAGGTCATGCACGCCGGACTAAACCCTATGCCCCCAGGGGTCATGGGCCAATCGCCCCAGGAACTCCTGCACGTTGCGTACGCGGCCGGTGAGCAGACCTAGCAACCACCTTTAAAAAGGTACGAGCCTAACCAGTCCAACGCGGCGCGCGCCGCTCAGTCGCAATGACGTCAGTTAAGCTTCGGCTGATGCATACGACGCAGAACGCCCATACTATGCCCATGTGATGGTTAGCGCTATCAGGCCAGAGGCCCCTTGGATCAAATATCCAAACCGTTTAGTGTCTTGGGGACGCGCGGTAACGAGCAGTGACTCACGATAATGTGACCCCATCGTCCCGTCTCGAGAACTTGCGGCAAGGGCGAGTGCCCGGCCACGCCTCGTATTATCTCGCGGGCACCTTCCAGGTCAACCCGACTACACATCACTCGCAATTAAGCTCGCGCGGGTACCCCTCAGGGTCGACCCGTCTTTAGTAACCAGGTTCAGTGTAAGTCATAGTAACCATAGTAACTGTGTGTCTGACACCAAAGGAAAACCTGAGGAAATCACCCTCGATGGAATTCCACCTGATGTTTATCGTCAAGGTGAACGAAAGAGGAGTCACCCTCGAGGTCCACTCTTGAGGAGTTGCATGACAGTGTCGTTATCGGGAGTGGAGAAAGAGGAATCACCCTCGATGACCACAACCGATGAACTAACCTACAAGGTTAACATCAGAAGTGCTGATGAGGTCTCACCCTCGGCACTCGATAGTAACCCAGTAGTGTCGAGCAACTAAGGGGAAAGTGATGTGCGGTGCCGGGTCCTGGTCTTCGATCCCGTTGATCGGGTCTTCTGATAATCCAGCGGGGTAGTCGGGACAAGGTAGGGGGTCACTGGTGGATCTCTAACCAGCCTATACTAAGCAGTTTAGTATAAACATGTAAGGTATGAAAGCAGGTATCAACAACAGGCTATGCATCAGAATAGGATCATACAAAAAGCAGTAGCAGTTCTAATGCAAGCATAAGAGAGAAGAGAATGGGCGATATCGGAATGATCAAAGGGGGTTGGCTTGCCTGATTGCTCTGGCAAGAAGGAGGGGTCGTCAACACCGCAGTCGATCATCGGGGCATCTTCGGCCTCGGGGTCTACCGGAGAGAAGAGGGGGGGGAAACAATAAATACAAAGCATACAGATGCAATAAAGAAGCACAGAAAGTTAACACGCAGTGCTAGGGTGTTCTAACGCGGTGCTACACGATACCGGCGAAGGGGGATAACATCCGGGAAAGTATTCCCGAAGTCTGGCTTTTTCGGACAAATGAATCGGAGAGGGAAAGTTGCATGTTCTCTATGCTAGGGATGTGTGGTAGACGAACGGACCACGTATTCGGATTCGTCTCGTCGTTCTGAGCGATTTTCATATATAAAACATTTTCATCCGAGTTACAGATTATTTTATATGATTTTCCAAAGTTTAAAAGATTTTCTGAATTTACTTAATTAATTAAGTCTAACATTATCCAGAATAGTATCTAGTGACGTCAGCATGATGTCAGGGTGATGTCAGCGGGGTCAACAGTCAACTTTGACTGGTTGACTGGTCAAAGGGGCAGTGGGGCCCACTGTCATAGACTAATTTAGTTAACCAGATTTAGTTAGACTAATTTGTAATTAGATTAATTAAATATAATTAATTAGGGTTAATTATCAGGATTTAATTAAGGTATTTATTAATTAATTAATTAACTTTTCTTTATTATTATTATTTTACCCCTTAAAAAAAAGGGGGGCTGGGCCCAGTGGTCAGTGGCCCACTGGGGCCAACCGGGTTCGTGGGCGCGCGGATGGAGCGGCTAACGCGGCGCGGGCGCTGGGCGTCCGTCGGGGCAGACCCAGCCGACGGCCAGGACGGCCAGGAGAGCGGGGGCGGGCGGCGCGGCCGTGCAGGTGGGGGCCGGCCGCGGCGGTAGGCGGCGATGCGAGGGGGGCCGCGGGGCGGAGCGACGGCGCGCGAGGGCCAGCGCGAGGCGAGCGCCGGAGCAGGCCGCACGGGCGGAAGCAGCGCAGGGAGGGCCGCGGTCGCGACAGTGACAGGCGCTCGGGCCACGGCCGGAGCGTCGGCGGCCAGGGGGGCGCGCGCACACGGAGAAGTGGAGCGGGACGGGGATCGGCGCAGGGGCCGGTGGGTGCGGCAGGGCGCCGTAGGGGGGCGAGGCCGGCGCGTCCAAGGTGCGATGCCTGCGGTGCAGAGGGGGGGGCGCGGCTGCCGGTGCGACGGCGAGGAGCGAAGGACGACGCGGCTCGCAGCGGCCAGATGCGCGGCCAGGCGAGGTCGCGCGCGCGGGTGTGGAGGAGGCTGAAGGCGGGCGGCGAGCTACGGTGGCCACGGGGCAGTCGAACGTAGCCAGACGGCGCTTGGCCACGATGAGCGGCGGGCTGTGGGGCGCGGTTAAGGCGGATGGGGCCACCGGAAGAGGGGGTGCAGGGCGCGGAGGCACGGTGGCGTGCGCGCGGGGCTGCGTCCAGGGAGCGTCGGGCGTGAGCTGTGCAAGTTCAGTGCACGGGGTAGCACGGCAGACGTGCGCTGGCTACGGGTTGGAGGAGAAGAGAAACAGATGAGGGAGGCCTCACCGGGCCTGTAGTTGTGCAAAGGTGAGCTCGTGGAGGTGTCGAGGAGGCATCGGCGCAGCAAGATGAGGCGGCGGGGTGGAGCGGAGCACGGCGTCAACGAACAGCGAGGTCCTCGGGCCGCGTTGATGGTCGGAGACGGCAGTTGGCATCGGGTGGCACGGTCGTTGCCCGATCCAGAACTGGATCGGGAGGGGAAAGGAGAGACGTGAGGAGGTGTGGGGGCAGTTGGGTTAGGGTTTTGGGGTGGAGAGGCCATATAGGATAGGGGCGACCGGGCCGGCCGGTTGGGCCGACTTCGGTCAGCTGGGCCATTCGGTCCAGTGGGGGGGGGGG
>LR738709.1:303414155-303430531 GCA_902687465.1 Secale cereale
GGGGGGGGGAGGGGAAGCTTTTCAATTTTTTAAATATTGTGTTTACTGCTTTGCATTGCCTTAAATTTATTTTTGTTTGTTAGCTTTCTTTATTTTAGAGCAGTTAAACTTTAAAACAGATCGTTCGCTCACCACCAATATTAACTAAAGACTATTTGCAACAATCTGAACATTTTAGATTGCACGTCCGACAAAATTTGAAATTTGACTTTATTTAAAAAATTGAAATTGAAATGGTTTTGAATCAAAGTGAGATTAGCAACAGTAACAGTGATGACATGGCATCATTAGTAGAGGATTACTGTAGCTTGATTATCCGGGCGTTACAAATCTCCTCCACTACAAGAAATCTCGTCCTGAGATTTAAGAGGCGGAGTAAGGAGTAACTTCGGGAGAACTGACCCTTATAGGTTTAATTATGTGGTGAACAATTCAGGGAAGAGGCACAAGTATCTCCCGAGTTGAAACTTAATAAGGCATCGAGAGGCAAGTAAGAAGGTACAATAGGAAGTTTCAACCGAATGGACAAACGATTGATACTTGAGCAGATTGTGAGAAAGGGCGTCCAGAGCATCGGGAATAGATCATCTCTCGGAAGGTGGCTCGTGACAACACACAAAGCCAAGAGCATATGATACTTCGGAATAAAAGATATACAGGAGAGTCAGGTTCCGATCCTGCGGAACTGTGGGTTATGGGCCCACCATGTGGGTTAAAAGTAGAAAGGGGCCGATAGCAAGGCATGTCAGATGAAAGACCGTCAGTTATGTTGCCAACAATGTCGGTATCAAGGGCGAGGGACGAAGAGAACTATTTTCTTGCTCGTTGAACGGGGCGGACCAATAGGCAAAGTTCTCATCCATCGGTGGCTACCGGAATGTCACCAACAATAGTAACAAGGTCTTACTGACAGAGTTGTACACCAAGGTGTTTTCATAAGCAGAAAATTATTTCTGCTTATACCATATAGATCACCAGAAGGTTAAACAAACCAATGGAAAGGAAACTGAAATTATCAGGTTAATCAGACCAATGGAAAGGAAAATGTGTTTACACACCAGAATTGGGAGTATATCCTTCCCAAGGGGAAGCGGAGCAGGATAAACATGATATGACAGCAAGTTCAAAAGCATTTAGATAAAGGGGGCAAGGGAAGAATCATGATATTACCCATACAATGGTGTTTGGATAATAGATCAAGAAACATTCGACAATGTGCTTTCAATGTTCTTGTTGATATTCGGAATACCTCAGTCATGCTTCGAGGTAGCATTAACATGGTGTTCCAAGTAGGGGTTGGAGTTGAAGATCACAAGAAATACTCAAAGAACAATTGCAGGAATAGCAAGGAGTCCAAGGTATAACCAAGACATGATCAATCCTGTGTTGGAAAGAAAACAAGGGGGTAGTCGATGATAACTCAAATCATCGTAGGTCAAGGATGGTATTTCTCACCATGAATTCAACTGTTATTTCAACAGAAGTCAAAGTGTTGATGCTGATGCCCTTGTCGAGAGGCTCTATGAAGATGCCATCGAGGAGCGATGCCATCAAGCAACAGGAAGGATTAAGCAAAAGGCTATTGGAACCACGAGTACAACACAAACTCGAAATCAAGCTTGATGTTCAAGACGAAAAATGATAAGACAAGGAAGATCGATGTAAGCTTAGCTCATTGTCGGAAATTGTGCTCTCGGAAGAGGGACCGGGTAGCACAGTTAAATAGATGCACGATAATGATATAGCCGATCAGGCTAGATATGACTTGAAGAATTAATAAACTCATAAGCAATGGAGATTACTTAGAGTTATTGAATCGGAGTGCGGAATTGATTCACTTATCAGTGTTCTCGAGTGGCTAATAACTCAGAACCCGAGGCAAATTGGAATCGGTGAGAAGTAATACTTGAAGAAGAACTCATAAGAAGTAATATGGTTCTGTGACATTATCGAGATACCACGGGGTAATACTCGAAGGTAGATCATAATAGAGCTTGGACAGGTGCATTGACCATGCAGAGGACAAATGGTTTAACTTGTCCGAGAAATAGTATTTAAAGGAGAGCATGGTCGGAACCACAATTGCAAAAGGCCAGATCCCAAATATAAGATGAACTTATATCGAGGGGAAAATTTAATTTAGAGAAGCTTTAATGATAAGATCTACATCGTGTCCATGGGCATGAACACAAGGTTCAAGGTTGACTCCCTCTTCCTCAATGTATAACCTTTCATTCACTTGTTGTTTCGAAAATGGCATTAGTGTTGAAAGTTTAACCTGGTGAAATACCAGATGAGTATGAACCTTGGAAAACCTTTGGGTTCGCACAGATTAAGGAAGGCATAAGTTCAACCCAGCGGGGCACCTTAGACTCATACTACGCAACTTCAGGAGCAAATTATACAAGCTCGAAGGCAGAGCATGGTTAAGAAAGCAGATGATATATTTTACCCAAGGCATTATATATCATGGCAGAATTCACAAGGTGTTTGAATATGAAGGGCGATGTCGGATGAAATCCAACAAAGGATCCGGTGGTCTACAAGGGATCTGTTGTGAGCATCGGTACTCAATCTGAAGAAGAAAGAATACAGGGGGATCAGATTATAGAAACAACCGACTAATTCAAGCTCGGATGCAAAGGAATTACGATTTCCAAACCAAGGGATCGGAAGCAAATGCTCTGATAAAGGATGCATAAGTTCAATAGACTTAGGGGTAGAATCGATGATAAACAGATTGGTCGAGAACAAGCTCATATTCGGAATGACGTCTGAGCTGGAAGAACGAATTCTAGTTTGACTGATGATTGCAAGTATTTGCAACCTATTGAATCAATAAGATCATAAAGTCAATCACAAAGGATTTTAATGAATATTGATATACATATGGAATTAACCATAATGCAAGCAGGTAAAACTTTCCAGAGCAATAGGTTGCTGAGGATTTTGGAAGATTGAATAGTGTTTCAAAGACCTCTGTGAAATGCATGAACAACTGGGGATGAACGAACCCCCAGTAAGTGTGATGAATTGTTCATACATGTATTCATGCGGAAAAGGAGTTGCAAAGCAGCAGGAAAAACAATTCTCGAAAGTCGAAGAATACTTTCGGGTATCTTGTAATAACAAGAACAACTAGGGATAGAAGTATGAACGGCGAGGGTATGCGGTTACCCATAAGGATTCAACGGTATTAAGGATTGTAAAAGAGATGAACACAAGTTCTCGGGAGTAGATCTGAGAGTATCTTCAAAGTCTTCTGGTGAAGCGGGCAACCGTCTGGAATGAAGGGGCTCTCGGGGGAAAGTCGTTACGAGAACCTAATGTAGTTAGTAAATTCATTTAACCCGAATAGAAGAGAGAACAAAGTCCCAGAGTATAGACGAGGAGTAAAAGATCCTAATACCACCCAATTGGCGACGTGGGCCCGTAAGCCACACAGCCAAGTTAGTAAAATGTTTTTCAAAGACTGGACTCAACTTCGGCCAAGGAGTTGGAAAGGGGGATTCCTACAGGCAGTCGGCTCTGATACCAACTTGTGACGCCCCCGATTTGACCGTACACTAATCATGCACGCAAATGTGTACGACCAAGATCAGGGACTCACTGGAAGATATCACAACACAACTCTAGACACAAATAAAATAATACAAGCTTTATATTACAAGCCAGGGGCCTCGAGGGCTCGAATACATAAGCTCGAATACACAAGAGTCAGCGGAAGCAACAATATCTGAGTACAGACATAAGTTAAACAAGTTTGCCTTAAGAAGGCTAGCACAAAACAACACGATCGAAAAGGCAAGGCCTCCTGCCTAGGACCTCCTAACTACTCCTGGTCGTCGGCGGTCTTCACGTAGTAGTAGCCTCCATCGGGATAGCAGCAGTCGTCAAATGTGGCATCTGGCTCCTGGGCTCCACCATCTGGTTGCATCAACCAGCAAGAAGAAGAAGGGGGAAAAGGGGGAGCAAGGCAACCGTGAGTACTCATCCAAAGTACTCGCAAGCAAGGATCTACACTACATATGCATCGGTATCAATGAAAAGGGGTAGTATCTGTGGACTAAGCTGCAGAATGCCAGAATAAGAGGGGAAGAAGCTAGTCCTATCGAAGACTAGCATCTTCTGGAAACCACCGTCTTGCAGCAAGAGGGGGAAGTAGACTAGTGTAACATAAGTCATATTTATGTTGTTGTTCCAACGCTCCGGGATCCTTTCTCGACTCCCGAAACAACATATCCAAACAATGCCTCAGCATCCAGTTCTAGTTGTAGCGATCGGGATACAACTCCAAGTGTCCGTTACCGTAGGACAGGCTATCGATAGATGTTTTCTTCCCTGCAGGGGTGCACCAACTTACCCAACACGCTTGCTTAACTCCGGTCGGACACACCATCAGGTCATGCCCACCCTCGGCCAAACAATACGCCGCAACCCGACCTAGGCTTAATAGAGAGGTCATGCACGCCGGACTAAACCCTATGCCCCCAGGGGTCATGGGCCAATCGCCCCGGGAACTCCTGCACGTTGCGTACGCGGCCGGTGAGCAGACCTAGCAACCACCTTTAAAAAGGTACGAGCCTAACCAGTCCAACCCGGCGCGCGCCGCTCAGTCGCAATGACGTCAGTTAAGCTTCGGCTGATGCATACGACGCAGAACGCCCATACTATGCCCACGTGATGGTTAGCGCTATCAGGCCAGAGGCCCCTTGGATCAAATATCCAAACCGTTTAGTGTCTTGGGGACGCGCGGTAACGAGCAGAGACTCACGATAATGTGGCCCCATCGTCCCGTCTCGAGAACTTGCGGCAAGGGCGAGTGCCCGGCCACGCCTCGTATTATCTCGCGGGCACCTTCCAGGTCAACCCGACTACACATCACTCGCAATTAAGCTCGCGCGGGTACCCCTCAGGGTCGACCCGTCTTTAGTAACCAGGTTCTTGTAAGTCATAGTAACCATAGTAACTGTGTGTCTGACACCAAAGGAAAACCTGAGGAAATCACCCTCGATGGAATTCCACCTGATGTTTATCGTCAAGGTGAACGAAAGAGGAGTCACCCTCGAGGTCCACTCTTGAGGAGTTGCATGACAGTGTCGTTATCGGGAGTGGAGAAAGAGGAATCACCCTCGATGACCACAACCGATGAACTAACCTACAAGGTTAACATCAGAAGTGCTGATGAGGTCTCACCCTCGGCACTCGATAGTAACCCAGTAGTGTCGAGCAACTAAGGGGAAAGTGATGTGCGGTGCCGGGTCCTGGTCTTCGATCCCGTTGATCAGGTCTTCTGATAATCCAGCGGGGCAGTCGGGACAAGGTAGGGGGTCACTGGTGGATCTCTAACCAGCCTATACTAAGCAGTTTAGTATAAACATGTAAGGTATGAAAGCAGGTATCAACAACAGGCTATGCATCAGAATAGGATCATACAAAAAGCAGTAGCAGTTCTAATGCAAGCATAAGAGAGAAGAGAATGGGCGATATCGGAATGATCAAAGGGGGTTGGCTTGCCTGATTGCTCTGGAAAGAAGGAGGGGTCGTCAACACTGCAGTCGATCATCGGGGCATCTTCGGCCTCGGGGTCTACCGGAGAGAAGAGGGGGGAGAAACAATAAATACAAAGCATACAGATGCAATAAAGAAGCACAGCAAGTTAACACGCAGTGCTAGGGTGTTCTAACGCGGTGCTACACGATACCGGCGAAGGGGGATGACATCCGGGAAAGTATTCCCGAAGTCTGGCTTTTTCGGACAAATGAATCGGAGAGGGAAAGTTGCATGTTCTCTATGCTAGGGATGTGTGGTAGACGAACGGACCACGCATTCGGATTCATCTCGTCGTTCTGAGCGATTTTCATATATAAAACATTTTCATCCGAGTTACAGATTATTTTATATGATTTTCCAAAGTTTAAAAGATTTTCTGAATTTATTTAATTAATTAAGTCTAACATTATCCAGAATAGTATCTAGTGACGTCAGCATGATGTCAGGGTGATGTCAGCGGGGTCAACAGTCAACTTTGACTGGTTGACTGGTCAAAGGGGCAGTGGGGCCCACTGTCATAGACTAATTTAGTTAACCAGATTTAGTTAGACTAATTTGTAATTAGATTAATTAAACATAATTAATTAGGGTTAATTATCAGGATGTAATTAAGGTATTTATTAATTAATTAATTAACTTTTCTTTATTTTTATTATTTTACCCCTTAAAAAAAAGGGGGGCTGGGCCCAGTGGTCTGTGGCCCACTTGGGCCAACCGGGTTCGCGGGCGCGCGGATGGGGCGGCTAACGCGGCGCGGGCGCTGGGCGTCCGTCGGGGCAGACCCATTCGACGGCCAGGACGGCCAGGAGAGCGGGGGCGGGCGGCGCGGCCGTGCAGGTGGGGGCCGGCCGCGGCGGCAGGCGGCGATGCGAGGGGGGCCGCGGGGCGGAGCGACAGCGCGCGAGGGCCAGCGCGAGGCGGGCGCCGGAGCAGGCCGCACGGGCGGAAGCAGCACAGGGAGGGCCGCGGTCGCGACGGTGACGGGCGCTCGGGCCGCGGCCGGAGCGTCGGCGGCCAGGGGGCGCGCGCACACGGAGCAGTGGAGCGGGACGGGGATCGGCGCAGGGGCCGGTGGGTACGGCAGTGCGCCGTATGGGGGCGAGGCCGGCGCGTCCAAGGCGCTATGCCTGCGGTGCGGAGGGGGGGCGCGGCTGCCGGTGCGAATGCGAGGAGCGAAGGACGACGCGGCTCGCAGCGGCCAGATGCGCGGCCAGGCGAGGTCGCGCGCGCGGGTGTGGAGGAGGCTGAAGGCGAGCGGCAAGCTGCGGTGGCCACGGGGCAGTCGAACGTAGCCAGACGGCGCTTGGCCACGATGAGCGGCGGGCTGTGGGGCGCGGTTAAGGCGGACGGGGCCACCGGAAGAGGGGGCGCAGGGCGCGGAGGCACGGTCGCGTGCGCGCGGGGATGCGTCCAGGGAGCGTTGGGCGTGAGCTGTGCAAGTTCAGTGCACGGGGTAGCACGGCAGACGTGCGCTGGCTACGGGTTGGAGGAGAAGAGAAACAGATGAGGGAGGCCTCACCGGGCCTGTAGTTGTGCAAAGGTGAGCTCGTGGAGGTGTCGAGGAGGCATCGGCGCAGCAAGATGAGGCGGCGGGGTGGAGCGGAGCACGGCGTCAACGAACAGCGAGGTCCTCGGGCCGCGGTGATGGTCGGAGACGGCAGTTGGCATCGGGTGGCGCGGTCGTTGCCCGATCCAGAACTGGATCGGGAGGGGAAAGGAGAGACGTGAGGAGGTGTGGGGGGCAGTTGGGTTAGGGTTTTGGGGTGGAGAGGCCATATAGGATAGGGGCGACCGGGCCGGCCGGTTGGGCCGACTTCGGTCAGCTGGGCCATTCGGTCCAGTGGGGGGGGGAGGGGAAGCTTTTCAATTTTTTAAATATTGTGTTTACTGCTTTGCATTGCCTTAAATTTATTTTTGTTTGTTAGCTTTCTTTATTTTAGAGCAGTTAAACTTTAAAACAGATCGTTCGCTCACCACCAATATTAACTAAAGACTATTTGCAACAATCTGAACATTTTAGATTGCACGTCCGACAAAATTTGAAATTTGACTTTATTTAAAAAATTGAAATTGAAATGGTTTTGAATCAAAGTGAGATTAGCAACGGTAACAGTGATGACATGGCATCATTAGTAGAGGATTACTGTAGCTTGATTATCCGGGCGTTACACCCACCATTCAAAATATATACATATCCGGTTTGTGACTTAGAGTCATCCAGATCTGTGTCGAAGCTAGCATCGACGTAACCCTTTACGACGAGCTCTTCGTCACCTCCATAAACAAGAAACATATCCTTAGTCCTTTTGAGGTACTTCAGGATGTTCTTGACCGTTGTCCAGTGTTCCATACCGGGATCACTTTTGTCAGAGATATTACTAGCAGGTATAAACCGGCTAGGAAGATCCGGATTATATTAATGTAGTTGTGTTATCGTAAGCCCATTAGAGGTTACGGCCCATGGAGGCTTAGGGCCCATATGTAAAGCTTACGGTTTATGAACCGTCATATCATGTAACTTGAGGAATAAGGTAGGAAGAATAGAGACCGAGGCGGACACGATTATGAACCGGCCTCGGGACTCTATAAACCGGACCGGGCGTCGCCTCCTATATAAAGGGACGACCCGGCAGCAGTTCAGGGGAAGCAATGATCCGTCGAGACACAGGCAAGCAATCTGCTCCCTGTTCATCGATGCCCAAGCAATACCAAACCAAACTAGACGTAGGCTTTTACCTTCATCGAAGGGGCCGAACAAGTATAAACCCTTTGTGTTCTTTGTGTGCTTTAACCTCTTCAAGCTAACCCGCGCGATGGCTCCACACCTAAGTCCTCTAAACCGGACATCTGCCGTGCCAATTCCACGACAACTTTGGTACCTCCCCACCAAACTTATGGCAAGGTTCACATCAGGTCTGGTACACAGCATGTAATACATAATAGAACCTATGGCTGAGGCATAGGGGATGACACTCACTTTTTCTCTATCTTCTGCCGAGGTCGGGCATTGAGCTGCGCTCAATTTCATACCTTGCAATACAAGCAAGAACCCTTTCTTGGACTGATCCATATTGAACTTCTTCAATATCTTCTCAAGGTATGTGCTTTGTGAAAGACCAATGAGGCGTCTCAATCTATCTCTATAGATCTTGATGCCTAATATGTAAGCAACTTCTCCAAGGTCCTTCATTGAAAAACACTTATTCAAGTAGGCCTTTATGCTTTCCAAGAGTTCTACATCATTTCCCTTCAGTAATATGTCATCCACATATAATATGAGAAATGCTACACAGCTCCCACTCACTTTCTTGTAAATACAGGCTTCTCCATAAGTCTGTATGAACCCAAACGCTTTGATCACCTCATCAAAGCGAATGTTCCAACTCCGAGATGCTTGCACCAGCCCATAGATGGAGCGCTGGAGCTTGCATACCTTGTTACCATTGTTAGGATCGACAAAACCTTCCGGCTGCATCATATACAGTTCTTCCTTAAGGAAGCCGTTAAGGAATGCCATTTTGACGTCCATTTGCCATATCTCATAATCATATAATGCGGCAATTGCTAACATGATCCGGACGGACTTCAGCATCGCTACGGGAGAGAAAGTATCATCGTAGTCAATCCCTTGAACTTGTCGATAACCTTTAGCGACAAACCGAGCCTTATAGATGGTCACATTTCCATCCGCGTCAGCCTTCTTCTTAAAGATCCATTTATTTTCTATGGCTCGCCGATCATCGGGCAAGTCAACCAAAGTCAACACTTTGTTATCATACATGGATCCTATCTCGGATTTCATGGCTTCAAGCCATTTGTTGGAATCCGGGCCCGCCATCACTTCTTCATAGTTCGAAGGTTCACCATTGTTTAACAACATGATTTCCAGGACAGGGTTGTCGTACCACTCTGGTGCGGAACGTGTCCTTGTGGACCTACAAAGTTCAGCAGTAACTTGATCCGAAGCTTCATGATCATTATCATTATCTTCCACTCTAGTCGGTGCAGGCACCACAGAAACATCTTCCTGCGCTGCGCTACTTTCCGGTTCGAGAGGGATGACAATCACCTCATCGAGTTCCACTTTCCTCCCACTTACTTCTTTCGAGAGAAACTCTTTCTCCAGAAAGGATCCATTCTTGGCAACAAAGACCTTGCCTTCGGATCTGAGGTAGAAGGTATACCAATAGTTTCCTTAGGATATCCTATGAAGACGCATTTTTCCGATTTGGGTTCGAGCTTTTCAGGTTGAAGTTTCTTGACATAAGCATCGCATCTCCAAACTTTTAGAAACGACAACTTAGGTTTCTTCCGAAACCATAGTTCATATGGTGTCGTTTCAACGGATTTAGACGGTGCCCTATTTAAAGTGAATGCGGCAGTCTCTAAAGCATAACCCCAAAATGATAGCGGTAAGTCGGTAAGAGACATCATAGATCGCACCATGTCCAACAGAGTACGATTATGATGTTCGGATACACTGTTATGCTGAGGTGTTCTAGGCGGCGTCAATTATGAAACAATTTCACATTTCCTTAGGTGCGTGCCAAATTCGTGACTTAAATATTCTCCTCCACGATCTGATCATAAGAACTTTATTTTTCTGCCACGTTGATTCTCAACCTCATTATGAAATTCCTTGAACTTTTCAAAGGTCTCAGACTTGTGTTTCATCAAGTAGACATACCCGTATCTACTTAAGTCATCAGTGAGGGTGAGAACATAACGATATCCACCGCGAGCTTCAACACTCATTGGACCGCACACATCAGTATGTATGATTTCCAATAAGTTGGTTGCTCGCTCCATTGTTCCGGAGAACGGAGTCTTGGTCATCTTGCCCAAGAGGCATGGTTCGCACGTGTCAAATGATTCATAATCAAGAGACTCCAAAAGTCCATCAGCATGGAGCTTCTTCATACGTTTGACACCAATATGACCAAGGCGGCAGTGCCACAAGTATGTGGGGCTATCATTATCAACCTTACATCTTTTGGCATTCACACTATGAATATGTGTAACATCACGTTCGAGATTCAATAAGAATAAACCATTGACCAGCGGGGCTCATCCTAACTAACGCCCATGCTAACTAAGGCTTCCTACAGTCAGGATGGCTCTGATACCAGATCTGTGGGGACCCCGACTTAAGAGTCGAGATCACCGAATGCACGTGTACAGTGATCCCAGAGATCAATGCTCACTGAACACACAGAAGCTGAATAACAAGAGTCTTACATCCATACATACCGTCTTACACAAATTATGACCATTATGGCCAAGTCTTACATAGATAAAGCCTCGTGGGCTGAATAGCAAATAAACTCGAATAGCGGAAGTCTTCGTAGATAAGTAGAACACATGCCATCTGCCTTAACCCTACAGGCATTCTGATTGGGAAAGCGTCCTAGTTCGCATGTTTGTCTCCGTAGAATTCTTCTTCAAATTCCTGCTCCTCCATGCCTGGCCAATTAAATAACTAGTGGCAAGCCAATGAGTACTTTGAATGTACTCGCAAGCAACCCATGATTTGGTTCAAGGTAACAATGCAAGTTGTACAACAATAAGCAACCTAGCTACAAGCTAGATAAGATGTTCTACCATTTGTGAGACATGCATCAATGTACTTGGGTAACCTCGAGGACAGATTACAGATATCAACATAAATAGAGTTCAATTCATTTCTGGTTCTTTCAACGAGTCAAGTCACCACCTTGACTCAATACACACACACTTTCACCAAGATTGTAAAATTATGGACATAGTTTAAGTAGCACCTCCCAACTGTCCATGACCGTGGACACGGCTATTCGAATAGTTTTACACTCTGCAGAGGTTGTGCACTTTACCCACAAGATCCGGGAAGTTTTCGTGTCATCCACGATCCCGCAGTACCTCAAGTACTTGGGGGAAGCACCCGGTCATTACCTTTCCCTGGACGACACTAACATAGGGTCCACTCGTTGGTGCACGGCCCTCGTGTACAAACGATAGATCATGGGACTTGCCCTTTCTACAATGTCACGCATACACGAAGGGACCAACGATGTGTCCGATGCCCTATAAAAACAGTCATGGTTGCCTATCCAAGCACGACCCCGTCCCGGGAGTGACCTCAAGTCTCCCCCGTCACTAGTGATGTGGGCACCATGCTAGTATCAGCCTAAGTAATCAATAATGCCCCGTCCCATAAGGGGTAGAGTGGTTGCACATGTTTGGTTGGGACGGTAATCACACATAAATCTAATCCATTATTTTACCCACACATGAGAACTCTCTTTGGTACACCACTTCTTCCTCAAGTGGTGGCCTTAACTCAACATCACCCTCGGGCATTAGGGGCACCCGATGGGGTTTTCGAAAGAATGTAACCCCAAAGGGTTCATGGTACATATGCAACATCATGTATCAACAACTATTCCTTTGTCATTGCATCTATGCACATGGTAAAGATTATGAGTAGGGGTATGCACCATGTGGTGGCTCCCAACAAGTTTACCACCGTCACTTTTTATCATCATGCAATCGGAAAAAGGGTACCGGTGAACAAGAGGGGTATCATGGTCAAAGGGTTGCTTGCCTGGATTGGCTTGGTCTTCAAAGTCTTCAAATCCTTCCCCTTCTTCTTCTTCAGCAACTTCGTCAAACACGGTATCTAATTGTCACAATAAAATAACGGGAAAATAAGACAATAATAAAAACAGAAAAATGAAAGTGCTCAGAAAAATGTCAACTTATTTTTATAAAATACTAGAAGGAAAACTAAGAGGGCAAAAATTCTTAGTTTTGGATTTGGAGTGATAGAATGGGGTAGATGGATTTTTGAACAGAGTTTTTAGTGTTCAAATTTAAATTTAAATTTGAATAGTACAGAAAGGGTTCATGAATATGTGTGAAAGTTATGTCATTAAATAGGTTGGAATATTACAAGATTTTAGGAACTGGGATTATTTCATTTGGATTAATATTTAGACCAGAGGATTTTTTGCAAGATTGACAGAAAAAGAAAAAGGAAAAGGGTTCTGTGCCTGCTGGGCCAGAACAGCCGCAGTGCAGCAGGCCCAGTCAGAGAGGCGGCCCAGCATACTGGTGCCTGCGCGCGCGCCAGGTTTTAAACCTGACGGGCGAGGCCCAGGCGTCAGCGAGAGAGAGAGGGAGAGACGAGGGAGAGGAGAGGCTGACAGGCGGGGCCCGCCTGTCATCCCTAACCCTGCGGCAGAGGGCCGGCGAGCTCACCGGCGTCGATGCAGGGCATGGCGAGGTCGGGCGAGGGCACGACTGGACTCAGCGTCGAGTCGTTGTTCGGGTGGAGGTGGTTGCAGTCGTCGGGGTGTCCTGGTTCGCCGGCGACGAGGTCACGCGGCGGAGGGGCTTCGGGCGTCGATGGTTCCGGCCGTTTCCGGCTGCAAAAGAAGCGGGGAGGAAGGGGGAAATGGTCAGTGAGCCGCGGTGATTCCAGGTCGAGGAAGAGGAGCAACGGAGAGGGCCTGTACCCTGAGGTCGACGGCGACCCGAGGCGGCGGAGCTCGAGCTCGATCTCGAGCTCGGGCTCGTCTGGAGAGGAGTGAGTGGTGTAGGGGTGATTTGGGGAGTGAGAGAGCGAGTGGTGAAGAGAGAAAGGCGTGGGGCGTCCCTTTTATAGGCGAACGGCGGGGTGCCATGGACCCGTGCGCCGGCGAGCTCCTGCTCGTTGCCACAGGGCTCGGGAGGAGTTGGCGCCATGTCTGGGGTGTTCCTGGATGCGGTCCAGAGCTAGGGGAGAGAAAAGAGAGAGCAGGGGGAGGCCAGGGGCACCGCGCGTGTGAGCTTGCCCATTGGAGCTCTCGGGTGGCCGTCGCGCGTGCGAGCTGGGGCGAGAGGAGGGAGAAGGAGGGGGGCGACCAGCTGCCGTGTTGTGGACGTCGAGGCGGCCTCGGGAGACTCCATCCCGACGCCCTAGGTGGTCGGGTGCCTCGGGCAGGACGCGGCTACAGTGCGGGATGGCCGTGTCCCATGGCCGGCATGGCCGTGTCCCATGCGCTCTGGACGCGGCCACCTTGTCCATTGGCTCTAGGGGGAGTAAAGAATGTGGGAGGGGCGTTGGATGCCATGGAGGGCTTCTAGAAGGAGAGAGTGTTGAGAGAGAAGGGTGAAAGTGATTGTCCAGGAATGTAAAATGGGGTTTCACCCCCCTCAATCATTGAGCTGAGGCCAGGGAAGAGTTACTCGAGGTGCAAGGGGGCTTGGGGAAGCTGTGGTAAAAAGCCTAGCTCAAGGAGAACAAGGAAAGAGGTAAAAGTGTTAGTTTTGGAAAATTACCAGAAGGTGTTTGATGTGGTTTTGGTCAAGAAAATGATTTCCAATTGACATGGGACTTAACAGGATCAAATGGTATATAGAAATAGGGTATTCCACCAAGTTTGAGCTCATTTGAAGAAACTTGCCAATGTAACTTCGGTAAACCCTAGAAATCAACAGAAATGGATTTTCCAAGATTAAGTTAAGCAAATCATCCCTCCTTGATGCACCACTTGGTGTAGTGTCATCATTTGGGGTTGTAAGTATGTCCACAAAAGTTGAGGTCACAAGTAAAAAAGTTGGTAATGTAAAGTTGTTCAAATTTGAATATGAACAGAAATGGTTTTGGGGTACTCTGATCAAGTTACCCTTCTCTAAAGCTTGTGGCCATTTGGTCTAGATGCATAAATAGACCATTTTAGCATGTGCACCAAGTTTGAGAGCATCTGGACAAGTTTGGCAATGTAAAGTTGCTCAAACTTCAAAAATGGACAGAATGGTTTTGAGGGGTTTTGATGATGTTTTCTTACTCCCCAAGGCATGGGGCTTGGCAAGATCATCAAATATGTCATATCTGACATGATAGAATTTCCCTAGAATTTTTAGAGAATATTTTCTTTGTAAATTTTTCAAAAGCTTGAAATATCCAGAAAGGGTTTCTGAGGGATTTGCCCAATATTTTGAACATGACCAAGTGTTGAAACTCTTATATATGGACAATATATGTCCTAAGAGTCTCTCTAAATTTTGGCAAATATTTTTGAAATAGTTAAATATTTTTTACCTATTAAAGGCCATTTCTGGCCTTAATAAAAAGCCTTTAAATAAAATATGAAAATATCTTTTAAAATTATACTTTTGTGGTTTTGGGGAGTCCTATACCCAGTAGGATTCAATCATACCTTTTCAAAGATTTTTATCACCCTAAATAAAGTACTTGCAGTGCAAGTCTCAATTCAGGGGTTTTTGGAAAACTAATTTTTTAAAATACTATTTGGCCAAAATATTTTTATATGAATATACTATACTGTTATATACACTTGGTATGATCATTGGGCAGAAGTTTGGGGTAAGGAGATGAAGTATATAAGATGGAGTAGTTGACTTTAAAGAGCACTTGAAAATCACAGAGAGAAAAAATTAATTCCAAATAAAAGTCACATGATGCCAAAAAAATTGTTGGTCCAAATTTTCATGCTTTATTAATGCAAATGACATGTTACAAAATGCAGGGTGTGACACGCTGGTCATACAATAAAATAAGACAACTCCTATGGCTCATGTCGGTTGTCATACTCATCGACATGCAAGTCGTGATTCCAACTACAAGAACATGATCAATCTCATACATCACATATATATCATTCATCACATCCTTTTGGCCATATCACATCACACGGTACATGCTGCAAGAACAAGTTAGACGTCCTCTAATTGTTGTTGCATGTTTTTACGTGGCTGTTATAGGTTTCTAGCAGGAACGTTTCTTACCTACGTCAAAACCACAATGTGATATGCCAATTTCTATTTACCCTTCATAAGGACCCTTTTCATCAAATCAGATCCGTCTAAAGTGGGAGAGACAGACACCCGCCAGCCACCTTATGCAACTAGTGCATGTCAGTCGGTGGAACCTGTCTCACGTAAGTGTACGTGTAAGGTCGATCCGGGCCGCTTCATCCCATGATGCCGCCAAATCAAGATAATACTAGTAGCGGCAAGTAAATTGACATGATCTACGCCCACAACAATCTTGCGTTCTACTCGTGCATATTAACTACGCATAGACCTAGCTCATGATGCCACTATTGGAGATCGTTGCAGAAAATCAAAAAAATCCTACGTATCACCAAGATCCATCTATGGAGTTTACTAGCAACGAGAGGGGAGTGCATCTTCATACCTTTGAAGATCGTGATGCGGAAGCGTTGCAAGAACACGGTTGGTGGAGTCGTACACGAAGCGATTCAGATCACGGCCGAATCCGATCTAAGCACCGAACAATGGTGCCTCCGCGTTCAACACATGTGCAGCCCGGTGACGTCTCCCGCGCCTTGATCGAGCAAGGAGAGAGGGAGAGGTTGGGGAAGACTCCGTCCAGTAGCAGCACGACGGCGTGGTGGCGATGGAGTAGCGTGGCACTCCAGCAGGGCTTCGCCAAGCACTGCGAGAGACGAGGAGGGAGAGGGGTAGGGTTGCGCCAAGAGAGAGGGAGACTCATGTGTCTGGAAGCCCCAAAACCCCCCACTATATATAGGGGGAGGGGAGGGGTTGTGCCCCCATCTAGGGTTCCCCCCTAGGGGTGGTAGCGAGCCCTAGATTGGTCCACGGGGGCGGCCAGAGGGGGGGAGAGAGGGGGCGCACCTAGGGTGGGCCTTAAGGCCCATCTGCCCCTAGGGTTTGCCCCCTCCCCTCTTCCCTGCGCCTTGGGCCTTGGTGGGAGGCGCACCAGCCCACCTAGGGGCTGGTTCCTTTCCACTCTTGGCCCACGCAGGCCTCTAGGGCTGGTGGTCTCTCCCGGTGGACCCCCCCCCCCCCCCCCCCCC
>LR738709.1:303430715-303452169 GCA_902687465.1 Secale cereale
CCGAACCCTTCCGGTGGTCCCGGTACGTTACCGATAACGCCCAGAACAATTCCGGTGACCAAAATGGGACTTCCCATATATAAATCTTTACCTCCGGACCATTCCGGAACTCCTCGTGACGTCCGGGATCTCATCTGGGACTAAGAACAACATTCGGTAACCACGTACATCTATTCCCTATAACCCTAGCGTCATCGAACCTTAAGTGTGTAGACCCTATGGGTTCGGGAATCATGCAGACATGACCGAGATATATCTCCGGCCAATAACCAACAGCGGGATCTGGATACCCATGTTGGCTCCCACATGTTCCATGATGATCTCATCGAATGAACCACGATGTCAACGATTCAATTAATCCCGTACACGATTCCCTTTGTCTACCGGTATAGTACTTGCCTGAGATTCGATCGTCGGTATACCGATACCTTGTTCAATCTCGTTATCGGCAAGTCTCTTTACTCGTTCCGTAACACATCATCCCGTGACCAACCCCTTAGTCACATTGAGCTCATTACGATGATGTCTTACCGAGTGGGCCCAGAGATACCTCTCCGTCATACGGAGTGACAAATCCCAGTCTCGGTTCGTGCCAACTCAACAGATGCTTTCGGGATACCCGTAGTGTACCTTTATAGCCACCCAGTTACATTGTGACGTTTGGCACACCCAAATTATTACTACGGTATCCGGGAGTTGCACAACCTCATGGTCTAAGGAACAAATACTTGACATTGGAAAAGCTTTAGCATACGAACTACACGATCTTGTGCTAGGCTTATGATTGGGTCTTGTCCATCACATCATTCTCCTAATGATCTGATCCCGTTATCAATGACATCCAATGTCCATGGTCAGGAAACCGTAACCATCTATTGATCAACGAGCTAGTCAACTAGAGGCTCACTAGGGACATGTTGTGGTCTATGTATTCACACATGCATTACTATTTTCGGATATACAATTAAAGCATGAACAATAGACAATTATCATGAACAAGGAAATATAATAATAACCATTTTATTATTGCCTCTAGGGCATATTTCCAACAGATACGTCTCCAATGTATCTATAATTTTTTATTGTTCCATGCTATTAGATTATCCATCTTGGATGTTTTATATGCATTTATATGCTATTTTATATGATTTTTGGGACTAAACTATTAATCCAGAGCCCATTGCCAGTTTCTGTTTTTTCCTTGTTTTTGAGTTTTACAGAAAAGGAATACCAAACGGAGTCCAATTGACGTGCCAATTTTTGATGATTTTTTATTGACCAAAAGAAGCCCCCGGAGTAAAAGAGTTGGGCTAGAAGAGTCCCGAGCCGTCCACGAGGGTGGAGGGCGCGCCCTACCCCCCTGGGCACGCCCCCTATCTCGTGGATGACTCGGAGACCCCTCCTGACTTGTTCCCGACGCCAAATAATTCCTATATATACAGAAACCCCCGAAAGGAAACCTGGATTGGGAGTTTCGCCGCCGCAAGCCTCTGTATCCACCAAAAACCAATCTGGACCCTGTTCCGGCACTCTATCGGAGGGGGGGATCCCTCACCGGTGGTCATCTTCATCATCCCGACGCTCTCCATGACGAGGATGGAGTAGTTCACCCTCAGGGCTGAGGGTATGAACCAGTAGCTATGTGTTTGATCTCTCTCTCTCTCTCTCTCTCTCTCTCTCTCTCTCTCTCTCTCTCTCTCTCTCTCTCGTGTTCTTGATTTGGCACGATCTTGATGTACCACGAGCTTTGCTACTATAGTTGGATCTTATGATGTTTCTCCCCCTCTACCTTCTTGTACTGGATTGAGTTTTCCCTTTGAAGTTATCTTATCGGATCGAGTCTTTATGGATTTGAGAACACTTGATGTATGTCTTGCATGTGCTTATCTGTGGTGATAATGGGATATTCATGTGATCTACTTGATATATGTTTGGGTGATCAACTTGCGGGTTCAGTGACCTTGTGAACTTATGGATAGGGGTTGGCACACGTTTTCGTCTTGACTCTCTGATAGAAACTTTGGGGCACTCTCTGAAGTTCTTTGTGTTGGTTGAATAAATGAATATGAGATTGTGTGATGCATATCGTATAATCAAACCCACGGATACTTGAGGTGACATTAGGGTTTTGGTTGATGTGTGTCTTAAGGTGTTATTCTAGTACGAACTCTAGGATAGATCGAATGGAAAGAATAGCTTCTAGTTATTTTACTACGGACTCTTGAATAGATCGATCAGAAATAATAAGTTTGAAGTGGTTTCATACCCTACAATATTCTCTTCGTTTGTTCTCCGCTATTAGTGACTTTGGAGTGACTCTTTGTTGCATGTTGAGGGATAGTTATATGATCCAGCTACGTTATTATTGTTGAGAGAACTTGCACTAGTGAAAGTATGAACCCTATGCTTTGTTTCTAAGCATTGCAATACCGTTTGTGCTCACTTTTATCATTAGTTACCTTGCTGTTTTTATATTTTCAGATTACAAAAAACTATATCTACCATCCATATTGCACTTGTATCACCATCTCTTCGCCAAACTAGTGCACCTATACAATTTGCCATTGTATTGGGTGTGTTGGGGACACAAGAGACTATTTGTTATTTGGTTGTAGGGTTGTTTGAGAGAGACCATCTTCATCCTACGCCTCGCACAGATTGATAAACCTTAGGTCATCTACTTGAGGAAAATTTGCTACTGTCCTACAAACCTCTGCACTTGGAGGCCCAACAACGTCTACAAGACGAAGGTTGCGTAGTAGACATCAGTATGTACTCTGTCAAAGTCTTATCAGTTGTCTTGATCTATATCTATAGATCTTCATGCCCAATATATAAGCATCTTTACCAAGGTCTTCCTTTGAAAACTCCTTGCAAACAACCCTTTATGCTTTCCAGAAATTCTACATCATTTCCAATCAACAATATGGCATCCACATATACTTATCAGAAAAGCTATAGAGCTCCCACTCACTTTCTTGTAAATACAAGCTTCTCTGTAAGTTTCTATAAAACCAAAAACTTTGATCACCTCATCAAAGCATATATTCCAACTCCGTGATGCTTGCACAAGTCCATAGATTGGTCACTGGAGCTTGCATACCTTTTTAGCATCCTTAGGATCCACAAAACCTTTGGGCTGCATCATATAGAATTCTTCCTTAAGGAAAGTTGTTTTCACATCCATCTGCGAGATTTCATAATCAAAAGATGCAACAATTGCTAACATTATTCTAACAGACTTAAGCATTGCTATGGGTGAGAAAATCTCACCGTAGTCAACTCCTTGAACTTGTCGAAAACCCTTTGCGACAAGTCGAGCTTTATAGACAATGACATTACCATCAAGGTTTGTCTTCTTCTTAAAGATCCATTTGTTCTCAGTGGCTTTATGGTCATTAGGTAAGTCTACCAAAGTCCATACTAGGTCCTCATACATGGAGCCTATCTCGGATTCATGGCCTCAAACCATTTGTCGGAATCCAAGCCCATCATTGCTTCTTCATAGTTTGTAGGTTCATGGTTGCCCAACAATAGGACTTCCAGGACACGATTACCATACCACTCTGGTACGGAATGTGTCCTGGTCGACCTGCGAGTTTCAGTAGTAACTTGATATGAAGTTTCATGATCATCATCAATAGCTTCCTTTTTGATTGGTGTAGGCATCACGGGAACTGCTTCATGTGATGTGTTACCTTCCAATTTGGACATAATATACGATTACCTTATCAAGTTCTACTTTCCTCCCACTCACTTCTTCCGAGAGAAACTCCTTCTCCAAAAAGGATCCATTCCTGACAACAAGGACTTGTCTTCAGATCTGTGATAGAAGGTAATCTATGAATACACACTTTTCCGCTTTGGGTTTGAGCTTATCAGGCATAAGTGTCGCATCCCCAAACTTTAGAAACTGTAACGTAGGTTTCTTGCCAAACCATAGTTCTTACGGTGTCGTCTCAACGGATTTAGATGGTACACTGTTTAAAGTGAATGTTATTGTCTCTAATGCATAGCCCTAAAACTATAGTGGCAAATTGATAAGAGACACCATAGAACGCACCATATCCAATAGAGTATGGCTACATTGTGGTGTTCCACGTGGCATGAGTTGTGAAACAATTTTCACATTATCTTAAATACATACCAAACTCGCAACTCCGATATTTTCCTCCACGATCATATCGTAGACATTTTATCTTCTTGTCACGATGATCTTAACTTCACTCTTAAATTGCTTGAACTTTTCAAAAAAAAAATCTAAACTTGTGTTTCATCAAGTAAATATACACATACTACTCAAATCATTTGTGAAGGTAATATAGTAACGATATTCACCACTTGCTTCAACACTCATCGGACCACATACATCGGTATGTATTATTTCAACAAGTCACTTGCCCGCTCCATTGTACCAGAAAACGGGGTTTTCGTCATCTTGCCCATGAGGCATGATTCACATGTTTCAAATGATTCATAATCAAGTGATTCCAAAAGCCCATCGGCATGGAGTTTCTTCATGCACTTTACACCAATATAACCTAAGCGCCAGGCAGGGGGTGCGCCGGATCTCCTCTTCCACCGTTCGGTTCGTCACCACTCAGCAGTCCCGATGGCCGACGACCAGGGGGCTCATGCCGACCGCTGGGCAGCCTGGCCTGCACGGACAACGCCGTCCGCCCATGAAGGCCTCAACTCCGCACTTCAGGCGGCCCCCGCGCCGCCTAACACCTCCTGCCGCGGGCGGCGCGGACCTGCAACCGCCGCGGCGTCACGGCGAGCATGCTCCGCGGCGCGATCCTCGAACTACGCCGCAACAACAGCACCACACACCCGACGGGAGCAAGCAAACATGAGGGCTGCGCTCATCATGGCGCGAGAGCTGTTACGATGCAGGCTGGCCGAGGGCGGCCGTGACATGCTGCTGGAACGCGTCGTCGAACTGCTGGACTGCGCCTGCAGGGGCGCGCCGCCATTATGCTCCTCACCCACGCCCCAGGTCGTAGGTTTGGTGCACGCGAGGTCCCGACAAGCTTGCGCGCCCCCTCTGGCGATGGAGGGCCCCGACGACACCAACATGGGCACTGCGCCATCCGTCCGACCGCGGCAACTTCATCATGGGCGGGGGAAAGCGCCGGCGGACCCTCACGAGGACGCGTCGGACTACAACCAGGCAGATGCCAAGGCCAGGTGTCGCAGCCGGAAGTTCAAGGCGCGGGGCACTTGAGGTGTCCTTGGTGGGGCAGCCGACGAAGCCTACGTGCCCCGCATGGTGGACCCGGTGTATGCGTTTGGGGAAGGCCCCAATGCTTTCCTCAGGCCGAGATGGAACGGCGGGACGCTCGAAGCAGAAGACTACCACGAGTTGCCTGGGGGCTCCATCGACCCCATCAGCGATGACGACAGGGCACAGCAGGTATTGCAACAGCAGGCGTGCACTACCAATGGGCTACAGGTGAACCAAACAACGGCGATGGTCGGAGACCCGAGAGCGGCGATTCCGCCCTCGACCGGAGCGGAGCGCTGGGGGCTGCATGTGGAGGGCCTAGAGCCGCGGCCTTCCCCGCGCCGCATGGAGCAAAGCAGCATCGGAGGTAGGTCCTCTGCCGGGGGAGCGACAACGAGCCCTATCCCCCGGCAGAGGGCCCGTGGTCGCCGAGGGCGCCGCTGGCGTCCCCCTTGCCCCTTTGTCCCGTCCTGGTTTCCGGTCGCCCCAACGATGGTCGGGGGCGGTGCAAGGCGGGCCCCTCGTCTGGCGATATGAAGTAAGGCTCACGCATGTTAAGGTCTCCGCCCGCGACACTCTCACGTAATAATGAGTGGGGTTGTACCCGCCCCAGAGTCTCCGGAGTGCCGCCCTCGGGCCTCGGGGGCTCCCTCCTACGTCCTAGTGGTAGCACTTAGCTCCGCGCTGGTGGTAGACCTGAAGACTAGATAGGTGTCGGACGCGGCTATTTGCTTTCCTCTCCTTTTCTTTGTAACCAGATTCACCGCCTTTTCGAATCAAATTTGAAATCTTGCTCGTTGCCAAAAATGGGGGAGTTTTTGTTGATTTCTGCTGGATTTTGTCGCCTTTCGGCCATTTTTGAAGATCGTACCTCGAGCTCTCCGGCTCGGGGACCAGAAGGCCGATCCCACCTGGCAGACCTCTGTAACCTCAGCAGGACCCCCTCGGAGCAAAAGCCTACGCGCCGTAAAATTGCCGCGCGGGCATCCTGTTGCGGCCATCAGGACACCCTTGGCCCCGCTCCCCGGAGCATGGGCCATGTGTTGCTCGGGAAGCTCAAGGCCGCGAATCCCAAGCGGTCTACCGCAAAAGAGAGGTGTGTCAACGACCTCGTGACTCTCACGAGGCCAGGTGAGACCTAGGTGAGTTACAATGACAACTCAGCTCAGAAAATTCGAGGACACACGTCCCAGGTTTGGATTTAAGCAGCAAAAAAAGAGAGTGGAATATCAGTTTACACACATAAGGGGCTCCCCCATCAAAATGCTCTCAAGCCCTACAGGACCGTGTGCAAGTCCTTACGTGCAGGGTCGAGGCGAAGGGGTACAAGCTCAACCGGACACATCGCTCACCACGCCGTCCGAGTCGCTCTCATGCACACTACTAGCGCTATCGCTGGCTTCGTCTTCACCATCGTCAACCGCGCCGCCTTCATCTGCCGCGACCACGGCCTCGTCATCATCAGTGGCAAAGGCCCTGACCAGAGCATCCACATTGTCGTCCACCCAGTGCGCTAGGTTGTCTCGGATGGCCCCAGGCACTGGGGCAATGGTGGCGTCGAAATCAAAGTGGGGGTCGATGTTCTGAAGGTGGCTGAAGACTCGGGAGAACGCGCGCCCAAGGAGGTCTCGGCTCTTTTCATCAATGAGCTGGCGGGCCCTCGTGGCCTGGCTCTCCAGGCGCGTCACGACCTTAGTGAAGAAGATGAGATGGCCCGCGTAATCCTCCACGAGGGGGTGAGGGACGCTCCTCTTGCAGATGGTCCCTAACGCCCGGTTGGCTCTCACCCGGAGAGCCTGGAGCATAGGGGTGTGCTCGTGCTGCAGCACCAGTCGACGGTCAGCCTCGTCCACGCTTCGCTGCACGAGAGTCGCGGGACCATCAACCTGTCACTGGAGCGAGGCCAGATCGGCCTGCGTGGAGTCCAGCTTGGCCTGAGCTGAAGACTGGGCTGCCATGGCGACCCTCTCGCGCTGCTCTACCTCCTCCAGTTCGTCCTCAGGGCAGCAGTTCTCCCTTCCGCTTCCGCCCACTGGAGATCCAACTTCAGGCCATACTCCTTGGCAAGGTCTGCGCTGGCCTTCACCACCCCCTGGTCAATTTCCTCCTGAACTCTGGCCTCGCGAGCGAAGACAGCATCCTCGGCCAGGGTCACGTGGCGCTCCCTCACCTCCAGCCGCTCAAGCTCAAGGCTGCGCTCCGTGGCTTCCGACATCAATGCCTCCTCACGCCGCAATATCCCCGCCTCTTCGGAAGGCGTCCCCTTCATCGACGCCAAGGCGGCCCTGCGCGCTTCAGCTCATTGTTCCAGGTTGGTGTTCAGGGTCTGAAGCTCCAGCCTGCGCTTCTCTGCAACCTCGCAGCGCCGGTTAGCCTCCCTAGCCTTCTCCAGGGTTCAAGCGTAGGCCTCTCGCGAGGCTGCGAGGGATGCCTCAGCCTCCGTGTTGGCGCGCTCGTGCTGGAGGCGCCCGAGGTTAATGGCCACCCTTAGTCGATGCCACTCGCCCATCAGTTGGAGGTCCTCAGCCTCAAGACAGGCATCAACTTCCTCAAGCTCTCCCCCGAGTCGATTCAGTGCACTCATCGCCTCCTGAAGAAGCTCACGGCGGGCGGCGCCCCACCTGCGCGCAGACTCGAGTGCGTGACCAAGACCCTCCTTGGCACCAGGAACTGTTGAAGAAGCCCGAGAAGGCTCGTCCCCTCTCGGGGGCGGGCCCGAGGTCTCCTCCACCCCAGTCGTCTTTTGGGCCTCGGCTGGGGCCCGGAGGGGTTGGGACTCGCCACTCAAAGAAGACACCAGGGCCAAGGTAGCCCAACTGCAGTCGACGACCATGGGGGGGGCCCTCGGCACTCCTCACGCTCCCCAGGCAGAGCCGCGAAGGAGGAACGGCAAGAATGCGGGGTCAAGACGCCAGGTCGGCTCGTTTGCCCTCGTGGATGGCCTCACGCCAGAGGCGGCGCATCGGCTGAGGGCGCCCAGGATTGACGAAGAGCTCGAGGCATCAGGGGGCTGCTTCTCAGGAGATTCTGTCGCCTTGGCAGAGGAATCATAGTCAGGAAGAAAGGCAGCACTCAAGGAGTTATAAAGATAAGCTACTCACTCGTCTATGGCGATGTACTTCCTCTGCTTCAATGGCCGGAAGGCAACACCACTGCAGTTTGGGGATCCCTTCCTCTTGCAGAGAGCTTCGAAATTCAGATGAAGCCGGTCGAAGCCCTGGATACGGTCAGCATCGCCAGGCACGACCGGGGCAGCTCCAGGTGAAACGCCCCCAGGAGCGCTAGGATGTGTGGGGCCCGTGTCGCCACCTCAGAGCAATGCGAGGGGACCTTGGGAGCCTTGGCCTCACGAGAGCTAGGGAGCACCTGCTCCTCAGCCATCCCCTCTGTGTGGATCTCCTGAGCCCCAGGGGACGGCGCCTTAGGAGCTCCAGGAGACGTCGACATCGAAGCAGCGCGCAACCAGCGCTCAGCGGCGATCGCTCCCCCGTGCCCTCTCCTGGGGCGATCGCCGTGATAGCGGCAGACAAGGGAGCCGCACAAACGGGTTTCTCGTGAGACCCGACAAGACCAGACGGTCGAAGCCCCCATTCGTCAAAGGAGGGCATCTACTTAACCAACTCCACCTTGTTTGAGCAGTAGTACAGAAGATAGCCTTCCTCTGGCAAGCAGGCCGGTGCTGGGTCACCCGTCAGGATCTCAAACACCGTGCGCCGTACCTCGCGAGGAAGGGCATGCGCTTGGAGCCTCATGCGGTCCTCATGGCCGGAGAAGGTCCACATCGGCCGAGAGTGGCGCAGTAGGGCGATGCGGCACTGGATGTACTCCTTCACCACCATGGGCGCCGTCACCCCAAGCTTCTGCAACCTGGCCAGCAAGAGCCAAACGGGAGCTAGCTTCCGATCGACAAGCTTCTCATGTTTCCAGCCGGAGCTCGGGGCAGCCGGAATCCATGGAGGAAGCAAAAAGGGGCTGCGCACACCAACATCGACGAACACCCAGCGCTTCTTGAGGCCGCCGACGACCGTCGAAAGGTCGAAGTCGATCCCTGAGCCGACGTTGCCGCAATAGCCTGGAAGGATGCACACCCAGAGCACTGGAGTGCATCCGTCAGATGCAGCGAGAAGAAGTGGCGGAGCAAGGCCACGGAGGGGGCGATGCCCACCATAGCTTCGCAGACAAAGGCGAAAACAGCAAGGAGGACGATAGATTGAGGATCAAGGTGCAGTGCGCTGATCTGGTAATGCGAGAGTACCGCGTTGAAGAAATCGGAAAAGGGAGGAATCAAGCCTGCCTAGAGGGCGTGAAGATCGAGGGGGACCTCGGTGGCCGTCTTGTCAATTTCGGCGCAGGAAGCAGGCCAAGCCACCGTAGCCCCCCACTCATTAAAATCGGTGGCAAGCGCCGGGCGCACCTTGTCCATCATCTCGTCGTTGATCACCACCCACCGCTCGGTGGCGGGACCGAAGGCCAGCGGCGAAGGGGCCGAGGTATGAGACTCCTCCCTCCCTTCCTTCTTGCGACTGGAGACCATGGTGGCGAGGGGAGTTGGTGCCGAACCGGACTAGGGGGAAGGACCAAGAAGACGAAGAAGCCGCCGGGCGCGTTACCAACGCAGGAGGAGGAGTTCTGTAAGCAACAGTGGCCGTCAGGCCGGGCGAAAATCGAGGCTGCGTGGGGAAGTGGAGACGCCCACATCCCATCAATCGCCACGCGTCAATCAAGGACACGGGCTTTTGGGGCCCGCGGCGCTCTGCACTTGACCCTTGGCTTCGCCGCGAAGCCAAGCTCGAGCGCGCCTTGGGCCCGGGGCCTACTGTCGGCGTTTTGGGAACGGGGGTACCCAGACTTGCCTGGCTGCGGCCCGGAGCGTGACTCGTCCAGCGGCCTGGTATGACCCAGCCTCATCAGCAACCACTCAAGACCCTCGCGCGGGGCCAAGCCTCGTGAGGTGGGAGACGCAAGACCTCCCTTGAGGCAGCCTCACTAGGCTAGCTCCCGAGGAGCGGAGATATCAAGGCAAGGGGCACCTCGCGAGGTCCTCATGACGTGAGCCATGACGACCAAGGCCAGGCGGGCGCCAGCGGGCGCAGGATGCCAGTTTCCTCTTTGGTGCTAAAGGGGCAGGCGCAGGCAAGTAGTCCCGAGGCATCAGGCAAAGGTTTCCATATCGGTGCAACAAGACCAAGACCAGCAGGACGGCAGAGCGGAGGTCATCGCGGAGCCCACGGCGGCGTCACCACCAGAGCCTTTAGCAGGCGAAGACCACCTTTTGTCAGGATAGCTTGCACTAGATGTCCCTCTTCAAACTTGGTCGTTGTGAGATCCCTTCCCGCTCAATATTTGGGAGGAGGACCCGGGCCACTATAAATAGGACTAGCCACCACCATAGAGGAGGGAGAGAGAAGAAGGGAGAAATCGGACAGACGCTGGCAAGATCATCCGAGCGCAAGAATACTTCTCCTCGGGAGGTGGTTCTTCACATGTACTAGTTCTTCCCTAGCCTTCAAGGCAATCCACCACACCACACTGTATTAGGGTATTACACCACAATGGTGGCCCGAACCACTATAAACCTTCGTGTCCCTTGTTCTTCGAGTTCGACGAGCTAGGCTTAGGAATCGGCGTGTAGGTGAGCTAGGGCGGAAGGAGAGATCTTCGCGCGCACCCCGGTGTTCGAACCTCAAGGGTTTTGCCGGAACCCAAGATCCGACAGCTTCTACAACTATTGCTAACGCATAGCGATAAAGTAAAGTGATTATATGGCATTTAATGATTGACACGCAGGTCATACAATAAATTAAAGACTACCATGTGGCTCCTACCAATTTCCGTACTCATCGACATGCAAGTCGTGAACCTATTACAAAACATGATCATCTCATACATCAACATATATCACATCATGTTTTGGCCATACCACATCACAACATGCCCTGCAAAAACTAGTTAGACGTCCTCTACTTTGTTGTTGCTCCTCTACTTTGTTGTTGCAATTTTACGTGGCTGCTAGGGAAAACTATAAGAACCATTCTTATCTATGCAAAACCACAACGGTCATATACAAGTTGCCTTTTAACCTTCTACAAGGACTACCCTCGTCAAATCAGATTCAACTAAAGTAGGAGAGACAGGCACCCACAAAGCCACTTTTATGCAATACAAGTTGCATGTCAAACAGTGGAACTGGTCTCATGTGCGTGGACATGTAAGGTTGGCCCGAGGCACTTCATCTCACAATACCGCCGAATCCAAGTAAGACAAGGGAAGTAAGCAATCTGAACATCAACGCCCACAACAACTTTGTGTTCTACTCATGCATATACATCTACGCATAGACCTAGCTCATGATGCCACTAATGGGGAACGAACCATGAAAATAAAAAAATCCTACGAACACCCAAGATCTAATATAGGAGATGCAAACCAACGAGAGGGGAGTGTGTCTACATACGCTTGTAGACCGAAAGTGTTAGCGTCGTAACGCGATTGATGTCGTCGTACTCTTCACGATCCAATCGCGATCCAATTTGATTGTCTTATGTCGAACGGTCGGCACCTTCGAGATTAGCACACATACGGCTTGGCGGCGTCCTCTCCTTATTGATCCGGCAAGTGAGGGAGAGGAGGTAGATGAGATCTCCACCATGACGGCATGTCGATGGTGGTGCCAGTGGAATTCCGGCAAGGCTTCGCCAAGCGCTCACGGGACGTGGAGGAGGAGTAACAGGAGGGAGATGGGGCAAGGGTCGAAGGGTTGGTGCCCCCAACTCCTCCCACATTTATATAGACGTGGAGGGGGCTGGTGGCTTGCCCTCCAAGGCCCTAGGGTCATTGGACAAAGGGGGAGGAAGGAAATCCCTCCTTTCCTTCCCCACCGATAGTTATCCCCTTTTTAGGGATCCTTATCTTATCCCTTCGGAATGTGATACTATTCCATTTAAGGGAGGATCTTGATGCACCTAGACCAGGGGTGTGGGGAATTTCCCCACTACCATGTTCATGTGGGCCCCCCATGAAGGTGGGCCCCACTCTGGAACTTTCTAGAACCTTCTTGGTACAATGCCAAAAGAAAACCAAACATTTTCCAGAACCCTGAACATGACTTCCCATATATAAATATTTACCTCCGGAGCTCCTCGTGATGTCCCAGATCCCATCCAGGACTCCGAACAACCTTCGTACTTTCCACTATTGATATCTCAATACTACCCTAGCGCTACTGAACGTTAGACGTGCGACCCTACGGGTTCGTGAATCATGTAGACATGACCGAGACTCCTCTCCGATCAATAATCAATAGCAGGACCAGGATGCCCTTATTGATTCCCACATATTCAGCGAAGATCTTTATCAGTTGAACCACGATGTCAAGGATTCAGTTAATCCCGTATGCAATTCCCATTATACGGCGATATGTTACTTGTCCGAGATTCGATCGTCCGTATCTCCATACCTAGTTCAATCTCGGTACCAGCAAGTCTTTTTGCTTGTTCCGTAATGCAAGATCTCGTGACTAAACTTATTAGTCACATGCTTGCAAGCTTCTTGTGATGTTGTATTACCGAGAGGGCCCATAGATATCTCTCCGTCACACGGAGCGACAAATCCCAGACTCGATCTAGGCAACCCAACAAACACCTTTGGAAATACCTCTAGAGCACCTTTATGATCACGCAGTTACGAATTGATGTTTGATAGCACACAAAGTATTCCAACGGTATCCGGGAGTGGCATGATCTCATGGTCTAAGGAATAGATACTTGACATTGCGAAAGTTGTATCAAATAACTAAGTGATACTATGTGATGCTAAGCTTACAGTTGGCTTTGTCCATCACATCATTCTCCTAATGATGTGATCCCGTTATCAAATGACAACTCATGTATATGGTTAGGAAACCTTAACCATCTTTGATTAACAAGCTAGTGTAGTAGAGACTTACTAGGGACAAAGTATAGTTTATGTATTCACACATGTATTTAAGTTTTTCGGTCAATACAATTCTAGCATGAATAATAAACATTTATCATGAACGGAAAATATGATAATAACCATTTTATTATTGCCTCTAGGGCATATTTCCAAAAGTTGTAGATGCTCCTATATCCCAAATTTGGCGCACAAGAAGGTATGTGCTGAAATGACAGTGACGAGCGTGACGGTGTACTGATCCTTTGTACCCTAAGAGCATCTACAGCGAGGCGGTCTAAACCCATCTCAAATGCATGGATGGACGACCCGATCACTGACCGGTCACAAAAATGCGACCCAGACGGGCTCCTTCAACGGGGCTCAAAAGGCCGGGCTAACCGACACCACTCATATCCGACGTAAATATGGGTCTGATATGGGGGCGCCTGGGCACGTCCGCCACGTCAGACTGGCGATGGGGTCCCACACGGAATCACCGAAAACCCGGCGGTCCGTCGGATGTCTCGTCCATCGCCACGTTGTGCCGCTCCGGCAGGCTGCATAGTGCCCTAGCCCGGCTATTTAAGCCGGCCGCTGACACTGAAAGCCACTCATCCACATCCCCCTTACATCTGCCATTGCCACCACTTTTCACTCGTTGTCCGCCACTTGCTGCTAGTAGCTATGCCCCCACGCCGCCAGGAAACTTATCTAACGCCGAGCATCGATTGTGGTTCCTTGATCAGGTCCTGGCAAGGCGTGAATTTTGGATAACCACAGGGCTACCTTCTACGGATATGGTAGATCCGAAAGAGGAGGAGGAGCATGAAGACTGGGAGGACGAGGAAGCGGGGGTGGGGGAGGAGGACGTGGGGCATGTTGGGGTTGCGGATCTGCTGGAGGAGCAACAGGCGATCCTCGACTCCCACCGGCTGGAATCGGCAGCGGAGGCCAAGCTGCGTCGTCTGTAGGAGGCGAAGCACACCGCGGATGGTCTGTAGGAGGCAGAGGCGGAGCATGCCGCGGATGGTTTGCAGGAAGCGGGGGTGGAGCACGCCGCGGATGATCTGCAGGAGGCGGAGGCGAAGCATGTCGTCCACATCTCTCACGACGAAACTTAGTTTAGAATAGCGTGGTGTACCTACTACATAGGAAAACTTTTGTATGGTTTTGTATGGATCTAAGGGATGAAATTCAAATGCATATTTTCAGATCTGAGATGTGACCGGTCAGTGCCCATGAAAACATTCGGAAGTTCGAAGGGTCAGATTTGCCAAGCCCTGCTTTATACTCTATCCGTTCTCAAATATAAGTCTTTCTACAGATTTTAATAAGTGACTACATACGGAGCAAAATGAGTAAATCTACAATCTAAAATATATCTACATACATTCATATGTTGTAGTCCATTTAAATTGTCTAAAAAGACTTATATTTAGAAACAAAGGGAGTAGATGTATAATAAAACAAACTAGATCATTGATGGCGCGCGTTGCTGCGCCCGTCTATTTTAGCGACTGAATGATAGGAAATTGCATAAAAATGAACACGAAACATGAATGTATAGATGATTGTTCACAATATCACCATTTTCATCAGAATAATACTCGCTGGAATCTCAATAAAAGCATGGATGCATGAAAAGGCTGCCCAGATTAGATTAGGCCAATCTCAAGCAAATAATAAATGGTAATAATCGAGAAATCTAAAATGCTAGTAACAAACAATAGAATCAGCACATATAATTAGCATTGCCCAAGTGGAAAACAAGACAATATGAAACAGAACAAAACATAGCAACAATACAGTGTGATTCAAGGACTTATGCTAAATAATGTTTTAATGTTTAATTATGAGTAGATTTCACATGACCCATTAAATAACGAACAGAACAAATGGAGAGAAAGATAAGTACTCCCTTTGTAAAGAAATATAAGAGTGTTTGGATCACTAAAGTAGTGATCCAAACACTCTTATATTTCTTTACGGAGGGAGTACTAAAATCATAATTCAAACTGAGTTATACAAAACCTATTTTACTTGAAAGGATACCCATAGGCCAAAGATGAAAACATACAATGATGGGTTTCTGCCTCATTAGCCCATATTGATTTTTTGCTTGTACACCCTATGTTTTTAAAACTAAGGAGCCTTCTGCTCCCGATTTTGTTAAAAATGTAACCGTGTGCTCTCATACACCAAAAGACTCAACATTTGTTTTGTGAGAATACAGGATGTCCCTTTAATTAAATTACAGGCATTAAAAAATACTGTACCCAGCAGTAGTGTGGAACCGAAAATATGGCTTCTAATCTAAACTGCACAACGGATTTGAGAATACTAAAATCTTTCATGATGCATGCAAGTGTTCTATTGTTGTAACACAAAAGCTCAGCAAAAATAAAAATAACTGAGAATATCAAGGTGCCTGAATGTGCCAACAACAAGAATATAGTTCCAGACGACATAGTTGCAGTCAGAAGAGTAACCACCTAAATTAAATAACCTTAAAGATGAACAGACTGATATTTTCTGTGAGGATGTACAAAGGTAACGACAGACGCAGAGTAATCATTAGATTCCCTAGCTTGTTAAAATCAATGAACTGGTAATTTTCATTCATACCATACACACCAGATACAGTTATGAGTTGAATATTCCGCCTTATTAGGGAGTGGCCGACTAATTTCTCGATAAGGCTCGGTTGACCAGCTAATATGGTTGAGGAATGTATGCACCTGCATTAGTCAAAACACATCAATTTCGACTCACATGACCAATTCTATCAACGAAACAAAATGTTTTCTAAATACTTTTAACTCGGTAGCCTCGGATGAAAATAGCGATCTTGTTCTCAGTGACCCACGCAGGGATAGCACAAAGAAAGAAAGCACAGATCTCCATCTAAATATTTATGAAAAGAAGATCTACTTTCAGCTGACACTAAGCAACCGGCAGAGAAAATAATCATGAATGGGCAGGCTTCTCATGCATCTGCACAGGGTAACAATAAGGAATCCATTTTAATTTTTTATTATATAGAATATTTATTTCTGGCAACCAAATTACGATTAACGGCATCCGCAAACTCCTCAGTAAGAGGGAATTTTATCCGGCCAGTAGCATCATGCAATGGCTCTGATTGTATTAATTTTTGTGTTCTCTGTACTCCCTTTGCATGTCACATCGTGTACTTAGGAAAGAAATTATCAACAGAATCGTTGCCTTTTCTCGCTTATGGATAGAAGAAGCAGAACATGTTTAGGCTTTGCCTCCCTGTAGAACAACATGACTACATTTTTGGACATTCTTTTACCACAATGGTATGAATAACACACAAACATACAATCTAAGCAATCTTGTGCGTAAAACTAAAACATGGATGGTAAAACATGAAAGGATAAGGTATTACCTGTCCAGAAGCCATTAGAGATTATGAGTTGACGGAAATAAAAAAATGCCAGCACCCAGCTCCAAAATCTGTCCAAATCAGTCGATCATAGACAGCATAAACATCACCTGTACGTACAATTTTTAGAATGAGAGGATACCATGACAAAGCAATTTCTTGGTGGAAAAATCATACATGAACTGAAAAGAACTATAGGAAAACCTAGACCAGCATCATGTTGAAGCAGGTTCTTCTGCCACGGAGTGGAAAGGGTGAGAGAGGATTGTTAGGGGAGGCAGCATATATACGCATGGACCTGTACCGCGAGGTAGCGGAAAGGGCATGCACATCACTCGACATGAATTGTGCAAATAAACTGAAGAATGACTGCCTCCTTGAAATCTCGATGGAGCAGTTTCGGTTAGACGAGGCGACGGCTGGATCGATTGTCCACGTCGGCTGAATCGAGCGAACACCGTGTCGCCCCATCATTCGCGGCGGCTTGATCGATCCCATCCTCTGTGTCGCATGGATCCCCTTCTTTCTCTGGCAGCGACTGGTTGACACAATCCGCCCGCACCTCCGGCCAATCCAATCGATCTAATCGTGACCTGAACCCCTCGGGCGGGGCGAATAGCATCCAGCGCCTCCGGCACCTCGGGCCGATCCAATCGAGCGCCTCGCATCGGGACTGGATGTGCGCACACCGACCGCTCCTCTATGCGCCTCGCATCGGGACTGTTTTTTTTTTTTTGAGTTGTATATAAATCGGAACTGGATAGACGCACATCAGGGCAGCACGGACACGTTTTAGCGAGGCGCGGCACGGGCCACCCTGAGCTAGAGCTGGGCTAGAATGGGCTGTCCGATGGCTCAGTTCACCAGAGAGCTCCGTTTCGGCCTCTGGAACAGCAGCCCATAGGACAACCGAGCCACTTTCGGGAGAGATGGCTCTACACGGGAGATCCGACGGCAGAAAACGTCCAGATCACGAAAACGGACGGCCGAAAACACAATTCGCTGAGAGGGCTCGCTTTAGACGCGGTTATACTGTCCTTAATTGGCAGCCAATTCCATTGTGGTTTCGAAGGCCGGGTGGAGCGTCCAACATATCTACTGCCTTTGTGAAACCCAAATGCGTTATCTCTACCGAATTATATACCCACTTGATACGGCAGCCGTAGATCTTCCCTCCGCGGCTCAATCTGCTCCGTCCACTCCCTCACCCAAATCCCCCGATTCGAACGTTACGCCGGCCCCCTCATACATATACCGTTGCCTCCCGACTAGCCGTTGCCCCTTTCCCTTTCTTCCAATCTCCGATCCATCGGCCGAAACCCCAAAAGAGCTCCAAATCTCCCTCTTCCCTAAGCTTCTGGCTACTTCCCACCCTTTGGCCGTTCCCGTGACCGAAATCCCATGGAGACCGCCGTTCTCGCGCCCCAGCAGGCCAACCCGGCTCAAGCGGCGGTGCCGCAGACGAGGAACGCGGCTGCCATGGCCGCCATGCGGAAGCTCGGCGCCGCCGGCGCCACATCGGCGAGGAGGAAGACGCTCTGCGACATCACCAACCTGAGGCGGCCGCTAGCGGCGGCGGCCGATGAGGGGCAGCAGGACGGGTCGAGGTGCGCGGACGGCGTGGATGGATTCGCGCGGTTGGTCAAGGCAAGATTTGTCCGCCATCTCTTTCTTTTTTCTTGGCTATCAGTATGATGGGTGGTGGTCGCTAACGCTGCTCTTTCTTTCTCGAATCCATGTGTCTGTAATTTCAGGAGAATTCGGATCTTGTGAAGCTCCTGGAGGAGAGAGAGTGAGTATTTGCCTGCATCGATTGTTCTCTTTTGTCTAGGATGGACAGGGCTTCTTGATGTGCGAGTGTTCTGGTGGTGACTCTATTTGGTTTGATTTGGTGCGTGCAGCAAGTTCATAGAGTTGAGCGGGGCTGAGCTGCAGAATCTGCGGCTGGCAAACTGGCAGCTTGCGCAGGCTAATTCCCAGATGTTAGCAGTAAGTTATCCCCCAACTATCTGCAAGAAACTCCATTGTCCCCGTTTTACAACCGTGGACTTGATCATGTTCATCACGAGGCTAATCTCTGTCTCGAAATGTTTGCTTCGCAGGAGCTAAATCTTGGCAAAAATAGGGTAAGTTGGTGCTTCTTTGGTCAATCTTGACAACACTGTGCTGACATTTTCCAGAGAAAAAATTAATCATGCCATTCCCAAATCTGATCAGTCGATGTTTTTCTTCTTCTCTTTCTGAAGCTGAAATCGCTACAACATGAGCTTACGTGCTCCAGAGCTGCCCTCAAAGTAAAATCGTCGGAACTTGAGGTATATCATATCATCTCATGCCAATTCTTCATGCTGCTGCTTGATGCTTCTGTTCATGTGCCCTAAACCGCGATGCTCCTAATATGACAGGAGGCAAAGAAAGCGCTGAAGAGCAGCAGACTCCAGCAACAGAAGAGCGCGAACGAAACGGCGCGGCACTTGGTTGCCGACAGAGCTGCAGCAGCTGCACAACTCAAGGATGGAGACGCGGAGCCCGCTTCGGATGCCTCGCATGCCGCCAGTGCCAAGAATTCTACCTGCAACGCCAGCCGGAAGAGGCTGCTGAGATCTCGATGTAACCATGATATCCCTACCAGTAGTATTTGGCACATATACATCTCTTCGCCTGTGTGGCTATGCTAACTGATTCTGATTGCCATGTTCTTTGCTAGCTCTGGGACCTGCGGTGGCGCCGACGAAGTTGGTAGCCGCGTCCAAGGAGAGGGAGAGCGCACAGAGACGGTAAGTAACACCCGCAAGCTCGTCAAAATCAAATGTTGGATCTGGGAGGAAAGGTAGTTCAGCCACTGATTCTTACTGTTTCTGCAGCAAGTCCATGAGAACGCCCCAGCCGAGTGGGCGCAGGGAAGACTTGTTCGAGATAGAGGACGTTCAGCTCACCTCCGGCGGTGGAGATGACAGGAAGGAGACGTCGTGGGAGCTGGATTCGTCGGTGCAGTTCCCACGCAGGTCGTCGCTGGGGAGGCCGCTCCGGCGGGCCACAGAGAAGGTCACCTCCTACAAGGAGATGCCTGTCAACATTAAGCTTAGGAGGCCCTAAGCAGTAGCACGAGTTGGTTGCAGTTTTTTGCATCCAGTTAAGACTATGTATGATGAGTTGCGATTGTTAACTTATTCTTTGCTGCCTTCTGCTTCTGCTTCTGCAGATGCAGCCAGCGATGTGTTTGGTGTGATTGTGGTGTGAATGAATGGCACAGAAACTAGCCATTCTGCTATATGGTGTTCCACTGGCAAACAGATTCAAGTAATTCATCACTCAATGAATTGGCAAAAAATCATCTAGAACATCAAAAGTTGCAGGAGAAATGAGTACATATAGAGAGAGCTTGGAAGATTCTGTTTCTATAACAGAGACATGAAATCTTTTGCTGATATCATTAGATTTTGTTCATTTGGTGCTTGAAAACGAAGTTTAAGCCAATCCATCACTCTGAACTTCATAATTGGCAGAAGCGAAATGTTCTTTCACCAGTGCGAGAGCTCTCCCCCTATGAGATATTTGATTCTTTTCAGACTTGGGCATCTCAGCATACCTGCAAGGGACACCTGTCAGTACATAACGCAAGGGACACATGAAAGAACTGGAAATCATCATGAAACTCACGTTTGTTCAAATCCATCTGGTTGGAATACAGGGTCCCATCCAAAATCAGCAGGGCCTCTGGCAGATACGATTTTCCCCTGCATATGGAGAAGGAAATCTCAAACACGTTCAAGAAACCACTCTCATTTTTCTTACTAAAAACATGGCGTCAGATTTTACTGTCCTTGCCAAAGTGCTATGACGAGGACACATGAAGACGGACGATCTAACAAGATAACAGTGCCTCTCTGCGTCGAATGTATACAACCACTTTACTAGAGAATTTATTTATGGTATCCAACAACACGAATATGTTCCCCTAAAAAAACACGAATATGCTGATGCCAACAGAATTTAGCTGCACTCTGAACTCACTTATAAGCAAAACACACCGGAAAATATAAGTTCAAGGTATCTAGGTCGTAGAGGGATATGCAATTCTGGATGTAGGCCGACTGCAGCGGCATACTGACAGATGTGCTCACTCTCATTCTACGGTGTTAATATGGCATATACGTAATACTTCAGACGAAAATTCCATGTAACATCTTACTGCTGTTTTTCCAACAAATGTGATCGGTTCCTCTTCTGGTCCAAGAGCAAGGGAAAAGATGCACATAGCAAAAGCTGATTTGTCTTCATAAGCTTTTAGGAGATTGTTCAAACCTATAATTGCAGAAATAGTATGCATGAGTTCACAAAGTCAAACATTAGAAACAATCATACGAGAATTGAGTAGCCATATTACCTTCATGCCCAATCTTCTCTAGAAACCATTTTCTGTACATTCATGTGTGCAAAACATCCAGATAAGGAACATGAAGTTAGTTATAGTGGTGCAGGATGTTTATTATCTGTAACTTTGGTAATACAAAAATGTGTTATAGTGCATGGAGAAGAGAAGAACTTACATATAGGGCCCTGCAGCGGAAAGCAAATTATGTCATATTGAGCACATGGAATTCATTTAGGAATTGAAAAGAAAGAATAATGCAAATTAGTTACCTGGCAAACCTTTGAGTGCATTGAAACATAGACAGGTGTCCTCAACAAGTACAGGACCATTCACCTATTCAAAGTATGGAATGCAGATTCATTAACAAGAGTTCAAACAATTAAAATTCTCTGCATAATTATTCTAGAATTAGGAAAGATGGGTACCTGAGATGCAGCCATTCGGGCCTTCTCTTTAGATATGTCCTCTGGCTCACCTTGCAACTCAGGCACTGCCAAAATTCAACAGAGAACAATACCCATTACTAAAA
>LR738709.1:303452225-303485890 GCA_902687465.1 Secale cereale
GAGACATCAAAACTGAAATCACAAACTTATAGGAACTTGCATGATTTCTATCAGAACCATATTTTAAAATTGAATATATCACTATTGTCGATTTAAAATGAGCACACTTGGTCCATCTCCAGCTGAATTATGACATGTAGGGCATCAGAATCCTAATTAAAGTGTATGGGTTCCAGATTCCAATTCCATCAGAGGATTCATCACTGCTATGAATCATAACATCTGGATTTTATACCCTTAACTAGAGTCCCAGAATGCATATGTGATATCCTCACAATTATTAAAAATCTGGACTTCCTACCTCTCAACCAGTACTAATACCAGAATACAAAAGATAAACAATTACAGGCTATATGAAGACCAGATGACAACAGTAACTAATCACATGAATCAAAGTCCACTGACTGTATTTAACTGGGAGCTCCTATTGCATTCCCACCTGTTCCCTCCAAACATACCCCCAAACTGTTGCATAATTTTGGCATAGAAAGTCAGTGTGCTATTCCCCTAAACGGAACAACAAGGGCACATGTCATCATCTGTCCTAAATTTGGGGTTATAAGACACCCAAGATTTTTGGGGTGAATATTAAAGATGGAAAACACATGGTTTTATCATTATCAGTGGAAACGGATGGTTCGATGAAGCTAAAACAGTAGGAGACAGTAACCGAAGCTGCGAAGCAACTATTCCTAATTCACAATTTTCAGCTACAACCAATCCCCCGTTATATGTTTGGTGTGCGCTAACTACAAAGCATTTTTTTAATGGTCCAAGTAACGAAGTCAAATAGGAGTACCTACAGATTGGTGTAATCCTAGGGTTCCGGCGCCATAAGAAGCCACAGTTAGGCAGCCACGCCACTCCCATCAACCAGCAAGTCCTATGCATCCTTAGTCTAGCACTAAACCATTCACAGCTATACTGCTACCTTGGACATACATGAATTGAGGAGAGGTAGAGGGGGTGGAAGAAAGAGGAGGAGCCAGCTTCAGCTTACGGTCGAGTTTGAGGGACTGGAAGGGGATGGAGGAGCCGAGAATCGCGCGGACTTCCTCCAGCTTCTTGGCGTTGCCCGTCACGAAGGTCACCGCCTTCGGCAGCACTCGCGCCGCCGCCGCCGCGCCCGACATGATGCGGTGTTGGGTGGTGCTCTGCTTCCGGCGTGAAACGGGAGAAAGGCTGCGCCCTGCGGATCCGAGGGTCCACGGCGACGGCGGCTGTCACTGGTTTTAGGGCCCCGGTTAGACTTCTTTTTCCTTTTCTTCGTTTTAGCGGTTTCGTTAACAGCATCTCTAGCACATGTCTTAATAAAATTTTCAAAATCCCCTTTACCGTAAAATTGGTTTACACGATACCCATAAGGAAAATGCTTCCTTCCACCCCACTGATTTCTCGCTGACGCAAACCGCCTCGCGCGTCGTCCGATCGAGCGAGATCGTGCGGCTCCTCACTGGAAGCAGGCCCAGGCCGTTCAGCTCTCCTTTTTTCCCGCCACTCGATGCTAACCCATTGCACCATTACTCGTGCATTCACTTCTCATCCTTACCCTTTCATCTCAGATCCACCAGCCTCCTGATGTGACGCTCCTCACGGCGACGAGACATCAAAACGGGGAAGCGGACGGGAGGAGTGGGAGCGGAGGCGAGCGCATCGTCATCCCAGGCCGTGGCCTATGACGCCGCATATATAAGATATATTTAGAACATCTCAAAACCATCTGAAATGTTTGTTCGTTGGAGGGGGTGCGAGCGAGACAAGGAGTGGTGGAGGAGGTGGTCGTCGTAGCTCCTTCATAGGGGCAGGGGGTGAGGGGTGCCCGTCGGTGCTGCTACTTTGGTGGCATGGTAGGGGTGGAGGTGGGGGATGGTGGTGGTGGGCTCGTCGGAGCTGACAGGCCTGGGGCGGAGGAGCTCGCCCGTGGAGCTGGGTTTTTTTTTTGTTGTTGCTGCATAGGAGGAATAGGTTTGTTCATTGGTTGATTTATGTCTCAGTTCACGAGTTGTTGAGCACAAAAAAAATTGGGTGCTGATGAGTGGGTGCAGGCACCCAAGAACTGGAATCATTTGTGAGAATGTTGTTATGTGTGAAATACCATGCACTCATTTATGTTGTTGGATCCAGTTGTGTCTAAAAGACCATGCACATCATGCCGTACATTTTGTTGAGGTATCAGATTATGGCATGAAATGTTCAGACTAAATTTTTACATCATTTCTGGTGCAGGACAACAGTTGATATTGAGTAGTGTGTTAGTTCTAGTGCCATTCACTGAATTTTTATATACTGGTGCAGCACATCATTGAGTTTGAGTTTTTTTTTTTTTTGCGTCTAGTTCCGGTGCTCTTCACTAAATTTGTATAGTTTTCGCAGCACATGATTGTGTATTAATGTAGCACATCCCCATCCTTATTCCTCTTCTGCAAGTTTGGTAGGTTTCTTTTCTCTTAAAAATTACTCCCTCCGTCCGGGTTTATTAGGCCTAAAGACAACTTCTCTTAGACCAATACACATAGTAATTTGCTCACATTAATTCTCCCATTCCACTCCCAATGCACTCTCTCACCTGCATGCAACCAATGAAAAAACACGCATGAAGTGTATTAATTTCCCAGCCATGGCACCAACCATAATGACTTTTAATACAACCAATGAAATGGTTGCATGCATGCAACTTTCCAAAGCGAGGCCTTATAAAAAGGGACATGCTCGTGATGCTAAGAGGCCTAATAAACCCGGACGGAGGGAGTATATAGTATAGCGGCACCACTATATTCAGTGTTAGGACTCTGATGTTCTTCACTAGTATGGTGAATGGCTCCATGGTGAATTTACAACAACACTACTTTTATGACTTTTTAGCCCAATTTTTTAATCTGCTAAATCACAAATAAGATGCATGCTCACTTTACTAGTCTGTGTACGCTGAGCACAACATCCCTGCATTTTTATAGGGATGGGTTTCGGGTTATTTCAAATTATAGTAATGTTTTTTGCTTGTTTGCAGAGTCTCGACAATGGACGATCCCCATGCGTCCGTGATGTTGTCGACCGTGCGTCGAGGGGCACCAATGATTATCTAGTTGGTGTTGTGGCTGGTGTTGCGGTGATGCTAGGTCGGTAGTGATACCATGATGTCGGTTGTGCGTCGAGGGGCACCGGTGATTGGATAATGTCAGCCATGTGTCGGCGATGTTGCGATGGTGCTAGCCGTGCATTGAGGGGCGTCGGTGATTATCCAGTTTGTGTTGTGGTTGGTGTTGCGATGACGACTTTGACGACCATGACAATGCTTCAACGACTAGGGCGACGAGGCATGCCATGTTGGTGTAGATGCTCATGACATGCAACGCGGCATGCTTCAATGGTTGTGGTGATGCTTCATCGACCGCGATGACGTCGATGATTGCGGAAATGCTTCGATGCCGATGGCGACATGTGTGTTTCAATGGTTGTGGCAATGCTTCCATGACCATGACGACTTCGGCGGCCACAACAATGCTTCAACGACTAGGGCGACAAGGCATGCCATGACCGGAGCTGCAGACGATGACCGTGTTGTAAGTGGGTGGCCACTCGCCGCACATGCTGCAATGGGAGCCCGAGGAGAGGAACATCGCAACATCAGGAGGCCAGAGCTCCGTCGCCACCGCGTGCTACGTCACAGCATCTCTGTCGCCACCGCATGAATTCGTCACAGCACCCCGTCGCTGTCGAGTTGTGCCGCAGTGAAGCTTCGCCGGCTCCCATCGGGTGCGGCGGTGGTGTGCCGTTGTGTCGGTGTTGGCGGGTCGTCGGTGCTGCATTGAAGCGCCGGCAAGGCTGCAATGAAGCGCCACCGGAGCTGCAGTGAAGCATCATGGCAGTCGTTGAAGCTCCGGCGAGGTTGCAATGAAGCGTAGTTGAAGCTGCAGTGAAGCGTCACGGCGTCATTGGAGCTCCGGCGAGGTTGCAATGAAGCGTCGTGGCAGTCGTTGGAGCCCGACGAGGTTGCAGTGAAGCGTCGCGGCCATCGTTGTGTGGTGCCGACATGGGAGTTGTTGTGTAGTGCCGACATGGGAGCTGAGTCGTGCCACCTGATCCTGCGGCTGGAAGCATACGCGTGATGCCCTGTCCTTGCGGGGGCAACGGAGCTGCAGTGCAACACATGTGTCGTGATTCGTGAGTCTTGCCGGCGGCAGAAGCTGTAATGCGACGTGCCTGCCGCTGGTGCCGGCGACGGAGCTGCAATGCAACATGTGGTGTTGTGGACGGTGGATCTCGATGGCGGCGGAGTTGCAATGCGGCGGGTGTGGTGCTGCGATCAGCTGAGCTCGCCGTTGGCAGAAGCTGCAATGCAACAGGCTGCTTTTTGTGGGAGAGATCACCAATTGTTGTGGCGACTGCTAAAAGACAGTAAATCAGCAATTGTAGATGGACGTGCAGCTGCTCGAGACGAAGAGTTTCGGAGACGGGTCAACTTGGCCTGGGATACGATCCATTCCCCACGTGGTCCAGCTGGTGCAAGATGGACGGCTGTACAACGCCCAATCCAACGGCTCGCAAGGCGGTTTAGAATTCGCTGTCATTAGTCGGCTTACGCCTAGCAGGCGCCACGTTCTTCCATATTTACATTTATATCAACAGAAACAGTTCCCGCAAAAATCTTTCGTGTCAGGTGTGAAGCCCACTTAAGCTCACCTGTCAATAGTTAAATTTACAACCGGGTCCTTAAAAAGTAACACAAAACACCCTCGAAACAAAATGTAAATTACGATTAGGTGCAGATGCTTGCGGCGTGGAGGAGCTCCAGCGCGGCCGCGGGTGTTGAGAAATTAAGCAATTGTTTGATTAATTTAATCCAATAATAAATCATGAATATGACATAGGCAATGCTAATGACATACTGAATTTTGATGATGTACGCACGTACTGGGCAGATAGTAGAAACATCTACGCAAACCACTAGTACTGCACATATGAAAATAAACATGAGCGGGGTAAATGTGTTATACCCTCCAGTAGGCGAGTCGACCGTAGCAGTAGCGGAGGCGTTGGCCTCGTCGGCGATCCTTTTGTCAACAGCGGCCTTCTCGGCAGCCACGCGATCGGCGTCAGTGCTCATGGTGAAGACGAAGGTGACGCGGAAGTAGTCGAACAGAGGTGAGCAGTCGCATAGGAGACGCTCCTCAAAAACCTAATCGCCTCTCTCCCGTACAGGATCTGGAGAAGAGGGGTTTCGGAGGCCTGCTCTCCCGTCAGTCGTGTGAGGTGTGAAGTGTTGTGTATTTGCCTGAGCTGCGATGCCTCATATATATAGCCAGTCGGGTAGGAGAACGGTCCAACAATAAACACATTTAATTACGGACGTTTCATATCCATAGTAAGCATGTTTAATTACATATGTTTCCATCTCCGCAATGAATATGACGTCTCATATTCATTTTGTGTCTGTAATGGACTCTCCAATTTTGACCGGCAAGACATTGCATCGGCTTGGCTCATTGACCGGCAAAACATTGCATCGGCTCGGCTCATTCCCGCAACCCGCGACGCGCGCGTGTCTCGTGACGTGACGTGGTGTCGCGTCGCGTCGCGTGGCGAGGCGGGCGGCGGAGGAGGAGCGTGCATGTGGAACACATCTCCTTTCTTCACACCAACTCATAATAGTGGGAGAAGAGCTTATCTTATAAGTTGGTATACATCTCTCTTAACTAGCCATGTGGGACTAAACTTTCCACCACTCCCTTGACAGCATGGGCCCTTAGAGATTTTCTGAAATTGTTAAATGGGCCTATAGCCCAACTAATATTCAGCAATCCCCCACCAGATCCGAAGGCCCATGGTGTTGTCCTCTGTTCCAAACTCTGTTTTGATATACCAGTATTTTCAGTGGAGACCAGTTAAGATTGAACATCTACCTAGAACAAATAGCTACACTCCTCCACAACTAAACAATGGACTAGGCCTTGAACTGTTAATTTGGCGTGAAGGAGTTTTACCAAGTGTCTTACCAGTACTAGGATGCTGAAGGCTGACCCCTCGGATGGAGCATATTGGTCACTCCTTGCGTGTTCATGAACTTACTAGAGATCACTCTAATCTCATAGACTGTGACCAGTAGTCGGGATCATATAGGTGTGTTCCTTCAAATATCGCTCTGTAGGATAGCATCTTGCTTTTACAAGCCTTGGAACACATTAAGACAAAAAGTTAACCTGCCATACAGTTTCTGAGAGTTGTGCATCTCCAACGGAGTGGGTTAGTTAAAATACTCTCCTCAGTTAACAACTAGCTTGTTTTCTCAGGTCCTACTTTACGGGATCTCCGGTCACATAGGTTGGCTTGCCACCATGGCAACTCATGTGGGTCTCATACCCATCTCCCTCGATGCATTATCTATCACAACACGCGATAGCCCTTTTGTAAAGGGATCTGCCAGATTCTTAGCCGCTTGGACATACTCCAACGCTATCACTCCGGAGTTTCTTAGTTTTCTGACAACTTTTAGTCTCATTCTTATGTGTTTGTTGGACTTCATGTTGTCCTTTGAACTCTTCACCTTAGTGATGACAGTCTGACTGTCACAGTTCATAAGGATAGCCGGAACCGGTTTATCAACCAATGGCAAGTCCATCAAATGATCTCGAAGCCATCCTGCTTCAACACTAGATGTGTCTAATGTTGTTAATTTTGCTTCCATTGTCGACCTCGTTTAGATCGTTTGCTTGCAAGACTTCTAGGAAACAACGCCACCTCCAGGAGTAAACATATACCCAGTTGTGGCCTTCATCTCATCAGCATCAGAGATCCAATTCGCGTCACTATACCCTTCAAGTACCGATGGGTATCCGGTATAGTGAAGTCCATAGTTCTGTGACGCCCAAAGACTGACGTCCCAAAAGATTCCAGAAGATTCCAGATGTTCCGGGTTCTCCCGTGTGTTTCAGTTGTGCTTGCTTTTTTTTTGCATTGCATCATGTCATCATGCCATCATGTCATATTTATTTTGCATCTCAACTTAAATAAATTGTGTGGACCTTCGGTCCATTTAAATCGAGGGAAGAATGACTTCTCTTTATAACATATCCTCCAAATATTATGGAGCTATTATAAATAAATATTCCATATGTTTGGAATTAACCAACACACTTGCAAATATTCCCCATGCCTCTTAATTCAAGTTTCACCGTCAAAAACCTTCCCTATATTTCTTTTCTCGTTTATCGAGGTTCCTCCAAAAACCTCAACACTTTTGGACACTTTTAAGTCATGCCCTAATTCAAATCATTTGAATTTAATTCAAATGAGTTCGATTTTATCTCTTGCATTCTTGCCTCTCCTATTTTTCGTGGACCATGAACATTTTTGCGAGTCCGGGAAAAATAACCTCTTGCCTAAAATCTTCCCCTAACCTTTCTTTTCTTTCCTCTTCTTTTTTTGCTTCTGCTGCGTTTTTTTTATTTAAAGAATCATCGCAGAGGCCCAGCCTCCAGGCCTCCTAGCCGCCTCCCTCCTTTGGCCCAAGCCCATCTGCTCCCGGCCGGCCTTCCCTCCCCGCGGCCCAGCAGCCAGCCTCCCTCACTCCCGCGGCTAACCCTAGCCCGCTCGGCATCGCTCTCCCCTCGTTCCTTTTCCCCTCGATGCGCCGCCAGGGTTGTTCGAACCCCCCTCGATCCCCTCGTCTCGCAGCCTCCTCCCTCGCCCGTGCGCCACTCTCCCCATCAATCTTCCCCATCGCCTCGTCCGTCCTTATCCTCCCGCACAGGAGCGCCGCCGCACCCCCTCGTTCTTCCTTCGACCCCGCTCCCAGCGCCCGACCGCACCCCGATTCCCTCCAGGCCTCGTCCAGGCTCCCTCCTCATCGCCACGACGCGCCCCCACCTCCCACCTTCGAAGCCGTCCGCGCCTCTGCATCGCGTCAGGGCCGCCATTCCCTCGCGCGCCCGAGCATCCGGACGTGTGCCTCGCCTCCAGCCGCACCAGGGCCGGCCAGGAGCGAGCCGTCCAGCGCCCCGCCTCCGCGCGCCTCCAGCGTCGGCAGCCCGGCCTCGTCAGGGCCTCCTCGCCTCGCCGTGGCGCCCGCTCCCTCCTCTCCTCTGCCTCTACGACCTCGTCCCCGCGCCTCCAGCCGAAGCCGGCCGGCCAGGAGCGCCCCAGGCCTCTTCCCTACAGCAGCTCCCTAGCGCCCCTTCCCCGATCCAGCGCCATGGCACCGCACCCCGCGATTCCGTCCCCGCATCGCCAGGCGCCGGAGCACCTCCTGCCCCGTCTTCCAGCTTGCCCCGCCAAGGCCGCAACGGCGCGCCCGTCCTTAGCCGTGCATGTCATGTTCCTGCGTCGTGCGAGCCCGGGGCTCTCCTCCTCGCCAAGCACCAAGGCCCGCGCCCCGTCCTCTTCGGCGAGCCCTGGCGGTGACCAGCAACAACACCAGCGCGCCCTTCTCCTCGAAGCCGCGCCTCCGTCCTCCTCCGCGCCGGCATCGGTCCGAGCAGCCCCCGCACCTTCGTCGCCATGGCCTCTTCTCCTCCAGCAGCCTCATCGCCATGCCGCTGCCATGGCTTCGTCACCTCATGCTGCCGCCTTTTGTTTGCCCTTGTTGCGGCGTTTGGTACCTCAAGTCCGGCAAGATCGACGAGACCGAGACCGTGCCGTGTTGTTTTGTTGCTGCGGTTGTATTTTTTTTGCAAGTCCAAGTACCCTTCGAGTCGCCGACGACCGTCAAGTTCGACTACAAGAACCAAGTACCACTACGTCACAAGAACCAAGACCGACCCCGACAAGTACCACGACGACCCGAACATCTACAAAAACGAGCCTTGTGAACGCCTACGAATCGTGTACGACTACCGTCGCCGAAGACCGTCGAGTGAACAACTACCGTCGCCCCGAAGATGTCCGATGCCGCGTCAAGTACCACAACACGATAACGGAACGCCTACTTCCTCTACGACTCCCGAGAACCACTACTTCCACTACGATCTCAAACCCCTCCGAGAACGATTGTTCCGAAGGTATAACCCCGAGACGATGCCCGTGGATGAATGCTTGTTGTGGTTGTATGAGATGTTACCCTTGTGTGCATCGTGCCCGTTTCATCTTTTGTCGTGCTCCTCGGTTGCCTCGTCGCCGACTCGTGGGAACCCGGTGACGGGATCACCCCACTTTCTTCTGACACGCTCTCCGCCATCTTTCTTTTGCCCCGGTCCCTCAACGAGTTACCGGAACCGAGATGTTGCCGTTGCATCATTTTCGGATCGTTGCCGTGGCACCCTTTCTTTCCACCACGGTGACATTACTTCATATCTCTTCATGTTAACCTTTAATTAAATTTTGCATAAACGTGATCATGTCATCCGCATCATGTTAACAACATTTAAAATGTGTGAATTGTTGGTTGCTTAAATATTGCTAAACATGCTCATGGGGGTTTTCCTGGAATTGTTGTTGTTACTTCCGGCCTCATTTAAAATGCCTAAATAGTGTAGTTTTATTATGCTGCACCTCTTGCCATGTTAAAAACATTTAATCTTGTCTTGTAAATAAAAGATAGTCAACTAAATAAATAAATGTGGTGTTTCGTCAATATGCAACTCGTTGCATATTGAGCTCCACTTAACTTGTAGTCTTGTTTGTGCATTTTGCCATGCCATGCATAATTAAACCAGACATGCATCATACTTGGATGTGCATCGTATGCCATGTTTATGATTGTGTGTTTACCGTCTTGCTTGTTTCTTTCCGGTTGCTTCTCTTGTTAGCTTCGGATTCGCTCCGGAGTTGTGAGGATTCGCTCGACTATGTTGCTCCGTCTACTTCTTGGATCCGTTCTTCTCCCTTGCGGAATCCCAGGCAAGATGATCATACCCTTGGATACCTTTACTACCATTGCCATGCTTAGTTGTCTCGATGCTATCGTTACATGTCGTGCTACCCATCTTTTATGTCAGCCTCTCCTTGTTGCCATGAAACCTCTAACCTTGAAACCTTCCTAGCAAAACCACTGTTTGGCTATGTTACCCGCTTGCTCAGCCCCTCTTATAGCGTTGTTAGTTGCAGGTGAAGATGAAGTTCGTTCCAGGAGGGAACTTGTTGTTGGTATATCACAATATCTATTATTATATATTAACACACCTATATACTGGGCATGGGTGGAAGGCTTGGCCTTTTGCTCGGTGTTTTGTTCCACTCATGCCACCTTAGGCGCCGATAAATCGGCATTATGTTCCTTGATTTTGCGTTCCTTACACGATGGGTGGATGGGGACACCTTGACAGTTCGACTTTGAATAAAACTCCTCCAGCAAGACCCAACACTGGTTTTAATTTGCTCATAATAACAACTTATTTAATTAATTAAATTTGCATAGGGGGTCGCGTCCCCGGGTTCTTAATTCTACATAGCAGGGGGGGGCCAGTGCTGATGGTGTTGGTCCCAAACGGGGAGACTGCGGGGCCACCACGGGGAAACTCGAGGTTTGGCTCCCGTAGGATCACCTATCCGGACGTGGCCTGAGACGAGATACGCGCGGCTACTATCAGGGTGTCGGCACGCCGGGAGGTCTTGCTGGACTTGTTTTACCATTGTCGAAATGTCTTGTGCTACCGGGATGCCGAGCCTGATCGGTTTTCCCTAAGATAAGGAGTGATGATATAATAATTATTGCTTCAGCTAATCATGAGAGCTTGTGATGGGCTAAGTTGGAACACCCCTGCAGGGTTATAATCTTTCGAAAGCCGTGCCCGCTGTTATGTGGCAGATTGGAATTTGTTAATGTCCGGTTGTAGAAAACTTGACAGATGATCCGAAGTAAAACACACAACTGTGTGAGTAACCGTGACTGTCTCTTTTCACTTTGAGAAGAGAACACGGTGGGGTTATGTTTGATTCGTATGTAGTTCAGGATCTTTAGCGATCACTACTTTTGCGACCGTTTGCGTAGATGCTCATCTTATTCTGGTACTCGTAAGTTAGCCACCATATTATGCTTAGCCGCTGCTGCAACCTCACCACTTTACCTCTTCCTACCCATAAGCTTTGCTAGTCTTGTTACCCATGGTTATGGGATTGCTGAGTCCTCGTGGCTCACAGATACTACAACACCAGATGCAGGTTCAGCCGAGATTGAAGCAGGAGATGGATTAGAACTCCGAGAGCTCGATGAAGAGAGTTTGGCCGTATGCTTGTTACGTTTCGACGATCAGTAGTGGTTTCTACTAGGATTCGATTCGGACCTGTGGCTTTATGTTGTTTTGGTATCTTTCTTTTGTATCTTCGCCCGTAGTCGGGTTGTGTTGTTTGAATGATGATTTGCTTATGTAATGTATTGTGTGAAGTGGCGAGTGTAGGCCAACTATCTCCTTTTGCAATTTAACCCCTCTTTTACATGAGTCGTGCAAAGATACCAAACTTGAGATCATTCCAGAATGGGCTTATACCTTTAAGTCGTGCCTCGACACGTAGGAGGTATAGTCCCATCCTGGGCATTACAAGTTGGTATCAGAGCCGACCCTCGCGGTTACACGGATGTTTGCGGACAGTTTGCAGTCATGTTGTGCATGACGTTTGTGACCCGTCGTGGCACACGGCATGGCACATGTGCTGTCCTGGAAGCACACACGGTTGTGCCAAGAGGGAACGTTCCACGTGGCCCGACGAGGACGTCGGTTCCTCTGAGTGAGGGTGTATGTGATGGCCTGGCTTATTAGGGATGATAGACTACTCATATCAATAAGGAATTCCTTCTTTTCCGGGAGCCCATTCGGATAGAACTCCAAAGTTAAGCGTGCTCAGCTTGGAGTAGTTTCAGGATGGGTGACCGACCGGGAAGTTTCTCCCGGGTGCGCACGAGTGAGGACAAAGTGCGCAGAAAAGACTAGTATTGATATGTGAGGCTAGTCTAGATCCCACCAGGAGTAACGACCACCGGCGGGTGTGTCCGGGGCGTTACAAGTTCATAGTAACCTTCAGATAGCGCATAACTCTTTCAACACTAGGCCAATGTACATCACCCGGTTTTGAAACAAACCGACTCAGTTTGCTCACAACAAAAGCGATGTCAGGCCTCGTAGCGCTCTCTAGGTACATAAGTGAACCAATGATTTGAGAGTATCTTAATTGATCTATAGTCGTGCCTTTGGACTTTCGAATCAACACGCTAGGATCGTATGGTGTTTGAGATGGCGTGCAGTCCGCATAACCAAAACGACTCAACACCTTCTCAACATAATGGGATTGCAGAAGTGTAATCCCACCCTCATTATCTCTTAGTAGCTTGATGTTCAAGACAACATCAGCCACACCAAGGTCTTTCATCTCAAAGTTCTGAGATAGAAACGACTTGACCTCCTCAATGACTTTGAGGTTGGTTCTGAATATCAGTATGCCATCAACATACAAGAACAATATAACTCCTTCGCCCCCACCATGGCGATAGTATACACATTTGTCAGCTTCATTAACAACAAAACCAACAGATGTCAGAGTTGTATTAAACTTACCATGCCATTGCTTAGGTGCTTGTTTCAGCCCATACAAAGATTTCAACAGCCTACACACTTTTTCTTCCTGACCATCTATCACAAAGCCATCTGGCTGTTGCATGTAGATTTCCTCGTTTAGCTCTCCATTCAGGAAAGCCGTCTTAACATCCATCTGGTGGACGAGAAGACCATGTGAGGCTACCAACGAGAGTAATACTCGAATGGTGGTCAGTCTGGCCATCGGTGAATAAGTATCGAAGAAACTTCCTCTTCTTTCTGGTCATAGCCCTTGGCCACAAGCCTAGCCTTGTACTTTTCAATCGTACCATCGGGCCTAAGCTTCTTTTTGAACACCCATTTACATCCCAATGGTTTACAGCCATGGGGGCGTTCAGTAATTTCCCATGTCCCGTTAGCCATGATGGAGTCCATCTCGCTATGGACCGCTTCTTTCCAGTAGTCAGCATCTGAAGACGCATAAGCTTCTGAAATAGAAGTGGGAGTATCATCCACATGGTATACAAGGAAATCATCACCAAAAGACTTTTCAATCCTCTGTCTCTTGCCCCTACCAAGGGTTTCATTGTCATCCTCCTCAGGATTTCCATCATGTGTCTGTTCATACTATTCCATCGGAATGACAGGTTCAGGAGTCTTATCAGATTCCATCCTAGAAGTGCTTTGCATATCGCTCATAGGAAAAATATCCTCAAAGAATGTAGCATCTTTAGACTCCATAATCGTACCGACCTTCACGTCAGGTACCTCAGATTTCACTACCAGAAATCTATAGCTGACGCTATTCTCAGCGTAGCCCAAATTAACGCAGTCCACGGTCTTTGGTCCAAGCTTACGCTTTTTGGAGATTGGCACATTGACTTTCGCCAAGCAGCCCCAAGTACGTAAGTATGAGAGTGTCGTTCTTCTCTTTTTCCATTGTTTATAGGGAGTGATCTCATTGTCTTTTGTCGGAACATTATTTGGGACATAACATGATGTCAATATAGCCTCCCCCATCATGCCTTGGATAAACCCGATGTATCTAACACGACATTAACCAAATCTGTTAGAGTACAGTTTTTCCGTTCGGCAACCCCATTTGACTGGGGTGAATAGGGAGGCGTCCTCTATGCATAATTTCGTGTTCTGCACAGAAAGAATCAAACTCATTAGAGAAATACTCTCCACCACGATCTGACCGGACTTGTTTTATTCTCTTTTCAAGTTGATTCTCAACTTCTGCCTTATAGATTTTAAATAGTGTAGCGCCTCATCTTTAGTGTTTAAAAGATATACATAGCAATATCTAATGGAATCATCAATCAGCGTCATGAAGTATCTTTTTCCACCTTTAGTCAATACACCATTCATCTCACAAAGATCAGAATGTATGAGTTCTAACGGCGCCAAATGTCTCTCCTCGGCAGCCTTATGGGGCTTGCGCGGTTGCTTTGCTTGCACACACGAATGGCACTTAGAACCTTTGGCTAAAGTGAAACTTGGGATTAAATTCAATTTTGCTAACCGCGTCACACTACCAAAACTAATGTGACAAAGACGTGAATGCCAAACTTCTTTTCATTAACACTTAAATGAATATTGTTCACGACTTTATTACAAAAATCAGTGAGGGAAAAACGGAATAGACCACTACATCCATAACCTTTTCCAACAAATAGTCCATATTTCGTAACAACTACTTTATTAGACCCGAATACCAACTTAAACCCTTCTCTACATAGAAGGGAACCACTAACAAGATTTTTCTTGATGGCGGGGACATGCTACACATTCTTCAATTGCACGATCCTTCCCGAAGTAAACTTCAGATCGACCGTGCCAACACCATGAATAGAAGCACTCGCGCCGTTCCCCATAAGTACGGACCCGTTCCCTGTGGCCTGTTAAGAATAAAACAATGAAATGTCAGCACACACATGAATATTTGCACATGTGTCAATCCACAAATAGATAGACTGACAAACTGAAAATACAGTAAACAAATTATCGTACCCAGATGGACCACTCTCATCGTTGCTCACAATCATGTTGACAATCTTGGAGTCATGTCCTGGCTTCTTGAACTTGTGTGGGCACTTGGCAGCCCAATGTTCATCTGAACCACAAGTGAAACGGCCACCCTTATTCTTATCTTTCTTGAAGGTCTTCTTGCCCTTCTTCTTAAACTCGGTATTCTACTGGACACCAGTCTTCCCCTTGGGCTTGTGGGGGTTGAAGTTCTTCTGAACCACATTGGCGATAGAGGTCCCTTCAGTCCCTTTTCCATGTGAGTCCTTTGCCCTCGAATTACGCTCGACACTCAGATGGCCAATGACACCCTCAACTGAGAATTCACGCCTCTGATAATTTAGAGTAGTGGCAAAGTTCCTCCAGGAATTGGGTAACTTAGCGATAATGCAAGCCACGACAAATTTGCCCGGCGGCGCACACTTGAGAAGCTCAAGCTCCTCAGCGACGCACTGTATCTCATGATCTTGTTCCAATACATAATGGTTTTCGACCATTTTGTACTCGTGGAACTGCTCCATAATATACATCTCGCTCCCAGCATATGTTGCACCGAATTTAGATTCGAGCGCCTCCCATAAGTCCTTGGCAACCCGCATATGCAAGTATGCATCAACCAACTTATCTCCGATCACGCTCAGAACGCATCCAACAAAGACGACGGTGACCTCGTTGGACGCCTTCTCCTGTTCAGGAGCGATCGTTCCCATGGGAGTAACACCGGCGACCCAGAACACGTTCATCGCCGTGAGCCATAAGACGGTTTTGGTATGCCAACGCTTAAAGTGCGTCCCCGTAAATGAGGTTGGTTTCAGTACAGCAGCAAAACCATGGATCGAAAATTGCCTACACAAATTAGGTTTTTGGATTGTTGAGAACTTAAGCAACTGTTTGATTAATTTAATCCAATAATAAATCATGAACATGACATAGGCAGTGCCAATGACATACTGAATTTTGATGATGTACACACGTACTAGGTAGGTAGTAGAAACATGTACGCAAACCACTAGTACTGCACACATGAAAATAAACATGAGCGGGGTAAATGTGTTATACCCTCCAGTAGGCTAGTCGGCCGTAGCAGCAGCGGAGGCGTTGGCCTCATCGGCGATCCTCTTGTCAGCAATGGCCTTCTCAGATCGTCGTCAGTGCTCATGGTGAAGACGAAGGTGACGCAGAAGTAGTCGACGCAGAGGAAGTAGTCGAACAGAGGCGATCAGTCGCGTAGGAGACTCTCCCCAAAACCTAATCGCCTCTCTCCCGTACAGGATATGGAGAAGTGGGGTTTTGGAGGCCTGCTCTCCCGTCAGTCGTGTACGCGGTAGACGGGATGGGATCACCGAAGGCAGCAGTAGTGAAAGGAACGACCAGGGAGCAGTTGAGGTGTGAAGTGTTGTGTCTTTGGCTGAGTTGTGATGCCTCATATATATGGCCAATCGGGTAGGAGAATGGTCCAGCAATAAACATGTTTAATTACAGACCTTTCATCTACATAATAAGCATGTTGAATTACAGATGTTTCCATCTCCGCAATGAATATGATGTCTCATATTCATTTTGTGTCTGTAATGGACTCTCCAATTTTGACCGGCAAAACATTGCATCGGCTTGGCTCATTCCCGCAATTCACTACGTGCGCGCGCGTCGTGACGAGGCGAGGCGGGCAGCTGAGGAGTAGCGCGCGTGTTGAACACATCCCCTTCCTTCACACCAACTCATACTAGTGGGAGAAGAGCTCACCTTATAAGTTGATGTACATCTCTCTCTCTCAACTAGCCATGTGGGACTAAACTTCTCACCACTCCCTTAGGGATTTTCTGAAATTGTTAAATGGGCCTATAGCCAAACTAATATTCAGCACGCGGCCGGGGAAGCACACGATGTCGTCACCGCCACGCTCGATGGCATTGGTGACCATCTCAAGTGTGTAACCAGACTTCGACGATGATGCGCATGCAGTACTAGCACGGCCGGCTCAACCACCACGTGCAATCTATGGTCATATGGAGAAGACACTTGAAATGGTTAGCTTCTGCGGCGGACGATTTCATGGGCGTTGACGGCGTTGTGCCAAAAGACGCTGTTCGCCTTGGAGATACCCTCAATTCCAACGGGGTAACCTCGGGATTGGATGCAGGAGGCTCTGACTGTTCCATGGCGACGCGCGCCGGCCAAGGGAGAAGCAATAGTGAGATGGTGGCGAGCCTAGCGGTGGCGGAGGCACGGGACGGAAGCGGTTGGGTCGAAATTCCTCTCCCGCCAAACCACGTGAGGGATAGAGGAAACCATAAAGGAGGGGAAAATCCTAGAAAATATGGCCGACGAGGGACGAAATATATAGCTCCCCTTAAAAAAATTACAGGACAAGCCGTTTTACAATATCTTGTCCGGACTTTTTTTTTGTCCCAATCCTATAACACGGCCGTTGTTTTACGTGAAGAGGTGCTATACAGGATGTGCTAGAGATGCTCTAAGTATAGCACTATAGCAATCAACGAGTATCCTATATAGATCATCGCCATCTTTATTATATTAACATGCACATGTGTCACATCATCAAAGACTCATCACAATATGTATTGGAAACAGTTTTTAATTATTAGTTTATCCTACGCACACATGCCACCTTACCAAAGTTCCACTCAACATACATGTGCTACTTATATTCAATATTTTTTTCAACTACACCATAATCAAATACAATATATACAGTGTATTTTTAGTTTTAGTGTGTATACTATAAATTCTACTATTCATGTTTTATGCAATCAGACCGCCTGATATACATTGGCAATCGATTCCCGCAACAACGTGTGGGGTATTCTTTAGTTTAAGAAATGGGTATGTCTAGCTTAAGTAACTCTCTCTATTTCAAACTGAATGCATCTAATTGCATTACTATGTGTACTTGCTCGTCGGTAAAGCTTGTACATCAAGGATTATATTGTTGCGTTTAACACTTTATACAAAATTATGGAACACCCCGTACTTGTTGGTGCATGGGTTGCTCTATTACAGTTCCTCCTTGCAAAGTTGAAACTGAATTGATTGAAGTTTTGGTTCAGGAACATTTTTAGTTTCGCTAGTGCCATGCAGACCACTGACTAATCTTGTTCCTTTTGCTCTACACCTTGTTTTAGTAACATGGAGTCGGTTTCAAAGCATATAGCAGTGATTTCTTTGGATGCAACCAGTTGGGCACCATGAGCAGCATCCAATATTCAACATGAAGTGGATTTATTAGATTCTCAAGCTTTCCTGCTCCACACGCCTGGGCAGCTCCCTTGTGATGTCGGATAACAACACCCTAGCCACCGCTATTCGTTTGAGCATGAAATGCTTCGTCAATCTTCATCTTTAGCGTTGCGTGCCGAGGTGGTTTGCCACTATTCTTGACCTATTTTCTTGAGCTCATTTTCCTTCAAAAAATCTTGGTAGTATTCATTAGTTTGTTTAATAACATTGTAATATATATCATCATTACTTTGTACTTTACCTTCCTCTTTATTATTATTCCTTTCGTTCTACCATTGCCACAAAACTGTTTTCGCCTTGATCTTTTCTTCCTCTAGCTTGAGAACTTCATTTATAAATTTTGCAGCAGATTGTTTTGTTACCAGATTCCTTCTTATGTTGTCCATTCATGTCATTTTTCATATTTCGGACACTCTTTGACATTTGAGAAAGAGGTGGCCACTATCTTCAAATGTTCACATATAGATCAGGCAATCCCTCTCTGCTTGAACTCCTCTATATCTCAAAATATTGCCCAAAGCCAAGTACTTATGGCCCAATATCCACATGAGGTGCTTTAAGTGATTTGAGCATCCTATTCTTCATAACTTTCACCAATTTACTTCATCTTTTGGATTTCACCTTGATGGTCCTGCTATCCTTCTTTGGCTTCTCCTCTTTTCTTCCTCCACATAGACATGCATGGTATTGTGTTTTTTACTGATTTTTTTTGCATCAACATGCTAAGTAGGTTCATTATCATAGTCTGTACCAATTGGGATAGCTAAAACAGCCTTGACATCTTCCTCCCAACAAATTTGTTTCCAACACCTCCATGTTCCATCTAACAGTATACAGATTAATCAATCCAGCTACTTTGTTCAAAGCACTATTACCTTACGAAGTGCAAAGTCTCCTAGTAAAATTCCTAGGGATCCATGAGTCATGGCAAATTCTCACATTCTGCCCAGCTCCACTTCTCCAGATAATACCAATTTTTAGCAAGTTAACACCTTTTGAATACTCCTCCTGGTATAGGACATTCTTTGCCTTGCATGTGCCTCCAACATATTTCCATACGGAAAGTAGCGGACTTTAGGAACCCGGCCACGTAATGAGTCTGGGTTATTTAAAAGCCTCCATGCCTATATTGCCAACATAGCAATGTTAAAATCATACATGTAATCCCAATGCACCTTCTCCCTCAGGCCTTGTTAACATTTCCCAACTTATCCATTTTATTGTGTTCCCTTTTTCTTGATTGTTCCACCAATATCTACCAATTAGTGATGAGATTTTCTTGCATATTGTCCAACTTATCGCGAAACTATTCATTGTATATGTAGGAACTGCTTGAGCCACAGCTTTGATGAGGATCTCCTTCCCAACACGGGATAATGTATTTTCTTTGCGCGGTTGATGAGGATCTCTTTTCCAAGCTATAATTAACGGTCTTGCCATGGGCACGGTAAATCTTGCGCGGCTCAATTACGGGGCGATTTGTCTAATCCCCAAGGTCAAAGGAGCGGACTCTATCAAGCTGTTCCGCCCGATCACGCTCATTAACGTCCCTTTCAAGCTTTGCGCTAAAGCATACGCCTCTAGGTTAGCGCCGGTTGCTCAACGAGTAATTCATAAGATCCAAACTGCTTTCCTTAAAGGTAGAAACATTCTTGAAGGGCCTATTGTTCTCACGGAGATAATTCACGAACTTAAACGAACGCGAGGACAGGGTATTATCCTCAAGCTAGACTTCGAAAAAGCGTACGACCGCGTAAATTGGGAGTTTGTGCGGGAGGTCCTCCTCAAAAAGGGTTTTGAGGCAGGGTTTGTCCATCGGATCATGCACTTGATCTCGAGTGGCAACACCTCGGTTATCGTCAACGGCGAAATGGGGAAGTTCTTCCGTAACAGGAAAGGGTTAAGACAAGGCGATCCCATCTCCCCACTCGTTTTTAATTTTGTGGCGGATGCACTGGCAGCTCTGCTGTCCAAGGCCAGGGAGGCCGGCCATATCAAGGGGCTCGTCCCACACCTCATCCTAGGTGGTGTGTCACACCTACAATACGCCGACGACACCTTGCTATTATTTAAGCCAGACGACCACAGTATTGCCTCGGTTAAGCTTATTCTACTTGCCTTTGAGATCCTCTCTGGCCTCAAAATTAACTTTCTTAAAAGTGAGGTCATAACCATGGGGATGGACGACCAGCAAAGCTCACGAGTCGCAAACTTACTTAATTGTAAGCTAGGGAGCTTTCCAATTAAGTACCTAGGGCTTCCTGTTTCTCACCGCAATCTCTCGATTTTAGAGTGGGAGCCTCTTTATGGGAAAGTGGCCAATAGGGTTAGCCCATGGAGAGGGCGTTTGATGTCCTCAGCGGCGAGGCTCATTTTAACTAACTCGAGCCTATCTTCCCTTCCACTATTCACCATGGGGATGTTCTTACTAGCCGATGGCGTGCACGCTAAGTTAGACACTCCTAGATCCCGGTTCTTCTGGGAAGGAACTGGCATCAAACGGAAATACCACCTAGTTAAGTGGGCGGCTGTATGTAGGCCAAAGAAATTCGGAGGCCTGGGAATACTTAACTCAAAACTAATGAATGTAGCCCTCCTATCCAAATGGTGGTGGAGGCTGGCCCAAAACAAGTCGGGTCTCTAGGCGCAATTGCTAAAAGCTAAGTACTTCCTGAATGGCTCTCCATTCACAGCCTCGGCCAACGGCTCCACGTTCTGGAAAGGGATTCAAGCGGGCCGCCCCGTCTTGCTATTGGGGCAAAATTTCAGATCAACAATGGCCTCTCCACTCGGTTCTGGTTAGATCACTGGCTGGGCGCCTCCCCCCTATGGCAAAGCCACCCCAACCTATACAGGATCGCAACTGACACTAACATCTTAGTAGGGGATGCACTCCGTGTTGAACCCCCAACGATCCACTTTATGCGGGCCCTCTCCACTGACGAGCGTGTGTCTTGGGAGGGTCTGATACAGCTTATAGGCGCCAACCGCTTAGGAACGAGCGATGATTCGGTTGAGTGGAGCTTGACCGCTTCCAGGAAATTCTTGGTTAAGTCCCTATATAACAAGTTAACCGAAGGAACATCGCTTGATATAGCTAGGGGGCTATGGAAGGCAGGCTTGCCCTTGAAGATTAAAATCTTCATGTGGCAAATTCTTAGGAACCGGCTGCCCACCTCGGATAACGTGGCTAAATGCAATGGTCCGGCGGATGGTACTTGCACGGTGTGCAGCCTTGGCGAAGATGCAAACCACGTCTTTTTTAAATGCCACCTGGCCAGGTTCGCTTGGAGCGCAGTGAGGGAAGCTTTCCATACGAACTAGAACCCAGCCTCGGGGAATGATCTGGTTTCCATACTCAAAACTACGAAAGGGACTAGTAGTAGAATTGCTTGGCGTTACATAGGGGCGTTGCTCTGGGCAATTTGGACAACGCGCAATAAAATTACGATTGAGAAAAAAATTCCCTAACCATCCTGCGGATGTGATCTTCAAATGTCATCTTTTTTTACAGACGTGGACTCCGCTTGGGAAGGAGCACGATGTTGAGCGTATGTCGGAGGCCATGACGCGCATCAAGACTATCCAGATGTTGGCAAGGCAAGATCCGCCGAGCAGCTGAAGCTTTTGGAGTTTAAGTGGAATTTATGATAGCTAGGTCTTCCGCGATGGATACTTTGTTTTGGTTGTAATATTGCCTTCGCGTTGAACCTCTGTAGCGTTTTGGATGACGGTCGTGGACCAAACCTATTGATCCTCCTTAAGGTTGAATCTTGTAGAACTTGTTGCCTATGGGCTTTATTAATTTAAAGCCGGACGCTTCTAGCGTCTTCGTTAAAAAAATGTATTTTCTTTCCACCCTTGTGTCTTCTTCCAGATTCTATCCTTTAGGGAGATATAAATATACCCATTCTTGATTTACCAATATGCATGGGTAGCCTAAGATATTGCTGGTTTGTTCTCTTACTTTTTATTCCTAACACCTCCTTGATTTCATCCTACACTAGTCAGTTGTATTTTCTCCTGAACAACATTATTGTCTTATCATCATTCACAGTTTGACCACAAAGAGACTCATACATTGTCAATATTTTCTTTAGCTTGAAGACATCATTTTTCTTTGCTCGGCATAAGGTAAGTGAATGGCCCACAAAGAATAAATGTGACATGCTAGGAGTTTTCTAGCAAACTGAGACTCCTTTCATTGTTCCTTCTGCTTCAGCCTTGTACAACATTGAGGATGAAGATTTAACACGGATAATAAACTGGCAAGGGGATAATGGATCTCCATGCCTTAGAGCAACTCCAAAAACTCCTATATCCCTAAAAAACTACCGTTTACGACAAGTTGGGCAAAAAAAGACCTCCAACAGCCCCCGCAAACCCGCAAAAATATGACGGAATCCCGTAAAAACACCTCTTTCATCCTCCAAGTTTAAGAGAAGATGGCCTTCCCATGTAATTTGGGTGGAAGGATAACCATCTATAACTTCACGAGCAGAACACCGGACCACCCTACGCCACCGTTGTAACGCTACCACCGCATCTACGATGTCGCCCCACCGCTAGGCCCCCGTGTTGTGGCTCTACCTGCCTGCCAGGTCGATCGTCGCCGCCACGCATCGTAGCCGGTTTACCGCCACACACCATCACCACCACACGCCGCCGCCGCAGCTCCCGTGCGCCCGCCACATGCCGCCTCAGTCGTCAGTGCGTTTTCTCCGCTCATCGTCCTGTCTCTGTCTCTAACATGCGAGCCCTATGCTTTTTGCTAGAGTTTTTAAACTAAAAACAGAAAATAGAGATTTTACGGTATGATGTTTACGGAACTGATAGAAGTGACTGTCTGAAAACTTCCGATACATTATACGACCATCCCGTAAAATGGGACATATTTCAGGGGAAATCTTGGAGTTGCTCTTAGTCCTCTTCATTTTATAATCTCTCTTCAGTTACCTCTCCATTCACTCTTATAGTGTACTTCACAAATTATAGAAGTGTAGTGTAAGTTCGACAAAGGCATCATATAAGCCCAGTTTTCTCATCATTTTTCTAAGAAACATCATTCTACATTATCACAAGCCTTGCTCATGTCTAACTTAATTACTACATATTCCCCTTCCGTTTGTTCTTCAAATAGTGCACCACTTCATATGCTATCATAATATTATTTGTGATAATTCTTCCTGGGACAAAGGCACTCTACGAAGGGGATACAATCATTGGTGAAATAAAGTTTAACCTTTTTGCGAGAAACTTTTATATTATTTTATAAAGGACATTGCATAAACTTAATGGTCTCGGATCTTTTACCATTTTCGGAGACTTTCACGTTTGGAATCAATGAGATGGTTGTGTTGTTACTTTTTTTCTTGAGGACATGGGAGAAGTCTTGTTATAATTAATCATGTGAAGTTGGTATTCGTTCGATATTTTGATGATATGTATGTTGTTCTTCCTTTAGTGGTGTCATGTGAACGTCAACTACATGAAACTTCACCATACTTGGGCCTAAGGGAAGGCATAGTGGAGTAATAAGTAGATGATGGGTTGCGAGAGTGACAAAAGTGAAACCCTAGTTTGTGTGTTATTATGTAAAAGAGACACCATGCCATCAATGAATTGAACCGAAGCAACACTCGAGGGAAGCATAGAAAGAACATCAAACCTCACAATCACTTGTGATCAACATCGCAACATGTACCTGATCATATAGCTGCTCATGATGCCACTGTTAGGAAACATAGTAGAAAACAAAAAAATCACGCCTACGATCACCCAAGATCAATATGAAGATGCATAAAGGGTCGGGATCATGATCGTTACCGTCACCGAGTTGCAGTGGAAGATGAATGTGTCTGTGTAGATCGTACTTGGAGTCACTCGAACCGTCGACGAATGATCCTTAGTACCGCCCACGAACGGTCCCCTCGAACCGAAGACCGAAAGCACGACATCTCTACTTGGTTGCAAGCATGCAACCTTCACGATCTGGTAGCGCTTCCCCATCATGAGCTAATCGTCGCCAGAGAATTGGAGGGAGGATATTAGCACCACACATGACTTCTAATTATGATGACAAGAGGATTAGCCTTGCTCTGATTAGTCTACTAGGACCAACTAGAACTAGAGGAGGCTCCAAAACTTGTATATTTCAAGATCATAGCAGTTATAGCATAGAATATAAACTCTTTAATTATGAAGATGAAAATATATTAATACAAATATTATTGCCTCTAGGGCATATTTCGAACATCTCCACCCTCCCTTGTTTGATCAAGAAGGAGGAGACATCACCGAGCCATACGTGCAAACATCTCGGAGGTGCAGTTTGTGCAGTGCTCGAATTGGGTGGGACCACGAAGGAGTATAACTATGCCAACCACGATCTTTAGATCGTTAACGCATTCAGTCTACAAGGGTATGTAGACACACTCCCCTCTCATTGCTAGCATCTCCATAGAATATATATTGGGTGTTTCGTAGGAAAAATAATTTTTTTTCCATACAACGTTCTGATAACCCATAAGTGTAGGGGATCATTTGTAGCCTTTTTCGATAAGTAAGAGTGTCGAACCCAGCGAGGAGCTAAAGGTAGAACAAACATTCCCTCACGTTCTATCGACCACTGATACAACTCTACGCACACTTAACGTTTGCTTTATCTAGAACAAGAATAAAATTAGAAGTACTTAGAGAGAATACAAGTTGAAATAAATTACAAGACAATAAATAAAGTAGTGTAGTAGCAAGCTTCTTGTAAGACAAGAGAATGATTTGTCCCTAGGCAATCGGTAACTAGACCGGTAATCATTCTCGCAATTTTATATGAGGGAGAGGCATGAGCTAACACACTTTCCGTACTTGGATCATACACACTTATGATTGGAACTCTAGCAAGCATCTGCAACTACTAATGATCATTAAGGTCATGAAACCTAACCATAGCATTAAGTATCAAGTCCTCTTTACTCCCATACGGCATACCCTCCTTACTCGGGTTTAAGCTTCTGTCACTCTCGCAACCCACCATAAGCGAACCATGAACATATGGCAACACCCTACAGCGGGGACCCCTCACGTTTGCGCGAGACGGAGGGCACCGTAGGACAACACCAAAATAAAATATACAATCATAACAACCAAGATCACGATTATGCCATAGGACAAAATAGATCTACTCAAACATCATAGGATAACCACGTATCATTGGGAAATATATAGTGTTGAGCACTATGTTTAAGTAGAGAATTACATCAGGAATAGAGAGGTTACACCATTGCATAGAGAGGGGGAAAGTTGGTGTTGACGGTAGCAAGATTGTTGATGTAGATCGCCGTCATGATCCTTGCCCCGGCGGCACTCCGGTGCCACCGGGAGAGAGGGGGAGAGCCCCCTCCTACTTCTTCTTCATTGGCCTCCTACCTAGATGGGAGGCGGGTTCCCCCTCTGGTCCATGGCCTCCATGGCGGCGGAGGGGCGAGAGCCCCTCCGAGATTGGATATGTCTCTCTGTTCTCTTCTGTATCGCGTTCCCCAGATATGGCCCTTCACCATTTCTTAAATTTTTGAAGATCCGTAACTCCAATTGCGCTGAAATTTTAACACGATTTTTTTCATAGATTAGCTTTCTTGCGCCCAAAGAAGGGCCCCAACCAGTGTTCGAGGAGGGCACAAGACACCTGGGCGTGTCGGGCACCCCCTAGCACGCCCTGGTGGGTTGTGGAGGTCTCGGGCCTCCTTTCACGCTGATTACACCTCCCAAAATTCACAAATATTCCAAAATAATTCTTCGTAAATTTTTATTGCATTTGGACTTCGTTTGATATGGATATTCTGTGAAACAAAAACATGCAACAAACATGAACTGGCACTGGGCACTGGATCAATAGGTTAGTCCAAATAAATCATATAAATTGTTGCCAAAAGTATGTAAAAGTTGAATAATATTGGCATGTAACAATAAAAAATTATAGATACGATGGAGACGTATCACGTTCACATCAAGAGGGGCAAACCTAGGTAAGTTTGATGCAAATAAGAGATAGGGCGGTCCAGGATGGCATCGATAACATTTTGGTCTCAGATAGTTGCGTGTAGGGGAGCGGAGCATGCATTTTGGAAGTTGATAAGTAGACTAGTGGCTAATGAGAATTCATGGAGAATGCCTTTTAGGGTAGAGGCTGCAAAAGGAGAAGATGCATCAATTATTAACGTGTCATCGGCGTACTGTAAAGTCATAGGTTCTAAGTGTGCGAATGTGGGTGATGAAGCAGAGAAAGATGGAGTTGTTGGGCTATTAGTTGTTGCAGCATGTCAGCTGCGATGATGAAAATGTATGGTGAGAGGGGAGCCACCTTGACACAAACCATTCTTGCATGTGATCCAAGGCCCTGGGAGAATTCCAGTTTTGCCAATGGAAAGGATTTTATTGATCCAAAATATGGACTTAGCAGGGAAGCCTCTGATGAGTAGGATCTTGTCTAGAGAAGGCCAATAAATGGATACAAATGTTTTTCTAAAATCTAACTTAAGGACCATTCTAGGCACCTTCCTTTTATGACAGGTGGTGATGAGGTCAGCAGCGTAGACAATGTTTTGTATGATGTTTCTACCAGAGTTGAACCTAGTTTTATCCCCATGCACAAGGCTGGGATGAGAGGTTTAAGCCTATTTGTTAGTAGTTTTGTAACTGCCTTAACATGACAACTAAGAAGGGAAGTAGGTCTGTAAGAATCTGGTGCACCCTCTTTTTATTTCTTGGGTAGCGAGGCAGTGGCGGATCCAGGAGTTCATACTTGGGTGTTAAAAATTGCTGGTTTCAAAAAGTAAACTAATCTAAAATCTGAAATTTTTATGTAGCAAGAATCGCTTTCTATCAAAATGATGATACCTTATAAAAATGACAAACTAATAAAGAGTATTTACCACATCATCATACATTTGAGGATCACATAGCCCTTAGTATACATAGTCAAGATGTTATGTCACCGGCGAGAGGTCATTTGGGGTTGAAAGTCACTATACACCAACTATGGATATGCCCGTGTAGCGAGGCAATGTGGGCTCTGTTGATACGCTCAGTGTGAAGTGTGCCATTGAAAAAAAAATCATCAAAAACACGCAGTTTTCTAATATAGTTCCTTCTCCTCCTCTCGTTAAATAAAGCATGGAAGCAGTTGTATTTCTGTCGCTGGTACTTGTATCGCGGGGCGTCATTTTTGTTATGCTACAAGCTTTGCGCAAGCCAATGATAAATATGCATGGTCAATCAAAGCAGTGAGCTAAAACGTACCGCAAACGTGGAAAATAAGAAAACGGGGTCAATATATGTCATGCATGTGCGTTTTGTTTGTCACGAGGCATAAAAATAAATAAATAGAGAAGGCAACACGAGGACTTTCCACATGGTCACCCATCCTAGTACTAATTTCGCTTGACAGTGGCAAGCTAGTTAGAAAAACGAGCATGTTTGCAGCCATTACAAACGGGGATAAACTTACACTCAGCTGATTGAAAACACGCCATGCGTCGACCGCGCTCTTGCGTCATAGACGTGTCCAGTCGAACACGTCTCCAACTACCTTATCTCACCCCCGCTGATTTTGTCTGGGCCACTTGCTGCACATGTGTTCCACACATTCTTCCTCTTTCTCTCGACCGGGAAGTCCCGCGCTCCATCTCTCCTTGGCCATCCCTCGTCGAGGGCAGACGGCCAGCGGACACACAGTTGCAAGGTGAGGGCCTTGATGTTGCAAGTCCAGGGGCCACGGCGCTGATGTCGCAAGGAGAGGATGCGACTACCAGCTACTTCAGGACCACATGCATGTTGGATCCACCAGTGGGCAACCACCACATCCGTTGTTGCAGTGGTTGCCACCGACACTACCCGAGTGTAATGCCCCGGATGTAATACTTTCCCTTTTGGGCATATAATATATCTCCGGCTTCATCTATTTCCATTCCGGGTTCTTTGTCTTTCGGGTTTTCGTCGTTTTGTTGTGTGAGTGTGTGGCATACATTCATATCATGTAGACATGTGCATCGCATTGCATTTGTGTTGTTGGTTGCATCCGGTCCCACGCGTTCCTTCCCGTTGTCCGTTTCGCGTTCCGGAGCTCCCTCACGTGTCCGTGACGTCCCGTAGGCCTACTTTGGTGTTTGGGCGTGTAACGTTACCGGTGTGCCGCGAGACTTGTCGTGTGTTGTTGTTTTGTTGTGTGTAACCCGCCTCTCAAATCTCGTCGCGTTTGGACTCCGTTTGCTATCCCATCAGCTATTCGTGTGGGCCCAAAGTGCCTTCACTTTGTGTCCCAGAAACACCCCTCCAGCAGCCCACTACCCTCTCCTAGGCCCATCTAAACTAACCCCGCGATCGGATCCGTCGGATCGCGATCGGAGGGTTCCTAACACCCCTAAATCCCCTAACCCTAGCTATCTGCTATATATAGACCCCCTAGGTCCATTTTTGGGCATCCCTAACCTCTAGCCCTTCTTCCCCCTTTTCTCTCCTCATTTTTCCCCCAGATCCACTGCCACTGGCAGCTCCCGCAACCATCGCACCTGGGATCGAGGCCTCGACCAGATCCCTCGATCCAGGCGGTCAACGGCCAAGTCTCCAGGCGCATCGGCTCCTTCGATCGCTAGCGCATCCCGCGCCCAGGCGAGCCAGCTGGGCTCCTTCCTTCGCCACCGCAGCCCCGTGGAGGGACCACTTCGTCGCCGCGCGGCCCGTTCCTCGCTGGGCCGCTCCCTCGCCCCGACCGCACCACCCAGCAGAGCCGGGCCGCCACCTCCTTCGCCTCCGCTCGCCCAGCGTCGGGCGCCTCGACCACCTCCAGGGCCGGCTCCCGCATCGGCCCAGGCCACAGCCAGCCAAGCCACCGCCTCCTCGCTGGGCCGATCGCCCCGCCTGGCCGCCCCTCCGCCAGGTCGACCGAGCCGGGCCGCTCGCCTCCCGCGCTTCCACCGCTGGGCCGAGCCGCCGCCCCTCCAGGCCGCTCGCCTCGCCGCAGCGGGCCGCCGCCTCGTCAGCCCAGTTCGAGCCGGGCCATCTCCTCCTCCAGATCGGGCCAGATCCACCGATTCCTCCGGGCCTTTGTTTTTTTTTCCAGTTAATCCTGAGGTTGATTCTCCCCTCTTTTTCCTCTAAGTACCAGTAATTTTTAATGTCTGATGCAATATTCAATCTGCTCTAACTTTTTGTGTGGTTGTCCGTTTCGCGCAAATAGCATGTCCAGACGTTCGTGGTGAATAGCACTACGTTTTATCTTTTTGTGTCATGCATGTTAGAAATCATCTAGGTGCTTATTTTTCTGTTGCAAGAGTGCATCGTGATAAAAACTGCTGCTATGTGATGTTTTTATGTCATCTTTGCCATGTGATATCTTTTAGCTCGTTTATCCGAATGATGCAAATGACATGTCCACGTGTTCGTCTTGCCATGCTCTACATGTTGCTTGTGTTAGGTTGCATGATAGATTTATTCTTGCCATGGTTATCCTCGTTGCAAAGTGCTATGTGGCTGTGATGTTGTTTCACTTGTTATGAAATGCCATCTTGTTGAGCTCGTTGCTATCGTTGTGTTTATCTCCATGAAGCATGCTTGTGTTTTTCGGAATCACCATCATGTGTACTTTGATGAGGTGCTTACCACTTGCCATGTTTAGTTTCGAGGTGACTTAAACTTGCTATTTTAGATGCCATGATGAAATTGCTGTTTTAGGACTTAGTGGATTTTCACTAAGTCTGAAATCTGTAACGTTCCGATGCCATGTTTGCTTGCTGCTCTAGGACAAACCATGATAGTTTTGGAGTGGATCTTGATTGTTCCTTGTAGTATATATTGATGGATTTCCATTCATGTTCTCACATGCTTATTTAAGTGGCTGTAGCATGTTTTTCTTTTGCTCCAAAATTTCAATAAAATTCTGCTGCCAGAATTTTATTGTCAAGTTCAATATGTCCAAGCTTATTGCTATTGATCCGTGGCTCCTTTGGGGGTGTACCTTTGGACTTATTTGCTGTAGGATATGTCTAGTTTATGTTCATGTCCTTTGCCATGATGTTTGAGTGCTGTAGCTTAATTATTTTGTGCTCCGAAGTTGCTATGTTGCTGTAATTTTCAGCTTTCGCTCATTTCTTGTTTCGGGCATAACTTTTAGCCCGTAACTCCGATTTCAGCGAGTCTTATATGAAACTTGATTGATTTCCTGTGTAGATTCATAATATCATATTGTTATCATGATTTGAGGTGTTTTGCTTGAGTGCTATTTTACGTGCTCCGTGTGCATCCTTAGTGCATCCATCATGCATCCATCATTTTCGAGTGCGCATTGCATCTTGTTGATTTGTGCCTTGTGTGATTGTATTGTTTAGAGCCGGAAGCTGAGACCGAGTACGAGTACGAGCACGAGGTTACCAACAAGGTTGAGCACGAGGACCCTTCTTACGATCCGAACGACTTCTCTTCAGGCAAGATGACCGAACCCCGATAACATTACTATCTTTGCCTATTGCTAGTAGTTCCGCTCTATAGTTTTGCCTCGATGCCCATGTTCTTCCTGTCAGCCTCATACTTGTAACCATTGCCATGTTTAACCACCCTACCTATGCAAACCGTTGCTTGGCTAAGTACGCTTCGCTCAGCCCTTCTTATAGCATTGCTAGTTGCAGGTGAAGATCGAAGATGCTTGCTTCAAGTTGAAGTTTGGTTGGGTTATATCACACTATATAAATGCTTAAAATGAAATCATCTATATATTGGCAAGGGTGGAAGGGTAAGCCTTTTGCTTGGTGATTTGTTCCACTCATGCCGTTAGGAACCGTATAAACCGGTGTTATGTTCCTTGATTATGCGTTCCTAACACGGTTGGGGTGTATGGGACCCCCTCAATAAACCGCTAAGTGCTAAGTCTTTTCCAGCAAGTCCCAACATTGGTACTATTTGCCTAATAACTAAATAACTTGCATAGGGAGTAATTAACCCGAGTTCTTAATCAACCACCCCGGGCCAGTGCTCCTCATGAGTGTTGGTCCGAAACGGGGAGTCTGCGGGGTCACCACGAGGAAACTCGAGGATTGATATAAACCTGTAGAATCGCCCATCCGGTCGTGTCCTGAGACTTAGATACGCGCGGCTACTATCAGGGTGTCGACACGCCGGGAGGATTTGCTGGATTAGCCTTACCTTAGTTCGGAGTATCTTGAGCACGGGATTCCGAGAATACTCGGGTCTTCCCACTTTGGAGTTGCGACTCCGCGGATCGTGGGCTTGTAATGGGTCAAGTTGGAACACCCCTGCAGGGTTATGAACTTTCGAAAGTCGTGCCCGCGGTTATGTGGCAGATGGGAGCTTGTTAATATCCGGTTGTAGATAACTTGACACAATGTTTCTAATACACTACCAGCGTGTGTTCCGTGACCGTCAATTTCCGAATAGGGATTCGGGAGTTGAACACGGAGGGGTTATGTTTGTTGAGCTTGTAGCTAGGATCACTTCGTGATCACTTCTCGTCCGAGGCTTTCTCTTCTCGCTCTCTCTCACGTAAGCTAGTTGCTAGTTGCTGCTGCAGACACTTATTCTTTTCTTCAGCCTTATCCTCTCCCAAGGCTTAAATAGTCTTGTTACCCGGGAACGGGATTGCTGAGTCCTCTGTGGCTCACAGTTACTTCACCACACCAGATGCAGGTCCAGTTGTGAGCTATCCAGGTGATGGCACCGAGCTAGACTGGGAGTTCGACGAGGAGCGTAGTCGGTACTATGTTCGTTATCCGGATGATCAGTAGTGGAGACTTCTACTAGGATTCGATCCGACCTGTGGATGTTATTTAAGTTTGGTATCTTGACATTTGTATTTTGCCCTTAGAGGGTTGTGTTATTCTTAATGTATGATGTTTGAGACATGTAATGTATTTGTGTGACGTGACGAGTGTAAGCCAACTATTTATGTTTACAATTCCCCTCTTTTACATGAGATGTGCAAAGATTACCAAACTTGAGATCATTCTAGGATGGACTTATGCCTTTAAGTCATGCCTCGACACGTAGGAGGTATAACTCCATCCTGGGCATTACACCGAGGAGGACGATTACTGCTGGGTGAGCTTGGGTCACCGCAACTACACTCCACAGTCTATTGTGGGCCAGGGCGTTGTTGCCAACGGAGCAGCCGACAATGTTGCGGGGCGTTGATGTGCTACAACGGAATACCATCGAGCGCAACCTTTTGCAACATTTTAGGTGTTGTAGAAGGCGCTGGTGATGTGAGCTTGTGGGGGAGTTTCCACGGGTGACAACCTCAACACCGGCGGTGTTGCATGGCAGGGACGACCGAGCGTACATGAGTTATATTGCAAACTTCCAAATGCATCATGACTAATAGTGCAAAGCACTTGTCCGTGCCAATCTTTGAGCGGAACATGACCCATGTGTCACGTTCAAGGACAAGATGAACCATATTATAGAGCTCTACACGATAGATCCAATGGCTCGCAATGCGACCGAACTTTTTAAAGATAACCCGGCCCAGTGCTGTCCGGGTCACCTCTAAAGTCTTCCGCGCGAAATCGGAAAAAGTCCATTTTAAACCTTGAATTCGTAGGTGTTCGGCAAATCAAACCCTGAAGTCGAAATCCATGTCGTTCTCACGCTAAACTAACTAATCTCGGTCTAAATCAAACCTTAGTGTCGTTTTAGCCCAAAAACGCTGATGCAACTAGTATCAACCAGGATTGCTCTGAGTGGTGGGCTAGGTTATAACATAAATGCGCAGGGGATAACAACAAACATATTGGGGATTTGGGGGAAGAAACTAGGGTTAGGCGACGACGGAGGCGATTCCTGGCTGGGCCGGCGGTGGAGGCGATTTCGCAGGGGGCAGCGGCGGTGGATGCGTCTAAGGCAATGTCGTTGTCTTCTGGTTGTTCTCACGCTCCTGGCTTCTTTCACTCCTCCGGGAGGAGAGGGGATGAATCGAGGTCGCCGGTGCCCTACTGGGAGAACCTGATGGCGTACGTGCTGGAGAAGCTCTGTTGGTGCAGCCCTCGTGGGATGGCGCCGAGATGGATCTCGTGGAGCCGTCAGAACCCACGCAGGATGTACTACGCCTGCATGGATGCCATGGTGTGTTGGGAAACGTAGCATGCAATTCAAAAATTTCCTACGCTCACGCAAGATCTATCTAGGAGATGCGTAGCAACGATAGGGGGAGAGTGTGTCCACGTACCCTCGTAGACAAATAGCGGAAGTGCTTGACAACTGTGATGCCCGAAGACCGACGTCTCAGAAGATTCCAGAAGATTCCAGATGTTCCGGGTTCTCCCGTGTGTTTCATGTGTGATTGTGTTTTTTATTTTGCATTGCATCATGTCATCATGCCATCATGTCATATTTATCTTTGCATCTCAACTTAAATAAATCGCGTGGACCTTCGGTCCATTTAAATCGAGGGAAGTGTCTTCTCTTTAAAACATATCCTCCCATTATTAGGGAGCTATATAATAATATTCCATTTGTTTGGAATTAACCAACACATGTGCATAATTTTTCCCCATGCCTCTTAATTCAAGTTTCTCCATCAAAACCTTGCCAATAATTCTTTTCCCGTTGTATCGAGGCTCCTCCTAAAGTCTAGTCTCCTTTCAACTCCTTTAAGGCAAGCTAAATAATTTTGGTTTGCACTTCCCTATTTTGTGGGAACTATTTTGTTGGGTTGGTTTTATTCCATAAAACCTTACAAAAATGTTCCATCTTTTATTTTCTGTCCATGACCTCCTTTCTTATTTTTTCTTTTGGACTCTCTCTATTTAATTTTTTCTGCTAAGAAGAATAAAGAGAAAGAGAGCCCAACAGCCATCTCCTCCTTTTGGCCCAGGCCTCTAGGCCATCCAGCCGCCGGCCTATGGGCCTCAGCCCCCC
>LR738709.1:303486057-303518166 GCA_902687465.1 Secale cereale
GGTCCTGGCCCGACCGCTCCTAACCCTAGCTAGCGCCCCTCACATCTCCCTCGCTCGATCCTTCCTCCCCCCTCAGCCGCCGCACGCCAGGCTTCGCTCAAGCCCCGCACCCCTTTTCCCTCGAGCCAGGAGTCCCTATCGCTCTCTCCCTTTCCTCCCAGCGCCGCCGAACCCGATTCCCCGATCTCGCACCCCCCTCGTCCCTCATCCCGATTCCCTCTCCCTCGAACCTCCGCGCCGATTTCCTCGCGGCCTGCCTCGTCGCTCGCCCGAGCCCCGCCTCTCCTTGCTGCCTCCGTCGCAGCGCCTAGGCCGCCGCGCCTCGGGCCTCCACCACCAGCGCCAGGAGCCACCCTTCCTCTGGCCTCCAACAGCGCCTGGCGCCCGCGAGCCGGTCCGGCCGGCCAGGAGCCACCCGCAGCCACTTTGTCCAGACGCCGCCGGCGCCCCATCCTCCAGCTCGCCAGGACGAGCAGCGTCCTCCTTTGCCTCGTCCCTTCTCCAGCTCGAGCAGCTCCTCCATCGCCCCGCCTCCGCGCATCCCGCCACTCTGCCTCCGGTGCGCCGAGCACCGCAGCCACCTCTCCCCGAGGAGTTCCCTGCTGCATCCTCGCCGTGCTGCTGCCATGGCCTCGACAGCGCCTCCCCGTGCTGCCCCTTTTGTTTTGCTCCTGTGTTGTTCTTTTGTTGTGTTGCCTTGTACTGTTGAACTTGTCAGGTGACCCGTGTACGCCTATACGACAAGACGGCAAGACCGCAACGACCCGAACATCTACATAATACAAGTTCATCTACGGATACCCGAACGTCTATGACCGAATACGACTACCGTCGCCGAGACCAAGTACCACTACATAAAACGTGTACCCCGACGTCAACTTCGACGCGACAAGTACCCCTCCGATGACAAGTACATCTACGAACGGGAACGCCTACACGACGTCGCAAGTACCACGACACGTAACGTGAACGTCTACCGTCGCCGAAGACCCGTGAACAACTACTTCCTCTTCGGCCGTGTACCACTACTTCCCTCTCCGAAACGGAACGTGAACGACTACTTCCGCTACTTCCACTACGATCTCGAACCCCTCCGAGAATGATTGTCCCGAAGTTATAACCCTGAGACGATGACCCGTGAGATGTTTGTTGTGTTGTATGAAATGCTCCACTTGTGTGCTCCGTGCCCGTTTCGTCCTTTTGTCATGTTCCTCATTTGCCTCGTCGCCGACCCGTGGGAACCCGGTGACGGGATCGCCCCACCTTTCATCTCGTTTGACTCGCTCATGCCATCTTTCCTTTTGCACCGGACTCCCAACGAGTTACCGGAACCGATATGTTGCCGTGGCATCATTTTCGGAATTGTTGCCGTGGCACCTTTTCCTTCCACCACGGTGAAAATGCTTCTTATCTTCTTCATGTCAACCTTTTAATAAAATTGCATAAACTTAATCATGTCATCCGCATCATGATAATAACATGAGAATGTTTAATTGTTGTTTGCTTATAATTGCTAAACATGTTCATGGGGATTTTCCGGAATTGTTGGTGTTCTTCCGGCCTCATTTAAAATGTCTAAATAGTGTAGTTTTATTATGCTTCACCTCTTGCCATGTTAAAAAACTTTTAATCTTGTCTTGTTAATAAACGAGAATCAACTAAATATTTAAATGTGGTGTTTCGTCAATATGCAACTCGTTGCATATTGAGCTCCACTTAACTTGTAGTTTTGTTTGTGCACTTTGCAATGCCATGCATATTTTAAACCGGACATGCATCATACTTGGATGTGCATCGTATGCCATGTCTATGCTTGTGTGTTTACCGAGTTGTTTGCTTCTTTCCGGTTGCTTCTCTTGTTAGCTTCGGTTTCGTTCCGGAGTTGTGAGGATTCGCTCGACTGTGTTGCTCCGTCTACTTCATGGATCCGTTCTTCTTCCTTGTGGAATCCCGGGCAAGATGATCATACCCTTGGATACCTTTACTACCATTGCCATGCTTAGTTGTCTCGATGCTATCGTTACATGTCGCGCTACCCATCTTTTCTGTCAGCCTCTCCTTGTTGCCATGAAACCTCTAACCTTGACACCTTCCTAGCAAAACCACTGTTTGGCTATGTTACCCGCTTGCTCAGCCCCTCTTATAGCGTTGTTAGTTGCAGGTGAAGATGAAGTTCGTTCCAGGAGGGAACTTGTTGTTGGAATATCACAATATCTATTATTATATATTAACACACCTACATACTGGGCATGGGTGGAAGGCTTGGCCTTTTGCTCGGTGTTTTGTTCCACTCATGCCACCCTAGGCGCCGATAAACCGGCATTATGTTCCTTGATTTTGCGTTCCTTACACGATGGGTGGATGGGGACCCCTTGACAGTTCGACTTTGAATAAAACTCCTCCAGCAAGGCCCAACATTGGTTTTAATTTGCTCATAATAACAACTTAATTAATTAATTAAATTTGCATAGGGAGTTAGCGCTACCCGAGGATTCTTTCTACATAGCAGGGGGGCCAGTGCTGATGGTGTTGGTCCCAAACGGGGGTCCTGCAGGGCCGCCTTGGGGAAACCCGAGGTATCTGGTATAACCTGTAGCATCACCCATCCGGTAGTGTCCTGAGACGAGATACGCGCGGCTACTATCAGGGTGTCGACACACCGGGAGGTCTTGCTGGACTTGTTTTACCATTGTCGAAATGTCTTGTGCTACCGGGATGCCGAGCCTGATCGGATTTCCCTAAGATAAGGGGTGATGATATTATATTTATCACTTCAGCTAATCGTGAGAGCTTGTGATGGGCTAAGTTGGGACACCCCTGCAGGGTTATGATCTTTCGAAAGCCGTACCCGCGGTTATGTGGCAGATTGGAATTTGTTAATGTCCGGTTGTAGAAAACTTGACAGAGGATCCGAAGTAAAACACACAACTGTGTGAGTAACCGTGACTATCTCTTTTCACTTTGAGAAGAGAACACGGTGGGGTTATGTTTGACTCGTATGTAGTTAGGATCTTTAGCGATCATTACTTTTGCGACCGTTTGCGTAGATACTCATCTTATTCTGGTACTCGTAAGTTAGCCACCATATTTTGCTTAGCCGCTGCTGCAGCCTCACCACTTTACCTCTTCCTACCCATAAAGCTTTGCTAGTCTTGATACTCATGGTTATGGGATTGTTGAGTCCTCGTGGCTCACAGATACTACAGCACCAGATGCAGGTTCAGCCGAGATTGAAGCAGGAGCTGGTTCAAAGCTTCACTTGGAGTTCGATGAAGAGAGTGGCCGTATGTTTGTGACGTTTTCGACGATCAGTAGTGGTTTCTACTAGGATTCGATCCTGACCTGTGGCTTTATGTTGTTTTGGTATCTTTCTTTTGGATCTTCGCCCGTAGTCGGGTTGTGATGTTTTGAATGATGATTGCTTATGTAATGTATTGTGTGAAGTGGCGAGTGTAAGCCAACTATCTCCGTTTGCAATTTAATCCCTCTTTTACATGAGTCGTGCAAAGATACCAAACTTGAGATCATTCTAGGATGGGCTTATACCTTTAAGTCGTGCCTCGACACGTAGGAGGTATAGTCCCATCCTGGGCATTACAAGTTGGTATTCAGAGCCTTCTCCGACCTAGAAGCCCCCACTGATTGATCGAATCGTTGACGGTTGAGTCTAGGCACACACATGAAAATGTTTTGAGTCCTATATATATCGGAGAGTAGGATTTCTTTTGCTCCTCATCTCTTTTCTCTCTGGTGAGGACTCCTGACGATTACTCTTGCCTCTTCTACTTTCTAAAAATGCACCAATTTTTTTTTAGGATCACGCGAGTATTGTTTGGATTGTTTCGATGTCTTTGTGACGAGAACATTCTTCTCGATGCCTCCTGTCATTAGGGGTTGTGGCAGTGTCCCGGGGAGTTGAGCTCCGAGGTGTTGTCGTCACAAATCCATCGCGGCAGTACTAGAATACTTAAGACGGCCGACATCGAAAACTCTCCTATGCGGTTAGTGGCAAGATAACCCCGACATCACCCAGTACTGGGGAGGTAGTTCTAGAGTATTGCCATAGCTTGTATTGTGGATGCGTTTCGAAGGTCCGAGGTAAACGGTTTCCGAGAACAACTGGTTATGTGTTGAAGGATTGATACAGCTGGATGTAGGTTTAGAGTTGATTGCGCGGTGCTTCCCCTGTATCCCCAACACCTGATTGCATAACTGGAAACTTTTGGAAATTAATAGGTGGGTTTATCTAGTAGTTCTAGGCATTCTTCCAACGAATGCATGATATGAAGTTTGGGGTTCTACATTGAGTGAAGTGGTTTTATGGGCTTGTTCCGATCGGGAGTTGCATCTTAAAGGGTCCTTGGCTATGCTGATCCGGGGATTGCAAAACCCTTTTGTAACATGTTCCATGAGCTTTCAGCAAGAATATGTCAGACGAAGCTTCTATCTTGTATTTGTTCTATCTGTTCCTTGTTCCTTTTTTATTTACCTTTTGTTCTCCAAGTGGCTTCTCGTCAAGCTGATGTACCTGCGGAATTCATTCGTTCAATTCTCTGTTCAAAAGATATTATGAAGACTATGTTGCAACATCTATCCTTTGTTTCGTTTTGATTCTGGTATTCGAGTTGCTTCGATGTCAAATGTTGATTCCATACCTTGCCTAATCGGTGTTCTCATATTTCTATGGGAGTGCTAATTCTTCTTGATCATCAAGATTTTCATGTTAATCCTTTTTCAACCGGTGTGCCTTCTCTTCAAGTTTCTCCATACGGACGCCGTTGAGAAATCTGACGATTTGTCTGTTTCATTCATCCCAAGTTGTCTTTGTTTTCCCCACCCTCCCACCCTTCTCTTTATGGAGCCAGCAATTCTCAAATGAAATATCCATTTTATTCATGTGATATTTCTTCATTCTTTTCCTTCAATGTTCTTATCCGGTGATTTATCGTGAAGATGCTCAAGAGCTTCAAGTTCATCATTCTTTTGTTCTCAAATTCTGCCGGTGGATGTAATTCAAGATTTCGGTGTTGATCTTATCCTTTTCCTCATTTCACAATGCTTTCTTATTCCGGTGCACCAATTAATCATTCTCCTCTTGCTATTCATATCCGGAGTGATGTAGATTCATAATTCCATTCTTAATCCGTTCAAATTATTTTGAGCATTGTCTTCTTACTCAAGCCATTTAATTCAACCGGTGCTATATCTCTTAAACAATCTTTTCCAACGATGATTTCTTTAGTGGGCCCTAACCCACAGGTCTTTCCCAGGATCTTACCTAAATCTTCTAATTTTTCTGGGGTTATACTCAAATTATTTCAAAGTGTGACGTAAGAATGATCCCCATCAGTCACATACCTTCTCCAAGATCGCGTTCAATTCTTTTCATTGTTGTTTCAACCTTTTTAATTCTTCATTCCGGAGTGCTCAACAATTCTTATGGCATTTCTCGTCTTCATTCTCAGCATTTGAAGATCGGAGAAGTGTTTCTCTTAATCTTGGCCCGTTCTCTTGATGAGATTCGTGGTTCTAGCTTCATGCCATCCTCATTATTGTTCCGATTGTGAGGAATTATTTTATACCCGTCCGAAGCATTCCATGAATTCTTTTCTTGTGATCCTCCGAAGACCATCATTTCAGAATATTTTCTTCGTTCTCAGTTTTCAACTTCGTCCTCCAAATATTCTTCATTGATGTCTCTTCGTTCGTCTCCTTATTCTCACGGTGGTTCTTTCAAGTTTTCTCTTCCTTTGTTATCGTTTTAATTCATTTGTTCTTTTCACAATCCTACCGGTGGTTCGTTGGAGATTTACCCAAGCTTGTGCTAGATCCCTCTTTAATTCTTTGCAACGAGAATAAGTAGTATGCCAAATCCTTTGGTTGTCATCAATTTAAATTGGTGAAGGATATGCATGACATAATTCTTATTCTTATTCCTTCAAGGTGATTTAATCCCTTCCTTCGAAGCTTGTTCATCATATCATATTCTTGGTTCCAAGTTGTTCATCTTGTTTTCCGGAGCTCCAAGTTATTTCTATTATATCATTTCAAAGCTCCATCTAATTCATCGCAGGCCTTGAATCTTATTTTTTTCATCTTTCGATTCTCATGCTTTCATTACCGGAGTTCTCATGGTGGTTCATCATCATTTAATTCATCCTTGAAGTCTTCATCAAGATTCTTGTTGGAGCTCAAGCATTCTTCATCATGCTTTCTAATTGCAATCCTTTCTACCTTATTTTTTCAGATGGTGTTATGTCATTCTGGACAATTCCTTCATGTTTCATGACTCACAAGTTATCAGGAATGACATATTTAATCCCGTCATTTTTCTTTGTTGGAGTTATTTGCGTTATATTTCACCTAAAAGCTTTCCCTAAGGATTGTTGCTATTGTGGTGCTTATAAATGACCCAAGTTCTTCATTTATCATTCCGGTGAAACAAGTTTTTCATCTCCTTGTTGATCTCAATCCAATTAAATGTTCCCGTCAGTGGCTGGTTGTCACCTCTTAATTTTAAGATGTTTCCATAAGCCCACATCAAGCTTATTCTTTCGTTGTTGAATTTCCAACAACTCCGTTCATCCCTTCTTCGTAAGGATGTGTTTCATATTCATTTGTCGGAGAAGTTGTCTTTTTTTATCCGTTCAATTCTTTCATGGATCTATATGCTATTCTTTCATTCCGGAGGCATTGTCATGTTGCTCTCTCCAAACCATCATCTCGTTTTTTATCAAGATCATATTCTCACTTGCTTGTTTATTTAACCGGAGTGTTCTGTTCTCCATTCTATTTCTCTCATCTTATCAAGTTTTGCCTGTCTTTTAACCGGAGTGCTGTCTGAATCCTTCTTACCTCTTCTGCCATTTTTTCTATTGTTTCGGAGGCAATGTGTTGTTGATTTTCATCAAGTATCATCTCCATCTCCTCAAGTTCATGTTAATTCCTTCCATTTTCAGACGGAGTGCTGTCCAAATTCTGTCATTCTTATTCCTTGGCTATACCATTGCGGTTTCTTATTCTTTTGGTTCATAAGCTCTTGTTTCATGTCTTTTAACCTACAAGGTTCTCATAATGCTCCTTGTTCCTCTTTTCTAACGGAGTTTTCATATTCGTTCATCTCTGTTGTATTCTTCTTTCAATTTGTTCAACCTCTCAAGGTTCCTGGTTTCACTTGTCTGTCAAAGAAGCAACTTTGTTTTACCTCCTCCTTTTCCGTTTTTACCCGGTGATATCTCTAGGATCTCGGGTCGAGATCCTCTGTTAGTGTGGGAGAGTTGTGACGCCCGAAGACCGACGTCTCAGAAGATTCCAGAAGATTCCAGATGTTCCGGGTTCTCCCGTGTGTTTCATGTGTGATTGTGTTTTTTATTTTGCATTGCATCATGTCATCATGCCATCATGTCATATTTATCTTTGCATCTCAACTTAAATAAATCGTGTGGACCTTCGGTCCATTTAAATCGAGGGAAGTGTCTTCTCTTTAAAACATATCCTCCCATTATTAGGGAGCTATATAATAATATTCCATTTGTTTGGAATTAACCAACACAGGGTGCATAATTTTTTCCCATGCCTCTTAATTCAAGTTTCTCCATCAAAACCTTGCCAATAATTCTTTTCCCGTTGTATCGAGGCTCCTCTTAAAGTCTAGTCTCCTTTCAACTCCTTTAAGGCAAGCTAAATAATTTTGGTTTGCACTTCCCTATTTTGTGGGAACTATTTTGTTGGGTTGGTTTTATTCCATAAAACCTTACAAAAATGTTCCATCTTTTATTTTCTGTCCATGACCTCCTTTCTTATTTTTTCTTTTGGACTCTCTCTATTTAATTTTTCTGCTAAGAATAATAAAGAGAAAGAGAGCCCGGCAGCCATCTCCTCCTTTTGGCCCAGGCCTCTAGGCCATCCAGCCGCCGGCCTATGGGCCTCAGCCCCCCCAGCCGGCCCATCAGGTCATGGCCCGACCGCTCCTAACCCTAGCTAGCGCCCCTCGCATCTCCCTCGCTCGATCCTTCCTCCCCACTCAGCCGCCGCATGCCAGGCTTCGCTCGAGCCCCGCACCCCTTTTCCCTCGAGCCAGGAGTCCCGATCGCTCTCTCCCTTTCCTCCCAGCGCCGCCGAACCCGATTCCCCAATCTCGCACCCCCCTCGTCCCTCATCCCGATTCCCTCTCCCTCGAACCCCCGCGCCGATTTCCTCGCGGCCTGCCTCTTCGCTCGCCCGAGCCTCGCCTCTCCGTGCTGCCTCCGTCGCAGCGCCTAGGCCGCCGCGCCTCGGGCCTCCACCACCAGCGCCAGGAGCCGCCCTTCCTCTGGCCTCCAATAGCGCTTGGCGCCCGCGAGCCGGTCCGGCCTGCCAGGAGCCACCCGCAGCCACTTCGTCCAGACGCCGCCGGCGCCCCGTCCTCCAGCTCGCCAGGACGAGCAGCGTCCTCCTCTGCCTCGTCCCTTCTCCATCTCGAGCAACTCCTCCATCGCCCCGCCTCCGCGCATCCCGCCACTCTGCCTCCGGTGCGCCGAGCACCGCAGCCACCTCGCCCTGAGGAGTTCCCTGCTGCATCCTCGCCGTGCTGCTGCCATGGCCTCGACAGCGCCTCCCCGTGCTGCCCCTTTTGTTTTGCTCCTGTGTTGTTCTTTTGTTGTGTTGCCTTGTACTGTTGAACTTGTCAGGTGACCCGTGTACGCCTATACGACAAGACGGCAAGACCGCAACGACCCGAACATCTACATAATACAAGTTCATCTACGGATACCCGAACGTCTACGACCGAGTACGACTACCATCGCCGAGACCAAGTACCACTACATAAAACGTGTACCCCGACGTCAACTTCGACGCGACAAGTACCCCTCCGATGACAAGTACATCTACGAACGGGAACGCCTACACGACGTCGCAAGTACCACGACACGTAACGTGAACGTCTACCGTCGCCGAAGACCCGTGAACAACTACTTCCTCTTCGGCCGTGTACCACTACTTCCCTCTCCGAAACGGAACGTGAACGACTACTTCCGCTACTTCCACTACGATCTCGAATCCCTCCGAGAACGATTGTCCCGAAGGTATAACCCCGAGACGATGACCCGTGAGATGTTTGTTGTGTTGTATGAAATGCTCCACTTGTGTGCTCCGTGCCCGTTTCGTCCTTTTGTCATGTTCCTCGTTTGCCTCGTCGCCGACCCGTGGGAACCCGGTGACGGGATCGCCCCACCTTTCATCTCGTTTGACTCGCTCACGCCATCTTTCCTTTTGCACCGGACTCTCAACGAGTTACCGGAACCGATATGTTGCCGTGGCATCATTTTCGGAATTGTTGCCGTGGCACCTTTTCCTTCCACCACGGTGAAAATGCTTCTTATCTTCTTCATGTCAACCTTTTAATAAAATTGCATAAACTTAATCATGTCATCCGCATCATGATAACAACATGAGAATGTTTAATTGTTGTTTGCTTATAATTGCTAAACATGTTCATGGGGATTTTCCGGAATTGTTGTTGTTCTTTCGGCCTCATTTAAAATGTCTAAATAGTGTAGTTTTATTATGCTTCACCTCTTGCCATGTTAACAAACTTTTAATCTTGTCTTGTTAATAAACGAGAATCAACTAAATATTTAAATGTGGTGTTTCGTCAATATGCAACTCGTTGCATATTGAGCTCCACTTAACTTGTAGTTTTGTTTGTGCACTTTGCCATGCCATGCATATTTTAAACCGGACATGCATCATACTTGGATGTGCATCGTATGCCATGTCTATGCTTGTGTGTTTATCGAGTTGTTTGCTTATTTCCGGTTGCTTCTCTTGTTAGCTTCGGTTTCGTTCCGGAGTTGTGAGGATTCGCTCGACTGTGTTGCTCCGTCTACTTCATGGATCCGTTCTTCTTCCTTGTGGAATCCCAGGCAAGATGATCATACCCTTGGATACCTTTACTACCATTGCCATGCTTAGTTGTCTCGATGCTATCGTTACATGTCGCGCTACCCATCTTTTCTGTCAGCCTCTCCTTGTTGCCATGAAACCTCTAACCTTGACACCTTCCTAGCAAAACCACTGTTTGGCTATGTTACCCGCTTGCTCAGCCCCTCTTATAGCGTTGTTAGTTGCAGGTGAAGATGAAGTTCGTTCCAAGAGGGAACTTGTTGTTGGAATATCACAATATCTATTATTATATATTAACACACCTATATACTGGGCATGGGTGGAAGGCTTGGCCTTTTGCTCGGTGTTTTGTTCCACTCATGCCACCCTAGGCGCCGATAAACCGGCATTATGTTCCTTGATTTTGCGTTCCTTACACGATGGGTGGATGGGGACCCCTTGACAGTTCGACTTTGAATAAAACTCCTCCAGCAAGGCCCAACATTGGTTTTAATTTGCTCATAATAACAACTTAATTAATTAATTAAATTTGCATAGGGAGTTAGCGCTACCCGAGGATTCTTTCTACATAGCAGGGGGGGCCAGTGCTGATGGTGTTGGTCCCAAACGGGGGTCCTGCAGGGCCGCCTTGGGGAAACCCGAGGTATCTGGTATAACCTGTAGCATCACCCATCCGGTAGTGTCCTGAGACGAGATACGCGCGGCTACTATCAGGGTGTCGACACACCGGGAGGTCTTGCTGGACTTGTTTTACCATTGTCGAAATGTCTTGTGCTACCGGGATGCCGAGCCTGATCGGATTTCCCTAAGATAAGGGGTGATGATATTATATTTATCACTTCAGCTAATCGTGAGAGCTTGTGATGGGCTAAATTGGGACACCCCTGCAGGGTTATGATCTTTCAAAAGCCGTGCCCGCGGTTATGTGGCAGATTGGAATTTGTTAATGTCCGGTTGTAGAAAACTTGACAGAGGATCCGAAGTAAAACACACAACTGTGTGAGTAACCGTGACTGTCTCTTTTCACTTTGAGAAGAGAACACGGTGGGGTTATGTTTGACTCGTATGTAGTTAGGATCTTTAGCGATCACTACTTTTGCAACCGTTTGCGTAGATACTCATCTTATTCTGGTACTCGTAAGTTAGCCACCATATTTTGCTTAGCCGCCGCTGCAGCCTCACCACTTTACCTCTTCCTACCCATAAAGCTTTGCTAGTCTTGATACCCATGGTTATGGGATTGCTGAGTCCTCGTGGCTCACAGATACTACAACACCAGATGCAGGTTCAGCCGAGATTGAAGCAGGAGCTGGTTCAAAGCTTCACTTGGAGTTCGATGAAGAGAGTGGCCGTATGTTTGTGACGTTTTCGACGATCAGTAGTGGTTTCTACTAGGATTCGATCCTGACCTGTGGCTTTATGTTGTTTTGGTATCTTTCTTTTGGATCTTCGCCCGTAGTCGGGTTGTGATGTTTTGAATGATGATTGCTTATGTAATGTATTGTGTGAAGTGGCGAGTGTAAGCCAACTATCTCCTTTTGCAATTTAATCCCTCTTTTACATGAGTCGTGCAAAGATACCAAACTTGAGATCATTCTAGGATGGGCTTATACCTTTAAGTCGTGCCTCGACACGTAGGAGGTATAGTCCCATCCTGGGCATTACAACAACGCAGTCGATGTAGTCAAACTTCTGCTTGTTCCGACCGATCAAGCACCGAACGTACGACACCTCCGAGTTCTGCACACGTTCAGATCGATGATGTCCACATCTTCTTGATCTAACAAGTCGAGCGTAGGTGTAGATGAGTTCCGGCACTACTACGGCATGATGACGGTGATGGTGAAGTGATTTCTGCAGGGCTTCGCCTAAGCACTACAAAATTATGACCGAGCGAGTAACGGTGGAGGGGAGCGTCAGACATGGCTAAGACAATGTCTAGATTATGTGTGCCCCCGTCAAGTATATATAGGTGGGAGCGAGAGGAGGCAACCAGGGGTGCACCCCCAAGTGGGCCGAATCCTACTTGGGGTGCGTCCCCAATTCAGCCTCAACCCGACCATATTTTCGGAGAGAAGAAAGGTAGGGGGAAGAAGTGGGAATCCTAGTCCAAACTTTCCTTCCTCCTTTCTTCTTTCCTTCTCCTCTTTTTAGTCCAGCCCATATGGGGGCGCACCATCGCTTTGTGACTGATGTATTTCCCATCTTGGCCCAATAGGCCCATATCTTTTGCCGGGGGTGCCCGAAACACTTTCCGGTGACCCAATAAGTACCCGATACCCTCCGGAACACTTCTGGTGTCCGAATACCACCGTCCTATATATCAATCTTTACCTCTCGACCATTTCGAGACTCCTCGCCATGTCCGTATTCTTATTTGGGACTTCGAACAACATTCGGTCACCAATCATATAACTCATATAACACTATATCGTCATCAAACGTTAAGTGTGCGGACCCTACGGGTTTGAGAACTATGTAGAGATGACCGAGATGACTCTCCGATAATAACCAATAGAAGAACCTGGATGTTCATATTGTCTCCTACATATTCTACTAAGATCTTTATCGGTCGAACCGTTATGACAACATACGTTATTCCCTTTGTCATTGGTATGTTACTTGCCCGAGATTCGATCGTCGGTATCTTCATACCTAGTTCAATCTTGTTACCAGGAAGTCTATTTACTCATTTTGTAATACATCATCCTGTAACTAACTCATTAGTCACTTTGCTTGCAAGGCTTCTTGTGATGTGTATTACCGAGAGGGCCGAGAGATACCTCTCTGATACTCAGAGTGACATATTATAATCTCGATCTATTGCAACCCAACAAACACCTTCGGAGATACATGTAGAGCATCCTTATAATCACCCAGTTACATTGTGACGTACGATAGCACACAAGGCATTCCTCCGGTGTCCGGGAGTTGCATAATCTCATAGTCGGAGGAATATGTATTTGACATGAAGAAAGCAGTAGCAGTAAAACTGAACGATCATTATGCAAAGCTAACGGGTGGGTCTAGTCCATCACATCATTCTCCAAATGATGTGATCCCGTTCATCAAATGACAACACATGTCTATGGTTAGGAAACTTAACCATCTTTGATTAACGAGCTAGTCTAGTAGAGGCTTACTAGGGACACGGTGTTTTGTCTAGTATTCACACATGTATCAAGTTTCTGGTTAATACAATTCTAGCATGAATAATAAAAATTTATCATGATATAAGTAAATACTACCTCCTTTCCGGTTTATAAGGCTTGCGCGTATCCCCAGGTCTATAACTTGAGCAACATAAAATGAGTTGTATAGTTTAAAAATTACACCATTAGAAAGTAGAAGATCCGAAGTTTCTAATGATATATTTTATGTGACAGATAACTTGTATTACGTTGGTTTATTTATCAACCTAAATATACGCGCAAGCCTTATAAACCGGAAAGGAGGTAGTATAAAGTAACAACTTTATTATTGCCTCTAGGGCATATTTCCTTCAGTCTACCACTTGCACTCACTACAAAAAAACACTTCCATGATAATACGTGTTTGTCACAGTAGGTCACGTTTTCTGTCATGCGTGTACATCCATGATGATTTTATGATAGAATCAAGATAGTCATACATGTGTTGTCGTAGAAGTGTTCCATGGCAATACTAAAATTATCATCACGGAAGTGTTCACTTCCATGACGATAAATGGCGCGCCATAGAAGTGCTTTTGTCAAGGGTAACCGACACATGGCATCCACAGTAACGGGTCGCCGTTAAGCTATGGGGTCCAGTTTTGGATCTGATAATCCGCTAACGGAGAGGACCAATGGGAATTTTCCACATGTAAAATTCTCATTGGCCGAAGGAACTACGTGTTAGCTCCACGTGCGGACAAATGTCAACCAACCAATGGACATGAGGCGCCAATGATAAGTCGACACATGGCACCGCCCAACAGGGGCCCATTCAGGTCAAAAGGCCGGCCCGTTTGACTTGGTCAAAAGATAACGGGCTGGCCCATCGAAAGCCTGCTAACGGCCTGCTCGCATATAGCCCATTCAGGCCCGATAACTCACGGCCCATTATGGCCTTTCCTAATTCAGCCAACTAGCTTCATCTGGGCCATCAAATATGATTCCAGCCCATTGTAACTTCCGGCCCATGTACGACCCATGACGTCTTTCGGCCCATACGAGGCCCTCTGTAACTCTTGGCCCGTTAACGACCCGTAGTGAAACTGGCCCATAATGAACAATATACCGCTTCATACCCATTAACAGTCCATTACTCCATTGGGCCATTCCCAACCCGTGTTATCTTTTGGACTTTTAAGGGCCCACTTATTCTTGGGTTGATTTGCAGCATCCGGTAGCTTATGGTCCGTTACTAGCCTTTTCCGCTTGTGGGCCAAATTTAGCCCGTGGTTAAAGTCGGCCCGTTTGTGGCACGTTGACCCGTTGGGCCTATTTCATAGCATCATAAAAAATGGCCATATACGTACATACGGGCGGGGTCTCGAACGCCTAGCTACTCGCGCATATGTACGGCCAAGGCACATGTACATGGAGAGGCAACAGACGGCAGCAGCAGCGTCCTCTTCATCGACAGCCAAGCGGCTGGGTCGGAACCGAGAAACAACGTCCTATTCATCGAGAGTGAAGTCACTTGGTCGGAACATGTCTTGTTGAACGGGAGCCAACCGGCTTGGACGAAACAGCCAGAACGGGGTCTGGCGTACACAAAACAGAGGAAAATGGCCTTCTGTTCGAGCGCGTACGTTCGAAACGGGGTCCTATTCATCGAGAAGGGTCCGGTGTACCACAGAACGGAGGAAACAGACCTGTGTTCGAGCTCCTACGGTCGAAACAGGGTCCTGTTGATCGGGAGGGGTGTGGCGTATCGCAAAACGGAGGAAACGGACTTCTCTTCGACTTCCTATGGTCAAAACGGGGGTCTTGTTCATCTGGAGGGGTGTGGCATACCGCAAAACGGGACTCGACGGGCTACTGTTCATCCACTGTCTACTGCCTCGCTCCAGCCTCCACGGGCTACTTTTCATCCACCGTCGACCTCCTCCGACCTCCACCTACGACTGTTCATCCACGACGTCTCCCTCCTGCCTCCATGAGCTACTATTCATCCACGGGCTCATGTTCATTCAGCCTCCACAACCCCTCCATCATCTACTATTCAACCACCCCTCCACCGGCTACTGTTCATCCATCCCTCCACCGGCTACTGTTCAACCAGCCCTCCACGGGGTCCTGTTCATCCACCCCCAACCGGCTCGATCGGGGTCTTGTTCATCTAGCGGCAACGACCTCTAGCTACTACCACGGGGTCCTATTCATCCAACCCCCATCGGGAACTGTTCATCCAACCCCCAACAACGCTCACCGTTCATCAAGAGGCAGCAGGTTCGATCGGCTTCAGTTAGCAGGAGTAGCGAAGGAAACGCTCGATCGGGTTCAGTTAACAACCAGATTGATCGCTCGGGTTCAGTAACGCGTAGCCTACAGTGCGGTCGCTCAGGTTCAGTAGGCGAACACCTCGCTAATGGCTACTACGCACCCTTCTTCTTGTAGACGTTGTTGGGCCTCCAAGTGCAGAGATTTATAGGACAGTAGCAAATTTCCCTCAAGTGGATGACCTAAGGTTTATCAATCTGTGGGAGGCGTAGGATGACGATGGTCTCTCTCAAGCAACCCTGCAACCAAATAACAAAGAGTCTCTTGTGTCCCCAACACACCCAATACAATGGTAAATTGTATAGGTGCACTAGTTCGGCGAAGAGATGGTGATACAAGTGCAATATGGATGGTAGATATTGGTTTTTGTAAACTGGAAATATAAAAACAGCAAGGTAGCAAGTGGTAAACATGAGCATAAACGGTGTTGCAATGATAGTAGGCAAGGCCTAGGGTTCATACTTTCACTAGTGCAAGTTCTCTCAACAAGGATAACATAATTGGATCATATTACTAGCCCTCAACATGCAACAAAGAGTCACTCCAAACTAACTAATAGCGGAGAACAAACGAAGAGATTATGGTAGGGTACGAAACCACCTCAAAGTTATTCTTTCTGATCAATTTGTTCAAGAGTCCGTAGTGACGTTCAATCTATCATAGAGTTCGTACTAGAATAACACCTTAAGACACAAATCAATCAAAACCCTAATGTCACCTAGATACTCCAATGTCACCTCAAGTATCCGTGGGTATGATTATAAGATATGCATCACACAATCTCAGAAACATCTATTCAACCAACACATAGAACTTCAAAGAGTGCCCCAAAGTTTCTACCGAAAAGTCAAGACGAAAACGTGTGCCAACCCCTATGCATAGATTCCCAAGGTCACGGAACCCGCAAGTTGATCACCAAAACATACATCAAGTGGATCACATGATATCCCATTGTCACCACAGATAAACACGTGCAAGACATACATCAAGTGTTCTCAAATCCTTAAAGACTCAATCCGATAAGATAACTTCAAAGGGAAAACTCAGTCCATTACAAGAGAGTAGAGGGGGAGAAGAAGATCCAACTAGAATAGCAAAGCTCGCGATACATCAAGATCGTGCCATCTCAAGAACACGAGAGAGAGAGAGATCAATCACATAGCTACTAATACATACCCTCAGCCCCGAGGGTGGACTACTCCCTTCTCGTCATGGAGAGCGCCGGGATGATGAAGATAGCCACCGGAAAGGGGTTCCCCCTCCGGCAGGGTGCCGAAACAGGGTCTAGATTGGTTTTCGATGGCTATAGAGGCTTTCGGCGACGTAACTCCCGATCTAGGTTAATTTCCGAAGGTTTCAGTATTTATAGGATTTTTGGCGTAGGGCACACGTCAGGGGGGCTTATGGGCTGTCCTCGAGATAGGAGGGCGCGCACCCTCCACCCTCGAGGGCAGCCCGTGGCTCTCCTGGCCCAACTCTTTTGCTTCAGGGGCTTCTTTTGGTCCAGAAAAAATCATAAAAAATTGGCTCGTCAATTGGACTCCGTTTGATATTCTTTTTCTGTAAAACCCTAAAACAGGAGAAAAACATAAACTGGCACTGGGCTCTGGGTTAATAGGTTAGTCCCAAAAATCATATAAAAGTGTATAATAAAGCCCATAAAACATCCTAGAAGGACAATATAATAGCATGGAACAATCAAAAATTATAGATACGTTGGAGACGTATCACTCGCTCGGGTTCAGTTAGAGCCCAACGCGTCGCACACATGCGTGTATGTGTACGAGAGAAACGCGCAATCCCTCTGTGCATCGCTCGGCCTCGACCACCCACTATAACCGGGAACTCCCCGATATTTTCCTCGCCCTTGCTTCTACCATGGTTTTTTCCGTCATGGACGGCCCAAAGAATGTCATGCAGCTGCGTCTCCGGCCCGCCCAGGACGAAAAGCCCATTTTCTGTCATGATTTTTTGTCATAGAAGTAGGAGCCCACCACATCTATGATGATACCATGTTTTTTCACAATTATCGTCATAGAAGTGTCATAAGCATGACAGAAAAAATTTCGTTTGGCCCAAAATGTCACAGATGTGTCTTTTTTGTAGTGACTAGAGTCAACAATCTAGTTCACATCGTCATGTGATTAACACCAATAGTTCACATCACCATGTGATTAACACCCATAGTTCACATCGCCATGTAACCAACACACAAATGGTTTACTAGAGTAAATAATGCAGTTCACATCACCATGTGATTAACACCCAAAGAGTACTAAGGTGTGATCATGTTTTGCTTGTGAGAGAAGTTTAGTCAACGGGTCTGTCACATTTAGATCCGTATGTATTTTGCAAATTTCTATGTTTACAATGCTCTGTATGGAGCTACTCTAGCTAATTGCTCCCATTTTCAGTACACATCCAGATTGATACCTAGAGTTGTCTGGATTAGTGTCAAAGCTTGCATCAACGTAACTCTTTACGACGAACACTTTATCACCTCCATAACCGAGACACATTTCCTTAGTCCTTTTTAAGGTAACTAAGGATAATTTTGACCGCTGTCCAGAGATTTACTCCTGGATCACTATTGTACCTCCTTGCCAAACTCATGGCAAGGTACACAACATGTTTGGTACACACCATGTCTTACTTTATAGAACCTATGGCTGAGGCATAGGGAATGACTTTCATTCTCTCTATGTGGTACTGCAATGGTCGGGCTTTGAGTTTTACTCAACTTCACACCTTACAACTCAGGCAAGAATTCCTTTTTTGACTGATCCATTTGAACTACTTGAAAATCAAAGTATGTACTTATCGAAAGTCTTATCAAGCATCTTGATCTATCTCTATAGATCTTGATGCCCAATATGTAAGCAGCTTCACCGAGGTCTTTTTAGTGAAAAACTCCTTTTAAACAATCCTTTATGCTTTTCAGAAAACTCTACGTAATTTCTGATCAACAATATGTCATTCACATATACTTATCAGAAATGTTGTAGTGCTCCCACTCACTTTCTTATAAATACATGATTCATCGTAACTCTGTATAAAGCCATATGCTTTGATCACCTTATCGAAGCGTATATTCCATCTCCGAGATGCTTGCACTAGTTCATACATAGATCACTGGAGCTTGCATTCTTTCTTAGCACCTTTAGAATTGACAAAATCTTCTAGTTGCATCATATACAACTCCTCTTTAAGAAATCCATTAAGGAATGCAGTTTTGACATCCATTTGCCAGATTTCAAAAAATGCGACAATTGCTAACATGATTCGAACATACTTAAGCATCGCTACGGGTGAGAAAGTCTCATCGTAGTCAACTCCTTGAACTTGTTGAGAAACTTTTTCGACAAGTCTAGCTTTGTAGATAGTAGCATTACTATCAGCGTCCGTCTTCCTCTTGAAAATCCATTTATTCTCAATGACTTGTTGATCATCAGGCAAGTCCACCAAAGTCCACACTTTGTTCTCATACATGGATCCTATCTCAAATTTTATAGCCTCAAGCCATTTATCGAAATCTGCGCTCATCATAGCTTCTTCATAGTTTGTTGGTTTGTCATGGTCTAGTAACATGACTTCCAGAACAGGATTACTATACCACTGTGGTGCGGATCGTTCTCCGGTTGATCTACGCGGTTCGGTAGTAACTTGATTTGAAGTTTCATGATCATCATCATTAGCTTCTTTTCTAGTTGGTGTAGGCATCACATGAACACTTTTCTCTGATGATCTACATTCCAATTCGAGTGAAGGTACAATTACCTCATCAAGTTCTACTTTCCTTCCACTCACTTCTTTCGAGAGAAACTCCTTCTCTAGAAATTTTCCTTTCTTGGCAACAAAGATCTTGCCTTCGGATCCGTGGCAGAAGGTGTACCCAATTTTTTCCTTAAGGTATCCTATGAAGACGCACTTCTCCGATTTGGGTTCGAGCTTATCAGGCTGAAGCCTTCTGACATAATTGTCGCAACCCCAAACTTTAAGAAACGATAGCTTAGGTTTGTTGCCAATCCACAGTTCATACGGTGTCGTCTCAACGGATTTAGACAGTGCCCTATTCAACATGAATGCAGCTGTCTCTAATGCATAACCCCCAAACGATAGTGGTAAATCGGTAAGAGACATCATAGATCGCACCATATCTAACAAAGTACGGTTACGATGTTCGGACACACCATTACGCTATGGTGTTCCAAGTGGCGTAAGCTGTGAAACTATTCCACATTGTTTCAAATGAAGACCAAACTTATAACTCAAATATTCGCCTCCGCAATCAAATCGTAGAAACTTTATTTTCTCGTTACGATGATTCTCTACTTCACTCTAAAATTCTTTGAACTTTTCAAATGTTTCAGACTTGTGTTTCATTAAGTAGATATACCCATATCTGCTCAAATCATCTGTGAAGGTCAGAAAATAACGATACCCACTGCGAGCCTAAACACTCATCGGACCGCATACATCGGTATGTATTATTTCCAATAAGTCATTGGCTCACTCCATTGTTCGGGAGAACGGAATTTTAGTCATCTTTCCGATGAGGCATGCTTCGCAAGTATCAAATGATTCATAATCAAGTGATTCCAAAAATCCATCAGCATGGAGTTTCTCCGTGCGCTTCACACCAATATGACCTAAACGGCAGTGCCACAAGTATGTTGCACTATCATTATCAAGTCTACATCTTTTGGCTTCAATATTATGAATATGTGTATTACTACGATCGATATTCAATAAACCATTCTCCTTGGGTGTATGACCATAGAAGATTTTATTCATGTAAATAGAATAACAATTATTCTCTGACTTAAATGAATAATTGTATTGCAATATACACGATCCAACCTTGTTCATTCTCAATGCAAACACCAAATAACATTTATTTAGGTTTAACCCTAATCCTGATAGTATCATAGTATAGAGAGTGTGCGATGATGATCATATCAATCTTGGAACTACTTCCAACACACATCGTCACCTCACCCTCAACTAGTCTCCGTTTATTCTGCAACTCCTGTTTCGAGTTACTAATCTTAGCAATCGAACAAGTACCAAATACCCAGGGGCTACTACGAGCACTAGTAAGGTACACATCAATAACATGTATATCAAATATACTTCTATTAACTTTCCCATTCTTCTTATCTGCCAAATATTTGGGGGCAGTTCCGCTTCCAGTGACCATTTCTTTTGCAGTAGAAGCACTCAATTTCAGGCTTAGATCCAGCTTTGGGCTTCTTCAGGGGAGTGGCAAACTTGCTTGCTAGTCTTCTTGAAGTTCTCTTTCTTTTCCTTGCCCTTTTTCTTGAAACTAGTGGTCTTGTTAACCATCAACACTTGATGCTTTTTCTTGTCTCCTATCTTCGCCGATTTTAGCATCGCTGTGATAGCCTGGCTTATTAGAGATGATAGACTACTCATATCAATAAGGAATTCCTTCTTTCCCGGGAGCCCATTCAGACAGAACTCCAAAGTTAAGCGTACTTAGCTTGGAGTAATTTCAGGATGGGTGACCGACCGGGAAGTTGCTCCCGGGTGCGCACGAGTGAGGACAAAGTGCGCAGAAAAGACCAGTATTAATATGTGGGACCAGTCTAGATCCCGCCAGGAGTAATGACCACCGGCGGGTGGGTCCGGGGTGTTACAAGTTGGTATCAGAGCCGGCCCTCGCGGTTACACGGATGTTTGCAGACAGGTGCGCGGTCATGTTGTTCATGACGTTTGTGACCCGTCGTGGCACACGTCATGACACATGTGTCGGACTAGAAGTACAAACGTATGTGCCAAGAAGGAACATTCCTGTGGCCCGATGAGGACGTCGGTTCCTCTGAGTGGGGGTGTATGTGATAGCCTGGCTTATTAGGGATGATAGACTACTCATATCAATAAGGAATTCCTTCTTTTCCGGGAGCCCATTCAGACAGAACTCCAAAGTTAAGCGTACTTAGCTTGGAGTAATTTCAGGATGGGTGACGGACCGGGAAGTTGATCCCAGGTGCGCACGAGTGAGGACAAAGTGCGTAGAAAAGACTAGTTTTGATATGTGGGGCCAGTCTAGATCCTCCCAGGAGTAACGACCACCGGCGGGTGGGTCCGGGGTGTTACAATCACGAAGAGCTCAGGAATCATTTTCCTCATCCCTTGCATATTATAGTTCATCACAAAGTTCTAGTAGCTTGGTGATAGTGACTAGAGAACTCTGTCAATCACTATCTTATCTGGAAGATTGACTCCCACTTGATTCAAGTGATTGTAGCACCCAGACATTCTGAGCACATGCTCACTAGCTGAGCTATTCTCCTCCACCTTGTAGGAAAAGTACTTGTCAGAGGTCTCATACCTCTCGACATGGGCATGAGTATGAAATACCAATTTCAGCTCTTGGAACATCTCATATGCTCTGTGGTGTTCAAAATGTTTTTGAAGTCCCGGTTCTAAGCCTTAAAGCATGGCGCACTAAACTATTAAGCAGTCATCATATCGAGCTTTGCCAAACATTCATAATGTCTGCACCTGCTCCTGCAATAGGTCTGTCACCTAGCGGTGCATCAAGGACATAATATTATATGCAACAATGAGGATAATCCTCAGATTATGAACCCAGTCCGCATCATTGCTACTATCATCTTTCAACTTAGTTTTCTCTAGGAACATATGAAAACATAGGGGAGCTACAACATGAGCTATTGATCTACAAAATAATTTGCGAATACTAACATGACTAAGTTCATGATAAATTAAAGTTCAATTAATCAAATTACTTCGTGGTGTCTCAGCACGAAGAACTGTCGCAATGACGCATACTTAGGGAGAACACTTATACCTTCAAATTTAGTTAAGGGATCATCTTATAATGCTACCGCCGTACTAAGCAAAATAAGATGCATAAAATATAAACATCACATGCAATCAAAATATGTGACATGATATGGCCATCATCATCTTGTGCTTTTGATCTCCATCTCCCAAGCATCGTCATGATCTCCATCGTCATCGGCTTGACACCTTGATCTCCATCATAGCATTGTGGTCGTCTCGCCAACTATTGCTTCTACAACTATCGCTAACGCATACTGATAAAGTAAAGCAATTACATGGATTTTGCATTTCATACAATAAAGAGACAACCATCAGGCTCCTGCCAGTTGTCAGATATCTTACAAAACATGATCATCTCATACAATAGCATTTATCACATCATGTCTTGACCATATCACATCACAACATGCCATGCAAAAACAAGTTAGACGTCCTCTACTTTGTTATTGCAAGTTCTACATGGCTGCTACGGGCTTCTAGCAAGAACCGTTCTTACCTACGCATCAAAACCACAATGGTGTTTCGTCAAGTTTGCTGTTTTAACCTTCTTCAAGGACCGGCCGCAGTCAAATTTGATTCAACTAAAGTAGGAGAAACAGACACCCACCATCCACCTTTATGCAAAACTAGTTGCATGTCTGTAGGTGGAACCTGTCTCATGAATGCGGTCATGTAAGGTTGGTCCGGACCGCTTCATCCCATAATACCGCCGAATCAAAATAAGACGTTGGTGATAAGCAATATGACTACCACCGCCCACAACTCTTTGTGTTCTACTCGTGCATATCATCTACGCATAGACCTGGCTCTTCATGCCATTGTTGGGAAACATAGCATGCAATTCAAAATTTTCCTATGCTCACGCAAGATCTATCAAGGAGATGCATAGCAACGAGAGGGGGAGAGTGTGTCCACGTACCCTCATCGATCGAAAGCGGAAGTGTTTGACAACGCGGTTGATGTAGTCGAACTTCTTCTCGTTCCGACCGATCAAGCATCGAACGTACGACACCTCCGAGTTCTGCACATGTTCAGCTCAATGACGTCCACGCCTTCTTGATCCAGCAAGTCGGGTGTAGGTGTAGATGAGTTCCGGCAGCACGACGGCGTGATGACGATGATGGTGAAGTGATTTCTGCGGGGCTTCGCCTAAGCACTACAAAATTATGACCGAGAGAGTAACGGTGGTGGGGAGCGCCGCACATGGCTAAGACAATGTCTAGGTTATGTGTGCCCCCCTCAAGTATATATAGGTGGGAGGGAGAGGAGGCAACCAGGGGTGCGCCCCCCAAGTAGGCCGAATCCTACTTGGGGTGCGTCCCCAATTCGGCCTCAACCCTGCCATATTTTCTGTGATGCCCGGGTAATCAAGCTACATTAACCCTCTTGTAATGATGCCACGTCACTTTGATTACTGTTGCTAATCTCGCATTAGTTCGAAACCGATTCAAATTCAGCTTCAAAATAAAGTCGAACGGTAAAAGTTGTCAAATATTAAAACTAAAATGTTCTGGATATGACAAATAAATCATAGGTACGTATGGTGAAGAAACCACATTTTTATAAAATGCCTAAATCCTCTAAGATAAATAAAACAACATCAATTTTTTTTAATTAAATGCCTTTTATAAAGTTATAAAAACATAAACTAATGTTTGCAGTGCCAACCTTTTTGTGGCTGCACCTAATATTGCAATACTAATTAGGTGTCTATCTCCACTTTTTACAAAACTCATTTGTTAATTGGATTAAGTGCAAAACATAGACTAGAGAAGGTAAAATCGAAAAGAATAAAAAAAGAAGAGAAAAGGGAAAAGGGCCGAAGACCAACTGTGCACTTGGGCCATCAATGCACAGTGCGACAGGCCCAGCCCACCCCAACTATTCTTCCCTACCTCCTGTTCATCCCTCGCTCTCTGTTTCCCCCCACGCGAGCATGCCCGAAGCCAGGTCACCGTCTCCACCGCACCCGCTCCCCCCGCCTCGCCTTGCTACAGTACGCGGGAGAGGATAGGAAGGCCACCCACAAACCCTAACCCCCCGGATCCCCTTTTCCCTCTTGTATGCTCCTTCCCGCTCGAACCCGAACCATGCCGTCGCCGTGGCTCCGGCATAGCCACGGCCACCTTCCTCCCCGAGCCCCGCTAGGAGGTCCAGGAGCTTCGACGTCGTCCTGTTTGTCACCTACGGCCACCCATTGGACCTAGACGCCCCTGCGTCGGGCTCCATGTCTCCATCTTCGACCTCAGGCACCGAAGATCCCCGCCTTCGACCCACGCCATCTTGAGCTTCCCTGCCTTCCTCGAGCTCGCCTCCAACATCTATGTGAGCCCCTCCACCGCTCCACCCCATCCCCTTGTCTCCCTGTCGCCGTAGTCGCCGTAGCACTGCCCGTGCTCCCCCTGCTCACTCCGCTCACGGTGCGCCCGCGTGGCCCATAACTACTGCTGCTTCTAGACGCTGCTCCGGCTAGCTGTTGTCGCGCTGGCCGGCCACACCCCTCCGCCTCCGCGGGTGCCCACTGTCCACCCACACCCGCCCGGCCGTGTCACCCACCTCTGCTGGCCTCACCGCGCACCCGCGAGCGTGCCCAGCCACCGCGTCCCGGCTCGCGCCATGCACCTCCCCGCCTGCTGCTGTTGCTGGCTGCCACCGCCGTTTCCTGCCGGTCACCCGCCGCTCGTCATTGCCGATCACGCCCGGCTCCCCCATGTCTGGCCGCGCTTCCTTCGACCGTCGCTGGTCGCTGCCGCGGCCGCCGCCCGGGCTCGCCCTGATGGGCGCTGACCGCGCCCCCGAACCCGCACGCTCGTTAGGCCTCGCTGGGCCTATGACATATGGGTCCAGCGCCCCAAAAAAAGAAAAGAAAAAGGAAATATAATATAATATTAATAATAACATTAATTAATTTTTAATTTAATTAATTAACTTAATTAAATGCCAAATTAGCTAACTAATTAGCTAGTTAACTTATTTAAGCTAATAGATAAACCTAAACAGTCAATGACAACTGGGCCCCCCTAGCCCACATGTGAGCCTTTGTATACATTCTGTGTACACATGGCTGGGTACCCATAGCATTTTTTCTATTAATTTCGAATTAATAATAATTTCAAAAAATGAAGAAATCTTTGAAAAATCATATAAAATAATCCGTAACTCGGATGAAAATAATTTATATATGAAAATCGATCAGAAAAATATGACAAATCCGAATACGCCATCTGTTCGGTCACCACACATCCCTAGCATAACAAACGTGCAAAAATCCACCTTTGGTTCATCTGTGTGGAAATGACAAACCCTTCGCCACTACCGCCTAGTACCGCGTTAGGTCACACCTAGCATCGCGTGTTGCCTTGTTATGCTTTGTGATGCTTTGATTGCTCTATTATTTATTATGTTCCCTCTCTGTTACTTCTTTATGGTATAGGTCGAGACCGCTGCTCATACCCCTGTGATCGACTACATCAACAACGACCCCTCCTTGCTAGAGCAACCAGCCAAGCCAACCCCCCTTGATCACCAGATATCGCCCATTCTCTTCTCTCTATATTCTTGCATTAGGTTTGCTACTGTTGTTGATCCGATAGCTCCTATTCTGTTGCATAGCCTGTCATTGTTGCTACAACTGTTGATACCTTTATCTGCTATCCTAAATGCTTGGTATAGGATGCTAGTATTCCATCAATGGCCCTACATTCTTGTCCATCTGCCATGCTATACTATCGGGCCGTGATCACTTCGGGTGGTGATCACGGATATATACTAGATACATACTATACTTGATACATGATGTGACTAAAGTCGGGTCGACTCATTGAGTATCCGCAAGTGATTTCGATGTGGGGGCTAAAAGGACAGGTGGCTCCATCCCGGTAGTGGTGGGCCTGGGTTCCCGACGGCCCCCGAGTGGATCTTTGTGGTGGAGCGACACGGTAGGTTGAGACACCCAGTCGAGAGGTGGCCTGGCCCTGGTCGTTGTCCGCGGTGATTCATAATAACATGCTTAACGAGTTTGGATATTTGATCTGAGTCTGGCCGCTGGCCTATACGCACTAAGCAGCTACATGGGATTAGTTATGGGCTCTCGACGTCGTGGTATCAGCCGAAGCCTTCTTGACGTCAGTGACCTAGCGGCGCGCGCCGGGTTGGACCGCGTAACGCAACTTCCTTAGCAATGGAGGTTGCTAGGTCTGCTCACCGGCCGCGTACGCAACGTGCAGGTGTGCAATGGGCGATGGGCCCAGACCCCTGTGCGCTTAGGATTTAGACCGGCGTGCTGACCTCTCTGTTGTGCTTAGGTAGGGCTGCGACGTGTTGATCTTCCGAGGCCGGGCATGACCCAGGAAAGTGTGTCCGGCCAAATGGGATCGAGCCTGCTGGGTAACATGGTGGACCCCTGCAGGTAATGTGGTGGACCCCTGCAGGTAATGTGATCGACTACGGTGTTGATGACCCCTCGTTCTTGCCAAAGCAACCAGGCAAGCCAAACCCCTTTGATCATTCCGATATCGCCCATTCTCTTCTCTCTTATGCTTGCATTAGAACAGCTACTGCTTTTTCTATGATCCTATTCTGATGCATAGCCTGTTGTTGATACTGCTTTCATACCTTACATGTTTATACTAAACTGCTTAGTATAGGCTGGTTAGAGATCCACCAGTGACCCCCTACCTTGTCCCGACTGCCCCGCTGGATTATCAGAAGACCCCATCAACAGGATCGAAGACCAGGACCCGGCACCGCACATCACTTTCCCCTTAGTAGCTCGACACTAATGGGTTACTATCGAGTGCCGAGGGTGAGACCTCATCAGCACTTCTGATGTTAACCTTGTAGGTTAGTTCATCGATTGTGGTCATCGAGGGTGATTCCTCTTTCTCCACTCCTGATAACGACACTGTCATGCAACTCCTCAAGAGTGGACCTCGAGGGTGACTCCTCTTTCGTTCACCTTGACGATAAACATCAGGTGGAATTCCATCAAGGGTGATTTCCTCAGGTTTTCCTTTGGTGTCAGACACACAGTTACTATGGTTACTATGACTTTACACTGAACCTGGTTACTAAAGACGGGTCGACCCTGAGGGGTACCCGCGCGAGCTTAATTGCGAGTGATGTGTAGTCGGGTTGACCTGGAAGGTGCCCGCGAGATAAATACGAGGCGTGGCCGGGCACTGGCCTTTGCCGCAAGTCCTCGAGACGGGGCGATGGGGTCACATGTTCGTGAGTCTCTCCTCATTACCGCGCGTTCCCAAGACACTAAACGGTTTGGATATTTGATCCGAGGGGCCTCTGGCCTGATACCACTAACCATCACGTGGGCATAGTATGGGCGTTCTGCGTCGTATGCATCAGCCAAAGCTTAACTGACGTCATTGCGACTGAGCGGCGCGCGCCGGGTTGGACTGGTTAGGCTCCTACCTTTTTAAAGGAGGTTGCTAGGTCTGCTCACCGGCCGCGTACGCAACATGCAGGAGTCCCCGGGGCGATTGGCCCATGACCCCTGGGGGCATAGGGTTTAGTCCGGCATGCATGACCTCTCTATTAAGCCTAGGTCGGGTTGTGGCATATTGTTTGGCCGAGGGCGGGCATGACCTGATGGTGTGTCCGGCCGGAGTTAAGCAAGCGTGATGGGTAAGTTGGTGCACCCCTGCAGGGAAGAAAACATCTATCGATAGCGTGTCCTACGGTAATGAACACTTGGAGTTGTATCCTGATCGCTACAACTAGAACTGGATGCTGAGGCATTGTTTGGATATGTTGCTTCGGGAGTCGAGAAATGATCCCGGAGCGTTGGAATAACAACATAAATATGACTTATGCTATACTACTCTACTTCCTTCCTCTTGCTGCAAGACGGTGGTTTCCAAAAGATGCTAGTCTTCGATAGGACTAGCTTCTCCCCCTCTTATTCTCGCATTCTGCAGCTTAGTCCACAGATACTACCCTTTTCATTGATACCGATGCATATGTAGTGTAGATCCTTGCTTGCGATTACTTTGGATGCGTACTCACGGTTGCTTTGCTCCTCCCCTTTTCCCCCTTCTTTCTTCTTGCTGGTTGATGCAACCAGATGGTGGAGTCCAGGAGCCAGACGCCACACTTGACGACTGCTAATACCCCAACGAAGCCTACTACTACGTGGAGACAACTGACGACGAGGAATAGTTAGGAGGTCCCAGGCAGGAGGCCCTGCCTTTTCGATCATTGATGTTTTGTGCTAGCCTTCTTAAGGCAATCTTGTTTAACTTATGTTTGTACTCAGATATTATTGCTTTCGCTGACTCTTGTGTTTTCAAGCTTATGTATTCGAGCCCTCGAGGCCCCTGGCTTGTAATATAAAGCTTGTATTATTTTATTTGTGTCTAGAGTTGCGTTGTGATATCTTCCAGTGAGTCCCTGAACTTGGTCGTACACATTTGCGTGCATGATTAGTGTACGGTCAAATCGGGGGCGTCACAAGTTGGTATCAGAGCCGACTGCCTGTAGGAACCCCCCCCCTTTCCAACTCCTTGGCCGAAGTTGAGTCTAGTCTTTGAAAAATTGTTTTACTAACATGAATGTGTGGCTTACGGGGCCATGTCGCCAATTGGGTGCTATTATGATCTTTTATTCCTCGTCTTTACTCTGGGATTCTTATCTCTCTTCTATTCGGGTTAAATGATTTTTCTAAAATCTAACTTTAGGTTCTCGAAAATACTTCCTCCCGAAGAGCACCTTGAGTCAAGATGGTCGCTCGCTTCATCACAAGATTCTGGAAATAATATTCGATGTTTTTCCGAGACCCTTGTGCCCTTCTCCATTGCAATTCCATATCACCGATAAATCCCTAAGGATAGCTACATACCCTTGTCGTACATACCTTCATTTCAATTGATCTTGTTATTACAAGATACCCTGAAATACTTCGGATATTTCGAGAATCCTTTGTGCTCGCACAGCTCCTTTTCTCGCATGAATACATGCATGAATAATTCCTCACACTCATTAGGGATTCGTCCATCCCCAGTTGTTCATGCGTTTCGCAAAGGTCTTCGAAACGCTATTCAATCTTCCAAAATCCTCAGCAACCTATTGCTCTGGAAAGTTTTACCTGCTTGCATTATGGATAATTCCATATGTATATCAATATTCATTAAAATCCTATGTGATTGACTTTCTGCTCTTATTGATTCAATATGTTGCAATTACTCGCAATCATCAGTCAAACTAGAATTCGTTCTTCCAGCTCAGACGCCATTCCGACTATGAGCTGGATCTCGACCAATCAAATTGCCGTCGATTGTACCCCTAATTCATTTCAACTAACCCATCCTTAATCAGAGCGGTTGCTTCTGATCGCTTGATTTGGAAATCATAATTCCTTTGCATTTGAGTTTTGAATTAGTCAGTTGTTTCTATAATTTGATATCCTTGCATTCTTTCTCCTTATGGTTGCGTACCGATACTCACATCAGATCCCTTGTGAACCACCAGCTCCTTCGTTGGATTTTTATCCGACAACGTCCTTCATATTCAAACACCTTATGAGTTCTGCCACGATATGTAATGCCTTGGGTAAATTATATCATCTGCTTTCTCAACCATGCTCTGCTTTCGAGCTGGTATATTTTGCTCCTGAAGTTTGCGTAGTAGGAGTCTAAGATGCCCCGATGGGTTGAACTTATACCTTCCTTAATCTGTGTGAACCCGAAAGTTTTCCAAGGTTCATACTCCTATGGTAATTCACCAGGCAAGTCTTCGCAATCAATTCATTTTTAATAGAGCAGTGAATGAAAGCTTATGCATTGAAGAAGTGGGAGTCAACCTTGAACTTTCTGTTCATGCCCATGGACACGATGTAGATCCTATCATTAAAGCTTCTCTTAAATTAATTATCCCCTTGATATATGTGCATCTAATATCTGGGATCTGGCCTTTTGCAATCGTGGTTCCGACCATGCTCTTCTTTAAATACCATTTCTCGGACAAGTTAAACCACTTGTCCTCTGCAGGTTAATGCACCTGTCCAACCTCTATTATAATCTCCCTTCGAGTATTACCCTGTGGTATCTTGATAATGTCATAGAGCCATATTGCTTTTTAAGTTCTTCTTCAAGTATTACTTCTCACCGATTCCAATTTTCCCCGGGTTCTGAGTTGTTAGACGCTCAAGGACACCGATAAGTGAATCAATTCAGCACTCTGATTCAATGACTCTAATTAAACCCATTGCTTATGAGTTTATTAATTCTTCAAGTCATATCTAGCCTGAGCGGCTATATCATTATCTTGCATCTATTTAACTGTGCTACCTGGTCCTTCTTCCCGGAGCACGATTTTGACAATAAGCTAAGCTTACACCGATCTTCCTCGGCATATCATTTCACCTTGAACAACTAGCTTGATTTCAAGTTTGCATTATACTAGCGGTTTCAATAACCTTTCGCTCCATCATTCACCTGAGTTGATGTCATTGCCGATCGATTACATCTTAATGAAATCTCTCGACAAATGTGTCGTGATCATCATCAACAATGAATTGCCTCCTTCCAAATTGTAAATCGAACTCGTGATGGGAAATAACATCCTTTCCCTTCGATGATTTGTATTAACACCAACAACATTCTTGCATTCCCTCCATCACAAACTTGTTCATGCTATGGAGATCTCGAGGATTTGTTGCTGAGCCCGTCGGCCACATCCTCATCTTCCCTTGCTGAAATTGTATGATTTATTCTATAAGTTATTCCTGATGGATCCTTTGAGTATTCAAAGTCTGACCTTTACCCAATGACCATGTCGGTGCTATCTCGAAGCATGTCCGTGGTAGTCCGAAGATCTAGAAGATCATTGTAAGCGCAATGCCAAATGTTCTTGATCAACTATCCCACAACGTTGTGTGGGTACATATCATAATTGTTCTTACCCCTTTTATCTATATGGTCATGACTCTGACCTCCTGACACGTATATCATGCCCTGCTTAATCTTGGGAATGATATACTCCTATTCATTGTGTTTAAACACATTTTCCTTTCCATTTGTTTGTTTAACCTTTATTTGATCTACATATAATCTAAGAGTAATAATTTTCTGCTTATGTAATCACCTTGGTGTACAACTCTGTCAGTAAGACCCTGTTACTATTGTTGATAACATTTCGGTAACCACCGATGGACGAGAACTTTGCCTATTGGTCCGCCTCGTTTCAACGAGTAGGAAAATGGTTCTCTTCGTCCCTCTCCCTTGGTACCAACGTTATTGCCAACTTAACTGACAGGCTATTCTCTGACCTGCCTTGCTATCATGACTGTGCAAATGTTAGCGTCTTCCTGCTTCTAACCCACATGGTGGGCTCATAACCCACAGTTCCACAAGATCGAAACCTGACTCTCCTATACATTCGTGTTTTCTAAGTTGTCCCTCACGCTTGGCTTCATGTCCAATTCGCGAGCCACCTTCCTAGTGTTCTATTCTGGTATCAGGCGCAATACTTATTTAGTTGCTCTGAACCCCTTTCACCTTCTATTTAGACATCGAACGAATGCCCGCCCATTTGAAACTTCTTGTGGCACCTTCTTACTTTGCTCTCGATTTTTTCTTAAGTTTCTATTTGAGAGTTACTTTCGCCACCTTCCTGATGTTATCTACCCGATAAGCGACCTTGTAGAGGTTCGTTGTTCCAAAGTTAACCCTTGTCCCTTCTTAAGTATGGTGAAGATCCGGGAGGAAGAACGGCAACATCATCATGATACATTGATACAGAGAAATGAAGACATCAACACTATGGATCAACCAAGAACGAGAAGATTCGTTAGAATTTCATAACCAGAACTTTCCGCCTTACTCCACCTCTAAAATCTCGGGACGAGATTTCTTGTAGTGGAGGAGATTTGTAACACTCCGAGAATCATGCTACAGTAACCCCCCCCCCC